>CM027119.1:43680503-44300377 GCA_015476505.1 Urochloa ruziziensis
CTGCAGCACAAGTTGTGGCTGGTCTGCTGTCGGCGCACCAGGGAGCCACGCACCAACACCCGCAGCTTGACAACGCAATATGTATATGTTATAGTATAGGGACGAAAGGAGGTTCGCCCCTTGGCGCCCCGCGGTTCGATCTGACGAGATGATAACACGGTGTGGGTCGACCCTTGACCCTGCTTTAATGCAAACGGAGCAGTGGGGCACATTTAGGGCACTTCAATCCGCTCCCTTTGCAGGGCTACTCTGCACCTAGCTGCCAACACAATGACATTGCACATCTCCTCTGCCACTGCACATGGGCCATCCAAACCACCTCTAATACTGCCACAATCCGAGCCAAGTCTCTATAAACGACGCCCCTAAGGAGGACACGACGCCTTCACTGGTACACTGGCACGCACACGGACAAACAGCACCAAACATGCTCACTGTCGCCTCCGCAACTCCTCTGTCGGAGAGATGGCTCGGTACATCCCAATAATACCGCCATGGCACCGTGAGACCATACCTATGCTGGGAGCCCCCCAGCGCAAGCCATCCAGCCCCACCATGAAAGCAGCAATGAAACTACAAAGTCATCGAAGCGAAGAGAAGGGGAGCGCCACCATCTCACCTCTGCTCCCAATGCCCGCACGTAGATGTCCACTAGACACACGTCCAGACCACCATGGCCTAGAGCAGCAAGCCTCGTCGGCGCCCTATGCAGGCGGTGAAAGAGTTGGAAATGTGGCCTGATCCCTACAAATAGTTCGCAGAAATGCACATAGATGGAGATCTGCAGCACCCCATTGGGAGTTAGGTTTTGGAGTTCTAGTCCATAGTAGTGTAGGAGGCCCTGAAGGAAATCACAAGTCAGAAGTCCAAGTCCCATCTGGATGAAGTGACTGAACATCAGGGTCTTGTCCACAGGCACCATTGGCCATTTTTCACTTGGATTTGGTAATTCCCATAGGAGAGTTTCTTTGCTCTTTAGAAATCCATCATCAACAAGCCTGGCGAGATGTTGTTCAGTTACCTCTGATGGCTTTATATAGTTCGTCGGGATGAGATGTGTCCTTTTCTGCAGTTTTCCCCTCTTTGGAGATGGGAGCTTCACCTCTTTCTTCTTGCGCGATCAACCGTCGCTTGAGTTCTTCTCCCTCTTGGATGTCATCCTTGTGGTCACGGGTTTCTTCACCCGCATTCACTCAGGGGCTCGCGATGAGAATGGGATTTGGCTAATGTAGCGGCAGTTTTTTACTGGAGGACTGATGGCGGCGCCTAGGGTTTCTACTGATGTGACAGGATAAGGGAATGGGCGACAGACCAAACGGTTACCTTTATAACCTCCCGTTTGGAATTCATTAACTTGTTTAAAGGGTTTTTCTATTTATTTTTAGCGAAAATAAGTAATTTTAATTGTCACTTTTAGGGGAAGCCCTAAATTTGCGGTTATTATTAATCTTTCCACAAATCTATCTAGAATTTCTTTTTATTCTTAGATCTGAACTGCTTGTCACGACTTTTTGAACATTTTTACTATACTGGGTATAGTTCAAGGCTCGGGGGCAGCAGGCTATATGATGATTTGTTTAAAATTTCTAAAATAAAAGAGGATGAGGAATTATATAAGACCGTCGACTGGATTCTACGATTCAAACGAAGGCTCGAGGGAATTATATATCAAGTGCAATTTTTTCAAATTGCACATTTCAAGACAAGATGAAGATTCAAGATTCTGTGAACCCTAAGCCTGATTCTTCGATTCAACCTAAGGCTTGGGGGCTACTTGATATCAAGTGCAACCTTTTCAAGCCGCACATTGAAGATTAAAGATTTCAAGTTGATCAAGAAAACGGGGCATGAGCACCTCACAGACTCGTGTCAACCAAGGACCTTTCAAGATTGGTGACAAAAGTACTCGCCGAACTAATAGGAGATCAGCAAGTACTGGAGAGACTTGAAAAAGTACTCGCTGGGCTTGGCAAGTACTCAGTTGATAACAATAACTCGGTAATGAAGCGCTCGAGGGCTTCTTGGAGGTACAACCATGAGCACATAAGGACGCATGGAGATTTCCTGGAAAGGATAGTACCGATTGTGATGCTTGTCGAGTAGAGTACTACAAGGACTCTACACGAGGAGGAAACTAATCGTATTACATAGAAAGTACACGGTTTAACCTGTAAAGTACTCATTGAGTTGTAATATATTAGGATTCTACTCAGAACCGACTTGTAACACTGTTCCCCGTGTATATAAGGCTGGACGGCGACCCCCTCAAAACATCTTACATCCATACGCAATACAAACCACCAAAACAGAACATAGGGTATTACGCTATATCGACGGCCCGAACCTTTCTAAACTTATGTTGTGTAGCCAATGCGTTCCTGATTTCGGTAAAACCCCACCTGAAAGCTACTACCTCGAGATACCACTCGGTAGGATCGACGATAAAACACCGACAGTCTTAGCTTCATGTTCAATTAGAACATGTGTTTCTATTTGTGCGGTTTGTGATGGTCTGATGCATTCTTGTATGAGGAAGTCTAAAGCCGGAATCATATCTTTATTGTCTAAAAAAATATATCCTTGTATAAATAACACATACTTTGATCATTGATAGAGATTTTTTTCGTTTGTGTTCCAACTTCCAAGGAATCAGGGTGACTTGCTAGAAACAGAACCGATTTAATATATTCTTCCAACGACATCCGAACCCATTATGGAAATGGATCAAAGCCAAGGCGTTTTGAATAAGAATAGAATCGAGTGTGCGCCAAGGAACCAACGCAGCATCAACAAATTAGATTTGATGAGTAATTCCATTCAGATTTTAAACCTATATATAGCATATTATATCTCTAACAATCTGCACATGGTTTGCATTATGCCATCGTGGCGAAAAGAGAGACCCGATTGTTCGCGTGCCCTATCAGATGGAGACGGAGAGCCCACGAGCCAAGATCGCCAAGGATCGCAAGAGGAAAATGTTGGATTTGACCTCGGTCAGGTCTATTGGGCCTTCAGGCCCAATCCTAATCCTAAACTAATCCCTGTTAGTTGCCCTTGATTGGAAGGCAAACTCAGCCCATTTAAGGGCCCGGCCCCACGTCTACAGCACTATATAACTAAGGGGAAACCCCTGGTTTCCCTAATCCGTGAGCTAATCACGAATTAGCCTTTAAGGTTCTAGTTAACCCTAATCCTATCAATCACTAAGGTGCTGGAAGGCGTGGAAGCTCGGTGTCCCTGTTCTACCTCTACTGCAGTTCATCTACTTCATCTACGCTCAAGCATGAACAAAGAAAGTACTAGTAAGTACCAAATTCCACATCAGTTTAAGTTTTAGGTGTGATCTAGATCTAGACTAGAGATCCTGTGGTTAAGCTATTATTAATCACGTTTATCCTATTCTAACAATTGGTATCAGTCGCCCGATCTAGTCTGTCTTGATCCCCTAAGCCTTTTAAGCCAGTTTGTTTAAGTCAGTTTTCTATAATGCCTAGAACATGAGATAAATTAAGTTTTTCTAGGCGTTCTTCATGTTTTAGTTGAGTTTTATTTAAATCAGTACATGTTTCGATCCCTAGAACACTAGATCAGTAAGGGTTTCTAAGTGATCTAGCGTGTTTTAGTTCAGTTTTTTTTCTTAGAGTTAGTCAAGTTTACTTGCTTATATGAACAGATTAGTAAAGCTTCACGCGTTTGTTCATGATAAAGTTCATGTTTTAGTTAAGTTTTCAGTTTTACTCTAAGATCTAAGATTAGGGTTTCGGCCGTCATTAGAAATGTTCATCACAGTTCATCAGTTCATCCACGTTTTCATGTGTTCATCACGTTTCATCTCAGCCCATCCCCGAACTTTACATCATCTCAGCCCATCCCCAAAGAAAGAGATATACATCTCAGATCACCCAAAACATTAAGAAGGGGATTATGCAGATTCAAAAAAAAAAAGAGGGGGGAGGCATGAAACCCTAACTCTTAGGGGGCTCACCAAGTCCCGGCGGCCGCGCGCGGCATAAGCTTGCTGCGCGCGCGACCGCCGCCTCCCTCTCCGGCCGGCGTGGCGCCATAAGACCCCGGCGGGCGCTCTCGACGAACCGCTCGCGCATCGCACGCGGCGCGCCGAGAGAACCCACGGAGATCCGGCCACGGCGGGGCGCGACGACCTTCGGGTCGTGGCTCTCTCTCTCGCCGAATTTTCGCACCACTAGGTGGCGGCGGCGGGCGGTGGCGCGCGCTCCGGCGCCGGCGATGAGGCGGCGCTCGGGTGTGTGGGGGTGCTGGGTCTTCGAGATCTAGCGCCTCCCTCACCGGATCTGGGGGGAGAACGGCTATGGCGGGCGGCGGCGCGACGCCGGCCGGCGGCGGCGGCTGAGCTGAGTAGAGCTTGGGGGAGGGAGGGGAGAAAATGAGCTAGGGTTTTCCCCTCCCCCCGCCGATTTCGGCGTTTTATACCCGCCCCAGCCGCTGGCAGCCGTCGGATCAGGCGGACGGCTGCGATCAGCACGGGGCGGGGGTGGCGACGATGGCTGGGCCGCTTCGGCGGCCCGTCCGTCAGTTGCTGGGCTCACAGCCCATTAGGCCAGTTTACGAGCCACGCGCGCTTATGGGCTGGGCTGGCACCTTTGCTGCCGAGCCACGCCGCGCGCCATGAGCTGGGCCGTGCCATGAGCTGGGCCGCGCGCTAAGCTCTGCTGGGCCGAAGTGGGCTGCGCGCATAATAAGGGTAAATCGCGTGATTGTGGGCCGTTATGGGCTAAAATTTTTAGTCACGGGCTGATTTTTTGTTTTTCTTTTATTAAGAGTTTCAGTCTCGTTTTCTTTGAAGGTCACCTCTATTTTAGCACTAAATTAAGTTATTTATTGTATGAGTCAATTTTATTATAAGTGGTTGATGTTCACTTATAATTTCACTAAAATTTTAGTAAGTTGAGTTTTAAAGTTTTATGATTTAAGACTTGAACTTTAAGTTTAACCTTTATCGCTTCCGCATTAAGTATAAATTATTTCTTACATAAGAAATTTTTAAGCATTAAGTTACACTGTTTATTTAAGATGTATTCTTTTAAGTTTTTGACCTGTCAGTTTTCAGTGGCTCATTATTTTCAGTGAAAGTTTATTTCTTAATTGCAAATTAAGTTTTATTTAATTATGCACTGATATATATATATATAAGTAGAGTTTTATGTCGTGTTTTCTGCATGTTACTTTTATGCAATTAAGAAATGCTAAGTTTTAATGCGCTCATAAAATAAAGTTTTAAGTTTTTCATGAGCATGATAAATTTATGGTGCAATCTATTTATTTTCTTGCACAGTTTTTCCTTACCATTAAGTATCTTTTAAGTTTAAGTTTTAGATTCAGAATAAGTCTTTTATTAAATGCTTTTGTTTTACCATGTTATTTTAGATAAGTATACATTAAGAATAAGTTTTGCATTGTTTTCATATAAGTTAGGTTTAAACTTTGCTTACTTGTTTTTAACATAAGTTAAGCTGAAAGTTCGTTCTCTTTCCACCAAGTGCATTTAGATGCCTCTATTTGAATGGAACCACCGGGAAGTTCATTTAGAGTAAACTTGTGATTAATTCAACCATCGTTGTTTAATTACGAGTTTAAGTCAAGTTTCGCTTGTTTTCCCCACCGGTGATTGCAAGTTGTTACTTGTTTTGCGTGATTTTAATCAGACCACCGTAGGGTTATTTTCATGCTTTTATGTGCATCTTCTTGTACTATTACTGAGACATACTTTATTTATGAATTTTCAGTTGATTATACAAAGTTGCTAAGCACCATTGAGCATTATGATGGCACAAACTTCCCTAGTTGGAATCAGGATGTACTAAGCATTCTCAAGACCTTGGATCTTGATTATGCGTTACGTGAGGATAAGCCAACTGCTCCAGCGGTTGGAACTCAAAATTATGTTGATAACATAAGTGAGTACAACTCAAATTCAGAAAAATGGGAGAGATCCAATGACTTGGCTAAGATGGTCATTAGACATACCGTCATTGAGGCCTTGCGAGATTCTTTTCCTACTGAGATCAACGGTAAGGAATTATCAGTTAAGGAGTTTATGTACTCAATTGAGGAAATGTATAAGCGTAAGTTAGCCACTTTCCTCGTTAAGAAATTAGTGACCTCATGTTACAATGGTCAAGGTGCATTAAGGGCGCATGTTAATAACATGGTCTACATAGCTGAAAAGCTAGAAGTGCTTGGGATTCATACCTCGAGTTCAATGCTTTCGCATTTGATCACTGCGTCCCTCCCTGAGAATTATGCCCTAGGCGTATGCAACTTTTGTAAGGAACCCGGACACATGCAAAGTTGGTGCCCGGGATTAGCTACATGGCTTCAGAAGAGAGGTAATTAAATTGTCTCATAAGTTTTATTAAGTTTATTTGTTCCCACCCATTTTGGTGGAATAACTCAGGTGTTTCTACACATATTAAACCTCCTTCAGGTATTCATCGACCTTAAAGGAAGGGATATTCAGGGGAGCAAATTCTACAAGACTTCATCAAAGTCAAAGACTCTGGAGCCTCACATTAGCATTAAGTCATTAGTTTTAGATTTATTTCCAGCTGATGATGTACTTTAGATTAAGAAAGAACATATTTGTTTTCTGTGATGAGAAATTCTGGATATTTGTGTACTCAATAAGTAATAATAATACATAATCAAGTTTTTTTAGTGCTTATTTTTCATCACAATTGTCTTTGACTGATATTTAAGTTAAATGAGTTAAGAAGTGATGAGACCTTGTCGAATATGTGGCACACTCACGTTTAGACCACAAATTCGAAGGGGAGAATGGAATGTCTCATCAGTTTTGAGATGCTCCTGCTAACAATACTAGTTAAGAATTGCTCTCATCTAGTAGAGTTATAATTTTCTCTCCATAATATTTTATTGTCCATAAGTTTTAAGGGCAAAATTAAGAATAAGTTTTATAACACTCGCTACATATCATTGCTTCAATTAAGAATAAGTTTATAATGCGAGATATAATAGCATTGTAATAAGAGTCATACTCCATGATCACCAACTGCCTCAAATAAGTCAATGTGATTTTGTTCTTTATTCTGGCCACCGCTGGATACGGGATAATTTTCACCGGTTCTGTTGTTCTATCCATTTTCTGGCCACCGCTGTTGTGGATTAGTTCAATTTGAATCAGAGACGGTTGAAGTATGATTTATGTTCATGATTCTGGCCACCGCTGTTTTATGAACATTTAATCATAGCTTTGCTTCTCTAGTTCATCTTCTGGCTACCGCTGATGTGGGCTAGATTAGCAAGGGAAGTTCATCAGTGGTATCTAAGAAAGATATAGTAAATGTCGTGCCAAAGATAAATAAGTTAAAGAGCATCCATTGTAAATTACTTTAGATAAGTTTATGGTTCGACACAATTAATATTCTGGTTATTCAGAATTCAATGGAAGCTCACTAAGAAATAAGGAAATGGGGGAGAAGAAAAATCTTAATGAGATATAGGATAAGTTTTCTCTATATTGATGATTTAAGATAAGATATATATACATATATGATTTACTCATATATATTTATGTTATGCCATAAGTGTCTCCTCCGCTCTCTATCTAACTTTGTTGAGGATATACATTAGTTGTCTAACCATAACAGAGATAAGTAATATTTTATGATAAGTTAAGTATTGGGCACAAAATTGAGAGCCTCAATTATTTTAAGTGTATAATAAAGAGGTCATAAAGGAGTCTGTGAACTTTAACATAAGTATAGTTATTTTCATAGAAATTTTCTAATGGAGTCAAAGCAGTAGGCTATGATGGGTCTACAAGTTTGAAAGTGATTCCAAAAGAAACTAAGATGCTAAGTTCATAGCTCACAATAAGTTTGTATGTATCATGGGCAACCATGGTTCATTTGTAAAGATAAGGTGGATTAATTATTATCCTAATACTCTAACGTGAATGTTTTCTCTATAAGCTAACACAATTAAGTTTGCATTCCAAGAAAGGAGAAAAGTTTTCATCGTATCATAAGATGCATCTTAGTGAAGCTCTCTATTAAGTTCTGGGGGAGCATAACAGTGAGATGGGACTAAAATGAGTATTAGGATTGTCACTAAAGGGCAAATGTTAAGAGTAGCTCTGAAGTGATAAAATGTGAATGCATACACAGCTATGCCTATTTATCATAAGTATAAAGGTTAAGTCTAATTAAATGGGAAGACGTTCCTAATGCTTCAATTAGAAGCTATATGCTAAGATCTATAAGTGATTGACTTAGCATGACAAGCCGGAATGCTTGACAAATTTTTACTAGTCTTAGTCCAGGGGAGGTCCACTGGAAAAGGTGTATAAAAGTTTAATGCACCAAACTAACATGCTTATTTAATTAAGTACTATTAGATAAAGTTTTGTAAAAGTGTATGGATGTAATTGTGCACATTAAGTTTACGTCCTTCACTCTTACGGATCTGAGCGATTCTGCAGAAAGCTCTAAAACAAGATTAGCATAATTAAGGCTAATTTTGTATGGCATGATTTAGGCAGGCATATTAGATATATTCCGGTATTATTAATGTATTAACATTGATTTCAAATCAATTCCGCTGTATTTGATTACAGTATTCCTTTCAAGTAATGACATATATTTGACAGTGTAAAGTACATTGACAAATATATTGTTATGAAAGAAGGGTCCCAGGATCAAGTCATTTTAATGCTTTAAGTGAATTGCTAGCAACATGACTAATTTAAGGTTTTGTCTCTTATCCTATTTTCGCGAGATTAGTATGGATTTGATGATTAACCTCAAATATGATTCTGGATGAGGCCGAATAAATAAACTCCCAAATAAGTTAGTAAGTGTTCTATCAAGATATTATAGTGGACTTTGGTTAATGATGTCCCGGTATGTCTGTCATGTTTGCCGATGACTCATTCGCTGGGTTTTGCTATTGTATTGAGTGTGAACATAAAGCGAACGCAAGTAAGTTTAAGATTAAGACTGTTCGATTCAGCGGGAGATTATTGATCTGTGTATATCCACCTTCACATGATCAATGAAATTGAATATTATAAGAATAAGTTGTTGACCATCGGTCAAGGGGGAGAATGTTAGATTTGACCTCGGTCAGGTCTATTGGGTCTTCAGGCCCAATCCTAATCCTAAACTAATCCCTGTTAGTTGCCTTTGATTGGAAGGCAAACTCAGCCCATTTAAGGGCCCGGCCCCACGTCTACAGCACTATATAACTAAGGGGAAACCCCCTGGTTTCCCTAATCCGTGAGCTAATCACGAATTAGCCTTTAGGGTTCTAGTTAACCCTAATCCTATCAATCACTAAGGTGCTGGAAGGCGTGGAAGCTCGGTGTCCCTGTTCTACCTCTACTGCAGTTCATCTACTTCATCTACGCTCAAGCATGAACAAAGAAAGTACTGGTAAGTACCAAATTCCACATCAGTTTAAGTTTTAGGTGTGATCTAGATCTAGATTAGAGATCCTGTGGTTAAGCTATTATTAATCACGTTTATCCTATTCTAACACAAAAGACTCCCGGCTGGGGCGACGAGCATCGACGACCTCAGCGACGACCACCTGGAGCTAGTCCTCCTCGGCCTCGACTCACCCAAGTGGCTCCTCCGTGCCGCCGCCACGTGCAAGCCTTGGCGCCGTCTCGTCGCCGGTGGCGCCTTCCTCCGCCGTTTCCGGTCCATCCACGCTCCCCCGGCCGTCGGGACTTTCTACAGCATCAACCCCAACACGTCGTGCTCTTATGACCAAGACCACTGTTGGCCGGGCGTGGACCCCGTGTTCGTCCCCTTGTCGGAATCTGCATCTACACCTTGTGGACCAAACGGCGGCGGGCCCCAACTCTCCGTCGACTTTGTGCCCCGCGCCTGGGACGGCGGGCCGCGAGAGCTCGTCGACGGCCGCGGCAGCCTTCACCTTCTCCTCATGGAGAAGGAACGTCCTGATCGTCGCAGCTGCTACTGATGTTACCATCGTGCTGACATGATGACTCCTGACCTAGTCGTCTGCGAGCCGCTGACGCGACGGTACCTGGCTATCCCGCCGCCCGACCGCCCCCCACCCCCCATCGGCGTCTGCATCCTCGGTGCCGTCCTGCGCGACGGCACCGCCGGCATCGGCATGGCCAACTTCCGTGTGCTGCACTGCTGCTGGTGCTCTATCAACACGACTTGTACGGCGGCCGCATCTACAGGGACTGCCACAACGGCCACGGCTACCTGTCCGCCAGCGTGTTCACCAATAACGGCAGCAACTTCAGATGAGGGTACAGCTGGTGGAGGCAACTCGAGGGCTTCCAGGGCACGAGGGAAACATATTTTGCCCAGGGAATTAAAATCATCGACGCACAGGAGGGGTTCGTCGTGCTGTCGCCGGAGAATGAGACGTGGCTCTTTTCCGTCCATCTTGAAACCATGGAGCTCAAGCGTGAACACGGGAGGAAAAAATACACTGGGCCCGCGTTCCTCTACACGCTGCCTTGGCCGCCGGTTATGCGCGTTTGTGTAGACAATCTATACGATCCAAAACAATTAGTAAAAAACTGCTTTTATAAAACCTCTCGTACCCCTCACAGCGTCCCCACTTGTAAGGAACCCGCCTAAACCCACGTAAAATGTTTGGGCATCAACCAATTCAAACGAAGGCCATCTGGGCGTCCGTGGCCGATCCAACGCATGAGGGATAGTTTAGGCGGCATTAAACCGAAAAATTTCACTCACCACCGCCCAATCTACCCGCCCCCTGCACCCACCACGCCATAGATGCAATTGTTAGGTGATTTCGAACCGAAATCGTTCTTTCCATAAACTTTATTTCCATAACAGCCACAATACATCATATCGATTACTTACCATAGTCGTGGGCGTCCAGGTTCATCTCCTTAGCCCTCCTGCCCCCTATATAAGGCGCCCCTCCTTATTCTCAAAGCACACAATCTCTCCCTTCATTCTCATCATCTATTCAAGACTACTGATTTCTTTGCAAGGGCGTCGGCGTCGAGCGCGGCGCAAGGGTGGCCACGACGCTCGTCGTGTCCAAGCTCGTCAGGTAGAAGCGGAACGTGCTCCGCGTTGTGACGGTGTCCGGTGCCGTCGAGTGCGTGGCGTCGTTGCTCCACGACACCGGCGACGAGGAGAACAACCTTCTTGGCCTCCCCGTCATCAAAAAGCTGGCTGCGGTGCCGAGTTGCTCATGGATACATGTATCGTCAATATTTTCCTTCTGTTTCCGCCGGAGGCCCAAGCTTTCGATGTATGAATATATAATTTTTAATATGAGATGCTATTGAATAATTTTAATATGCGATCTGAGTAGTTTACAAGGCAATCCGAGTGCTTTTCAAGGCAATCTGAGTGCTTTTCAAGGCAATCCGAGTGCTTTTCAAGGCAATCCGAGTAGTTTACAAGTCGTACGACTAATTTCCATATCGAGAAAAGTCCTTGCAGTACTCTACTCTTGTTCTTCACGCCTGGTACGACTCTGTCTGGAGAGGACATATATACTTTCAATTTTCGAGTAAGCCAATCGAGTGAGTTTTCGAGTTCTTGATCAGTCTTGGACGGCGGGCAGGGTTACAAGGTTGGTTTCGAGTAGAATCCTAACCAATTACTGCTCGAAGTGTGCTTTTCAAGGCAATCCGAGTAGTTTACAAGTCATACGACTAATTTCCATATCGAGAAGAGTCCTTGCAGTACTCTACTCTTGTTCTTCACGCCTGGTACGACTCTGTCTGGAGAGAATCCATGTGTCCCTTATATTCACTGCGGGCAGGGTTACAAGGTTGGTTTCGAGTAGAATCCTAACCAATTACTACTGGGAGAGTGCTTTTCAAGGTAATCCGAGTAGTTTACAAGTCATACGACTAATTTCCATATCGAGAAGAGTCCTTGCAGTACTCCATTGATGAATTCCATTGATCATGAGGCGCCTGAAAAGTCATCCAAACCACTCTTGCAGTGTATTCAGGAAGCCTCCCGCCAAGTTGTACTCATTTGGCGAGTTATATTTCAAAGCACTTGATAACTGGTACTTGAAAATCACTACTCATACTATGGAGTAGACTCTAGAGTACTTTCAAATAAGTACTCAGAGATTTGAAATCACTACTCGCCTTGTGGAGTAGACTCTGTAGTAGTACTTTCAAATAAGTACTCGGAGATTTGAAATTACTACTCGCCTTGTGGAGTAGACTCTGTAGTACTTTCAAATGAGTACTCAGAGATTTGAAGTTACTACTCGCCTTGTGGAGTAGACTCTGTAGTACTTTCAAATAAGTACTCAGAGGTTTGAAGTGACTACTCGCCTTGTGGAGTAGACTCTGTAGTACTTTCAAATAAATACTCATAGATTTTGAAATCACTACTCTTATTATGGAGTAGACTCTGTAGTACTTTCAAATAAGTACTCAGAGATTTTGAAAACACTACTCTTATTATGGAGTACACTCTGTAGTACTTTCAAATAAGTACTCAAAGATTTGAAATCACTACTCTTCTTGCCGAGTAGACTCTGTAGTACTTTCAAATAAGTACTCAAAGATTTGAAATTACCACCCCGTCCTGTCATCGGCCGCCGCCGAGCACCATCACACCGAACACTGGCCATCCCATTCTCGAGGTCGTCACCGCAGCGCCACCTCGTCCCATCGCCGGCAAAATTTTGATGTCAAATTTTACATCTTACTCTTATAATGCCTACAACGTCAGATTTTATGATGATTGAACGCTCTAGATTAATATAAAGAGTTCATGTTGACTACATCTCTAATTTAGTAATTTTTTTAAAACACATGCCTGTGGCACGTGCTCTTTTGCTAGTGGTAAGAAATTAAGAAAGAGAAGAAGACGGAAGAGAAGAAAGAGAGTTTCAAGCTAGAAATAAACAGATTTACTTCTTGGAAGGTGACTTAGATATTGTGTTTGTGTAAGTCGACATCGTGAGCCGTCCACTTAGGAACTAATGCACGTGATGGTAGACGGGCTCACAGTTATGTACACTCCGCACGGCTGTATCGTGTGCCCGCCTTTCTATCGGGTTTATTTGTAACTGATACCTGTTTCGCAAATCTTTCCCATTTCCTCTTCCTTTCGTGTGGTCGAGTCGATGGCGGCGGAGGCGGATTTGCGACGGGAGCCCGGCGGGCTCGGCAGCGGCGCCCACCAGAGAGCCAGCGCCGAAACGCTCCCCATCAACGCAGGGCCAGGGGTGGCGGAGTGTTCCTCGTTGCCTGCCTGGGGAAGATGTCGACATAGAGGGATTCTAGGGGCGGCTCGTCGTCGGTGAAGGTATGTCTCCGCTGCGCCCCTTTGAATGTTGCTGTTGATCGAGGCCCAGGTGGTAGGCAGCAGCACAAGCAAGCCCTTGTGGGCACTAGGGTATCGGTTAGTTTTGTGCAATCCGCGATTTATGGTTGGTTGGATTCGTCGATCTGTGGTTCGATTGGAGATATGGGCCAATGCCCTTCAAATTCCTATCATTCTCTCACGGAACCATCCCCCTCCAAAATTATGGTCTGTTTGTTCATGTTGGTCCCCATTTCCCTATGTTAGATCTACTCGAGAGGTCAATTCCTTTGTGATGAGAAGCTTTGGTGACTCCTCTTGACAGCAACTTGGTGGATTCACACAAAACTGCAGCCGCATGTAGGTGCTAGTGAAGCCGGTCACCTGAAAATGTGATTGGACTTGTAATTTTTTCCTAACCTATATAGAAACAAAGTGAGCTAATTTTTTGTTTTCCCCATAGAATTCTCCTAATCCTACACGAAATCTGCATACAGCATACACCTGCTGTGACATGTGGTGCTTGGCGGATTCATTCCACCCAGAGGTCTCCACTGTTGTATTAGTAATATAAGTGATGTTTCTACAAGCAGTGGACTTTTTAGGGACCTTAATATTTTCTTGCATTGTTTCCTGTAGACTAACAATTGCTTACCTGTGACATAATTTTGCTTATATTGGTGCATTCAGTTACTTCATGGATTTCACTCGTTGCTGTAGAAGGAAAAAGGTTTCCTATCAGAATGTGATCTATCATTTTAAATTTGGCACACTGCCTTTAGAAAACTTTGAGTTGATTGTATGATGACCTTATGATCCGTTAGGTAGCTTCTGCATGTCTTATGGAGGTTTATATGTTTTTATGTTATTGGCTTATTTCTCAATTTTTTCAGAATCAGATTATTAGATAGCCATAAAATGACAAGTAACT
This sequence comes from Urochloa ruziziensis, assembly GCA_015476505.1. Lineage (NCBI taxonomy): Eukaryota > Viridiplantae > Streptophyta > Magnoliopsida > Poales > Poaceae > Urochloa > Urochloa ruziziensis. The sequence continues at coordinate 43,694,742 of CM027119.1, forward strand.
TATGCTAGCATTACATCATCATTTTGTATTGTAAATTTTAATATTGTTACTATAGCTATGAAAACATGCATTACTTTACCAGGATTTTTTGATAGTTGACAGCCATGTTCTGTGCTGTTACCATTACTTGCGTTACGTGGATACTGTATGCAGTCTTGTTAAGTAGTTGTTAGTCAACATCCAAATTTACCCCTTTTCTGTCTCTGTAACTTCCAAATATGTCTTATCAACTTACCACTATCTTCGATGCTCAAAAAAAAAATACCACTATCTTCTAATTTCTGAACATGTTTATCCTTCCTTTTGTATTGTTATTGATATATGGGCCAAGATATACATTTAACATTTTACATGTAAGATTTCTGCCCATCTGCCAAGTACTGTGTATTGGAGTGGTGCACACTAACATTTTTGACATCTTTTTTATTGACATTTACACATTTATCACCTTATGATATAAAACGGTACCGGCTCTGTTTATTGTTCTAGAGGAATTTTCCTGATACTAAACAGGTATATTTTGGTGCTTTGACCTAGTGTCCTGTGATGTGATACGTGAATGTGTTTCAAGAGTGGATTGCCCTGAATGACTTTCATTCACGGGCAAGCAGATATCTACTGCTGTGAGTTCTGGCTGCCCGATTGTTTACTTGCTTGTTTATTCTTGTTGCGTTGTATTTTTGAGGGTTAATTGGCTATGACATTTTTGGGTAGATATTGTAGCTAGTTACAGTGATCTATGCTTTTACTATTGTTGTATAGGAGTCTCTAGTAACTGATTAATTCTGTTGGTGAAGATTTGGTAGGATTATAGAACTATGATAGCATCCATGCATTTGTTCATGGTTCTCAAGTTAATAATTTTATTTATTTTTGTTAATGAAAATGTCACTAAGCTTGGACCTTGAGTCCACTTATCAACTTGTCCATTACAAAATTTTGAAGCATATTTGGACTAAACTTAGCTTTTAAAAGATGGATGCTGAGAACTAACTTTATTCTATGCTGATAGTGTTCACTGAATTGTAGTTGTGTACTATCAAATTTTAATTAATAATGATGAACAATCTGCACTAAAATTTTAGTAATAAGTGTTAGCAATATGTATATGGTGGGCCTAAGGGCCTTAGGCGCAGGGCACGCCGGCCCTTTAGGCCGTGCGGCAGGACCCCTCAGGGGTATGTATGGTTGATTAGGATTAGGCAAGGATAACCGTTGGATGGTATTGTTTCCCAAACCCTAGGTCATCCTTGCCTATATATGTAACCGAGCATTGCTCTCTTTAATCAATTCATTATTCCCTGCAATCTCTATTGCTTTCATGGTATCACGAGATCGGGTTTTATCCCTCTCGCTTCCGCAACCCTAAACCCTAGCCTCCCCTGCCTCCTACCTAGCCGCGCGCCATGCCTGGCTCCAGGGGTGGCTCCGCCACCGGTGCGGCGGCCAAGGCTGCTGGCGACCCTGAGAGTTTCGTCGTCAATCCCCGGCAGATCGACGACGACGCCGCCGCCAAGCGCGCCGAGGAGGCTCGCCTCGCCAAGGAGGCACGTGTGCGCAAGGCACAGGAGGACCACGACGCCGCCCTGGCGCTCGCTCAGGAGGCCGAGCGCGAGGCCATGGAGGCCGGCCAGCAGCGTGACGCTGCCGCCACTCGCGCCCGCGAGGCCTCCCAACGCGCTGCCCAGGCGCGTGCCGCCGCTGAGGCGGCCCTCAAGGCTGCCGCCGAGCCGGCGGCCGACGACGACGACGGCGGCGCGGGATCACATCTCTTCCCGCTGTCTCCCTCTCCTCTTCACGCTGCCCTTCTGCAGCAGGAGGCCGCCGCCATCATCAACCTGCATGCGCAGGCCGTCGCCGTCCAGAGCATCCGCTCCTTGGTGCCCGTCGTCCTCGACACCAAGTCTGTCCACTACTTCAGGTGGAAGGAGTCGCTCCTGCTCGTACTCGGGAAGTACTCCCTCAGCGACCACGCCCTCTCCGACGCGTCCTTCCCCACTTCGCCGGATTGGGTGCGCATGGACTGCGTGGTCAAGTCGTGGATCCTCGGCACGCTCTCTCCTGACCTTGCCGACGCCGTCCTTGATCGTGGAGTCAGCGCCCGTACAGCCTGGCTCGCCGTCGAGGCCCAGTTCCTTGGGAACAGGGAGACTCGCGCCCTCATCCTTGACCAGGAGTTCCGCAACGTCAAGCAGGGCGATCTCTCCATCACCGACTACTGCAGCAAGCTGCAGACCATGGCTGCCGATCTTCGCGCCCTCGGTGAGGATGTCCACGACCGCACGCTCGTTCTGACTCTCATCCGCGGCCTCAACGAGCAGTACAAGGATGTCGGGCGCCACATTCGGCGTGGTCGCCCCTTCCCCACCTACCTCGACGCCAAGAACGAGCTGCTGTTGGAGGAGCTCAACTTCGTCACCGCTCCCCCGCCGCCTTCGGCCTTCCTTGCCTCGACTGGGAAGCCGGCTCCCCCTCCTGCCGCGCCAAAACCGCCCCAGCACGCCGGCGGCTCTGGCAGCAGCAACTCCGGGGGCGGCCAAAAGCGCGGCAAGCCACGCTATGCGAAGCGTTCCGGCAATTCCAAGCCGCAGGCCTCTTCTCCATCCATTGGTGGCGGCTCCGGCGGCTCGTCCAAGTCCGGGGGTGCGTCTCAGCCTCCTCCGGGCCTCGTCAGCGTCCAGAACCCTTGGACGGGAGCCATCTACATGTGGCCGGCTGTGCGTCCTCCGCTCGCACCCATTCCACGTCCGGCGCCGCAACAGCAACAGCAGGCGCCGCCCTCCCAGGCCTTCCTCACGCAGCAGCCGAGCGCCCTGGTGGCTGGCGCTCAAAGCCAGGGGGTCTGGCCATACACCGCCACCCCTGGCCTCTACAGCCAACTTGGCCGCCGCCCGGATTCTACGGCCAGGGACCAGCGCCCCTGTCTTGGGATCAGCAAGCCCTCGCCAACAGCTTCAACACTGTAACGCTTGCTCAGCCGCCTTCGAACGAGTGGTACTTCGACTCCGGCGCCACCAACAACATGACATCCGACGCCGGTATCCTCTCCCGATCCTCCCCACAGCATTTTTCACCCACCTCCATTGTTGTCGGGAACGGGAACCTTCTTCCCGTTCTCTCTACTGGCAGTACTACTTTACCTCATTCGCTTCATCTTAATAATGTTCTCGTTTCACCGAATCTTATTAAGAATCTCATCTCCGTACGCCAGTTTACATCTGACAATAATGTTTCTGTGGAGTTTGATCCTGTTGGCTGTTCTGTGAAGGATCTTCAGTCGCGGAGAGAGATCATCCGATGTGACAGCTCCGGACCGCTCTACCCACTCCCTTTCCCGGCGTCCGCCTTCAGTGCCGTCACCACCCCTTCTCTTTGGCATCAGCGTCTTGGGCATCCTGGTCATGAAGCCTTGACCAAGCTAGCACAGTCATCTACCATCAGTTGTAATAAAAGTGCTAGTCATACTCTTTGCCATGCGTGTCAACTTGGTCATCATACACGTCTACCTTTTAGTGTGTCATCATCTCGTGCAACTCGTAATTTCCAGTTAATGCATTGTGATCTTTGGACGTCTCCTGTTGCCAGCGTCTCAGGATTCAAATATTACCTGGTTATTTTGGATGATTGCTCACACTTTTTGTGGACGTTTCCCTTGCGCCTCAAATCTGACACCTTCCCGACGCTTGCTAATTTTTTCTCTTATGTCCGCACGCAGTTCAGCGCCACCATCCAGGGATTCCAGTGCGACAATGGCCGCGAGTTTGACAACCTCAGCGCCCGCACTTTCTTCCTCACCCATGGTGTTCATCTCCGCATGTCCTGCCCTTACACCTCGCCACAGAACGGTAAAGCTGAACGCATCATTCGTTCCATTAATAACATGGTGCGCTCGCTTTTGTTCCAGGCCAGTGTTCCACCTGCATACTGGGTGGAGGCTCTACACACTGCAACTCACCTCCTTAATATCCTTCCCACCAAAACCTTGGCGTTCAGTACACCACACTTCGCTCTGCATGGCACACTCCCCTCTTATGATCATCTGCGCGTCTTCGGCTGCAAGTGTTATCCCAACCTAGCCGCCACCGCGCCTCATAAACTCGCTCCGCGCTCCGCTTTGTGCGTCTTCCTGGGTTACTCTGCTCATCACAAGGGCTATCGGTGCCTCGACATGGCCACCAACCGTGTCATCATCTCCCGACACGTGGTCTTTGAGGAGACCGCATTCCCCTTCTCACAGCAGTCCTCACCACCCACTCACGCGGATTTTGAGTTTCTCGCAGATGATTCTAATTCTGTGCCGGCCCTCATTGGACCTACACAGCTGCGTTTGCCTGCAGGTGCTCCTGGTGTTTCCGCACAGCCACGTGCGGCTGCGACCGCACTGCCACGTGCGGCCTCCGACGTTTCCCAGTGGCCGGTGCCGCCACTGGTTGTCCCTGCCGGCTCTACGCCTCCAGGCTTCCTCCAGCCGGCCCCTGCGGCTGGACAGACCGCCTCGACACCGCTCGGCCGGTCACAGCCGGCGTCCAGCTGGCCTCAGCCAGCGTCGGCCACCCCTGGCCGGCCGCTGCCGGCCGACGCCGCGCCCAGCCAGCCGTCGCTGGCCTCGCCCGTCTTCAGCCGGTCACAGCCGGCGCTGGACACTCCTGGCCGGCTTCAGCCGGCCCCTGCTGCTCCGTCTTCGCCAGGCCGGGCTCCAGCCGGCCCGCTGCCCCAACACCGGCCCCTGAGCGACTTTCCCAACGTGTACTCTCGGCGCCCGTCTGCTCCTGCACCGACTCCTGCGCCCCCTGGTCCTCCGCAGCGCCTTCCCAAGGGCGCCGTGCCTGTTCCACCCGTGGTGAATCAGCACACTATGACCACGCGGGCCAAGCAGGGGTTTCGACTACCGGCACTGTACCATGCTGCCCCGCTGTCCCCGATCCCGAAGACCTTCCGTAGTGCTCTTGCCGATCCGAATTGGCGAGCTGCTATGGAAGAGGAGTATGGGGCACTGCTGCACAATGCCACTTGGGATCTCGTTCCGCGCCCTCCGCGGACCAACGTCGTCTCCGGCAAGTGGATCTTCAAGCACAAGCTCAAGGCCGATGGTTCTCTTGAGCGGTACAAGGCCCGTTGGGTTCTTCGGGGATTCACCCAGCGGCCTGGTATTGATTTTGATGAGACATTCAGCCCTGTTGTGAAGCCTGCCACAGTTCGTACGGTGCTCTCCATCGCCTTGTCCCGTCAGTGGCCGATACACCAGCTTGATGTGAAGAACGCCTTCCTTCATGGGACATTGTCTGAGACAGTTTACTGCTCCCAGCCTTCTGGTTTCGAGGATCCCGCTAGGCCTGACTTTGTTTGTCGCTTAAACAAGTCCTTGTACGGTCTCAAGCAAGCCCCTCGCGCCTGGAACACCCGGTTTGCAGCTTTCATTCAGACTCTTGGCTTTGTGGAGACGCGGTCAGATGCCAGCCTGTTCGTCTTTCGACGTGGCACCGATATGGCCTACCTACTGCTCTACGTCGACGACATTGTCCTCACGGCCTCTTCCATGTCTCTTCTACGGCAGATCATTGCTGCCTTGCAGCGCGAGTTCTCTATGAAGGACCTTGGGGAACTTCATCATTTTCTGGGGATGCATGTTCAGCACCATGGTGATGATCTTCTTCTATCCCAGCGGAAATACATGTTGGAGATTCTCGACCGAGCAGGTATGGCAGAGTGCAAGCCTTGTTCTACTCCGGTTGACACCAACCCCAAGGTTTCTGCCACAGATGGCGAGCCCGTCTTGGATCCCACCGACTTCCGCAGCATTGCTGGCGCTCTACAGTACCTCACCTTCACCAGGCCGGATATTGCTTATGCTGTTCAGCAGGTCTGTCTTCACATGCATGACCCTCGCGAACCTCATCTGGCTGCCTTGAAGCGGATATTGCGCTACATCCGAGGTACACTCCATCTGGGGCTTCATCTGCGCCCTTCCAGGACTGATGATCTTGTTGCTTACTCCGACGCTGACTGGGCTGGTTGTCCTGATACACGGAAATCCACGTCAGGTTATGCTGTTTTTCTAGGCGACAACCTTTTTTCTTGGTCCTCCAAGCGACAGAACACAGTTTCTCGCTCCAGCGCCGAGGCAGAGTACCGCGCCGTCGCCAATGCTGTGGCCGAGGCTACATGGCTGCGCCAGCTTCTGCTTGAGCTTCACACTCCCCTTCGCCGTGCCACCGTTGTTTACTGTGACAACATCAGTGCTGTCTACATGTCCACCAATCCGGTGCAGCATCAGCGGACCAAGCACATTGAGATTGATCTCCACTTCGTCCGAGAACGGGTCGCCCTTGGCCATGTCAAGGTGCTGCATGTTCCTACTACATCGCAGTACGCCGACGTCTTCACCAAGGGGCTTCCCTCGTCGACCTTCATGGAGTTTCGGTCCAGTCTGAACGTCAGTGGCTGACGATCTGACTGCGGGGGCGTGTTAGCAATATGTATATGGTGGGCCTAAGGGCCTTAGGCGCAGGGCACGCCGGCCCTTTAGGCCGTGCGGCAGGACCCCTCAGGGGTATGTATGGTTGATTAGGATTAGGCAAGGATAACCGTTGGATGGTATTGTTTCCCAAACCCTAGGTCATCCTTGCCTATATATGTAACCGAGCATTGCTCTCTTTAATCAATTCATTATTCCCTGCAATCTCTATTGCTTTCAATAAGCAATGATGTAGTTTTAGTAATCTTACTGTGTAACTTGATACTTCTTTCACCATTAAATCTGCATTTTCATTAATTTGTTGTTATTTGTGGTCTACTATTGTCCAATTTTGAGCTCAGTTTTGCTTATTTCTTATCCGATGATGACTAATTTGAGGTCTCTTAGAGGTTGGGGATATATTCTGTGCTTATGGCCAGTTAAAGTTTGATTAGCACCACATGTGTTCATTGTACCTGTCTGTTTGAAATTCTCTGTGAGATTGCCCTTTTTCTGTTTCTCTTCACAGTGCTATCATTGACCCGTCTTTTGTACCTTTTTCTCTTATAAAATGGAAGAGAGTTTCCTCAACTTTCTCATTTTGTATTCATTCCTATATATGGAAAAACTTGCATGATCATTGTACTAAATTTGCAGCTAGAGAAGTTTGTGTAATTTCCATGTTGCTCCTGTGTAATACTCCTGTGCATTTTGCATTTCTGATTCTTGTAGCTTTCTGAATCACAGATTGGCAAGGCGTAGTGTCAAGTGGAAGTTTTGTCAGATGCTGCGAGTTTTTCTTGCTACCTCTGCACCTTTTGATCATTGCACATGTAGTTAGTTTTTTATGTGATTTGCTATATGGCCTTATGATGAATGTGGTGCTTTAATTTCATCTGAGTTTGTGGCCCCTATGTTGTCTGAAGTGATATATTTGTGGGAAATGAAAATGTTGCTGTTTTGTTCAAGTCAAATTTAGGATAGTTTTGCTTTTGATTACAACTAAAGTTTCACCATGCCTCATGTTTCTAGTATAAGTTACTTCTTTTTATTTCCATTCTTATATTTGATCTATACTTTCTTGTACTTGCAGCTAAGGATTCTTGCAAAAAAGGGTTCAATAGGTGAGCACCTTTCTCTGTTTATCTATTTTCATTTTCCCCTTCATTTTTTACCCTTTGAATTGAGTGTCAGCATGTTGATGTTGTGTTGCCTACTGGTTCTTATCAAGGACTATAAAATGATGAATTAACTTATACTCAAATTACTCCCTCATGTAGTTCTATAATTTTCTAATTTCTTACTGTAAATATGAAAAATGTGCATTACTCGACCAGGTATTTTGATAGGTAGTATTTAATTGATGCTTTTGAGCATGTGCTTGCCAGTAGAAGTGTTATATAGTCTGCACCAGTTTGCATTCCTCCTTGTTTCTCATAATTGTCAGTAGCTGTTTGGAGGAATGTATCAACTTATGTACAGAATTCATGTAATCTCTATCATGTTCTAGCTGCTTTTTGTGTGGCAGTCCCTTATCCATTTCCTTCTAGAGTTACTTCCATGCCAGCTTCTTTTTACCACCCAATATCAGCCATATTTTGTGAATGGGAATATCTGACGCGATTACGTGGGAAGTACATCCAGACTTGTGATGCATATTTTACCTCTTTGTGAATCAAAATTTCATATTTACAATCTGTGTGGGCTGATATTATAGTGGTTCAGATGATCATAATTTGTGTCTTGGAGCTATTAATAAAGCCAAAACTTTTTAAATCTTTTCTATGTGTGGGTAGATAAATCAGCCATGTTTATCTGCTAATTTATTTCCCATACAAGGAGTCTGTAGAATAATGACTCGAGGGAATCACATATGCATAGTTTGATAGAATTTAGAATTGCCTATAGTGTATTTATCAGTATCCTGCACGCTTTTGTTTCTATCACGCCCGTGAGAGAAAAGAGAGGGATGTGGGGAGGAAGGGAGGGTGAGAGATACTTTGACATTGGTCTGTGCGTGCGTGCTACATAGTCATGGGACACCTTGCCGCATCATACATAACACATGATCAACTTACTCATTAGTAAGCACCATCTGAATTTTGCAACTGTGATAGAAATCCTATTGTACTATATTCTATCTGTACAAAATATTTAGAAGAACAACTAATGTAGTTATAATTAATTTGCCCTACTCTTTGCATTCCAGAGGCATACCATTTTGGATTATGCTTACAGTTACATGGTTCATTTTATGCTGCAGGGCCAGGGATTACTCTAGGATGATGGTTGACAAGTTCGTGGGAAAGAAACTAGGGTCCATAGAAAATAACACATTTAGGTACGGCTGTGCTGCAAAAATCAGAACCGAGCACATGTTTGTTGGATGCAACAATTTAAGCCAGAACTAAATGGCTGATTACACATTATCTCTATGAAGAGTGAAACTGGGTTGTATAGTAGATCATGCTTTGACTAGATTACAATGTGGGATATGCATTTATTCAACAGCTGTTGTAGTAACCTATATTCCAAGTCAAATTGATAGAAAATTGACAGTAAATTGTACTTGTTTGAAAATTTTAACGAACACCAAATGGGTATGTAATTTGAAATTTTTGACATTAACAGAACGATTTTGTCTTGTTTACATTTGTTTTTTTGAAGTCGTTGTCTTCGTGTATAAAATTACATGCAACAAGTACGGAGTGTCTGGGCTGGTTGCTTCGCTCTATGTTGACTGCAGACAGTGTTAGGTCTATACGGCATACGGGTCCACAGTCGACCGCCAGCAGACGTCTTCTTTTTTTCAATAAAATGTAATGCTGACATGTTAGTAACGGTGGCGGACATAAACATCACGGGTCGTAAGAATAAACTATAGCCCATAATAAGAATAAAATAGGCCAAATGACTTATTGGGTTCAAAGCACCATATCCAACATACCCGTTAGCCCATCTTGATGCGTCAACAGTGCGCTACATGATAAAAACAACATAAAGTGACTTATGTCAAAAAAACAAAATCTAAGTCACTTAATAATCTTTTATTGTAAACGTTGGATCTTCATCCAATGGCTTACAAAAGTGACTTACATCAAACCAAAATCTAAGTCACCTTACAAGCAGACAGACCCAGAAATAAAAGTGTTGCTAAACAGCCATTTGCTAGATATGTTTCATCTGTTCTGCAGAATAACGAGGAGAAATAAAAGCTAGTGTTGCTAAACAGCCATTTAGCTCTTGCATAATCTGTAATCTAAAGTCACGGTTGTTATTAATGTTAGTTCAGACTTTAAAGTATTTTATATTCTTATTTTATAATTAGAACGCATAAGGTACTAAAAACCTTTGAAGGCAACTCCGTGACAGCGGGCGTATTTTAAATTTACCAGATGTCTTTACAAGATGTGTCAATTTCTTCATTCAGAAATACGAGATACAATATGGATTATTATTGCTTCCTATGCTCAGATAAGAGCTGCCATGCAAGGATGCGGCGACCTACAATCACCCTAGACGATTAGTATAGTAACAAGTCTATAGGGTCCTAGAAAGACTAGATTCAAAGATTAACGTACACCAAAGCATAGGGAATGGAAAGTGTTGGAAGTCACGCAGATACGTGCGTTGTGTAGACCAAGCCCCATTCTCCCCTTCTCACTACTTAAAAAACATTTGTAGGAGCCAGGCTTTTTTTTAGGGGCAGACTAGGGCGTGTTTGGGATAGCTCCACTCCAACTTTTTTTGAACTCCGCTCCACGAACTCGTTGCCAAACACGTCTACCTCTAGAAACTCTAGATCCGAAAACTATAGAAAAAACTCGGAGTTAGGGGCCAGCTCTATGCTTTTTATGGGGTACCTCAAAGGGTGCTCCGAAAACGTCAGTTTCATATCTTCTCAAGGAGTTAGGGTTATTTACCCACCATTGCCACTTGTTATGGACGTACCAGTTCGTGAAATAAAAAGAAAGCGCTCTGTCGCCCCCATCCTTCCTCCTGTCGTTTTCCCCGCGGGCAATGGCCCCTGCAGGGGCAGGCCTCCAGTGCCGCCGGCCATGGCACCGGTCCCCTCCAAGCTATGCCGCCTTCGTTCTCCACCGGTTGTGGTGCTGCCGCCATCCCCGTCGATCTCAATGGAGAGCTGCTCTGGCCGAGAACTCGATCTGGTCAGTGGAGATGCCCATGCGGCGACAAGAACTTACCCTCTGTCATGACCCAAGTATGCTCGGAACCAAAAGAGAAGCCCAAGTCTGCGAGGCCCATTTGCTTAGTCACAATCCAGCCTAAGAGAAGCCCAAGGCAAAGGCTACATAACAGAGGCTTGGCACATCCAACAGAGATCAATCAAGTTATTCAAAAATCAGAAACAGAGAAGGAACTAGAGGTTGTCTTCCTCTTCTTCTCCTACCAGAGATCACTACCCCTTTGATTTCTCCCTGTGATTGCTCACGCTCCCAGGCTGATCTCGCCGGTGTAGCCATGGGTTGTTACAGTGGTATCAGAGACTCGTCTATCCTCGGCGGTGGGTGCGCGGTTCCTTCGACGGTGGTAGAATTCGACTTTTCTCTGGGCGCGGCGGCGACGACGACGAAGTGAAATTTTGCGGCGGCGGCGAAGTTGGTCGCGGTGGCAGCTTGGAAGCGGTTGCTTCTATTTGGCACAGTGAAGACACGATCCATGACGCGAGTATCTCCTCTGCTCGTGCAGGAGTTCGAGTGGAATTTTGGGGAAATTTCGGGTGGATTTCGGTGACGGATTTCTTGGTTGGGGATTCAGTTGCGATTTCTCTGGTAGAATTACTAGCGGATTTCTCTGGTACTGATTGAGTAGAAGCCATGAGTAGCAAGGAGACCAAGGTCATGTGGCAGCAATCTGATAGGTATGGTTTCCAATAGGTGTTTGATCAAATGCCTCACCAGATTGATGCTTATAAGGTGTTCGATAAGGTAGCTGCTGATGTGGTCTGGGATGAGGATGTGCATAGCATGCACGACCATGGTGGGTTACTGCAGCAGCTAGCATTAGGCAGAGATATGTTTGTGGATAAGGATATGGTGTCTGAAGAGAGAAAGCAAGAGTCTATTCAAGCTTCAGTGGGTTGGGATGGTTTTGACCGGGATGAACTGCCTTCTGTTGAGGTTGTGTGGGATGAGGAGCCACAGCATGGCTTTGAATCATGGGACAGATTGATGCAGCGTGTAACTTCATCTGGAGAGTGCTTGGTTGAGGACAACAAAGTCGTGTGGGATGACGATGATGGAGCTGCACTTGTTAAGAAGGCAACATTGATTTCTTCAAGGGCATCTGAAGCTGATCCGCATCAAGTGTTCAAAGGCATACCTCTTGCAGATGTGATTTGCGATGATCTACACATTTTGGATCAGCCAATTTTTGATGAAATTCCTCTTGTGAATGCAAGGTGGGATGAGATGCAAGCAAATCTGGATGTTTGGGACTTAATGCAGCAACATGACTTGGTCAGTGAATACATGGATAACGAGAAGACAGAGTCAACAATTGATTCCGATGGTGATGAGGTGTTGACCTGTATTGGTGGCTTATCACTATTTCCTGAACTGTTCATGGATGCTACCATCAGTTTGCAACAGTCAGATTAGCATCGGCATCCTAAGAAACTTGATGAAATATTCTGTCATGACATAAAAGACAGTGTCAATATGCCATACAACCTTGAGCTACAAAGTAATCATTCGGAGCAATCAGTATGGGGAGATGACCTGGATGGCATAGGAGGAACCAATTTACTTGTAGTCATCACAACAAATGACATATTTGATGTGCCCGCTGGCCAGGAGCTGAACTGTGGTAGTGAGAACTTGGTCACATCTGAAGAAATGATAGGAGCAAGTGTTTTCAGAGTTGATAAATGTGGAATTGATACTGCTCATTCACTGCTTGACAAAAGGCCACTATTAGGAGGTTTCAGTCAATATAATAAGGTCAAGGGACATGTGTTTGAAAAAATGCCATCCTAGAGGTGCAATGGTTTTAGTCCAGGAAAAATTGAGCAGCAAGTTGACCTATACTGTATGGCTAAAAGGCAATGAGGACAGGGCATGCTAAGACTTGCAAATTGCAATGTTTATGAAGAATCGATGGTTACCAGAGTAAAGTGTTCACCGACTGTGGTGTTAGTCCTGCACTTCAAGTCGATCTGTTCTGGTAAGATAAAGCTACATGACCTGAAACACAAAATAGCTTCCTCAGTTCGAAGGCAATAGGATCCAGGCATTATTATTCTTAGTAATGCAGAGGCAGTACTACTCTACAGGTCCAACTCTAATTGCCCTTTCGATTCAAGATTGTTGAGGTCTCACATTGATGATAGTCTATCATGGTAAACTGTATTACTGAATTTATATGCAGCCCTTGTTGAGGTGGCATATTCTGTTGTTAATTTGAGGACATGCAGAAAAGCTGGTAAAGGATTGCTATGTATTATGTGTGCTAACTGGATAGAGATTCAAGTGCTGTCGTCTATAAATAAGGTGGGTCACTCGGTACAAACAAATTGGGATGTGACAACCTATTATATATTCAAGCTTGGATCGGGTAAGCTACATGGCAATAGGAGAAGGAAAGTTACAAGAAGAAGAATCCATGCTGTTGCTACTGAAACAACTAATCAGGTGTTGATGTTCTGTTTAACGGAGAATTCAAGTAAATTGGAGAGGTGCTTTCCCTGTTTTGGAGACCAAGCACTTGAAAATGGTTGATGCTCCAAAATTGATCATAAGATTCTTATTGCTCAACTGGCCATGGGATCCAGGCAGAATGAAAACTGCAAAGTTGATCATCAAGATTGAGACAAAGGAAGAACTGATGGTAACCAATACTCAGTCTGTTGATCAAGGTGTTGTTCTCTGTTTTACTTCCAGAAGTAGATTGTGCATGCCAATGTCCTTCCACTAAAGAATTCAAGAGGCGAGGGCATGCCTTTGCTTGGGGACAAGCAAAGTTTCTAGGGGGTGGTAATGTCATGACCCAAGTATGCTCAGAACCAAAAGAGAAGCCCAAGTCTGCGAGGCCCATTTGCTTAGTCACAATCCAGCCCAAGAGAAGCCCAAGGCGAAGGCTACGTAATAGAGGCTTGGCACATCCAACAGAGATCAATCAAGTTATTCAGAAATCAGAAACAGAGAAGGAACAGGAGGTCGTCTTCCTCTTCTTCTCCTACCAGAGATCACTACCCCTTTGATTTCTCCCTATGATTGCTCACGCTCCCGGGCTGATCTCGCCGGTGTAGCCACGGGTTGTTACACCCTCCCCGACGACACAAGCTTTGGAAGGGCTTGGGACCTTCGAACTCCAGAATACCCATGCTGGCCACGCATAGACTACGCGGCAGGCAGATGGCATGCTACTGCAAGCCGCCGCTACTGTATGCCGCCTTCCTCTACTCCACAAGAGAAATTCCCTTCAATCCTGAGCAGCATCTTCTCCAAACCAACAAGCACGATCTCTGCTCTACTTCTCTCTCCACCGAAAGCATCCAAGCAGGAGGGAAAGTGGCGCTTGATTCAACATGAGAGAAGCTCAATCCGATAGTTGAAGCTCTGTTTGCTATAAATCGTGTTGTTGTGGAGAGAATCAGGAGGATTTGGCTTGGAATGGAGGGGACGAGCTCGGAGAGATATGGAGCCATGAAGGGCACGCGGAGAGGATGAAGAGAGGATAGGAACGGTTGGGAATACTGCTATTTTTTATTTTAGTATGGGCCTTACCTTAAGGTTACACATTGTGTAGAAAGTGACATATGGGCCCATTTACAAAGGGCAAAATAGACTGTTCACAACAATGTATCTAGAGCTAGAGCACTGTAATCGGCCAAACACGTACAACAACTCCATATTTTTCTAGAGTTGATGGAGTGGAGCTACAAAATAATAGAGTTGGTGGAGTGGAGCTGTTTTTATGGAGTGTAGCTGTGCCAAACAGGCCCAAGGCGACGCCCCCCTACAGAAGCAAACACGCTACTATAGATAAGGGGCCGCCCTTGAAAATCATTTCCAGGGGCAGGCCATGACATGACCCGCCCCTGAAATCATTTTCAGGGGCGTGCCATGCCATGACCCGCCCCTGGAAATGATGGCATGGCTTCAGGTGCAGCTGCTCTCAAGGTGGTGGCGGTCGTTGCCGTTTTGGTCGTGCTGGTCATCAGGTGCGGAGGGAAGGGGGGCTGAGGGGGGCCTGGCACCCCCAAGGTTGTTGTTTTTCTAAGAGAGCTTCTAATTATCTTACTAATTTAGCATAAGATTCTCTAATTATCTTACTAATTTTACACCAAATTATCTAATTACCTTACTAATTTGACATGCATGCCCCCAATCCTTGGATCCTGGGTCTGCCCGTGCTGGTCGTGTCTTCTGCTGGGCATCCAAAGACTGCGAGTCGCAGTACAATACAAACTGCTCCGCCTTCACACAGCCGCAAACTGCAGCAACCCCCTGCCCGGTCATCGGGGATGGAGTCCATGGCACTGCAGCTCCGCAAAACCTTATGGGTAATGCTTGGACTCTGACGTCCGAGCGTATCGGACGCCTCCGGCCTCCCGCGGCCCTTTCTCTCCTGGCCTCCGTCATTTTCGTCTCTCAAATCTGACGCGCTGGAAGATGGAGGCGGCCGCGACCCCTCCTCGTTGGTGTTGCTGCACGACGGTCGTCCCGCACGATTCGGCCGAATCGCCGCCATCGTGCCCCTCTCGATTGAATCAATTCGCCACCGCTGTAGGCTTCTCCTCCGCCGGTGCTGCTGCAGGGGGACGAGCTTCGTCGCTGGTACTCACGAGCTCGCGCCGCCGTGGTCATGTGCGTCGATGTGGTCATGTGTGCCGCCGTCAGCCACGTGCACAGCGGCCCCAGAGCTCGCGCCGCCACTAGCCATGTGCGCCGAGCGGAGCTCCTCCTGCTGGACAGGCTCATCTCAGTGTCACACCATGGCTGCCGCCCGTGCTCTCGCGCCATGGATGCCGCCCAGAGTTTTGCCTCGAGGCACACCATGGCTGAATTTCTCCGGCGATGTGAGCTCCCACGAGGACGAGGTCCCCCGGCGGCGCGTAATCCCCTGAGTGGTGCCCCCGGCGGCGAGCTCCATGCTCGCCATCCTCTTCCTCATCCTTATCCTCCGTCCTCCTCTTTTTCTAGGTTTTGCTACATGTTGCATGTATATGTTTCGCGTGTTTTATATGTTTCAAAACAATGTTCCAACTGTTTTTATGCGGATGTTGCAAAAAGTAGATCTGGATGTTCGACGATGGCATTTCTGTACGCATTCCCGATGTTGCAAATATGAACTTTTCATGTTGCAATCGCACATTCTCAATGTTGCAAAAAAATATACATGTTTCATGCAACATGACTCGATGCTGCGGCGAGAATTTTTCTCTTAAACAGATAGATCTATTTTTTCAAATGTTTCATCTATGTTGCAAACATAAAACTTTGATGTTGCACGCAGTTTGTGTCGATGCTGCAACGCACCGTCCGACCGCTAGCAGCGCGATCCGTTTTGCTTTGGTCGCCAGTTTTCTTCACCGTGGAGACTGCCACGTGCATGTGTACACATCGGACGTCCTGAGTCCCGTACACCGAACCCTGCCTCAAGTCCAAACGTATCGTGGACACGTTGAATTGTGTTTTGAAAAGGAGACGTATGCATCAAATTAAACTATGGAAAAAGCCAGAAAAAAATTCAACTACTTTAAAAGTTAAAACCGTGCCCTGCCTCAAGTCCAAATGTGGCCTTTAAGTACATGAATGAAACTATACTAAAAGACCACTGGGAAAAAATTTTCGGAGGAAATATGCAAAAACTTCAGGAATTTTTTTCAACGGGAGAAGTAAGCAACAAATAAACAACTACTCTCTCCGTTCCTAAATATAAGTCATTCCAACTTTCTTGGAGAGTCAAACTTTCGTAACTTTGACCAAATTTATACAATAAAATACTAACACTGAAAGTAACTTTGACCAAATTTATACAATAAAATACTAACACTTATGATATAAAATAAGTACCATTAGATTTTTCATTAGATATATTTTCATAATATAACTATTCGGTATCATAGATCTTTGAAGTCATCTCTATAATTTTGGTCAAAGATAAAATAGTTTGACCCCTTCAAGAAAGTTGGAATGAACGGAGGGAGTATAATAGTAATTGAATGGTAGAAAACACTTTCTTTTTATCAAAGACCTGATCTGATCGGGTCTTACTCCTACGGGACATTGAACCCTAGTCCCTCGGCCGAAAACCAATGGGGATCAGGGGGAGCCGCCGCCGGCGGAAGATGACCAAGCAGCAGGACCGGAAGATAGATCAGCCAGTTACCAGCGTCTACGACCTCAGCGACGACCTCCTGGGGCTGGTCCTCCTCGGCCTCGACTGGTCCGTCTCGCTCACCCGCGCCGCCGCCACGTGCAGACGGTGGCGCCGCATCGTCGCCGACGCGGACGGCGCCTTCCTCCGCCGCTTCCGGTCTCTTCACCACGCACCCCCGCCGGTGGGGCACTTCTACTACGCCGTCAACGCCGATCCCCCGTGCTCGTTTGGCTTGTCCCACACCTTTCCACACGAGGATCCCGTGTTCGTTCCCTCATCAGGATCCCCCGTGCGCCAACCGATGTCGCTCGATTTCATGCCGAGCGCCGGCGACAGAAAGCGGCAGGTCATCGACAGCCGCGGCAGCCTGCTCCTGGTACTCTACGACGAGGTCTGCTTGAGAGAGTATGCCGGCGCCTGGAGGCGGCGGTACAACTACGGCGACCCTACGGCGGCCCCTGAACTAGTTGTCTGCGAGCCGCTGACGAGGCGATACGAGAAGATCGTCTTGCCGTGGCACTGCGGCTGCGTCATGAGCGCCTTCCTCCTCGACGGCGATGCGGACGATGAGGCAGGCGGCACCATCGGAATGGACAGCTTCCGTGTGCTTCTCGTGCTGTACGACCCTGACCGGGACGACGACGACCACGGCATGGACGTGGTGGAATCTGACGGGTGGTACCTGTACCGAAGCGGATGGCCGTACACCGCGGTGTTCTCCCGCGGTGGCGACGGCGGCATCGAGTGTGCCGTCGGCGAATACGACATGCTGGACAGCGTCTGTCTCCCGAACATAGAGGAGGTCCACCTCGCCGGCCGCACGGGAGGCCGGGCCTACTGGGGCTGCGACGATGGACAGGTCGTCGTCCTCGATGAGCGCACGTTCAAGCTCTCCGCCATGGCGTTCCCGGACCACATGACGTGGGGTTTCCATGCAAGCAACTTCCGGGTCGTCGCCGTGGATGGATGTACGGTGCGCATCGTCTGCATCACGAACAGTGGCGACCTCGAGGTCCGTAGCTATACTTTCCATAGTGGCGCCTCTGATGAATCTTACGGCGACAAAGGGTGGGTGGTGGAGAAGAGGGTAGAGCTGGCGGAGGCCAGCCTCCTCCTGCCTGGGCGTAAAGAAGAGTATTTTCGGTGCCTCCCTGAAATCATCGCCGCGACGGAGGAGTTTGTCGTGCTGTCGCCGGCTGAGGAGACGTGGCTCTTCTCCGTGGATCTCGGCACCATGGAGCTGGAGCGCGAGCATGACAGGAACAGGTACAAAGGAGTGACTTACCCTTGTGCGCCGCCATGGCCGCCGGTTATGCGTGCTTGTGCGGGAGATTAATGAGGTGGGGAAAAAAAGACGGGGGAGAGAGAGCTTCTGCATTAGAAAACGTGAATGCTTGGAGCTCAAAATCCTTTGATGATCTCTATTAGTCGTCAATGTAGGAAGAATAAGCTTTTCGGTAGATAGACAGTACTTTTCATGTGGATGTTGGAACGGATCTTTGCCTAAGCGCATAGTTTACACATGTTGCTCTGTCAAAATAAAAATGTGTGGCGTATTTTGATTTGAAAAGGTAGGTGAACTTTAATAACTTATGGTTTGACTAAGATTTAGTCAAACTATATATATACATGTTAAGTGTACAAAGGTGGCAATAGCATCCATAGATTCATGTTCAAAGGGATTTTAAATAGATGTTTATAGTGTGTAGCAATTGACAGTATTGCAAAAAAATTAAAGGCTAAAATCTTGTTTAATTTCTGTCACTTCTATCGGCATACTACATTGCACTACAAAAATCTTGTAGGACGTATGTCCTAGAGTATAACCAAATTCGATCCACTGATACTCTGTTAGATCTGATTTACTAAGGTTTTGAAATAGTATGGCCGACAAAGCGTTGAAGGCCCATTTATAAGTGTATTTAAGTTAAAGGAATCACATTATAAGATGAATACTGAAGTCATGAAAAAAATAATGGTGCTGGAGTGTTTCTTGAGCTCCTCACATACAATTTTTTTTTTCATCACATCTTAATCCCTAAACGCTAGCGAGATTTGACTCGTCTTTTTCATCTCCGGCAAAAGTCGACCTCGTTTGCTTCATCTCCGACGAGATCTTGCTCCATTTGATCTATATCCGGCGAGCTCCGATGAGGACAAACCACATGTACTGACGGGAAAAAAGAAGACGGGATAGTTTCTTTGAGCTAGAAAGCGTGAAAGGCTTCGGGGTAAAAATCCCTATATGCTCTCTATTGTTACATTTTAATTTCCAAAATTAATCGGTGTAGGGAAAATAAGGTTCCTTTTCATTTAGATGTTCGAATGAATCCTGTCAAAGTTAATGTTTGGACATGTTGCTCCCTCTGCATGTGAGGCGTGTTTTGACTTTCTTTTTTTTTTTTTTTTTGAGAATTAGGCGTGTTTTGACTTGGAAAAGTATAGTCATACGTACTTTAATAACAGTTGGTTTGATTAATATTTAGTCAAATCATATACATGGGAAGTGTAGAAACGTATCCATAGATTACTGTTCAAAGGAATTTTAAGGGAATGTTTAGTTTGTAGCAATTGACACTATATTGCAAGAAACTAAAGGCTAAAATCTAATTTAATTTCTGTGACTTCTATCATAAAAAAATAAACATTAATTTCATTGCTGGTTAATAAATTTAGTCATGCACTGCATGGATGTGTACAAATCACGAATAACTTTTAATTCGTTGTGTTTGGAAATGTGAAAACCATATGAATAGAT
This sequence comes from Urochloa ruziziensis, assembly GCA_015476505.1. Lineage (NCBI taxonomy): Eukaryota > Viridiplantae > Streptophyta > Magnoliopsida > Poales > Poaceae > Urochloa > Urochloa ruziziensis. Next base: position 43,714,301 of record CM027119.1, read on the forward strand.
TTGTCTTCAAAAGTATTTCTATAAAAGTATGAATATATTATTTTTTAATAAATATTTTTGAAAAAATAAGAAGTCAAAGTTACATTTTGGAGACCGTGTCACTGTCCAAAACGACTTCTATTTCAATACGATGGGAGTACTAAAAAAAATATTGTATGATGTACTAAAAATTGAGTAAACTAAACATCGTTGTGCATTGGACCTGAGGCAATGGTCAAATAGTCGTATCATATAGAGATTTTTAAGATTTAGAAATAGTCCCATCATAAGGGGATGGAGGGAGTATGTCCTAGAGCCCAAACTGGATCAACAGTAGACTGATGATCCAGAGAGGAGTTGAAAGCCCATACCAGCAACTGCAACAAACCAAACACAGGACTCTGACAGATCCGATTTACTAAGATTAGAGTAGAATGGTCCACAAAGTGTTAAAGGGCCCATTACTGTTTTTTTTAAACGTTGAAAGGCCCATTACCATTAGTAAATGGCATTTAAGTTGATGGAAGCCCATTAGAACGAGAATACTGAGCTGAGAAAAAATTATTGCAATTGAAGGCCCTACCTAGATAAAATGAACAAGAAAAAGAAAGCACTCTTTTTTTCATGAAGTCACAGAATTTTCAGTCAGACCATTTGGATAAAATAAACGAAAGCACCCGTATTTTTCCTGAAGAAAATATTGTACCCAAGAAGGCCATGATTTGTCGTAAGCACTTGTATCCTGTTGTACACAAATTCAGCCAGACCATTTGTATTAAAAAAAAAATCACCGGATTCCTTAGTGCGAAGCACGTAAAATGGCATCAGCGTGTTGTATTGACCAGGACCAACTCACCACCATGTGCCTCAACTTTCACTAACCCTTCCGCTCATATTCAATGGCATAAAGTTAAACCCCACTTCGACGAGTTGCTTAGGATGCAAGTTTACGCTAATAAGCCACGTTTAGCAAATTAATAATCAGAATTCAGAATATGCGGCGGATCGATGTTTTTTGTCCACTTTTTGTCCAATCTGCACACACGGTACTTGGAGGGCGCGGTACGCTTGCTTGCAGACCAAGCTGCGTCAAACACTGAAAGAACAGTGTCACACTGTCACCATTGTTAAAGCTCGCGGAGCTAACGGCCAGAGAGCAGGAATCACGCGCACACACAGGGGAAGTAGCAACATCGCACAACAGAGCCATGGCGTCAAACTCCAAGAGCCGCCATCGTCGTCAGCGCAGGGACAAGCATCACAAGAAACCCAAGAGCAAGAGCGCATCCAAGAGCGAGCAACCGTCCACCGGGGCGACGAGCGTGCACGACGTCCCCGACCACCTCCTGGAGCTGATCCTCCTCCGCCTCCGCTCCTCAGCCTGCATCCTCCGCGCCGCGGCGGCCTGCAAGCGCTGGCGCCGGGCGATCACGGCCGCCGGATTCCTCTCCCGGTGCCTCCACGCACGCTCCTACGTCGCCGGCCACTACCACGCCTTCGACCCCGACTGGGTCGACCACGGGACGCCGCCCATCACCGGCAACCCGGCGTTCATCCCCTCCCCGTCGTCGCTCGGCGCCGCCGTCGACGCCCGCCGCTTCTCCCTCGACGACGGCGGCGTCCTCCCCGACAGCGACAGCGGATGGGCCCTCGCCGACAGCCGCGGCAGCCTCCTCCTCCTCTTCAAGCGCGCCAACAGCCATACCTCCCCTGACCCTGACCTCCTCGTGTGCGAGCCCCTCACCCGGCGGCGCCAGGGGATCCTCACAGAATACTCGACGTGCCTCGGCGTGTTCCTGCTCGACGGCGACCGCCACCAAGCCGGCCGCACCGGCATGCTCGACGATTTCAGGGTCCTCACCGTGCGGCGCGAGTGCCACGTGTTGGAGGAGGAGGAGGAGGAGGAAGGCCCGGTCATGCCGGTGGCTTGCGTGTTCTCGCCAGGGAGCGACGCCGGCGGCTGGCGCGACCTTCCGACCGAATCCACCAACAGCGCCGCCATCAGCCTTCCGAGAGCGACGGAGCGCAGCGTAAGCTTCGTGGGCCGCGCGAACGGCTCCCTCTACTGGGCGATCAAAGAAGACGACGGCGGCGTCGCCATGCTGGCTCTCGACGAGGCGGCAATGGCGTTCTCGCGCGTCGCGTTCCCGGCCGACGCCGCCGACGACGGGCCCATCCCGTCGTACGACCGGTGGAGCTTCCGGGTCATCGGCGGCGGCAAGGAAGGCGCACCCCACGTCGTGCGGATGGTGCGTAACGAGCTCATGGTCCTCGCGCGGCGCCGGGGCAGCGGCGGCGAAGGCGACGAGTGGGTGTGGGAGGTGGAGAGGCGCGTGCGGCTGCGGGAGGCCACGCTGGGTCTGCCGGGGCGCGAGGACACGTTCTTCCAGCGCAACGCGATGATCATGGCGGCGCACGAGGAGTACGTGCTGGTGACGCCACAGGAGAAGACGTGGCTCTTCTCCGTCGAGCTCGACACCATGCAGGTGGAGCTCCAACACGAGAGGAACAGGTACGCCGGGCAAGCGTACCCGTCTCAGCTGCCGTGGCCGCCGAGCCTGACGGCGTGTGCTACTGATGAGCGCGGCAGGCGCAGGAGGAGATCATCATGCCGCTAATTAACACATGCTTCTTTCTTCTTCAATGCGATAGGCGATATGAACGGCTGTAAAACTCAATAAACAATGAAGGGAATGTCTTTCCGGTTGCAAATAAAAAAAAAGATTTAGGGGAGATTGCAAATAACTAACAAGCACACAAATTCAGAGAATATATATCGGTGACTGGGCCGTTGATGGATGGCCCGCTCGCTATACGCGGGCCCAAAAATTTTTTAAAAGCTACTGTGGCCCGCGCTCAAAAGACATCATGTGAATAAAATATCCTGCAGAGGTCAGTCAGACATATTCGTTGAACACAAGATGTTCCCCATTCAATTGGATAGAGCTGAAAGCAAATGATCTTGTCTACTGAATAGAACATACATATATAGCATTAGAAAGAAAGGCAAAAGGGACTGAATGCATTTGAACTCCTTCGCATCTCCTTGTGCACTGAATGCATTTGAATTCCGTATATTTTCCGTCGCCGGCATTTCTGGCAGTCTGGGTCTGGCGGCTGTGCGTCCGGTGACAACTGACAACGTAACGCCATCCTAACAACCGCGTGCGCAGTCTGACGTGGACAGCAGAAATGTCAACCATATATAACATGAGCAGCAGTCTGAATCCATGTGCCACACTTTACCATTCAACGGGACTTCCGAACTTTTGTGCGTTATTCTCCGTCTGCTTCCGAGGTCGGAGACTACTAGTAGGAAGCTCCCTGGATTTGCACCGAAGCAGCAGGCGTTGCCCGGCCATCCCTTTTCTCCTCCGTCTATGTAACACGTGACGTCAAATTAAAGAACAAAAACTTGTGCATCGTTTACTTGTACACCAAAAGCCTCAAAACTACTCCTAATCAAGTAAAAAATCTTCGGTCGTCTAGCTCATCCATCCCTGCCAAACAAGCTATTATCATCTCATTCTTTTCTTTTCATGAAACTCTACCGGCGGCCCACAGTATCTGAATTCTGGAGTGCCAATCCCAATGGATTGGTCAGCGGTAGTCATCCTCGTCCTCTTCCTGCTGCTGCCGTCGCCGTGCGCGCCCGACGACCGGCTTCTCCTCGGCAAGCCGCTGTCCCCGGGCACCACCATAGTATCTGACGGCGGCGGCTTCGCCTTGGGCTTCTTCTCCCCCACCAACTCCACCTCCGCTCCGGCCAACCTCTACCTCGGCATATGGTACGCCGACATCCCACCCCTCACCGCCGTCTGGATCGCCAACAGAGAAACCCCGGCCACGAACACCACCTCCTCCTCTCCACCCACGCTCTCCCTCACCAACACCTCCAACCTCGTCCTCTCCGACGCCACCGGCCGCGTCCTCTGGACATCCAACGTCACCGCCGCCTCCTCTCCGTCCGCCGTCGCGGTGCTCCAAGACACCGGCAACCTCGTCATCCGTTCCTCCCAGAACGGCACCACGCTATGGCAGAGCTTCGACCACCCCTCCGACTCGTTCCTCCCGGGCATGAAGATCCGGCTCTCCTACGCCACGCGCTCCAGCGAGCGCCTGGTGTCGTGGAAGTCCGTCGCCGGCGGCGACCCCTCGCCGGGGCCCTTCTCGTACGGCGTTGACCCGGCCACGGCCCTGCAGCTCTTCCTCTGGAACGGGACACGCCCCCTGATGCGGGACGGGCCATGGTCGGGGTACTCCGTGGCGAGCAGGTACCAGTCCGGCGCCGGCGCCTTCGTGTACCAGGCCATCGTCAGCACCGCCGACGAGATCTACCTCACCTACACCCTCTCCGACGGCGGCGGAGCCACCGCCCGCACCAGGTTCGTCGTGACGGACGCCGGCACGTACCAGCTCCAGAGCTGGAACGCAACCTCGCCGTCGCCGGCGTGGGTGGTGCTCGGCGAGTCGCCGGCCTTCGACTGCAACCGCTACGGCCACTGCGGGGCCTACGGATACTGCGACAACACCGCCGCGCCGGCGCCGGCGTGCCGGTGCCTCGACGGCTTCGAGCCCGCCGACGCCGGGGAGTGGGGCGCCGGCGACTTCTCGCGGGGGTGCCGGCGGAAGGCGGCGCTGCGGTGCGGCGCCGCCGGCGCCGGCGAAGACTTCTTGCGCCTGACGGGGATGAAGTCGCCGGACAAGTTCGTGCGCGTGGCCAACCGGAGCTTCGAAGAGTGCGCGGCGGAGTGTGCTAGCAACTGCTCATGCGTGGCGTACGCGTACGCCAACCTGAGCACCGCCACCGGGACGGCCGGGGACGCGACGAGGTGCTTGGTGTGGGCCGGCGACCTCATCGACACCGAGAAGATCGGTGACGTGGTCGGCAGCGACACGCTGTACCTCCGGCTTGCTGGTAAACAACCATTTAATCTTCACCATTTACAGCTGATTGTCTTGTGTGCATATGAAACAAACTTTGTATGTACTTGCTTTGAATAGGTGTCAGAGGAAACAGCAATAGAAATGCACTGAGGATTGCTCTGCCTACAGTTTTGGCGAGTAGCATTCTGATAATCACAGGCATCTTTCTAGCCTGGTTCAAATTCAAGAAAGGTATAAAATCTAAATTCCAAACATCTCAACTATATTAGTCTTCAGAATTGAATTGGTTAATGGTGAATACGGTTGCAGGTAAAAGAAGAAGTAAGGATTATAACAGTAAGGTCAGTCTGGTTACTACTTGTTCATCAGACGTACTGGTTGAAGGAAGCCCTGCCCAAGATTTTGAACTTCCCTTCATCAAGTTCGAGGATATTGAGGCTGCAACACACAATTTCTCAGAAGCATATAAGATAGGACAAGGAGGCTTTGGAAAAGTTTATAAGGTATTTCTCCCCCATTTACTTGTAGACTCCCGTAATTGCATTAAGTTGCCTATAGACTATATGACAGAGTAATCTAATTCTTTTTGTTCTTACATTTTGCCAAGGCAATGCTAGGTGATCACGAAGTTGCTATCAAAAGGCTAAGTAAGGATTCAGAGCAAGGAACTGAGGAATTCAGAAATGAAGTTATTCTAATTGCCAAATTGCAACATAGAAATTTGGTCCGGCTACTTGGTTATAGTGTTGAGGGCGATGAAAAGATCCTTATATATGAGTATTTGCCTAATAGAAGTTTAGATGCTATCCTTTTCGGTATGCTTTAGTAACAGACACTAAAAAACTGTTTTTTAAGAATGATATTTCCAAGCAAACATCTGAGAATGCAATGCTTTATTTGAATATGTATGCAGATAGCTCAAGAAAAATGTCATTAGATTGGCCAACGCGATTTAACATAATAAAAGGGGTTGCAAGAGGACTTCTTTACCTCCACCAAGATTCAAGATTGACCATAGTTCACAGAGACCTCAAAGCTGCCAATGTTTTGCTAGATGCAGAGATGAGACCTAAGATAGCAGATTTCGGCATGGCAAGGATCTTCAATGATAACCAGAAAAATGCAAACACACGGCGTGTCGTCGGAACATAGTGAGTATACGGTTGAGTTAAGTGCTCAATTTTAATTTGATTAAATTCAATGTTCTTGCAATAATTTTTTGTAAGTGAATTGTGAAATAGTGGCTACATGGCTCCTGAGTACGCAATGGAAGGAGTCTTCTCTGTCAAGTCCGATGTCTATAGCTTTGGTGTCCTAATCTTGGAGCTTGTAACTGGTATAAGGAGAAGCAATCTTAACACAATCAAGGGTTTTGCAAACATTACAATCTACGTAAGTATTTAGCTTTTGTAAAGTTTTAAATTAAATCTAGTATAGTCAAGGCGTTTCAAAAGCATTGTCATTACCACGGTCCAACTAATTGTTTTTGTTATTTCAGGCATGGAATATGTGGAAAGATGGGAAGGGAAAAGACTTGGCTGATCCATCTATTGTGGATACATGTTCACTGGATGAAGTTTTGCTTTGTAGTCATATGGCACTTTTGTGTGCCCAGGAAAACCCAGATGATAGGCCACTCATGTCATCTGTTATGTTGGCTTTGGAGAATGGAAGCACCACGCTGCCAACACCTAAAAACCCTGGGCACTATGGACAGGGGAGTAGTGATATAGAGCAAACAAGAGACAGAACTGACAATTCAATGAATTCCCTCACTCTCACGAATATAGAGGGACGATAATCTTCCTCCTCTTCTTCTATGTATTATATGCAATGTCCAAATTGTGGCTCAACGGAGGTCCTTCGTCGGACTCCAAGTCATTTTCCTTAGTATTTTCCTACTCATTTTCTGAACGATCTCAATAAGCTACAAATATAGTGGTGGATTTGGATGGAGTCTCGCAGAAGAAAAGATCACATGTTTCCTAACATAATAAATGATAAAAAAACTCAAAGAAGCGAATTTGAACAAAACAAAATAAACTACTTGATCGGTCTCGGTTCCTTTTATTCTTGCAATAGAAATTGACAGCATGGTTCCTCAATCCATTTAGAACTTCATGATCTGGTATGCCAGGTCAAATTTAACAATTACAGTCAATGTGACTACTCGCTCCATGTTTCGACAATTTTAGCAGTTAGCATCCTATGATTGCGACTTTATTCGGAGACAACTTCTGGTGGCCCACTTCAGAATTTGTCATTCAGACAACCTTGATTGATGCATTAATGAAAGAAAAAAAAAAGAAAGGACAACAATGATCATCGGTGGTTGATCTGTTGGAGTCCGAAACTAACCATGGATAAAACCGCACTGGAACTAGAAATCTTGTTACCGAGCACTGGTTGAACAGACGACTTAAAATAAAAATAAGAAGAAAGAAAGGAAAGGGCCACACATCACACTGGTGTTTACCCTTTCTGTTACTAGTTGTATGTCTCGCAGCAATGACAGTACTTTTGAAGGCAGGCAGCAGCAATGTCAACCTGAGACTGCCAACTTTTGCACTACTAAATCCTCGTCGCCGTGATTATATATTCATTTGTTTCGTTCAGTAACAAAAAACAAATATATTGTATCCGACGGCGGCCCGCTTTACCCCAGCCTAACTGAAACTCTATCTTTGGCAGGCATGGCAGAGTCACCGTCGTCTGGGGTCGCCAACAGAGGAACGACCAAGAGATTGCAATTTGCAATGGTGCGGCTCATTGTCTGGCAGCTCAGGCAAAGTCTAGACACAATAGCTCCCTATGTTGTGTTTCTTGTAACACTGGTAGGTGGTAGCCATGAAAACTGTTTCATATTCCCTCAGTCCTCTGATCGGTCTCCTAGGGATCTTTACACTGGTTGATAATGTTTCTGAGCTTTAATATATGTTTGTTCAGAAGAAATTTTTTTTTGGAGGAACGACCTATCAGAAACAACAGTAGTGACTTCTCTTTTGCGGTGCTGTCCCTGAATTTCGGGGGGGGGGGGGGGGGGGGGGGGGGGCTTGTGCCGCTCTGTTGTTGGGCCGTACACGGGCCACATGGTTGTACAAGCTAAAGGAAAAAGTCCATTTGACCCACTCAGCTATGAACGTTGTCTAATTTCTTCCCTGCAAAACCAGCTATCATGTGCCGCTCTGTTGTTGGGCCGTACACGGGCCACATGGTTGTACAAGCTAAAAGGAAAAAGTCCATTTGACCCACTCAGCTATGAACGTTGTCTAATTTCTTTCCTGAACCGCAAAACCAGCTATCCAAGCCCCTTCAACTATTGAAACTGTCCGTTTTACCCCCTCGACGGTTTGGAGGGTGGTTTAGGCTGACGTGACACAGTAGGCCCCACATGTCATGTGCCTTTTCCCCTTCTTTCCTCTCTCCTCTTCGAGTCCGGCTCCTCTACCTTCCTCGCGGCCAGCGGGGCCCGGCTTCCCACGGTGGCACAACGCCCCGCGAGCCATGGATCCGACGGGAGGGCACGGTTGCCCCCCGACGGCGCATTGGCCGGCGGAGCGACGAGAGGCACGGCCCCGGCGGGGAGACGGCGCAGACGACTCGGCCTCCGCGGCCGGCACTGGTGGGCGGCGACGGCCTGACCCGGGCAGGGTGGTCACGCGGACGGCTTCGCGATCGGAAGGCTTCGCCGCCACCGCCGGGAGTCGTCCTCCACCCGACTCGCGGCTGTCGCCCTGCCACCGTCGGATCCATACCAGGGAAGGGGAGAGGAGCCGGTCGACCCGCACCGCCGCTCGTCCGCCCGGGGAGGAGGACGACGCCGCCCCTACTCGCCCCGCGAGCCACGCCCAACGGATCTGGCAGAGACCCTCTGCGTGACGGGGAGCTCCGCCGGGGCTGCGCCGCCGGGATGGAGAGGGAGTAAGAGAGAGGGGCGGGCAGAGTAGGAGCGGACGACGTGCTCCACGGGACCTCAAGCCATGCATGCCTCTGCTGCTTGTCCTCTGTCTCCGACGGATCTCCCTGTTGACATGCAAATCAAGCGAAAACCCGAATAAATTGTCCTTGGTTGGGCTACTGCAGCTAGTTTCTTGATGCTCGTGTTGTTGATTTGCTTGTTCGGTGGAGAAAGAAGGGGAATTGCAGGGTTGTAGCTTTGGATTTGGAGCTGGTGATTGTTGCTTGCTCGATGGAGAGAATAAGCAGAGAGAAAGGAGGAGGCTTGCTGCTTGTTTGCTTCAGCGTGAAGAAAGAGCAGGAGGAGGGCGGGCCGACCCACACGCTGCCGAAAGCTGGGGTTACGCTCGCCTGGAGTGGCGGGCTAGCTCCACTACGGTCGCGCCTAACGCCGCGGACGAGCTCGGAGAGGAGGGGTCGCGGTGCTCCGTTGCCGCCGGAAGAGAGAAGGCTGGAGAGAGAGGAAGAGGGAAAAAGGGATAGGCACCGTCGCACTGACATATCCGTCAAGGGAGGTAAAACGGACGGTTTTGATAGTTGAAGAGTGTTGGATATCTAGTTTTACGGTTCAGGGAGGTAAATCGGACAATGTTGATAGTTGAGGGGTTCAAAACAAGTAGGATGCGCCTGTAGCCTAAGTATTGGGCTCAAATTTTTTTTCCTTTGGGCTGCTTATTTCTTTCTTTTACCTTTTCTAAAACAAAAGGTCTTTTACCGTTTGAAAAAAATTGAGTGGCTATTTGTTTCAATTAGATTAGAAATGATGGGGACATCGCCACGCTGAACAAGTACATGCTACAGTCTTTCCCAAGTTACAACTCGTCTCCAACTCAGCCGTCACGTGGAGTTCGGATTCAGCCGCCACGTGGAGTTCGGATTCAGCCGATACCCCTGCACGGTTTCGGCGATATCTCCCTCATACGACATCGAAACGAGGCGTATAAGCATGCATTGGAAAGGGGACGACGACGCCGTCGTTTTTTGTTCTGGTCCTAGCTCTAGAAGGTTTGTGGATCACGCTGTGTGACCACGACAAGGTGCTGCATCACCTGTTTTGGGCCTTTTCAGGCTTTGTATCATGTCGGGCCTTTGGCCCAAGTTGAGGACGCCCCACCTAGTGCGCCCCCAACCCTAGGACGTTCCTAGGCTAATAAACTCAGCAGCCGCCGCCGCTTAGACTCGAGTTTTGCTTAGATTATTATGTTGGAGACAGTGTCGCCGTTCATCGGACTGTGAAACCCCAACTCGTATGCTTAATCATTCATCTGCAGTTGTCACAATTATTGAGTGATGCGTTCTTTCGAGTTCTTGCTTGTGTTCTTCGTTTTGCAGGTAGGGATTAGTCTTCTTGGCGAGGTCAACCCGATTGTGACTACGGTTGATAACCAGAGGAGTCGTGGTGCTAAGATTGCAGGGTTCGAGTTTGCTGACTTGAAGTAGGATCGGTGTGCCGGGCTCCGCCCAAAACGAGTTATTCATTCCTTGACGGAAGATCGGGCACCCTAGTTCCCATCAAGTGGTAATCAAAGACTCAGGTATTACCGTCAGGCTTACCCTAGTTTAGTTTTGTTCCATCATCCCATAACTTCAGAAAATAGCCAAAAAAATTTTTGCTGTCCTACAACCCTTCGTTAGCCTTTGCAATTTCGTTTCCAGATTTGTTTTGTTGAGTTTGTGTCCGTGGTCAAGTCTTGTTGCTGGTTTAGGTTGTGTTCATCGTCGTAGTTCAATCACCCGTTGCCGTGTTTTGTTTCCGCCGCTATCCCATCCACCATTACCAAATCAGAAGTCGTCCCATCACACTACTCGACTTGCCCTCGCTAGCCGCCTTGCGTGAACTCTCGCCGTGCAAGCCCTAGATAGGTTGCGAGCCGCCTTGTGTTCTTCATCTTGCATCGCAGGCCCTCTTGTGTTCATCTTGCGCATCCTATTGCTGCATATACCAGGGAAGTCTTGCCCTATCCGCCGCCGTGCTATCCGCCGATTTGTGCCTCTTCAAAACCATAACTTGAGGTACCTTCAGTAAAACGGGCATAACTTTTCGCTCGGTGCTCCGTTTTGGCTCAAATTTTTACAGCAGCTTCGTGACTCCATTACGGGCCGACCCACAATGACCAAAGGTCGGTGTGAGTTGTCAGAAAAATGAAAAACAATCGGGAGCATAATTAAAAAATTGGTTTACTGTCTTGCACGCTTTTCGGCAAACGTGTTTGATTTTCTGTAGACCACATCTGATCTCAGTTTGAGCTCTCAATTTTTGTGCTTCCATCTTTGGTGATAAGTGTTCAGAGAAAAATATTAAAAAAATAGTTTAAAAGAAAGAAAAGTTGTGATTTCTACAAGTCACCCCATAAAAGAGAGGAAAAAGGCTGAAAAGATTAAAAACAAGTGCATAGAGTGGTGTTTGCCTGTTCTATGAGCTTTATCTATCATCTTTTGTTCCAACTTGTTGTGCTACGTCTAGGACACGTCTTAGCCAGCGATTGTGACTTGTACTTTGGATACTTATTGAACTTGGCTAATCTGCATTCGATTTTGTTCCACATACATATATATTGTGCCTATCCTACAGCTCCACATACACTCTTCAGTCAGTACCTTGCAATCTTGGAGCCACTTCCTTACAGGTATCACGACCCATCCACCGGTTATACCATCCATTGCTTGCATTGGTAAGAACCTGGTAAGAACTTGGTAAGATGTGTGTGAGGGTGTGATTCCACCAGACAAGCCAACTAGCTCGTAGGGTCTTTCTTATTGACTAACCATGCCAGACGATGTGCCTGTTTTGAAAAGTGAGTTTTAGGGAACATCAACGACCTGAAGGAGTTCTTCATGAAGGAGATTAGCAAGCTCACAAAGGAGGTCCAAAGCGGCAATCATACACTTGAGGACGTGAACAGACGAGTCTCCACTTTGACCACAAGGGTGCAACAACTTGAGGTCCATGGTGCTAACTTGAGGTCCATGGTACTAACGAGGAGACATTCGATGATGATACTGATCACCCAGAGGACATTGTCTATGGTCCTGATGGTAAGATAGACGCCAGGATGACAAGCGACAATCGTGCCCGTCGCGTTCTAGCACGCAGCAAGAAAGGTATGGGAGGTAACCGCACTCGTGCTCATGATGATCCTTATGCTAAAGTTAAGTTTACCATACCATCTTTTTATGTGAGATATGATGCTGAAGAATACCTTGATTAGGAGATGACAGTAGATCAAAAATTTGCTTCCCACCTTGTTCCTGATCAACATAAAGTTAGACAAGCCACTAGTGAATTTAAAGATTTTGCTATTATCTGATGGCAAGAGTGTGGTACTTTAAACATACAACCTGATTCGTGGGATGAGATTAAGATAGCTATGCGTGATCGCTTTGTTCCTGCCTCTTATATGCGTGATTTACGTTTGAAATTATAACATTTAGAGCAGGGTGATTTATCGGTTCAGAAATATTATACAGAGCTTCAAAAGGGCATGATTCGTTGTGGGGTAGTAGAGGATACTGAGGATAAAGTGTGTCATTTTTATGGTAGTTTGAGACGTGAAACTCAGGATATTGTTGACTATAAACCATTTACTACCATCAACCAGTTGTTCCAGCTTGCTATGCTTGCAGAAAAAGAATTGCAGGGTCGAAGTAAGAGCACCTACAACAGCTACACGCCAAAAACTTTTACACCACCAGCAGCTAGATCGCCAGGTGTCTCTCCTTCCACACCACCATCGAGTACACGATCATCACCACTAGCCCCTGCATCCGTTTCTGAGGTAAGTAATGTGTCTCATTTGCAGAACAAGACACCATCTACTCCGACAAAGAGCTCTTCAAGTAAATCTGCAAACATTGTGTGCCACCGCTGCAAGGGTATGAGACATGTCGTCAAGGACTGCCCAAGTACTCGTGCTTTCATCGCTACGCTTGACGGTGGATATGTAAGTGCTAGTGATGTTTAAGATGATTTGGAGGAAGAAAAGGGTGAGGCCATTAATTCCTTGGCTGCATCGGCGGGTTTTCCTAGTCTCATGGTGCAGTGTGCGTTGAGCTCTAGAGAGGAACAAGAGGAAGAAGAGAAGATTCAGCGCAAAAATTTATTTCACATGTATCTCATTGTTCAAAATTGCCATGTTCTCACCATCATTGATAGCGGGAGTTGCAATAATTTGGTGAGTTCAGATTTGGTTGAGAAGCTTGGCTTGCCCACTCGTTCTATTTCAGATCCTTACCATCTTGAATGGGGGTTCAACAGTAGTGGTAAGGCTAAGGTAACTAAATCAGCACGTATATATTTTTCTTATGCATCATCTCTTTTGTTAGGCCGACCATGGAAATTTGATAATGATGCTTCACATCATGGTAAAACTAATACATACTCTTTCATGCATAAGACCAAGAAAATGAAAATTACGTTGCTTCCTTTATCTCCTGCTGAAATTAAGAACCATTTTAAAGAGGTTGCTGAAAATACTAAGAAAGAAAGTGCTAGCAATGCCTCTATTGATGATACACATAAAGGGATTAAGTTAAAAGGAGGTGCTTTTATTGCTACTACATCTGCTACTGCTGCGTTATGTGATAATCCTAATGCACCTTGTTATACTATGCTTTGTTGAGATATATTTTCTATTTCCAGTGATCATTTGTCTTGTACATCGCATCCTGTTGTCACTAACCTTTTGCAGGAGCTTGATGATGATGGAATGGCGTCGAGGACGACTTCAGTTCAAGAAGGAGGGGATGATGAGGACATCGCCACGCTGAACACGTACATGCTACAGTCTTCCCCAAGTTACAACTCGTCTCCAACTCAGCCGCCACGTGGAGTTCGGATTCAGCCGATACCCCTGCACGGTTTCGGCGATATCTCCCTCATACGACATCGAAACGAGGCATATAAGCATGCGTTGGAAAGGGGACGACGACGCCGTCGTTTTGGTTCTGGTCCTAGCTTTAGAAGGTTTGGGGATCACGCTACGTGACCACGACAAGGTGCTGCGTCACCTGTTTTGGGCCTTTTCAGGCTTGTATCGTGTCGGGCCTTTGGCCCAAGTTGAGGACGCCCCACCTGGTGTGCCCCCAACCCTAGGACGTTCCTAGGCTAATAAACTCAGCAGCAGCCGCCGCTTAGACTCGGGTTTTGCTTAGATTATTCTGTTGGAGACAGTGTCGCCGTTCATCGGTTTGTGAAACCCCAACTCGTGTGCTTAGTCATTCATCTGCAGTTGTCACCATTATTGAGTGCTGCGTTCTTTCGAGTTCTTGCTTGTGTTCTTCGTTTCGCAGGCAGGGATTAGCCTTCTTGGCGAGGTCAACCCGATTGTGACTACGGTTGATAACCAGAGGAGTCGTGGTGCTAAGATTGCAGGGTTCGAGTTTGCTGACTTGAAGCCGGATCGGTGTGTCGGGCTCCGCCCAAAACGAGTTATCCTTTCCCTGACGGAAGATCGGGCACCCTAGTTCCATCAAGAAAGATGTGATATTTTTTTTATAAGTGAACTACTTGTGTCCCTCTATTAAATAGGTTACTATACTCCTCCATTTCTAAGTATATAATGTTTATTGTAAACTAAACAATATCATATTATGTGTGAAGCGGGCCTTCTCTCAAATTTTAAATAGTGGACGACTTATATATGTAATTTCCTACAATAGTAATGTAACTAAATAGTAAGGTTTGTATTCCTACTAGCTCAGGTACTTGCGTTGGTCCTTTGATCCTCATTTTGAGTTATTTGGCTAGCAACAAATCCTAGGAATGGCCAAAAGAAAAAACGATAGTACATAGTAGGAGTGTAGGATATTAGCCGGCTCAAATCCTACCATGGTATATAAAATTGAGGATGCTTCATCCTCTCGGGTATTTTTTTTAAAAAAAAACTTCGAGCATCGTCCTCGATTAGCCATTTATGCTCGCAATGGAGGGTTACTAACAAGTAGCAGTGGAGCTGGACCACAAACAGGTTGCAGAGTCTTTTTTTTTTCTTTTTAGGGCTAGGGGGTTTCTAATATAAGGGGATGAGCGTAATTTTGTTCCGTAAACAAATTCGAACTTGTTATTCTCAAAAAGATTAATGGTGAGAAAGCGAGACGATGGATGGGTTATTGTTTCGAACTTGTTTGCTCGGCTTTTAAGTTATATATACCACCTCTGCTTTTAAATAAATTACATTAAGAAAAAGCTTAATAAGTATCGTATATGTAAAATTAACTTCTTTTTCAACTTTTTTTTCTATCTACTTACTATTATACAAAAATTTGAGCTGTCAGTACGCGTAATCCAAGTAACCATATGCCGAAGAATACCACGCTAGTAAAGAATTAGAGCCGAGAATCCTGAGCAGGTGAGGCGCGTGCAACGACCATGAGTATCGCGCGCGGTTTTGTATAAACAAAAACAAAACTCCTCCCCTTTACTCCAGCCACAAAGAAAAGATTGAAAAAGAATGTGAAAATCGGCATGACCGACACGTTGTTCGTGCCTGGAAGCGTACTGAGCCACGCTCTCCCGACACGCATACACCAGGTCCATAGACCACCCCCTCTCTGCTACCCGGGCATCAACCGGCAGACCGGCTCAACAAGTCAAGTCGTCCATGAACCAGGTCCACGGAGCGGCAGTCTAGACACCCACTATTCCCTTCAATGGAGCCGAGATGAGGCGAGGAAATGGGCTGGGGTCGCTGTCGCGAAAGGGACCTCTGCTCTGCCTGGCTGCCTCCTCCCTCCTCTCCCCCTCGACTCCTCGTGGCCAGGCCAGCACCCCAGAGACCGCCGGGAAGGAAGGGAGCCCGTCGGCGCGGCGCCGAATTGCTCGGAGGAACTCGGCGATTCGGTGAGTCCTCGCCTCTCCCCTCCCTCGTTCTGCTCTCGAGCTGCCTAAAGAACCAATTTTGTGCGTGTTTTTTTTTCTTTTTAAACAACCCTTGCCGAGAGGGACCAAGAACAAGAACTGTGATACGAGTGGTTAAGGTGGGATGCTTTTGCTAAATTTGGAGTTTTGATTTTGTTGGGGGCAAGATTGAAGTAATAGGAACTGCTGAGGATGTATTCTAAATTGTTCCGTTAAAAGAGAGATCTGTAGGGTTTTGTAGTATGGCTCATCCTGCGGTTTTGGTATAAAATCCATGACACCTATCTTTATTCTATTGTATGGTGTGATTGCTACAACCTGAGTTCATATTTATGGGTGGGCATGAGCGCCGAGTATTTCGTTGTTAGTCCTGAACCTGAATTATATTGGGAGTGTGCTGGGGCTGCGTTGACGGTAACTAGAATAGCTTTGGTTTGAGCCTTGTCACTAACCGTGAGACACATTAGTTCAAACTGAATTATAGCAGAAATTCTTTCTTTCTAAAGCAAGGTTATAATCCGAACTGTTTACACTTTAGACACTTGCTATTTGCTAATATGATAAAAACCGATAAATTATGGCCTTCCACAGTTGTTGACTCCAATACCTACTAATTAAGGCTTAGCCTATTTTATTTTTTGTAAGGTGGTTCACGAATCTACCATCTCTGTTTGTATGACAAAAGGTGCATGAGAAATCCTTTGTTTCAAATTTGTAGCTTAGCCTACCTCTTTGGAGATCATCCATGAAGCAAATGAAGCTACCTAGAACGCAGCTCAAAAATCAGTAGACCATTGGGATCAACATTTCAGCCATCTGTATAGCGACTCATTATTGAGCTACAGATGGCTGGCCATAATGACTATGTTAGTGCCCTTTTGTCATAAGAACTAAGCTGGAAATTGATAGATCAAAGTTATTGATGGAGCAAGCTTGCTGTGATGATGTACATGAGCATGTCATAAATGTAGCACATGGGGAAACTGCATCAACATCAACCAGTCATCAAGATATGTACAGTGACTCGGATGAACCGAATCAGGAAGATAGGCCTTCAACAAGCACACGAACCCCATCATCACAGTCTTCCGCATCGACATCGCCAACTGCATATAGCTCCAGAAATTTATCTTTTCCTAGAAGAGATAGTATATATGGTCACGGAAGGAGTCCTTGGAACTCTGGTTTGTGGATCTCGTTTGAAATTGTCATGTACATAGCTCAGGTTGTAGCTGCTATTGTCATCCTCATCTTTTCAAGAGATGAGCATCCGCATGCTCCATTGTTCGCATGGATAATTGGATATACGGTTGGCTGCATTGCTAGTCTTCCTCTTATTTATTGGCGCTATGTTCATCGGAACAGACCTTTGGACCAAGAACCTCAGCAACCACCTACATCATATCCTACTTTGACTCCCTCTCAGTCATCAGAAGGACGTAGTCATCGTCCTAGTGGTACTATCTGGCATCTGGGATGTATCACAATTACTTGCCCAAGGTAAATTTTGGTCCGTGTCACTTTTCGATTTGAATTACTGAGCTTACATGTGCAATGCTTTTACGTAGTCTTGTGGTAAATATTGCTATGTGTTACAAGACTTACGAAACCTGGTCAATGTAGTGAATAAACTTTTAGTTTAATTGAATTCATTTTTATCACCATGGTGTTCAAGAATTAATTTATTTTGAGTGATCATTTAGTTTACACTTTACACAGCATTATATGTTAGTTGGTTATGGAAAAAAAAGATTTGAAGAGAGTAGATTGCACTGTAAAACATCAAGATTTATCTCTGTTTCTATGGATACTTAGAAATTCGGTTTACTAGGTACCATTGTATCACTGTCTGCAGGGACATTATTTCATTTAAGCTAGTGAAGGGTTCTATGGTTAGTTTATTATATGCCCTTCTATAGATAATCTCTTTTCCCGCATAACTGCTCCTTTTTGTTGCTTGAGTTTGTCCAATGGGTTTAACAAAATAATATTGATGTGCTTAGTCAAATTGGGCCAAGGCTTTGTTACACCTGAGTTCCAAATAAGAAGCATGTACCAATTTTAGTGTGCCATACAGAGTCATATCAAATTTGAAAAATAAACGGGCATAAATTACAACATATTCAATGTCTTGACTCAAGTTTAGTCACTTTTTAAGAATGTAGCTTTTACCACAATCCACAAACACATCAATATATTCTTGAGTCAAGTTTGGTCAACTCACCTGTATTTTATAGACCTAGGGTTTTGGAAATTTGTACTTCGTAGCATCTAGCATGGACTATTTGCCATGGCTACCTTATCCTGTAATATCATGATGTATGCTCTCTTCAGGGAAAAACAGAAGAAAAAATGTGTCTGTTTAGATGCATTATTCGCTTTGCAGAAGAATGGTCCCTTGTGTTTTGTTAGAAGCATGTGAATGTCTTGTGTTTTATTAGTTGTATGTTAAATTGAAATGAACATTGTTATCTGAACTCTGAAGTGATTATGCATCACAGGCTTAGCATACTGGCTTATCATTTCAAGACAGCTGTAGACTGTTTCTTTGCTGTATGGTTTGTTGTTGGCAATGTGTGGATTTTTGGTGGGCGCAGTATTTCATCCGATGCTCAGGACGCTCCCAATATGTACAGGTACCTGCATTGCTTTCTGTTTCTTTCGTAGTTTGTTGAACTCACACCTGACTTTGCTCTCTGGTTAGGCTATGTTTGGCATTCCTTGCACTTAGCTGTGTTGGGTATGCCATTCCTTTTATCATGTGTGCAGCAATTTGCTGCTGCTTCCCATGCTTGATATCTGTTTTGCGCCTTCAAGAAGATTTGGGTCAAAGTAGAGGAGCTACTCAAGAGCTAATAGATGCATTGCCAACCTACAAATTTAAGCCAAAACGAAACAAAAACTGGGGTATTGACCATGCTTCAAGCTCAGAGAATCTTGATGAGGGTGGCATACTGGGCCCAGGAACTAAGAAGGAAAGAGTTGTTTCAGCTGAAGATGCTGTGAGTATATTTCACATTCTTTTGCTGTCTTACAGTATCCTGCTTGTAATTGAAGGTTCACAGTTATGATCTCTAGATGTGTGAGTTGTTAACATCTCTATTCCACACAAACAGAGCAATATGCTTGTGATTCTGTCTGGTGACATGTGCTCTAGAGATGCATGGATATTTACTATCATTCTCAATGTAAAAAAAAAAAAATAGTTTCCTTAAGTGCTTTAGGAGAACGTTCATGATATCTGAGTGATATGTTGTACTAGTCTGTCATTGTATTATTCTGAAATACCAGTGTACTAGTCCGTTCATTTTACATTGTAGGTTCTTTACTCATGAGTCTCTTTAACAATGGAAGTTTATTGGTACTTTCATGTGCTATCACTAATGAAATGAAAGATTCAGTGGTTCCTGCATGTCATTTATTAGCAGCTACTGCAAATTTTCCTCTTTTTTTTCCTTATTTAGTTGCATCTTGGTCTGCCGTCTGTGCACATGACAATTCTTGACTAATATTGGGAGGAGTATTATAGTTATGCGCTCATGCATGCTTCCATGTTTCCACTACACTTTAAAGCATTGGCATTTTTTAGCAACTGGGCACTTTCTTAGATCAGTCCATGTTGTGTTCTGTATTCTCTACTCGATTATTATTTTTATTGAGCCACCTCATAGAAAAGTGTCACAAGCCACTAGATACCAAGCTTCCCAGATACACGTACCCTACCCTTAGTATTTCTATTTCCATAATTCAGTTTCTTCTCTTTCACAGTATGATAACTGTAAAGTCTACTGATACTGATCCAGGTGTGCTGCATCTGTCTTACCAAGTATGGCGATGATGATGAGCTCCGTGAGCTTCCTTGCACACACTTCTTTCATGTGCATTGCGTTGATAAATGGCTCAAGATAAATGCAGTATGCCCACTCTGCAAGACAGAGATCGGGGGTGTCGTACGATCTTTCTTTGGCTTGCCCTTTGGCCGCCGGCGTGTCGATAGGATGGCAGGAAGAGGTGTAGCTAGCTCAAGATTCAATGTATAGAACATGTTGTTTCTCTGTGATACCCTTTCTTATGCATAAAGAGCCCTGCTCAGGGTGTTGCAATAGTTTAATTGATTGGCAAGGAGTGCTTAAGTGCATTTGCCGTGCTCTCCGAGTCAATGACCCCAGGTGGAGAACTGGTGCTTGTAAAGTATGTTTCCGGCCGTAGTACTGTGGAGGTGGTGCTAAATTCCGATGTAATTTCTCCCCAAGCATGTAAATAAGGAACATGAAGTTCCCTTGTCAGGTGTACATGGCAAGGAACATCACAGGAGTTCAAGCATCGATCTCGGTGTTTTTTACTGGCACTTCTGTGATTCTCTTTGTTCACACAGTGCGCTGCGTGCTTGTGAAATATGTTGACGGCCTATTGCATCGAAGCTATCGCCACTGCATTTTCTATTATGTTTTGTTTCGGGACCTATTCGTTTTGTTTGCTTGACTTATCAGCCTAGCCCTCCAGATTATTTCACTATTGAATTAGCTCAGAATCAGCAAAAATCAATAGACTTTTCAGCTCAGTCTTGCCAAACGAATATGATTGTGCCAATAAGTTATCGTCAGGATTCAGAAACTATACGAAATCCTACTTTGTTCGTGGGCAGCTCTTGGCTGGAACTGGAAAGCTGCGGAAACTAAAAACAATATGAAGAGCAGTGTTCTGACAGCAATGGTGAGGCCGAGGGTATTTTCGTCCTCTAAGATCATCTCCAGCAACCGAGCCATCACGCTCCCATCCGTTTTTGGCTCGTCATCGCGCAAAAACTGGCCTCCAGCAGCCGAGCCATCAGACTTTTTTTTTTTTTTTTTTTTTTTTTTTTTGAAGCCTCTCATCTGGGTACAGCTGTAGCATCTGTTCTAGTACAACACACACCCACACACGCACGCACACCACACTCACACCTATATACTAGACCAGACCTACAACTACACTCAGACTAAATCACCGCGTCCTTGTGGAGATCACCAGAGTCCTTCGGAGCCCTGTAGGCGACGGGCGCGTCGCAGTCCCTTTGTGGCACCACGCGAGAGAGACTGTACTGTCCTGAAATTATTTTGGGGGAAAACCCCGGTGAGACACCCGGTTGCGATCACTGAGGATCGAACCCGGACGGGCTGCCTGCACACCTGCAGCGCTAGCCACCCGAGCTACGCTCGGTTCTCGCCGAGCCATCAGACTTGCCATCACGTTTTGGCTGGCCATCAGTCAAAAACGGGCCTCTAACAGTCACGCCATCCACCACGTCAAAATTGTCCGCCCGTCATATCCCCTGATTTGATCGGCAAATGTAGCGAGGCTGGAGCGCCTCGCCATCCGCCTTGAAAGGTGCCCTCGTGAGGCTGACCAGGCGGGCCCATGATTTATTGTGTGTTGTTTTGCTTCAAAACTCAATTTCTTCTCCCTCTTTCATAAATTCAAAAAACTACTACTTCAAGCTCCTAAAATCACGCATATTTTTGTGAGAATAGAGTAAATAACAAAGAACTCATTTTAACTAGATTCAACTCAAAATCTCTTCCTGTTTTTAAAATAAAAATCTGCATATGTTGACTTTTTGTAAGTTATTTGAATTTAGTGTATTGATTTAATTTCTAAAAATTAGATAAAATATATTTGGGAAATTTTGCTGTGAGGCACCGTTATTTTGCCAAATTGGCCACAATACACCGCGAACAACGATATTGGCTGGGTACCATTACAAAAGTGACTTCATTTGCCAGAACACACCGCCGCTATTAAAATACTGATTTTTCCGATTTGAGGGGAGAGAAAGGGTGGGAAATGTTCATTTTGCCCTCTTTAAAGTGGGGCGTCATATCCTTCTTTCTCCTCTATCTTCTTCTTTCTTCACATGCAGCGCCGCCGTCCTTCCTGACCCTCCCTGCAGTTCCGTCCCGCAGCACCACTCCGACACCATGGCCCGTGGCCGAGGCCGTCCGTCGGTATGCCGCTCCTATGCGCCCTCCCGACCAAGAAGAAAGCCTAGGAGCCCTGTGCTGGCAGTGGAGGAGGCCGCTAGCTCCACCCGTGTGGAGCTTCTTCATCAATGAAATCCGTCGGCGCCGCTCCACCACTCCTCAATTCCCGCCTTCCGAACCTCCTTCACATTCTACTCGACCTCAATGTTGCCTCCTCACTCATTGGCAGCCCCAAAACTTCTAGGGATTTTGAATCTAGAGGTTGCCGGCCCGCCTTTGCCGCTCGACCCTCACCGCTGACGAGTCTTCTCCGGCCCTCGTCCGCCCAAAAACACGGAACAATGCTTCCTTGAGGTCTTGAGACTGCTCGCTCGCCCTTCTCCCCATCTCCTACGCCGCCACTGGCGCTAGAATCATGGCCGCTGAGGAAAAGGCCATGGAGGAGGAGGAGGAGAAGGCCGCAGAGGCGGTGGACTCGGAGGAGGAGAAGAAGGCGGATGGGGCCCTGGTGGCTGGCCGCAGGTGATGAGGTGGCGGTGATGCTCGGCAAGCACTCGCCGCCCAGGCGCCCACGCTTGGCAAGCACGGGTGAGGGAATAGAGAGATGATAGAATAGAGATAGCTCAAGCCTGGAGGATAAAGACAAGGGCAAAAAGGGTCAATTCACCTACTGTATCTCTCCTCAAATTAGAAAAATCAATATTTTAATAGCGACGGTGTGTTCTGGCAAATAGAGTTGCTTTTGTAATGGTACCCAGCCAATTTCGATGTTCGCGGTGTGTTGTGGCCAATTTGATGAAATAATGGTGTCCCATAGCAAAATTTCCCAATATATTTAATCCATGTTCAATTGAATAACAATAAAATGGCGGTCAGTAGGATATGAAGGGTGCAATTTGGCTAGTCTACTGGAGCGTGCTGAAATATGGAGAGGTAATCTTATAAAGGTGGATAACCAAATGAAGATATAGAGGGTGAGATTTGACTATTCTGTTGGAGGTGCTCTAACTGTCTCGCCAACACTGTGCGCCCGCCATATAGCCCCTTGGTGGATCGGCAAATCTAGCAGGCCGCAACGCCTCGCCATCCCGTCTTCCAAGGTGCATGTTTCCATTCGCGCGCTCTCCCTCCCTTTCCTGCGAACTCACCAACCTCCTCCAACCACAGCAGGCATCCAAGCCATTGATCCCCTGATTGAGAGATCGTGAACAACACCGTGGCACGCAAAAACAGATAGATGAGACGGTGTGTATCAGCTTTGCTTATTCTTCAGCTGATAGATTGGCAGGCATCAACCAATTTGGGGTGTCAGCGTTGCTCGTTGTAGGATGGAGATCGAGAAGCATCAAGAGAGATGGCGGCGGCGGCGGCGTGCCGAGACATGCTAGGAAGAGGACAATGGTTAGGGTAAGCAAATAATGAACGTGGGCTGGGTGGGCGAGAGAAGTAAAAAACTGCAACCCATGTAATCATTTCTTCCCTTTTCTTTGTTTTCCCCTTTTTCTTCATTTATTCGGTGATTATGTATACTTGTGTAACGTAAATAATATTAGTTGTAATTTAAACTGATTAAGCTAGAGTTGTCACAAAAATAATATTCGTAAAATAATATTTTGTTCCAAATAATTTGAATACACATAAATATAGCTCAATAAAATTTGAAGGGTAAGATTTGGTTAGTGTGCTGGTACGTTGAGTATTATGGAGGGAGAATCTTTTAGAGTGGATAGCTAAATGAAGATATGAATGATGACATTTGGAGCGTCTGCTGGAGATGCTCTAAGTAGTGACAAGCTGAATGCCATGAGGGGGTGTTGGGTTCCTCCTACTATATTACCTGTCACATCGAATGTTTGTATGCTAATTTAAATACTCCCTCCGCTTTGGCAAAGCAAGTCGTCTAGAACAGCGACACAGTCTCTAAAATACAACTTTGACTTCTTATTTTTATAAAGATATTTATTAAAAGCTAACATATGTATACTTTTATGAAAGTATTTTGCAAGACAAATCTATTCATATAGTTTTCACTTTTCCAAACTCAACGACTTAAAAGTTATTCACGATTTATATTCCTAATGTTTGACTCAAATCTTGTCCAAAACGACTTTCTTTACTAAACCGGAGGGAGTATTAAATATCGACTAAGTTTAAAAATAATTATATAGATTGAGACTAATTTGTGAGATGAATCAAGTCTATATCAACTACAGTACTATACGGAGTGGAATTGTAGCCAAGTTGGAGCATTGGGTCACCATGATGGAGACGAATTCCTAATAAGAGGAGTGCCAAATGAGGTGATAGAGGACAGGACCTACAAGCACACAAACAAACGTGGTAACAAGAGTAGGTTTGGTCAAGAGTAGGTAGAGAAAGGACGTGGACGTGGACTAAAATTAATGTACGTTCGCCTGTTCGCTTGGCTTCTAATCCCAGCCCAACGAATTACTCTAACGAACAAATGGAATTTTGCTTTTTTCTTGGATAGCTCTATTATTCATCAAAGGAGGAGACTCATGTTAATTAGTTATGCTCCAATGATCCAATCTAACGCTGGTGATTAAACAACTCTGTAAGATCGGCTCTACTTGTATGTTTAAATCAAGAGAGCCCTCTCGCTTTATAATCTTCAAAATGATAATATAACTGAAGAATAGTGTCTATGCACCGTGACACGGATGTGTAACTGAAGAAGAAAACTGAAGTGTGTCCTATAAACTCATTAGCGACCAACTATACTAGTTGTTTACTCACGGGAGCACGCAAATTGGACTGATTAACAAACCGGTCCGATCGATGCTTTGGCCGTATTTAAATGCATGAAAAAGACATAATGAAATGAAAAGTTTTTCATCCTAGAGAACTATGTCAGTTTATTTTTATCTCTGTGTCAGTTTCTCTAGCAACATACTTTCTTCCCCTTTCTCTGCATTTAAACACGATCTTTGACAAGTAGAATCTGCCCTGAAAAAGGAAGATCTGTAATGGAACTCTAACATTGAATTTTTTTACTCCCTTTATTATATGCCGGCGCCTCTTTATTAGTATGGTCCAAGCATAGACAAATGCAAACCATTCCGTTGTACTGGAGCATTGTCGTACGCTTGCCAAATTCATAAGGGATGAAAATGATCCATAAGTGTGGCTCACTGCTCTGGGTATCAATAGTGGCACATCCAGTTTTGGAATCTAGGAAGAAGGAATCTCTCTACTTCTTCCTTTCTTTTCTCTCTCCATTTTCTTCGTCTCGAACCAAAAAAAAAATGACAAACCCGTTATCTACAAATTATCATTTATTTGTTAGACATATAAAAGAAAACTAGCAAGTCATATTTCTCCTTGTCCAATAGAAGAAAAACGCAATTAATACGATATAGTAGCTAGCTATATGAATTTGTTGTTAGAGCAACTCCAGCAGATGACCTTGGCATAGGGCTAGGCCTGGCGCGTGGGCCCCACCGCCGCTCCGCCTCGCGCGCAGGCAAGCGACGCCGTGCTGGCCACTCCACCGGCCTCGCCTTGGCGCAGGGCGAGTGCTGCCACACTATCCCGCTGATCCCATCCTCGTCGATTTGTGGACTCCGCCACCGCACCCCGTCACCATCCTCAATTCCGCCCATCGCCCTCGGCTCCGGCTGTCGCCGCTAGCACAGGGAGGCGGCACGAGGAATGGCGAGCGGCACCTCCGCCATGCATCCCGCGCGCCCCCGTGCATCGAAGCGGTGGCACGCCAGCCGAAGCGGAGCCATGGCGGAGGAGTAGGGCGGAGCGGAGAGAAAAGAGGGAGCAACAACCATTTAGAGTCGATTCGTCGATTTGGCTGTGGAGGCAGCTCAAGGGGTCAGTGGCTCGTCATTGGTCGTCCTTTTTGTTGTATCCCCCATTCTTCCCAAGGCCCGGGGCAGGCGAGCTTCGCCACCACCGCATCTTCCATGTACGGGTCGATGAGGGCCATGAGGAGAGGGCGGCAGGGGAGGGAAGGGAGGGCAGCGGGGAGAGTGGAGCAAAGGGCGGCTAGGCCGAAGCCATGCTCGGCCTGTGGTGCACGCAGGCGAAGCCGCGCCATGGCCGACAGAAAGCAGCATCGCAAAGGGAGAGGAGGAAGAAGAAGTGAGGAGAGAGGATGGTCGATTTGCAAATTAGCACTTGAAAAAAGAGTCTATTTACATTTAATTTTTAAACGAGATATATGTCACCGGTTATAAGTATAGTGCTCGAGATGACAACTTTGAAATATCTAAATTTTGCTCTCTTATACTTGACAATGTTTTTAGGTATTCAAACTTGTCAATGTGGCTGAAGATGCTCTTATTTTGCTCGAAAAAGCGACTCGTGGCCGGTGGAAATGCACGAGAGCAACGACTGAACAAACAATATTCTTCTTAAACCGGCGGCTTAATGCCGTTATTATTAAATAATGCGGCGACTGCCGAATCGAATCCTCCTGACGCCGAGTCGTCGCCTCGGCCGGGTCCGAGCACAGAGCAGAGCACGCGATGCAAATACAGCCCCACCGACACCCCGAGCTGAACCCCGCGGGCGGACACGTGGCAGTGGCCCCGCCGGTGGAGGACCCGCGCGGGCCCCGCCGCGACTGGTCCTCCTGTCTCGGGGTCGGAGCGTGCGGCAACCCCGGGTGCATTCAAATTTCTTCCTCCTCCTCGATTCTCTCTCTCTCTCTCTCTCTCTCCTCCCCCACTCCTCGCCTCCCCCCGCTCGTCCACGCTTCCTCCCATTCGGACACTTGGTCGTCGTCTCGTCCGCCCCCCAGCAGCAGATCCGTAAGCGCCGGGGCTCTCTAGAGGGAGGGGGAGAAGGGAGAGGGAGGGCAAGACGGGGCGAGGCGGGAGGGCTGCGGGCCGGGGGGTGGTGGAGGAGATGGCTGCGGCGAAGGAGGCAGCCGGGCCGAGCAGCGGCAGCGGGAGGGCGGTGCTGGTCACGGGCGGGGCGGGGTACATCGGCAGCCACGCCGTGCTGCAGCTCCTCACCGCGGGCTTCCGCGTCGTCGTCGTCGACAGCCTCGCAAACTCCTCCGAGATCGCGCTCCGCCGCGTGCGCGCGCTCGCGGGGGAACACGCCAGAAACCTCGCGTTCCACAAGGTGATTAATACTAATCACGTTCTCTCAATATGGCTGCGCTCTCCTTTTAATCTCTCGTGTCGGCCTCGCGCGCCGGCTTTGGTGCTTCCGCTTGCGCGGAGGTAGATCAGCGTGCTGCGTACGTGTCTTAGGCGCGCTGTTGAATTTGGCGACTTTGGTCTAAGGAAAATTGTTGCGCTGGATTGCCGGGGCTATGCTTGGCTTCATGGAAAATTTCCGATTCAGTTTGTAAGTACGAGAATTAGCCGACGGGCTTGCCACTCTGCGCGTCGCTTTCGGGTGATTTGATTTGGGATTTATTCAAGTCTCTGCATATCTCCCCATCCGCTGTTGTGGGGCCTATATTATTATTGTCTCACGAGTAATCTGATTATTTCGCTAGTAAAATGATGGTGTATTGGTGAAGGAATTTTCTGAGTTTTACCTGATAATAAGGTTCGGATGTGGATGTTGCCGGGTAAAAGATTAACGCAAGTTGATCTTGAGCTGTAGGAAAGTAAGGATTAGTCTGCTGTGGGAGAATACACTATGCAAATGGTTGGTTAATTCGGGTATTGGTGGATGATCTGGCCTGCAGATCCTCTTATGTTGTGGCGAAATCTTGGATCCCGTTACATTTGTTTGGTAGCCTGATGTTTTACTTGGGTGCGGTACATGGATGTCAGTAAGCAGTTAAAGCTTTGGTAACTAATTTTTTAGCATGATTGTGATTTCTCAACTCCACATTCTGGGTTAATTGTGAAGTTAAGTTTGAGCTGCTGTTGTTCAGTATTGGGGTTGACATGTAAGCGCTTACTTGAAGATTTAATTTACAACTGCCTATTGGGAAAGTTTGCATGGGGTCAGTACCTTTGCTTTGTCAATGCTTTAACATGTATCACATCCGTGTGGTAGAATTTGTACAATTGGCTCCAATATTGTGAGCTGTTTGTTATTGTCATTGGCAAAATCAGGTTGGCTGGCCAATGAATCAGGAAACTTGATTTTGCTGTGAAAGAATCAAAGGAGTAGGTATATGAATAAATGGAATGCCTTGTCCTTGAGAACTTGGTTCATGCATTCAAAGTGACAACATCTGTAATCTTTTTTTTTATCTAGTTTTTTCAAAGTCACTGCTCATAGTCATAGGTAGGTGGGTTAAGTAGCAGCAACATTTGCCAACTTCCAAGCAATCTGAGGAGCATCTAAACTTGCATCCCAAGCTCAGTAATTTTATTCCCATGTTTGTTAATGGATCAGCCCATTTCTGTAGTCCTGAACAAAGATGGACAGTGGAAACTTACTAGATGATGCCAATTCATCTTTTGGCTGTCATTACTCTAGTACGTAGTAGATATATATCTTCTTTATTGGAAAATACGCATACGGATATGCAATGCTGGTTTTTCTTGAGTAATTAGGTTCTGCTATGGAGAACAAGACATGCATGTTTGTTACTAACCTCATAGTTTTGAAAAAAGTGTTTAGCCCATTTTTTTCTCAGAAATGTTTGATGAGATTATCCTTCTCTTTGGTGTAACCTTATTATCCATTTCACTAATAAGGATAAAGTCATTGGAAATTTGGAATACGTATGGCATATCCAAAAAAAAAAATCACTTCAGTTTTGTCCGTGCTGTATGCACCATTTAATGACATATCTTAGGGAAAATATCTCTTCATATGCCATGGATGGACCTGGCAGTCAATATTATATAATATATTTAACCCCTAGCCATCTTGATCATATACATGAAATTATTAATGGCCTTTGGGAAATACAAGCAATATTATACTTCTCTGCTTCTGCAGGTTGATATCCGTGACAAAGATGGACTGGAAAAGGTTTTTGCTTCCGCAAGGTAAAGTTCACTGCAAAATACTCCCTCCGTCCCAAAAAGAAGGTCGTTTTAGACTTCAAAATTTGTCCCAAAAAGAAGGTCGTTCTCGCTTTCCAATACAACTCTATCTCTATCTCTCTCCTCCTCTATCCCACCTCGTTTCCTGTGCGCTCTCTACTTTTTTACTCTTCCTTAATCCCCGTGCCCAACACCTAAAACGTCCTTTTTGGGACAGAGGGAGTAGTAGTCAACGTATTTCTGTTCAGTTATCACTTGTTTAATGTTTAGCTTGTCTTCTAGGAGTATGTGTAAATGCATCTGTGCTGAAATCTTATTCATATCATTGCTAATGTTTTCCAGATTTGATGCCGTTATTCATTTTGCTGGACTGAAAGCTGTTGGAGAAAGTGTGCAAAAGCCGTTGCTCTATTATGATCATAATGTTGTCGGTACAATAAATCTTCTGGAAATTATGGCAGCTCATGGATGTAAGAAGGTATTTACCATACCTATATCCGGGGTACCTTGTTTCTATGAGAATATTTTGCAATCTACTTTCCTTTCTGATACATATGTTTCTATGACTGTTGTTAATGGACATTTAAATTTTTAGTTAGTGCTTTCAACAGTATAAACCATTAATTCATTTGTGTCCAGATTGGGCTCATACTGACAATTTTTTCACCTTTTGTTCCTAATATTGCAGTTAGTGTTCTCATCATCAGCTGCAGTTTATGGATCACCTAAGAACTCACCGTGCACAGAAGATTTTCCTCTCATTCCACATAATCCTTATGGCAGAACCAAGGTATGCTTCTTCATTTCCCATGCATAAATCTTTGCACCAAGTCTTTTAACTGATTGCAGTTGTATATATTTGTTGCAGCTTATGGCTGAGGAGATATGCCGTGATATCTACCATTCAGATCCTGAATGGAGTATCATTTTGCTTAGGTACTTCAATCCAGTTGGGGCTCACCCCAGTGGGTATGTTGGTGAAGACCCATGTGGAACGCCTAACAACCTTATGCCCTTCGTTCAGCAAATTGCTGTTGGAAGGAGGCCATCTTTAACAATATTTGGAAATAACTATGCAACAAAGGATGGAACAGGGGTACTGTTTTTTCAGCATGCTACTCACTTGTTAATTACATCATCTTTACATTTTTTATCCATTTGCTGCATTCATTTCATATTCCACTGTCATACTACCTTTCTGCAGAGGGCATTTATGAACATATAAGTAGATCTACCCTACAATCAGTAGTAATAACTGGTGGCTGCTTAAGGCTATTCAATTTAAAAACTAGAGTAACAAATGGAATATTTAGTCCACTACTATTCAGAATATAAGTTCTTGGAAGCACATAAGTAAATAACTGAATGAAAGGTTATATAGCTAGAAAAAGCTTACGTTAGTCTTTGTTCAATCATGCAACTTAGTGCTTTGTCATCTTTCTGTGCCAACTCCTTGGAAAACATGCTATCATCTGGCTACTAGTTGCAGTTTACAGTAAAAGAATTTTACCCAGTCTGCTCTGAAAAATACCATTAGGACCCTAATGCCTAGTTTACAGAAAAGGATCAAATTAAGATGGAACACAAGCAACCCACAGTTTACTTTAAAGATAGGCAATCATGCTGACATGGTTATGCCATTTGTTGCGGACAATTAGCTTCACCTTTCTAATCGAACGTTGTCTAGCATTTGCTTAGTGCTGTTGAAAGTGGACAATATAATGGCCAAATGGCAACAGAGCCATTTTAGGAATATCTGTTGTGACTAGTGCAGTATTATGTTATTGAACATTCCCATATACTGACAACACTTGCATGAATGCAGGTTCGTGATTATATTCATGTGGTTGATCTTGCTGAAGGACATCTTTCCGCATTACGGAAGCTTTTTGAAAGCTCATCTAACATAGGTTTGCACACATGGCTGCCCTCTCATATCCTTTAGCCAAAATACTTATACCACTTCCCAAAAACTAAACAGCAAACAGTAATGTGTAGAGAATTATATCCATCGCTTATGATGCTCTAACTTTGATGTCGAACCCCAGTCATTTCCGTATTACGGAATTTTGTCGTTGAATCCAGTTCCAAAATGAACCCCTTGCAGGATGCGAAGCATACAACCTCGGAACTGGAAAGGGAACTTCAGTTTTGGAGATAGTCAATGCATTTGAGAAGGCTTCTGGAAAGGTACACCTGGTTATATATACCTTGAGTATTGGGCCAATCGCTGGTTCCTGTTTCTTTTCTTAAACCTCCACTCTCCTGAATATTAGTGGTATATAAAATCAAGTCGAGGGATTTATCCAGCGGATAATGTAGGATTTAGAAGTTGATGCTTAGAGTTAGACTGTTTGATAGTTCACAGAACACAGAAATTTATGCAGGTTGATTGTTTGAATGCTTAGGTTATTTAATTCAAAGAGTTAACCCTGCTGCCAAGTTCCAGCAATAGCAAACTTTCATGGATTGTTTTTTCTTGTGACACATCTTTTCTGTACTTGTTTCCTTTTAGAAAATCCCTTTGGTCATGGGTCAACGCCGCCCTGGTGATGCTGAGATTCTCTTTTCATCGCCTGCAAAAGCAGAGAGGGAGCTCCACTGGAAGTAAGATAACAAGTACCATTTACATGTTCTCCATGAATGAAAACCAGTTGTTTGGTCACTTAATATGATGTTCCTTCTTCAGAGCGAAATATGGCATCACAGAAATGTGCAGAGACCTGTGGAACTGGGCTAGCAAGCACCCTTATGGATACGCAGCATCGGAGTCTCCCAAGCTGAATGGCAGTTCACGCTGAGCAACACCGGTTGTTCCATGTGGACTATTACTTGTACATGCGACGTAGTGCCATCCAGGATAAATGTAGATCTATTCGGTCAGTCATACAGAGAAAAGTTCTATAGGCTTAGGAAAGAATGTTATCTTGTTCATCCCTAGCATAAGTGATAAGTGCTCCTATAAATGGATCTTCCATATGCGTATAGTTTGTCAAACTTGTTCTAGGAGCATTGATATAGTCAATCAGCTAATTCAATTCTTCTACTGCTAATTGAGTTGCGTTGTCTTAGACACAGCATGATATAGATTTCAGCATCACAAAAGGTTGCAGCCTTATACGATTTTTTTCTTTTGTCCCTGTAATGTCTTTACTTTGCGACGATTGTACCTGTAATATTAGTGAGTTGAACCACACAGTTATACATATATTTCTATTGCTATTACAGTTTCAATCACATTTAAATGGGTCGTTCAAAGTATCTGCTAAAAAAAGTATCCGTCCAGTAGCCTTAACAGAGCGCTAAATTCAGGCAGAGATATTCATATTGGTATGTTTGGTTAGTAGTGCTGTGTAGATAATTTTACCTAAAATTATAAGCAAGGAGAGAATAGTAGCAATTGGGAAAAAGCCTCGGGTGTTAGAGCATCTTGGTAGCGCATAACATGCTCGAGGTTCGACTCTTGGGAGTGAATTAAACAGGTTGCATTAAAAAAAAATCCCCGTGCAAGTTAACCTTCCTAACCTTCAACTGCTGTTCTATTACAAAGTATTTCTTGTTTTAAAGAAGTTCCTCGCCATGCAAATTGCACAACCTACAAAGCATTCTTGTTTAAGGGGGGTTTTCAAGTTTTACACTCATATGTCATAGAAGTAAGCTGCATCTGATTAAAATAGAAAGCCTTTAGGCCCCGTTTGGAAGTTGACATTGAAGCTCGGAATTGTGCATTGGCATTGGGCAGCCTCCAATACCGTTGTTTGGGTGGCCTTGGCATTGTGCGATGGAATCGTTGGCCAATACCGCGTGGCATTCCTTCAGCTTGCGGGCACCTTCCCCCGATTCAGAGCCTACCCCCTCGGTATTGCGTCGCATTTGACCTCCCCTCGTCCGCCTCCTCGAAAAAAACGGCTCCAATATCCCCGCGAGCTCCCCCTCCGCTCGGGCCACTCTCTTCCGCCGCCGGCCACGTGCAGCACCCTTCTGCGCCGGCCATGTGTAGCTCCCTTCTGCCGCCGGCCTCGTGCCGCTCCCCCTCCATGGCGGGCCCAGAATCCGCCGCTTGCCTGAGATTCCCGACGAGGAAGAGATCACCGGCCCAGGATCCGCCGACGGACTCGCGCCGCCCTTGGCTTTCCCCTCCATCGGTGACCCCGCCGCCCTTCCCCTTCTTCCGTGCGGCGCGCACGAGCGGCGGAGGTGGGAAGCATAGGAGGCGGAGGAGACGAGGATCTCGTGAAGGAAGCCGGCGTCCTCTTCTTCCTCGCGGCCGGCGGGCAGGGCGCCCCCTTCTTCCCTCTGCTGCAGCTCTCTTCAGCTGCGGCTGATCCCATCGGGGCGCATGGAAGAGGAGCGCTGGAGAGAGGTTGAAGGTAGATCGATTCAATTCCATGTATCTACATCCAAACATGAATTGATATTTGCCACATCCTTGAATTCTACACAGCAATTTCATTGCCATCCAAACAATGGTATTGGCATTATAACTCATTTCCAATACCAGCCGGATTTAGCTTTCAACCCAATTCAATACCAAGGCTCTCAATATCTACATCCAAACGGAGCCTTATTCATCTCAACTTATATGTCGTTTTGACTTTTAGGCACCGGATACCTATGTCTAGATAGCTACTATGTAGATTTGTAAAAAATACGTACAAAATTTATATCTTCAAATAATTTTTTTAAAAAACTAGACTAAAAGATTTCTCCAATGATAGTAATTATGTATCATAAATATTAATTTTTTTAACATAAAATTAATCAAAATTATTTCTCGGGATGCGAAAAACACAAAGGGACGGAGGGAGTACACTACAAAAGTTTTTGATCCTCTTGTCAACTCTCTACAGCACCAGTTCTTGGAAGAAAAAACAAACCACACTGTCAGGGATCTCTAACCATGCAAAGACATTTGTACACACACTAAACAGATTTTTCTGAAAGGAAAAAAAAGATAAATTTCTCGGTTTTGCTGTGTGCCGCGTATGCAGCACCAGCATCTCCACCGCAGAACTCTTCCGCATGCATGCTGTCTGCCCCCATGCATGCGTCAGTCTGACCCTGCTATGTTCCGTCACGCGCTGTCTGCCCCATATGTGCTAGCTTCTTTTTAATTTTTGTAACCCGTGCAGCTGTGGGCCCCAACAGTGAATGCAACGAGTGCCGGTAAAAGAATTAATATCTGCTAAATTAAATGGCCAAATCAAATTCCGGTTACACCACTGTATTTCTTACAATGAGATCTTCAAAACTAGACCGCACTCAACTATGTTTGGATGCATTTTTGTTGGAACAATTTTTTATGAAACTGAAACATTTTATCATGAAGCTGGAACAATTGCACTCTGGTTATGATGAATTTGTTCCAACGGTTAACAGACTTGTTCCATCTTCATAAAAATATGTTCCAAAAATAATCTAATTAAAATATAGTTAAGTGTGGTCTAGTTTTGTAGATCTTGTCACAAGAAATATAATGATGCAATCGAAATTTAATTTCAATACTTAGTTCACGAAATATGAATTGTTTTTTAAAAATTCTTTCGTGGGCTCCGGGCATCTGGGCAGAGGAGCTGCGCTGGCTGCGTTGAGGGGCGGGACGCCGCACATGCGGCTTCTAGCTCCCCCCCTAAATTTCTCCTCAGGCATTTCCCGATTTCTCCCGGTAGAACAAAGCGTGCGAACTGCTGTCATCGATATCCACTATGGCAACCATCGCCGCTGCCGCCGCTCGCTGCAGCTCCCCAACCCGCCGTCAGCTCCTCACCCGCCGTCGCCTCCCGTTCTCCGTTTGCTTCTCCTCCGCTGCGCCGCCCGCCGCCGTGGCGGGATTTGGCTGGGACGACGCCCTCCGCGTCGCCGGCGACGGCGGGCGCGGCGACGAGTCCGACCTCTCCGGGTACTTCCGGAAGGTCGATTCCTGCAACCGGGGAATGGTGAGTTTCTCTCGCGCTCTCACGTGCCTTTGCGCAACTGTCTGCGTATGACGTGCGAACGCCTCATGTGGCTGTGTGGATTTGCGTGAGGATTTTCAGGACAAAAAGGGCGACTTCGTGAAGTTCGTGGTGGAGGATCAAGTCGTGGGATACATCCATAAGGGGTGACTGTAATTTCTACTCTGAATATATGTTCATATCTTCTTCTTTTTTCTTTCTTTCTTTTTTTCTTTTTGCTTTGTCCCCATTATGTGATGTATGTCAGCAACTGAAAGGTTTAATTTACTTAATGGTTGTATAATCTTTAAAATATATAAGAGGCATTGTGACTATATGTGGTATTGAAGAACTCCCATGTTTAGTTTGTGACCAACCAAGCAAATTTAGGTGAAAAGGGACAAGGATAAAGGAAAGAAAGGAAATGGCATAATATACTTTGTTTGAGCCGATTTAGCAACATGGCTAAAATCCTAGACCAGTATGTGCAATCCTTATACCATATACGTCTTGCAACATCCTTCTTCAAGAATGGAACTGGTAGGTAAGCCCCTATATTCTTTAGGGCATAATTGCTGCACATCTTCATATCTAGAGACTCGAGCACAAGGTGCCTGCCCCTATATTCTTTAGGGTATAATTGCTGCATACCTTCATATCTAGAGACTCGAGCACAAGGTGCAGGCATGGCAGTAAGGACAAGTTTGGCCACCGGATCGAGGATGGAGATTACACAGTAGAGTTCTTGTGGGTGGCAGGGGTATTGTACCTATGGATCCGTGTACTTGAGCTCAGGTCTGATAGAGCAAGAGAGGTCAGGTTGAGACACAAGGTGGTGGTAGAATTTGTCAGAGTTAATGGCAGTGTGATTAAACTTGAAGGAAATAGAACAATAAAAAAAGACTGAATTTTTGGTCTATTAAAGTGTACCAGTTTCTTTTTATGGTAATAAAGTGATCTTTCAGTGGCATCTAACCAATTTATCTTGAAAATAAACAATCTCTAAACATAATCATTGTGGTCTAGGCATGATAGAATGGACAGAAGTTAGTAAGTTACACAAGGAATGGTTATACCAATTTAGGGGGCTAGGTTATACTTATCGGGACTCGAAATTCAGATAGAAAAAGTCACAAAGGAGTATGAGCATACTGAACTTCTGGTCAAAGTTACCTTGTTCAAGATTCATCCTACAAGGTTTCTAACTTAGCGATGCCAATTTCAGATTTGCTGAGCACCTCAGAGACTTCCATGATGTTTTTACCATTGTCTCGGGCAACAACAGCAGCAACACTGTGGAAAATGTGTCTCTCCAGTCATCGCTTAGGACGCCAGAGGACAGAACACATGCTATTGGAGAAGTCATAAAAAGCTTCGGAGAAATGATTCCAGGTATTCGGAATGAGGTACTTGGGATGGATACATGAATTATTCAGCTGTTTCTTGTGAAATGATTCAGGCGCATTTGTTGATTTTTTTTTTCAAATTTTATGATGGCATTATGACTTAATGAGTGTATGTGTATGAAATATACACCGAGAGATAGCCAAGGTTGATTGTTATGACCGGCATCACATACCAACGCCGCAACAAGCGTCAACGTGGCTAGACGATCAGGCATCAGCGCGGCAGTAGTTGGTCTTGGCTGGAAATCAGCCGTAGTTGTTCATTCGGTTTGTTACAGAGAGATAGGATTAGAGAGATTTTGCCTTGAGTTGTTAGCTGGTTTGTTAGAGGATTGATTCGGGCTATAAGTAGCCAAGACATTGTCATTATCTTTTAAGCAGAGATCAACAGTTG
Organism: Urochloa ruziziensis; assembly: GCA_015476505.1. Taxonomy (NCBI): domain Eukaryota; kingdom Viridiplantae; phylum Streptophyta; class Magnoliopsida; order Poales; family Poaceae; genus Urochloa; species Urochloa ruziziensis. The sequence goes on from CM027119.1 coordinate 43,750,614, forward strand.
GTTGATCCTTGCCGCCGCCTGTCTCTGTCCCTCTCGCTCGTGTGCATCTGTTCGCCGTGCGCGAGCACGGCGCCGCATCGCCGCCGGGGGTTCAAGCCCCGGCCTCCCGTCGTCCATGGCTACAATCTACGCAACACTCCGCGTCCTATCAATCTGGTATCAGAGATGCCAGGGTCGACCGACGGAGAGGCCGCCGCCGCCGCCGCCGCCGCCGCCGCGGTCCCCGCTTGCAACCAGACCGTCGACGCTCTTGCGCAGATTGTCGCCGATCTGAACCGCACTCTCGCCGGCCTCGCCACGCCGCTGACGGCACTTGCTGATCTCCCGAGACTCCTGACGCCGCTCCTTGCGGCCACGCCCACCACGGGGACCGCGCCCCCCGATGGCGCGCCGCCGACGGCAACGTTCCCCATACGGGATGCCGGGGTACGGCGGGATACCCTCACTGTCCGGCGGTGCAGCCCTCGCAGCGGCCTCTGCATCGGCCCTTGTCGCGCCCCGGCGCCCCGCAGCTGACCCTGGCCGCCGACGTCGCGCCCGTATCCGGTGCACCAGATCAGTTTCCCCCCTCGCCGTCCCAGCTGCCGTCGTTCCCAGGCCGCAGCCACCGCAACCCGCGGGGTCCACGCCGCCGAACTCCACCGGCGCCCGCCGTCACTGCGCCACGGTACACAAGCTTGACTTCCCGCTCTTCGACGGCAAAGAAGACCCCCTGGGCTGGCTCACCCAGTGTGACCAGTTCTTCCGCGCACAACACACGCCGGAGGCGGACAAGGTGTGGCTGGCCACATACCACCTACGCGACGTCGCCAGGCTGTGGTACTACGGTTTCTGGATTCGATGTCCAATTTCAACCTGACAGAGTGTGATGATGGATTTCCGAATGCTCATATGCAACTCTTAGACATTATAACAGGCGCCTGATTTTCAAAAACATTTCGGCTTCCATCACATTTTATTCAGTGAGACTTCATAGTGTGATGGATTCCGAATGCTCATATGCAACTCATTTTAACAGGCGCCTTGTTGTCAAAATCATTTCAGTTATTGTGTATGCATATCAACGGTGAGCACAGTTCAGACTTCATAGTTCCAGAGTTGCTTGTGCTTGTACAATTGGCCTATCAAATTATAAAAAAAATGTCCCTTTCATCAGTCAAACATAATCAATTTCCAACTATCAGACTTGGACAGTCAAACGTTCACATGGATGTCTCACTGAATAGTCAGCAAATTATCATGTACTGGTCAGTCCTGCTTATCTCTGTACATCCGGCCGACTAGATAGACATCTCTATTTCTAATGCTTTGTGATTATACCTTTGTATGACATCATATTTAAGCAACATCTCACTAAGAATATGAACATGAATTTGGCAACAAAATTTTGCCAAAACTTTGTCAGCATCATGACACACAAAAATAAATTCAAATCACGTGCGCATATATAGATAGATCATATCCCAACGTTCAAAGCTGATTTAGCCACGTTCCCCCACATCACGAACTCAACAATACTTTGCCACACGTCAAATGTATCAGTCCTCATTTTAAGGTTCACTTGAGCTGAACAAGAAACTTTCAGAACCACGTACAGTTTTCATCGCAACATGTAATATCATTGATGCCTCACTTTAGCTATAGCCACTGACACAGTACAGGTACCAAGACTTGACCGTTCTGAGTCAGCTCTCCCTTTTGTCCATAGCTCAAGGAGTCCACATCACTTGGTTTTCTCTGTGCGAATTTTCTATACGCAGGTCTTGTCATTACTTCTCAAACTAGATTTCTGAATATTCAACAGACTTCCCTTGCTGCGAAGTCTTCTGTCTACAGGCTGGAAACATAAAAAAGCTGTTCATGACATAGACATGAAGACTTCCGTAGCATCAGTGACTATGGTTTCCAATTTCGAATGGGAACAGCAATGGACATTTAGTCTACTAAGTTTTAACTGATGCAGCATGTAACAAACTTGAAAAGGATCATGTTCAGACTGGTATCCATTGAGCGATGGATGCACACTGCTAGCATTAGGGGCTGTTTGGATCCTGGTGCTAAACTTTAGTAGCTGTCACATCAGACGGAGTTGGGATGTCGGACGGAGTTTTCGATTACCAATAAGAAAACAAATTACAGATTTCGTGAGTAATCCATGAGACAAATTAATTAACTATAATTAATTCATCATTAGCACATGTTTACTGTAGCACCACATTGTCAAATTATAGACTAATTAGGCTTAAAAAATTTGTCTCGTAAAATAGTCACAATCTGTGTAGTTAGTTATTTTTTAATTTATATTTAATACTTTATGCATGTAAAATTCTTTTCGATGTGATAGGTGCTAAACATTAGCAGTGTTAGTATTCAGTTAGAGTTGTTTAGTTGCTCGCACAAATTATCTGACTATCTGAACATGATTATAAAACAAATTATGTCTCTTTCATTGGTCAAACATTATCGAATTTTCATATATCAGGTTTTGACCTTTCCAAGTCAAATGCTCACATGGATGTCTCATTCAACAGTAATGCTGCTTATTGAACAATTCATGCTTGTCCTGAAACATCACAATCCCCGATTCTCACCTTAGTTTCGTGAATAGGTGTTGTTACGATGCAATTAACCTGAACATGAAACTATAAGTCCTCAATTCAAGCCTCACTTTGAGTTGAAGAACGTGAATTCAAGCCTCACTTTTGTTGATACCCTCTCATTGCCCAAAAAAAAAGTCTTACAAAAATGCTGATCTTTCTGAGTCAGATCTCCCTTTTGTCTCACTCGATGTCGTCAGTTCTGTCAGTGCTACTTCTTCTTTCTTTTTTTTTTTTTTTTTTTTTTTTTTTTTTTTTTTTTTTTTTTTTTGCGAGGGATCAGTGCTACTTTTCTATACGCATGACTTTGCCATTCAAAGGGGAACTCTGAGTATCGAGCAGGATCGATCCCCTTCCTGCGAACAACTCCGTCTACAGACTCGAAACATCATATATAAATTCTTCATGAGATAGGCATGAAGACGTCCGTAGCATCAGTATAAAACACTTCCTTTTTTCGAGAAATTTGCAAATTTACGACTCCAAACATCACGTTTCGCAATTTTGTCATTTCTAGCATTGACTTCGCAAAAATAGGTCTTGAAACGTTGGTCACATGATTTCCATGCCTTTAGATGTATTTCCCTTCATTTTTTTATACTCTCCCTTGTATTTTGCATATGAATGACCGGTTTTGCCCCTTATCATTTCTAATGAGGATGGACGGCCGCGTATGCTTGCAGGTGCCGTCGACCCTGCATGCTGGCTGGACATGCGTGCATGAGGCAGGCTGTCTTTCTCCTGGATCTCTGACCGGGCCAACACATCGGCGTCCCGGGCCACAGCGCATGATGGCCGGGAGGCGGCTGGTGATGCGAGGACGGCGGCGCGCGGCAGGGACTGCAGCCCTCGGCCGGCGAGGGTCCGCGCCGAGGACGGCGACGCGCGGCATCGACTGCAGCCCTCGGCCGGCGAGGGTCTGCGCGCGGCGGAGCCCGGCGTCGGGAGAGCCGAGCGGCGGGCTGCGAGGCGGGTCCAGCAGGCAGAGGAGTGCGGCGAAGGGACGACCAGGCGGCGGCTGGTGAGGCGCGTCGTCGAGCGGCTTGACGGTGAAGGCGCATCGTCGAACTCTGCTCCACTCCGCCCAAATCTCGAGTGACGAACTGCCGATACACGATAGTCAAATTCACCGTGCACACGCCACACACCACCATTTTCAAATCACCGTTGCCTACAGCAGCTCCACATCTCCAGCTACGCCCACCCGCAAGTCCCAGCCGCAGAGAAGCCTTCTTGTGACAGCACTTCTCGTTTTCCCGGCCACCGGTGCTCAACAATGCTACTAGCTCCTTGCGTCAATGCTCGCCAGCTGCTTCTCGTCCTCCATCGATGACTGGCCTCGCCACAAGCAGCCAAGCGTACCCCGTCCACGGACCATGGTGCTAGCAGGCCCCTCCTAGAGATGCCAGCCGCGGGAGAGAGAGGCAGCAGCCATAATTTCACAAAGGAGAAAGGGAGGTAGAGGACACTGCCAGGTGGGGCCAAGGGCAAAATTGTCTTTGCACAACTCACTTAACAGCCAACTGACGGGATTTGCGACGGAATGGCATTCAAGGTATAAAACAAAACTTTTATGGCACCCAAGGAACTTTCAAAATTATTTTTATGGCATTGAAGGAGAAGGCAAGAATTTTTATAGCACTGAGGGAATTTACCCCTCTTTCTTTCGCAGCCATGCAGCTAGCCCATGAGAAAGGAGGAGATTGCATCACATTTTTTTTTTGCTGGACCAGCTCTCAAAAACTTCGATCTTTTTTTTTTCAAGTTACTAACTGGTTTGGTTCTCTTTATTTTCTTTTCCTTTTTTTTCCCTCTGTGGCTTCTCTCTACCCTTTGTTTTCTTTTTATTTAGTTTTTATTATTTTTTGACATGAACTATATTATTTATATTTTTTCATTTGTGTATAGTTTAATGATTTGTTCTATATATATAGTGTTTTCAGGTAATACGATTTGTTCCACATGCATTTATTTTCTTTTTCCTCATTTACAATATTATGTTCTACTTATATTATTTTTGTTTTTTGATTTTATATAATTTGTTCTGCATATTAAGATTTGTGTGTTCCATTATTACGATGTTTTTGTTACTCAAGTTTGATGATTTGTTTCAATATTTAAGATTTGTTTCTCATGTAGTATATTTTGTTCTAATTTAATAATTTTTTGTTCCTTATGTACGCAACATTTGTTCCTATTAAACTATTTTTTATTTCAGTATGGATGATTTTGTTCCGAATGTTAAAATTTTTGTTCCCTCCTATTTGTTGTTTTGTTCCACGAGTTCAGATGACTTGTTTGTCGGAGCGCCTCCACTGGGGGCTGTGTGGCGGCATGCAGCCACCGCACATGCGGGCTATAGTCGCTCCCCGCACATGCAGGCAGGCGGGCCGCTGTGAGCGCGGTGGCTTGGCCGGAGGGGGCGGGTCGCGCGCCATGGCCGACGGTGGCGAGCGGCGCGACATCGTCCATGGGCGGCGTCAGTGTCTAGGGTTCTCTCCGTGAAGCGGTGGATACAATGGATGAGTGCTAGATCACGATCCGTCGCATGCAGACTGATTGAAAACTTGCAATCCGCATGCAGCCTACTTGGAAAAGACAAGGGCAAAACTGAAACACCCTAGAATTTTAAAAGCATTGAAAAAGAATTTAGGAAAATTATAACAATTAAAACTTGATTTATTTAAATAAGATTATGCATTAGAAAATATGATGCATTAGTTTATTTTTAAACAAACCATGTGCATATGCCGGTTCTAACCTAGAATAAATCTAGAGCATAAATCCTACCCAAAACCTCAAGTTGGATTTGAAATGGAATTCAAATTCAAACTCAAACTCAAAATAGAAAAGAAAAGGGAAAATAGAAAAAGAATAACTTCACTCTGGGCGAAACCCGGCAGCCGGCCCAACTTCTTCCCGCCTTCCTCCCGGCCCAGCCAGCCTAGCCTCTTCCTCACCGAGTCCGGTTAACCCCCTCCCACTCCCTCGCGCGCGCAGCCAACCTTCCTGGTGACGTCGCGCTGACGTCACCATCCATTCCCCCTTTTTCTTCCCCTCGCCGCCGCGCCCATCCCCCCGCCGCCGTCGCTCGATCCCCCTCCACCGGCGCGGATCGAGCCTAGGGGGACACGCACGCCGCGTGTCGCCCCCCACCGCACCACGAGTGCGGCACTGGCCACCTTCCCGTCCTCGCACGGAGCTTGCCGCCAAGGGGCACGCGTCGCCGCCTCGAGCTGCCTCCCCGCCACGCGTCCGGACGGGGCAACGCCGGAGGAGCCCAGGGAGCTCACCTCCGGGCTATAAATAGCCCCGGGCGCGCCCCCTTGACCTCCATCCCCACCTTCACTTGTCACACACACCACACACACGCACGCCGGCGCCGGCCGAGCACGAGCTTCACCGTCGCCACACGACCGACCGAGGCCGCGCCGGTAGCCTTTCGCTTCCGCACTCCGGTAATCCTCCGTCGAGCTACGCCGCTTCTCCCTTCCTTCCCCCACACGCGCGCCCGGCCGAGGGCCGCCGGTCCCCGTGTGCCGGTGCGCTCCGGCAAGCCGCCGGCCAGCCCTAGTCTCTCTCCCCCGCGCCCAAACACGTCGGTGCACCCCACGTACCCCTAGGCCGCGCTCGAGCCACTCATAGAGCCCTAGAAACACCCCTACCCTGCTTTTCCCTTTTGCGCCGCCCGAGCTTCGGCGAGCTCGAGCCATCGTGGCCCCACAGGGCAGCGGCTCAGCCGCGCCAGCACGGCCGCCACCTTCCCCGCTCTCCCCTCCATGCGCCCGGTCCACGTGAACCGAAGGCCCAATGGGCCACTGGTCCACGGGCCGTGGACCACGACTCACAGCACAGTAACCAGCGCGGGTCCGCGCCCCCCGGGCCCGCCTGTCTGCCTCTCTCTCCCTTGGGAAATTGCTAGGTACACCCGGCTTAGTGCACACAAGAGGTTAGTTCTCCACCTTAGAGCTTTCCAAAAATTCTAGAATAATTTCTAAGCTTAGAAATACCTTGTTTTCCCAAAAATCATATCCTCAACTCCTAGAACAAAATATCCTTTCTTCTAAGGTTAATTCCAACAATGAGATTTAAATAGGAAAAACTACCCTCTTAACCCTTGATTGGTGTATTGATCTGTGTGATTAACTCGCAAACTCTGACCCCGAGAATGACGCCGAAGATCTCGACTACGAAGAGGAAGCAGGGAACGACCCCGACGCAGGGCAAGGCAAGTCCCGCCAATAATAATAATTATGCAAAATTACTTTTCTTACATGGGCATGCAATAATGATTAATCTTAAAAACCGGCGCTCATTTACACTATTTTTTTGAAAGACCGGGGAGTGGAAGGGTAACCCCGACAGGGATTCTACCCTAAGAGCCACTCCAGGTCACCACTAAGGACCGGTTCGCGGGAGAATGTTTCCATTGCTTAGTACAGTCCCGCAAGCCAAAAAGGTATAGCCTTCGAGAATGCCTATTTATGTGAGGCCTTGATCCACACCCCGCTAGCAAGCCTTGGTAACCTGTCCCAAGGGGCCATGGACGGGCAACGGAGCTACTGGAGACAGACCACGACAGAGGCTGGGTCTGGTCGGTACGAGTCGCAGGTGACAAGGTCGGTAGGACCTGGTGGCAGAGTTGCTACGATAAATATTTCTGATGCATCTATACCCTGGGAAGGTCCTTTTGTGGACGTGCGTGACTCCTACTTAGGCCCCAGTAGGTTCTGTGGACAGAACTAGGGAGAGGCTGTCTAGAAATAGACGCTGGTGGGAAAGGATCTCGTAGGGCAGTACCACCTAAGTACACGGTACGTGCTGACCGAATGCGGGACAGAGAATTACGACCTCTACAGAGCGAAAAATCTATCTGGATAGCCGAGACTCTCGGGAAGGGTCCAATTGGTTAAAGTCCCTGACGATTAGATCACACTAATAATGATGTGACCTGTAGACTTTCCTTACCACAGGTTGAGAAACACTTTTGTTCACTAATCGGGACCGGCACGGAGGTTATACCCCTCCAGGACGAAACTTATAAATTCATAAAATTGCTTTGGGACTTGCTGAGTACCCTGTCAGGAGTGCTCACCCTTGCTTCCCCTTCATACCAGAGGAGTTCGCCGAGGATGGGGCAGCCGACGAAGGTCCAAAATGGTGACGTGCTCATCCGCGACGCTGAAGCTCTACGTAGTACTGGTAGCTTTATACTTTTTGAATAACGCGGAGGCCTTGAAGCCCACTTGTAAACCCTTGTACAGACCCTAAGTTGTACATCGATGTAAATTATCAATAAAAGCTACTCGTTGTTGGTTTTTGACACCCCTTGTGCGGATCTAATTGTATTAAGATTATTTCAGGATTAATCCAAGTACTTCGGGGGCCTCGTACGCGGGCGCTCCCCACAAAAACGTCCATTCATATGCTAAATACAAGAAAACGTATAAAAAATAAGGAGAAATACATTTAATGGTATGAAAATCAAATGACCAACGTTTCGAGACTCATTTTTACGAAGTCAATGTTACAAATGGCAAAATTGCGAAGCGCCATGTTTAGAGTCCCAAATTTACAAATTTCTCTTTTTTCAGGTTCTTGGAACTAGATAATATTTTGATATTCGACTAAACGAAATTCACGAGAGTAATGATGATTTCACCAGGATGTGACTGTTAACTCACTATTGACGAGAATTCATGAATCACGTTATGCTGGCCACAAAGGTAAAATGGAACAGTATTAGTATTATACACTTTTAATAATATAAAACAAAGGAAACAGTGTTAAACCCCACAAAATATTGAGGTCCAGTACATAAAGGTCAAGAAAATTGCTTTTAAAAAGCTGGAAAATACTAAACAACCCTGTAGATTATGGATCACCTTTGGAAGAATAGTTATTAGGGTTTTCTTTTGTAAAATATAGCCAAGGGCTAAGCTAGGTCACAACTCTTGCAAATACTTGACAGTAGGGTGGTCTTTTACTTGAAAAGTTCCCCTTTTTTTTCATGGAGGAGAGAATGTAGTGGTGTGGAAGTGATTTTTTTTTTAGTACAAAGTGTTTTTCTGTTGAATTCGAGGGAACACTTAATAGTTTGGGAGCCCTATATGCCTAGCGGAAAATGGTTAAGGGTTTCGTCTATACAGCCCAGCTCAAAGCTAGAACGGCGACGACGAAAAATGTCAAATAAACAAATGTTGAACCAAATATTTTTTTAAAAAAAGTTGAATTCAACACTTTTATAAAAAACTTGAGCCAACATTTCAACTAAAAAAATTGAACCAAGATTTTTTTAAAAAAAAGTCAAACCAACGTTTTTTCAAAAAGAAATCGAACAACATTTTGTTCTTCGGCACCAACCAGTGGTGTGACGGTGCCGGGCGAGCCCGCACATGCCAGCTCAATGATGCGAGGCAAGGGCGCCCCGACGCCTACCCGGGGGTGGGGGGGGGGGGGGGGAGGCTGTAGTGTGAGCCTACCAAAGCAGCATGTGCAGGGGCACATGGTGGCGGGCTCGACGCGCCTGCCGGCGTTGGTGCAGGCGGCGCAACGCGGGGCATTGGGCGCGATGATCACGTTGCGACAGTGCGATGGCCACGAGTTGTGACAACGAGGGGGCAGTGGGTGCGGTGGTGTGACACGGGGCGGCACGTCGTCGAGCAGAGGTGGCCTCTGGATCTAGGGCAACGAGGGCAGACACGAGGCACGGGGTAGAGAGCAGGGTTGGCTTTACCGGTAAGAGAATAAACGGAGGTTGCCCGTGTTTATCAAATTTACCATTTTTCTTTCGAACAAAATTCTAGAGAAAAAATTTCTCAAACTATATGTTAAACAATCTAGATTATCTCTAAACAATCTAACATGAAAAATAAAATATCACAATACATAAAATGAAAAACATATGGACTAGGAGGAAGGGGTGAGCACATATTCGAAATTACTTAAACTTTTTTTACAAACTGGTCACCACCTATAAACAGGATTATCAGATTTAGTTTTTTTTTTCCTCGCCACAGAGAGTGCTAGAGGAGAAAAGATCCAACAAATACTATGACTCACGCGAATCTCAAATACTGTAACGTCGGGAAAAAATATTTCGCAGGATATATAATTCTCAAAATAGCTGGACGCTAAAAAAAATTAGCCCAACTCAGTCGTAACACTCATGGACACATAATCCTCCTACGGGGTCATATGTATGACCAAATATCTAAGGCCCAGAAAAGATTGGTGGAAATGGCTAGGCCCATTCTCTGCCTGTCCTTACCCCGGCGGCGACGCTTCGCTGCGGAGGAGATCCGGGGGCAGGGGCGCAAGGCCGCCGCCGGGGGCGTCCGCTCCTTGTCAGCGCAATGGACGCGAACGCAGTTTTTTGGCGGACGGACGCTCAGCGTCCCTTACGCCCAGCCAATAGGAGGAGCGCTGGGCATGGTCCCACATGACCCCACTCCAAACGTTTTCACTGTCTCCCACTTCAATACGTTTATACAGTCATGTATTTCGTATTTGTACTTTCTGACACATACGTATTATTGTTCCGACTATACCTCTTCGTGTCCTCTGCCGTCCTCTACTCCTATCTCTGCATTCTCTCACCTGCACATCCTCCACTACTATCGTCGCCGCCGCCGCCGCTTCCGCCACCGCAGCCGCAGTAAGAATCCTCCGGTTGCTGCTCTGCCCCGTCCTCCGGCCGTCGTTTACTCTACATTCTATTCTCGATGAATGCTTGCTGCGCTAGCTGCTGCCCTCTTCCGTGCTCCTGAATCTCTTCTCTGCCTCCGTCCGCCGCTCGGTTCTCGCCGGACCCGCTGTAGTTGCTGGAGCCGGACCCGCAGATCTATAGAGCACTTCTCTGCAGCTCCTCTACTCTGCTTCCTCCTCTCGTCGTCGGTGCTTCAGATCTGCACGTCGCTCCAATGGCAGCAGATCCGGTCTTCTTGCTCCTCTCGACATTCTGACAGATTCACAGTATCTTACTCTACCTCTCCTCCGTGGCGTCACTGTTCAACACTACTGGCCGCCGAAACCTGCTTCCGTCAGCACCTCTCCTCGTCGTAGCACAGACTCTGGTCGATTCTTGCTTCTGCAGATCGAAGGTATTTCTAGCTCAAGCGACATCCTTATTAGGAGCCAGTTGCTTTAGGACCCAGTTAGCATTAATATTATTCTGAAGTGATATTATCATTAGCTGAAGTAGAGTTGATGCTTTAGGAGCCGGTTAGCATTAGTGATATTCTAATGTAATATTCTCATTAGCTGGAATGGCTGCTCATGAATGGCCATGAGACTTTGACTGTGTTCTGATCACATGGCAATTATATCACTTATTTATTTCCATCCAAAAAATTATGGAACCTTGTCATATCCAACTTAAATAATTCAACATGCGGACTGACCAAATACATCAGCTAATTCTATTTCGTTCGTTTGCAGAAGCAAACAGGCAACTACATTGCCAATAGAATTTCAAGCTGATGGCCAAGGATGGTGATTGTGGTATACCACAATTAGATCCAGCAATGACGAAGCAACGAGTGGACGCTGCTTCAGTCGGTCGATTACTATGTCCGTTGCCGCAGTCTAAGGTGTACAATGGTCTTGGTTCCCTGGCCTCAGCATCGTATTCAGCTCCGCATCTGATTCAGAGGTTGGTCTTTGGCATGTTTTTCAGGGAAGAAAGTTTTAATGTGTTTTAGATGTATCAAAAAATATTTTATATTTTAACATCTCATACTGAATTCCCATTTAAGCGTCCAAACGGAGAGGAGGAATATGACCCAGATACACACTGACGAAGTGCTCGCTAATGGAAATGAGTTGGGTTACCGTACACAAAAGTAGGTGCTTGAGAGCATATTAATCGCCCACATTCTTGATGTATTTTGTTTCCTGTGCCTCATTTAATAAAATGACATGCTTCTTTTGATATGTTGCTGGATTTACATGTTACTACATAGCGGTCAAGCGGGAAGAGAATCTATGGTTCAACTTCTTAGTGAAAGCATCAGTACATCAATAGTTCAAGATTTGTTTCATCATGACCATTCAAGACCTGTTAATGGTAAGAATCTTGATAATCTCATTATGATCAGTACATAGATTCCAATAAAAAAGATGTACAATGCTTTTAGACAATTTATTTGACTTGTACTTTTCAGAATGTACACCGCTTTTTTATAATGATTAAGGCTACTCATCAACAACAATTAATTATAACATCAATTCTCTTTTCATTGTTCTAAAAGAAACCTTTTTTATGAAACTATATATATAGGTGCATGAATTGTCAAATTTGTATATTTTGGTCAAAAATGTTAAATAGAGCTAAATGGATTGGATGACTTGCTGGATCATAATATTGAATTAAATTTTGCTAAACAGGGATGGATGGCCCACTCCAAGACTTAATAAAATCATTTACCGTGATGGCGCCAGATCAATTTTATATGGGGGTGAATGGAATTAGTGTGTTACCTAGAACCTATAACAATTATTGTCCTTCAACAAGTGAGCAGAACATAGAGGGTAACAATTATTGTCATTCAACTAGTGAGCAAAACATAGAGCAGATAGGTTCTGAGATAGCTGCAGATGCAAGATTTGAAACCGCAAAATCTCCAAGCAGGGTGGATGTTGATGAGAGTGGTTATGATAGTTCAGAATCATCAGTATATGATGTTTACTCAGATGATGAAGATTACGCAAATGGTTGCATTAACCTTGGAGAGAATAACTCAAATATTCAAGATCAGAAGTAAGTTATACTTAATTTGCGAATTTAACTATTCAGAAAATGTATAGAAGAACACAATAATAGATAGCTCATACATTAAAAATGATGTTCCAAAGACTTATGGTGTTATGTACCCTAAATTAAAAATGATGTTCCAAAGACTTATGGTCCTGCTGGTTCATGTGCTGGCATTTTAGTTGATGTAATGATGATCTAAATACTTGATCGTTGGAGACAATGAATTCCTACCTGGAACCAATCTGATTTAATTGTACCTATAAAAAATGTGTTGATATGAGTTTATAATGCCTTTTATTCCATCCATACATAGATGAGAATGAAGTTCTTCCAAGAAAAGAATTGACAAAGTCTTAACACAGCCGTGTTTCACATATACAATATAATAACAAAAATATGTAGCATTTCGGATTCAATATTTACAAACTCAATCTGGCCCAAGGTACAATTTATTTACAATACATAATAAAAATATCTAAAAAAGAAAGACTAATAACATATTTGTACATTACAGCAATAGAAGACTTGGTCATACTAAAATGGCTTATATCCAAATAAGCCTGAATTTTGTAGAAGTAGGGAGATGCAAGAGATGGCACTCATCAAGAAGTTCAGAGATTGCCGCAATCACGTCAAATTTGTTGCTCATTATCAAGATGCTCCTTGACTGCAAAACGACTGCATATCAGTTTGGTTGCACACGAAAAAAAGGCACCAACAAAATAATGTTCATATTCTACATGGGAATTCTACTGCTTTCATGACTGGTATAATTTCTTAGCATTAAAGAAAGTGGAAATGTATTACAGCAACTTGCCAAACTAATTACAGTAACTGAATATCTTATAAGCTCACATGTCTGAAATGTATTACAGCACCTTGCAAAACTAATGAAGTGAGTCAAGGTAGTCAACTACTGTCTGCAGTAGAGGAAGCTGCAGTAGAGCGAAAGAAAATTAATAAGGACAAATGTATGAAGAAAAAGCATGCACAAAAATGTATGAGAAGTTGATGTCACAAAATTATATACTCATGATTTAATATTCTTAACCAAAACTTTAATCATATCAATCAAATTCTGTACTTTGTAATTTGTAAACTCTAACAAGCTCTATCCCAGATTTTACATCTCGATGAGGTGCTATACCAAATTTGGTGAACCATATAAAAGCTAAAACATATGCTGCAAAATTATGTGATATGAGAAACATATGCTGCAAAATTTGGTGAACCATATAAAAGCTAAAACATAGCTGCATTCAAAATTGAAAATACGGTTTTGTCAGAATAATGTAGTGGCTCAGTCAAGGTTCAAGAAATAGATCTGGGTATATTGGAGCAAAGAGCTTAGTGGAAATCATACCAGAGTGATTTCTCCGCATCAATAGCCATGAAGACCAAGCGAGCAGCGGCATCTGGACCACGACGTCGAGAATGGAGGCAAGGATTCCAGCGTCGGCATCTCGAGCACGGCGGCGACATGAGGAGAGGAGGCTGCGACGGCGAAGATGGAGGAGAGGAGGCTGCGACGGCGAGGAGCAACGAGGAGCACGACAGCGGCGAGCAGCGCCACACAGCGACGGCCGAGTGCAGCCGGCCGACAGAATCGAGAGAAGAGAGTAGCCGGCGGCGGCGAGGAGAGAGATAAGGGCGGCGGCGAGGAGAGAGATAACGGCCGCGAGAAGAGAGAGAGCAAAAATATTCTGTAGGGACCACAAAAGAATACAAGCTAGTGGAAAAAGAACAATACTGAGAGAATACAAGATGTTGTGAACCCTTGCACGAATCGAGAAGCAACATTGAATGGCCGCTTGATAAGGGACGCTGAGCGGAGGTGCGCTAGGAGTCATTTTCGCAATGGACGCCGGGTGCCAGATGACCATCGCTACGGCTCCAGCCTCGTATCGGGGAACGGGCATGTCAGGTGCCCATTCAGGCACGCGGGCACGAGAGCGCAACTGTCATCTTGGTTAGAGGAATTCTGTCTGATCTCATCTTCTTCAGTCGGAGCTCTCCTAATGTTCTCTTGTATATTGTCTGACATCCCATTTGTATCTTGCATAACATGATCTCCTAATGTCCTCAACATTACCGAATCCCTATTATCTTGCATGTCAAGCTTCTCCACAGAGCGACGATGCAGTTCTAGCGTGCCCCCAAGTGGAAGGTTATCTTATACATTAACAGAACATTAACATAAACATAAGGCACAGTTCCATATGTTTGCAGCATAACAAACTGCCTGCTCTTAAAAATTCCAGGCTCCCAATTATAAACAAAACGTATTGTTAAGCAGAATAAGATTTTTTATGATAACCTTTGAAGGAAAAATATGGTCTATAAACTTAGCTCCTATCTGGAACGCTAAATTTGTAAAGGAAATAGTTGCATTCCTAGTGGAAAGATGAGAAATAACTGTATCATAATTATTAATGAGGCTAGTTCACACAGATATTTACAGTTGATTCAAGATGTTGATTTATCCTTGCTGTTTGGCCGTCAGAAAGATTATTCTTTTGCATTAGTTGGAAAAATAGTGTAGTACAGGATGGTATACCCTTTTTTTTGATAAATGATAAGCAGGATGGCATACCTGTCATGTTGCAGTTATTAACGTGCTTAGTCGTGCTGTGGATTTCTGAAGATTTTGTATCCTGTGACCTCAGTAAGCAGGATGAACAAAAGACCGATCCTTGGTTAAGCACTTCTCCATTAGGGATGAATGTTTTCCTTTCACTAGTGTTTTGCTATACCAAGAAACAGGAATAAGTTTTGCTCATGAGATTCCGTGGTTTGGTTGTATACATATGTTTCTATAATATAAATAGACATTGATATGCTGAAGGAAAAAAAAAAGAAATTTCCATTGCATTGGCCAAAAAATTATTAGGATTAGTAGTGTTATTCGCTTGTGTAGGCTTTCAAGGATTTTAGATACCAAATAAGTAATTTAGATACCAATTTTATATCTTTCAATATTTTAACTATTATCACACCTAACTTACTATGCTAAAATTCCAGTTCAGTTCCAAACATAACATGTTGTAAGCGGCCTATATGTTCATTTTGCCTGGTATTCCATATGAATATGGTGTCATCTTGTCAGGTACCTATACCCATTGTTTGATGAAATGATATTAGCAATTAAGAAGAAAAAAAAGAGTGACATACTTAGCTAAAGTAACAAAAATAGGCCATTTCTTCCATTTGCCTGACAGAATGGCGCAGATAGCATATGCATACTATTTTCCAGGCCTAATTTGCATTTACTTTTAAAAAAGGGGTCGAAGTATTTTTGGGCGACCTAGGCAACACAATTGGACAATCTATGATCAGAGAATGGACATGCCACATATTGACATCTGAGGAACCTAATGCAATGTGGCATCCCGTGTTCTCATGTTAGAGTGCACACTGTGATTTTTCATTACGATATCATAGTATAAATAAATAATGAGATATTGCAGTTTCAGAAGCATCTTTGTCTGAAAATTGCGGTGGCTTTACCTCTATGGTGTATTCAAGTTTTGAACCGTTTGCATCAACTGAAGAAGTACAACTGTCGAACTTAGGCGGGATTGGCAAGTCTTCATGTTGATTTCTGGTAATTACCACATCAATTTCTTCAGCTGCCATGTTTATTCCTTTCCTAGGACCCTGACTTGTGCTCTCTAAATCCTGGCATCCACCTGTGGATTGAACTGAATTCTCAACGGGCTGAGGCACTTTAGTACCATTGGTATGCCTTTTTACTGACTCAACAAGACTTGACTGCAGAGAAATAGATGGTCTGACTGTTCCTCTCATATCTGCATCAAAATCACAAGCATTTTCACATTAGTTTCCGGCAACATTAAAATTTGAATTACATCACCTATGATTTGGCTTTGACTACAGGTCCAGTACTTGCAAGTTTAGATTCAATGGTATCTCAAGTCTGAAAGTTTTAATTAATCTTGTCAAAAACATTAATACCAAAGGAGTAGTATTAGGACAATCACTTTTCGAAACACCTTTGCTGTCTTAATAACAACTGGATCAGGAAACCTGCCCCATTAAAAGAGCATATATAATACAAAGAACAAAGTAAATGCAGTAGTATTTGGAACTTCTAGCTTTTGTTTGGATAGCTGGAAATTTAGGATGTAGTTGGAATGATATACCAGCTGTTTTGCCGTCATATGGATCCCTAGATGTTGAGTTACTTGATGATGAAGATGCACAATGTCCTGGGTTTGTGTCCAGTGATGGCTATGGAGAGAAGAGCATCATGATATTGATCAGCACATCAGGTAAATGCAAAGCTCCTTTTTAGTGCAGCAGTACAAAGTAAATAACAGATTTACTTTTTTCAATGAAGTCTAACTTCTAATCTCTGGACTCCCTAAATATAATCACAAACATCTAAATAGGAGGATACTAGAATTTGAACCCTAGTCATTGAATCAAACATGCACAATAGAAATTACTTGAGTATCTCTGTCCCCTCTCTTTGGGTTTTCTATTTTATAGAGCAAAACCTATCAACTGCAAGTTACATTTTCCAAAGCAGCATTGGGACTTTATGTGCATAAGAAAAATGAAATAGGAGACCTTCAGGTTATAGCTTCCTTTGAGTTGAATCAGTTATATGTATTTAGAAAACATAGTGTCTGAAAATAACAGAGTACCTGAGATTCCTCTTGTTCATTGGCTACGTCTACCAGAGAGTTTGATTCCAATGGAAGCCCTGGAAGGCTTCCCATAATTTTGTCTTCCGTGGAAGATATTGCTGGCTGATGGCACTGAATGGGCTCGGGATCTGGAACCTTGTCAGGCTGAGGACTCTGATCAGGCTGAGGATCTGGAACCTGGTTTGGCTGAATTTGGTCACCTTCGAGTTCAGAATTAAACTGTAAGACTACACTCTCCTGGCAGCCAGATAAGTCAATTATGCAGTCTTGCCGTGGCGATCTAAGTCTTTTGAATGATGCAGGCAATTTTGTGAGTCCAACACACAGTGATAAGTTAAGGTATTTTAGACTAGGAAGCATGCCAAATGACTCGTGCACACGTCGAAGATTGCGGCAGACTTGTAGGTTCAGATAAACGAGCTTTCTCAAACAGCTGTCTACACAAGGCAGTTCTTTCATGTCCAAGTTTGACACATCAAGGTACCTTAGCTGCTTCAGCTGAGAAACACAATCTGGCAGTTCTGTGATACCACATCCACTAAGATCCAAGACTCGCAAGTACTTATTTCCTGATATTACTTCACTGACAGCAACAGGAATCACAGATTTGTGTTCCTGCAGATTGGTTGTGGATCTCAGAATTAACGACCTGACCTTCTGTGGACGATGCCTGGTAAATACTGGGAGTTGTGCATATCGATGATCACAATAAGTCAAACTGGCCTGTTTATTTTCTTGAGAAAAACAACATGCCCGACTGGCCACTTCATTGTCATGAGCAAAAGAGCTGAACGCCTCTTCACCTTCTAAAACCACAAGGATATCTTTGTTTGAGATGAAACGGGCCAGTTCATATGACATGTAATGCATGCGTAGTATCTCACCTGTTGCACCACAGCTTCCTTCGGCATTGTTATCAACCTAAAGAAATAAGTCATATTAAGCATAGATCACATGAAAGATTGATGAATTCATTTGGTCCATGTTGCAAAGATACAAACACTTGATAAGATCAGACAAAAGGGCAGGTTTACCCAAGACACACCAAGGGCTTAATTGGCATATGCCAAAAGTATACCTGAAGGAGATGAATAGCCTTTAGTTGCTTTATAATGTTCTCTGCATTCATTTCGGCCGTAACAGACCCATGTGTGGCAGGCTCAACCATGTTAAGTGAAATCCACTGCTGAATAAGTTTTCTCTTATGTATACGAGATCCTTTAGGGAAGACCGAGCAATATGCAAAACACAATCTGAGACCATGGTGTTAAGTATATAGAGTTGTATTTGGTCTTGTATAGTACTAACTTGTACTCCAAGCCTATACGGCCTATATAATAAAGGTCACCCCCCCTGGTTTAGGGTGTGTGGTGTTTGCCCAACTCTCTACATGGTATAGAGCAAAAACCTAGGCCTTCCCCCCCCCCCCCACCCGCGCGCTGCCCCCCCCCCCCCCCCCCTGGCCGCGCGCCTCCCCCCCTCTTCCGCTGCCTAGGGCGCCGCCTCCCCTGGCTGCGCCCCCTCCTCTCCACCACATATTCTCCCTGTTGATGTCCACAATCACCCACGTGGACTCCTCCGCCGTCGACAGCGACTCCGACTCCTCCATCGGATTTTCTAATCTGTTCGACGACGTCCTGCCTGCACAGATTGATCTCGCCATGGCGCTCCCCTACGCCTCGATCTCTGTGCACTCCTACGTCCCCATGAAGCTCGACTTCAGCGCCGACGCCTTCGCCAAGTGGAAGACCTGTTTCGAGGCCCTCTGCGGCACCTTCGGCCTGCTGTCCCACATCGATGGGACGGCGCCCCCCGATCCCCTCACCCCGGCATGGCTCCAGGAAGACTGCTGTGTCCGCTCCTGGATCTACGCCACCATCTCCGACGTCATCCACGACTTCATCCTGACAGACGCCCCCACGGCGCGCAAGCACTGGGCTGCCATCACCTCTCGCTTCACAGCAAATCAGGCTCCCCGCGCCGTCTTCTTGAGTCAAGCCTTCACAACCCTGACTCAGGGCGATCTGTCCGTCGAGGCCTACGGCCAGGAGCTCAAGAAGGCGGCTGATCGCCTCCGTGCCGTCGGCAAGCCGGTCGACGATCCCACCATGGTGCTCAACCTCCTTCGCGGCGCCAATCCCCGCTTCCAGACCACCTGCGACATCATTGCTGGTGATCCCACCAAGGATTTCGCCGCTGCTCTTGACATGCTTGCCCTCACGGAGCTACGCTTGGCCGAACAGGCCAAGATGGTCAACTCCACCGCTTTCTCTGCCTCCTCTGCTCCCTCAGCTTGTGCTGCTTGCCGCTCCTCGACGCCCCAGCAGTTTGTGGCGCAGCAGCATCAGCAGGGCGGCGGCGGCGGCGGCTGCCAACCCAGGCGGAAGAAGAACTACAACCGCAAGGGCGGCAGCGGGAACGGCGGCGGCGGCGGCAACCAGCAGCACACCCGTGCCCCTAACCCTACTGGACCATGGATTTGCATCAATCCGTGGGGCCAGCAGCAGGGTCAGGGGAGCGGGCAAGGCGGATCCAGCAGCGGCGGCCAAGTCTGGCGTCCCCGTGGCGGCCCAGGCCTCTTGGGGGCCGGACCGCAGGCTCACACCGCCATGACCGCTCAGCAGGGCAGCAGTGCGCCTTCTTTCGACACCGCCAGCCTCATCTCCGCGCTGCAGCAGATGTCGCTGCAAGGCGACACGTGGGTGCTTGATACGGGTGCTTCTACACATATGCACAACTCCGAAGGTATACTCCACTCTCGCCTTCCAGTTGCTGATTCTTCGATCATAGTAGGCAATGGTGCTCGTATCCCTGTCACGACCCGTGGTTCATCTACCCTTGACACCAACTCCACCAAATTCCTTTTGAACAATATTCTTATTGCTCCTTCACTTGTTCGCAATTTACTGTCCGTTCGTCAGTTTACTCGCGATAATGGTGGTTCTATAGAATTTGACGCTTTTGGTTTCTCTGTCAAGGAACCCAAGACGGGACACGTGAATTCTTCGCTGCAATAGTTCCGGGGATCTCTACACCTTTGCTCCAGCCGCACAGTCTACTGCCAGCGCCTTAGTTGCAGCTTCTTCCTCCTTATGGCATCGTCGTCTTGGTCATCCCGGTCCGGCTGCCTTAGCTAGTCTCAGGAAAAACAATTTGATTTCTTGTAATAAAGTAGATCGCCATATTTGTCATGCTTGTCAGCTCGGCAAACATGCCCGTCTACCGTTTCAGTCCTCTAGTTCTCACACTGTTTCTCCTTTGAGATTGTTCATTGTGATGTCTGGACATCACCGGTTCCTAGCATTGCTGGCTCCTCCTATTACTTGGTGTTTCTTGATGATTTTACTCACTTTTGCTGGACGTTCCCCCTAAAGCACAAGTCTGAGGTCGGCAAACACTTTGCTGATTTTATTCCTTACGTTCGCACACAGTTCGGCTTTAACATTAAATGCTTTCAGGCTGATAATGGGACTGAATTTGTTAACAACGCTATGCGCGATCTCTTGGCTGCACATGGAATTGTTTTTCATCTTTCTTGTCCCTATACCTCGCCACAGAATGGTAAAGCTGAACGTGTTCTTCGTACCCTCAACAACTCTGTGCGTACTCTCTTGATCCATGCGTCCATGCCACCCAAGTATTGGGCTGAGGCTCTTGCAGCTGCCACCTATCTGCTGAACCGGCGCCCGTCCTCCTCCATTGGCAACGATGTACCTTATACCCGGCTCCATAAATCCCCTCCCTCCTATGAGCATCTCCGTGTGTTTGGTTGTTTATGCTATCCTAATTTGCAAGCCACATCTTCACACAAGCTTGCACCACGCTCCACCGCGTGCGTCTTTTTAGGATATCCCTCCGACCACAAGGGGTATCGTTGCCTGGACCTCTCCACTCGCCGGATTATTATTTCTCGTCACGTCGTCTTTGATGAGTTTAGTTTTCCGTTCGCTTGTCTTTCACCTCTTGCCACTAGCTCCTTTGATTTTCTCATTGGTCGCGACTTGGATAGTGCACCTTGTTTAACTGATCATGCAGCTGGTGGCCCTGTTTCTTCGGATTCTTCGCTTGGCGGGCGTGGTCTAGTGCCCCCGCCACGCAACGACGATCAGCACCAGGCGCCTGCACCTGATGCTCGCGGCTTGGTGCCGCTGCCGGCCTATGGTGGCTCTGCGCCTGATGGGAGTGGTCCTGTACCCCCATCCGGCCCATCTGACGCTCCTACTCCGGGCGGGTGTGGTTTCGTGCCCCCGTCAGGACCTATCGACGACACAAGGACAGCTGCTGCCAGCAGCTCCGGTGCGACCACGGTCGCCCCATCCTCCCCCGCGCGGCCACGTGCGGCTGCGGATGTTCTTCCGGCTCCACGAGTGCCTCCAGGCTTCCCTGACCGTCCATGCCATGGGCGGTCTCCTGCTGCTGTTCATGATCATGGTGCACGAGTGTGTTCCCCTGAGCCTTCGGCTGCACCCGTGGCACCAGATCCTGCAGCGCCTCCTTCATCGTCGTCGACCACGCCTCCTGCGGATGCACCGCCTCCTGTGGCTGCTGTACCTTCGCATGTGACTGACCCGCCTGTTGATCGTTACAAAGGCTGGCACTTTGCTCGTCGTCTGCATGCTCCGCTGCCGGTCAAGACATATGGCGCCTCAGCTGCTGGTTTGCAGCCACCAGCATCTCCACCACGCCCCATGCGTGGTGTCTCACCACCGGCTACTCTGCGTCGGCTTACGCGTCTTCAGTCTGGTACCATTCCGCCTGTGAATTACCGGAACCTTTCAGCTGATCATGTGACTGCTTCTCCTATTCCGGCGAACTACCGTAGCGGTTTGGCTGATCCAAACTGGCGGGCAGCGATGGCTGAGGAGTATCAGGCGCTCATTGATAACTGGTACCTGGAAGCTGGTTCCACGGCCGCCAGGTGCAAATGTTGTATCTGGAAAGTGGATCTTCAAGCATAAGTACCATTCTGACGGGACTCTTGCTCGGCACAAGGCGCGCTGGGTGGTTCGTGGTTTTTCTCAGCAGCACGGAGTCGATTATGATGAGACCTTCAGCCCAGTGGTTAAGCCACCATCAGTTCGGGCTGTGTTGAGTGTAGCTGCCTCCCGCTCTTGGCCTGTTCGACAGCTGGACGTGAAGAATGCTTTTCTTCATGGACATCTTGAGGAGACTGTTTACTGTCAGCAGCCGCCTGGTTTCGTTGATCCTGCTGCTCCTGATCATGTCTGCCTTCTTCAGCGCTCTCTCTACGGCTTGAAGCAGGCGCCTCGGGCGTGGTTCCAGCGTTTTG
Organism: Urochloa ruziziensis; assembly: GCA_015476505.1. NCBI lineage: Eukaryota > Viridiplantae > Streptophyta > Magnoliopsida > Poales > Poaceae > Urochloa > Urochloa ruziziensis. The sequence goes on from CM027119.1 coordinate 43,772,931, forward strand.
CCACTTACATGCGTCAGCTTGGGTTTTCTTCTACAGCGTCGGATGTCTCCCTCTTCGTGTATCATGAAGGCGGCCACACTGCATATCTGCTCCTGTATGTCGACGACATCATCCTTACTGGCCTCGTCGCCAGTTCTTCTTCAGCGCATCATCGATCAGCTTCACTCTGAGTTCGCTATGACAGACCTTGGGGATCTTCATCATTTCCTCAATATCTCTGTCACGCGCTCTTCTGATGGATTCTTTCTTTCTCAGAGACAGTATGCAGCCGAGTTGCTACAGCGGGCGGGTATGTCAGAATGTCATTCTACGGCAACTCCAGTGGACACTCGGTCCAAGCTTTCTGCACTAGACGGGGCTCCTGTTGCAGATCCTTCCGAGTATCGACGCATTGCTGGTGCTCTTCAGTATCTCACGCTACTCGTCCAGACTTGGCATATGCGGTTCAACAAGTTTGCCTCTTCATGCATGATCCTCGCGAGCCACATCTGGCGCTGCTCAAGAGGGTTCTTCGTTATGTAAAGGGCACACTTTCATCTGGACTTCATCTGAGTGCTGGCTCGGTTCAGTCCCTTACCGCATATTCAGATGCAGACTGGGCAGGTTGTCCGGACTCTCGTCGCTCTACGTCTGGCTATTGTGTCTATCTTGGTGACAATCTTATTTCTTGGGCGTCCAAGAGACAGACCACCGTCTCTCGTTCGAGTGCTGAAGCGGAGTACCGTGCTGTGGCTCATGTTGTTGCTGAATGTTGTTGGCTGCGACAACTCCTTCAGGAACTTCATCTTCCTCTTCAGAAGGCTACCGTTGTCTTTTGTGACAATGTTAGTGCTGTTTATATGGCTGCTAATCCGGTTCACCATCGACGCACGAAACACATCGAGATTGACATCCACTTCGTCCGTGAGAAGGTTGCATTAGGGGAAGTTCGTGTTCTTCATGTTCCTTCTTCACAGCAGTTTGCTGACATTATGACCAAGGGTCTGTCTGTACAGTCTTTTACTGACTTTAGGTCCAGTCTTGGTGTTCGTGATCCTCCCCCTGCGACTGCGGGCGGGTGTTAAGTATATAGAGTTGTATTTGGTCTTGTATAGTACTAACTTGTACTCCAAGCCTATACGGCCTATATAATAAAGGTCACCCCCCCTGGTTTAGGGTGTGTGGTGTTTGCCCAACTCTCTACACATGGGGTATGTTATAGAACATTAGCCTGAAGGGAGCAAACAATGTCAACTCCTTGCTTAGTGTAGTAGCATAATCCTCCTCTAATTTCCACAAGTCTTTGCCCCTAGCATTTTCCCAAACGGCACGTTGATCCCATCCACCGCTACGTACAACAGAACCAAGGAAATCAGCAACAAGAGGTATGCCTTCACATCTTGAAATGATTTCCTTTCTGTACCTGGGGAACAGTGAATTGCGACCACGCAATGCACTCACAAAGATATCTGAGCAATAATCACCTTCAAGCATAGGAGCCAATCTGTACAAGGGAAGAGTAGACATGTGTTGAGCAATTTGTTCATTGTGTGTGGTCACCATGATTACACTTTCTGTCTCCTCGCTGCAACTTGTGAACATCTGTTTCAGTGAATGCACATCATCATCAGTGCCCCACAAGCCATCTAGTACGATGAGGCATCTTTCTCTTTTCAGTATCTCATGAACCTTAGTCGTAATTTCCTGCATTGTGTAGTCAGAATTTGGTCTTTCCTCACCTGCCAAAAGACCCTGTGAAACTACTTGTCTCCCAATTCTTTTGATATCAACTCTGGAACAAGACTTGTGTACATAAACCCAAATTCTGCGGGTGAATCTGCTCCCGTTGTCTAGGTAGTTGAATACCAGCCGTGCAAGACATGTCTTCCCAACACCGACAGGCCCAACTACAGCGATAATGGAAAGTCGTTTTGCATGTTCCTTTATAATGTCCACAATAGCCTCCAGGTCGGTTGCCCTACCAATGACTACATCTGGGCCATCATATGAGGTTGTCTCTTTCTCAGCAAACTTCCCCGATTCTAAACCAATACCGGTAGGTCCAGTACCATATCGATCATTTAACTTGATGGCTGAATTCAGCTTCTTTGTCTCCGATATCATCCTTTTGACTGTCCAAACTCTAGCCGCAATTGGATTCGAATATGAGCACAGTAATGATGCCTGCAGTACTTTTTTGGTTAAATAATACCAGCTGGACAGGTCAAAATAGCTGTAGCTATGTAATTTATTGAGAAATTGAGAGAATTCTAGCAATTCCTTCACTATTTACTGTTGTTTTTCAGGTTTAGTTTGTTGGGTGTTGATTATGAAACTGAGTGATTCAGTGAGTCATATGATAACAAGACTGGTTAGGAAATATGAAAACAACAAAAACAGGAGAAATAAAACATAATTGTAATATGTCTGTTTCTGAAATATTACTCTGATGCAGAGAAATGGAAATAAACTGAAACCAATGGGTCTTAGTATTACCTAGTACCTAGCGACGTCAATATCCTTCTAATGGGAACATGGAACGAATGATAGACCGGTTAATGGCTTTATGTAGAGGCTATAGAGGACCAAACAATTTGGTAGTTTCAGCTGTAAGTTAATTAAGCAGAATTTTTACCTTGTGGGCACAGGTGCTCTCATGGTAGAGCTCTTCGGAGCAGACAAACTCATCGATGGTGTCTTCGATCTCAAAAGCCAGCAGCTTGGCATCTCGATGCCAATTCTGCGCCAGCACGGTCTGTGCTTCGTCAGCAACCTCGATGCCAAATAACCACTTGTCTTTTTCCTTGAGCTGGGCTTCAAGGCAGAGGAGCTCCTTCTCTAAATCCTCCAGATCATCTCTGAAGCTGCAGAATAGGCTGCAACAATATACCTTCAGGGGAGCAAGACTGCAGCTGGCGAGCTTCTGAGCTACCATCTTCGCCACGGCGATAGCCACAAGAGTCTCGACGGCAAGCATGACGCCTTAGAATGTGAGACGCCAAAAGGAAACAGAGGAGCTGTGCCCAGCGCACTATGATGACCGATGCGTCGCTCAACTGCGATACTTCCCATGACCCTTATGATCTCAGAGAAGCACCGTCATCTGGTCTGGGCCCGCTATGACTCATGGTCGCAGGGTCGGAAGAGATCGAGAGAAAAAGAAGACAGGGATATATAAGTATATAACCCGGAAGAAAAAGCTCCAGATCTGCACCCCCGACCGTCACTCATGGCCCCTTCAATTCCAATTCCAACCCTGACTCGTGGTTGTTCATTCTTTCCTCCACTCTTTTGTCTTCTCACTCTCTGTTCTATGCGGAGAAAGAGTGAGAAGGGAGATGGATACAGTGGGTTTTTTTATGAAACAAAAGAGAGATGATACACAGGCTCGAAGGAAAGACGAAAGAGCGAGCCTGGTGGCGACAGAAAAGACATGCCCGCACTAGGACCCATAAACGGGCTGTTCTTTCTTTCCTCCACTCAATTATGTGGGACCTACACATAATTTGCGTCGTTTCCTAAACCTAAGTCACCCATACAGTAGTGGACTGATGGGCCCACTTGCGGCACCACATTGACAAGTTTGTCCTTCCTTTTTATATTTATATAAAAAAGATATAAGGCTGCCCGCACTAGGACCTAAAACGGAACTGCAGTACTGCTTTACAAGAAAAGACATGCACTACGGTACCCCTCCGTACAAGAAATAGACGGCGTTTCGGATAACGACACGGTCTTCAAAACATAGCTTGACTTCTTATTTTTTAAAAAAAAATTATTGAAAAACAATATATGTATACTTTTCTAAAAATACATCTGAAGACAAATCGTTTTCACATTTCCAAACTCAACGACTTAAAAGTTAAAATTTATTCGTGATTTATATTCTCAATGTTTGACTAAAACCTTGTCCAAAACGTCATCTATTTCCTATGCGGAGGGAGTACTCTATTGTGCACAGTAAGCAAGCGAACGACCGTGTAATCTTCGAATCTAGCGCGTTCCCAGCGTCCGCTATCTCGCTGCCACGGGTCCCCATTCCTCCTCCGCCAACCACCTAGGCCCGTCCCGACGGGTGTTCCACAGGTTCGGTGGAACAGGGCCCGCAAATTTTAGGGCCCCAAATTGTAACGTGAATTAGAGCAACTCCAGCCCAGCCCTCAAATTGGCCTCTATCTCTATTTTAGTATCCTAAGTGGAAGAAATAACTCCAGCCGAACCTCTAAACATGCCCCTATTTAGTAGAGGTCTTCAAATGTTGGTCCAGGGCCCCTAGATCTGGATGCCCTCTATTTCCACCCGACACGTGGGCCCCACTCCTTTTCCCCTCTTCCTTCCTCCTCTGTTCCGCGGGCGTCCGGGACCGGGAGGCGGAGGAGGGGGCCGGCTACGGCGGCCGTTGGCGCGGGCACGGCGGGGCAGAGGAGGAGCACTCGAGGCGGAGCGGGTCGTGGCGCCGCAGGGAGACCGGCCAGCGGCGAGGAGAACGGGCGTCTCGCCTGCAAGAGAGAGATAAGACAATCTTTCCCTTTTTAGAAGAACATCGAACAATCTGACGGTGGCGGAGGCGGCGCGAATCACCTTCCGCAGATGTGTTGTTGATGTGGAGCCCCGATGCCTCCACCAGGCACCAGGAACTTGCAAACGTCGAGGCGCCCCTCGGCCGCCGCAAGGTGGAGCAAGGTCCGCCCCTTGGGGCCCTTCACTTCCCACAAGTCCAGCAGCCCGCTCGCCACTCCTAATCAGCCGAGAGAAGAGGAGTTCGCGGGGATCAAATCATGCAGGTGTGGATGGCAGGGGATCCAAGCGAAACGACGCGCTTTGTGAATGCGGAAGCGGCGGCGGAGCTTACCCTTGACTCCTTGAGGAGGCGGAGGTTGCCGTCACGAGCGGCCTGGATGGCAGCGTCGGAGGGGACGGAGGCCATGGCAGCGAGCGTGCTACTCTCTGGGGTGAGGTCCTGGTCCCCTGGGTTTTCGATTCGAGAAGGCTCTAGGCGCCATGCGCCAGCATTGGAAGGAAATCGTGATAAGGAAAATCGATTTAGGGGAGAGGCGCGCGGGCCGGCGAGGCGCGAGAGGGAGAGGGAGGACGTGAGTGCGGCTGACAGGTGAGGCCCACTAGTCAGAATGATTTAGGGGCCTTCATTTAATCGGGCTGGCTGGAGTATGAAGAGAATTTTAAGTCCCTAAACTTTTACAGACCCACAAAAATAAAAATAGAGGCCCATATTTAATCATTGGGCTCAAGTTGCTCTTAGTTCACGCTAGTCCTACTATAATCTTTGACCCAAATATTATTCGCTGCTTGCACTCAACGCAAAGCGAGGCGTTAGTTCTCTATCGATCAAACCGTCGACCGTCGATGTCAGGCAGTAGGGTGAAGGCCTGCCGTCTGGACTAGACGAGGACGATGCCCCTTCCACAGCTCTACGCTGTCCACTCCTTCAAGTTCGCCTTGTGAGCCCTACGTACTGTCCTAGTGTCCCTAGTGCCGTGGATAAGAAAGACTCGGGTGTTTAGTTCCATTCTGTAAAATTTTTAAAATGGATTTTTTTTACATTTAAGTATTAAACATAGGCTAATCACAAAACTAATTGTAGATTCCATTCGTAAATCACGAGATGAATCTATTAAGGCTAATTAATATGTCATTAGCACATATTTACTGTAGCAATTTATTATCTAATCATGGATTAATTAGTCTCATTAGATTCATCTTACGATTTATGGGCAATCTGTGAAATGCTATTTTTTTACTACATTTAATACGCCATGCATGTGCCCAAACATTGATGTGATTGATGTGTAGAAATTTTGGCGGGGAACTAAACACGCCGTGATAGCACATAAAAGTGACATGTTGGAGAGAATTGATTACAAGTCTATTAGTGAAAAAATAGTTTCAAAGAACACGAAAAGAATAATGATGTTTAAGTAAATATTACGCGCGACAAAGATAAAAATTAGACAAGTTTAGTTTAGTTTAAAATTTAAATAACATATAATTTTGAACAGAGTTCAGTAGTTCATACGGACAAATCTAAAATGACATGCATTTTTAATTAACGAGATAATTTTCAAACATGGCCACCGAATTTGCCGGCACGGCCCTGCAACCACCCCGTGTCCCGCGGCCTCGCAGAAGGCCTTTCCCGCCATTGGCCTCGGCCTAGGCGGCGCGGGGAAGGGGAGGAGAGAGGCGCAACCATGCAGAGGGATCCGTCGGGAAAGGGGAGGAGAGGAGGAGAAGGGCGAGCGAGGGATGTTGGATTTCGGGGCGGCCATGGAGCGGAGCAGAGTGGAGGAAAGGGAAAGGGATGACGGGGAAGAAGATGTAGTAGAGCATTTTTGCAAAAGGGTCCTTGCAATATCGTGTAATTTTCATTAGTTTTTTCTATGTCTTGGATATTTTAGAAAGACACCCTAGCATTTCTCGTTATTTAGAATAACCATATTACTTAATTAAAAATTGTATTACTATTCTAAATGATTGTATTATGAGGAAATGTGTTTATTAAAATGAGATGGTAGTTGAGGATGGTTGAATAAAATATGTGGTAGTTGGTAGAGTGTGAAATATAGAGTATGACCATTGCAGAAGAAATTGGTGTAGAGGAAAGGTTCTTGACGACCGAGATAAAACATTATTTTTAAAGGTTGAAAATAGAATATGACGAGTGAGGATAGCGTGAGCAGACTATGGATATGTGAGTAAAGATTCTATTTGTGGAACCTACCCACTCAAATTTCTCATGGTGAGCCGGTAATGCTATGCATATGCTGTCCCACTACGGGAGAAAGGACTTTCGGTCCCTCTCCCTTAGTACCGGCTCCAGGCAACAGTGGCAAAAATGCCAAGTTAGTACCGGCTGGTATTACCAGCCGGTACTAACGTGCATCGCTGTCCCCACCCACCAATGGGCAGATGACATGTTAGTACCGGCTGGTGTTACCATCTGGTACTAACCTGACCGTGCCAAGTTAGTACCGGCTGGTAATACCAGCCAGTACTAAATGTCAAAGTTTAGTACCGGCTGGTATTACCAGCCGGTACTAACCTCTTTTTTTCGTTTATTTGTGTTACCAGAAGAGGATACCCAGCCCCGCCATCACCAGCAGCGCACAGCGAGCCAACCCCGCCATCACAAGCCGCAGAACAGCAAGAGAGGAAGGCACACACGATACCTTCGGGCCAGCCACCTTCTAAGCGGCAGAGCAAGAAGAAAGAGAAGGTTGTGGACGTGGAAGAGGAAGTGGACCCAGTTCGAGCCTTCTTCAATGCACGGAAGGAGAAGAGCTGAGGATGGCTTTGAAAAAGAAGCTAGAAATAGATCCAGTTGGAAAAGCACACTTCATGAAAGAGACGACCACGCCAAGGGAGAAACAGAAATAATCGGATTATGATCGGCAGATCAGAAAGTTCCACGCCAACCCCAAGAACCTAAAAAGAAATGCAAAACCGATTCTCCAGCTCGGAGAACAATCACAACAATCGATCGCTCCGTTGCTAGTGCGGAACGAGGAACGTCCAAATGAATCAACAGACCCGATGACCATGGCTGGGATGATAATTCTAACGGATTTGACAAAGGCTCAGTTGTTAGGGAATGCCGTACTAGAAAAAAAAGGTCGAAAGAAGTTTGTACTAGGTGAGCCTCTCATATGGCCAGAGTTATTACCGTATCTACAAACGAGAATGGCCGCGTTGCACAAGTGGTATATGGTCCATTCTAAAAACGGAATCTTGGTGTTCCTAGCTCGGATAAGAGACGATCATTTTTGGCGGGGAAATGGCCAGGTATGGGTCGAGTTTGAGGCACTTTATGATTTGTACCATCAAGATGCCCTTCACAAGTGCCTCATGAGTGTATGGTGCATGTAAGTGTTTCTGCTCATCTTATTATTTTATTTTTAATCGTTCCTTGTTTGTTGACTAATCCTTGATTTTGTGGTTTTATTTTTCTATAGGCAAAAAATTAAAATTGCCCGCCAAAGAAACTTCCATAACATCGGTTTCCTGGACCCCGATGTTATACACGTGTAAACCGTCGCATCACGTTCTTGTCAAGTGGTCGACATTATATATAGAGGCCTGCGTAAGCAAATCATGTGTCCATTCATTCTGTTGCCATACAATCATCAGTGAGTCTTTCCTCACTTTTTCAATACCATCAGAATAATGCTAATTAATAACTATTATAATCAACATTAATTGGTTGGTTTTGTGAATGTATATGAACAGCTTTCACTGGATACTCTTTGCTATTGAGATTGAAACCCACATGGTCTGGATCTATGACTCGTTGAGGCAAGATAGATCCATGTACCAAAACCTCATCAACCTGATCAACAAGGCGTGGGCTCGCTTCTTCGAAAAACACTTAAAAATAAAACTCGACCCTCTTCGATTTAGGAGTGACCAAACGGTATGAATAGATTCTTACCTCTTTTGTCATTTGAAATAAACATTTAATTATTCTATGCCATAACTCATTTCCCTATAGTGCATGAGACAGGAACAATGTAACAACTTGTGTGGTTACTACGTATGCAAGTGGATTGATAACTTTGTAAGTGAAAAGGGACAAATGTCGGCAGAAGCATTCACGGTACGTGAGCACAATCAATTCTGCTAATTAATTTTAATTTATTATTGTTTTATTCTCACGTTTATATCTGGAAATGTTTAGAGTAATTTATTATTGTTTCATTCTAACGTTTATATGTAATTTTTTAAAATTATTTTTTTAAAATGTTACAGAAATGGTTCATGAAAGTAGATCTCATCGAAGAAGCTCGGGTCAGGACAATTCAAGAATCTATCTGCGGATTCCTGCTCGATGAAGTCATCAATAAAAACGGAGAATTCTATGGCGATCCCTACGAAAGCGTCGCAGCAGCTGATATCGAGGCTGGCATACAAGTGTAATTTGTAATATCTTGAATAAAACATGTATTTTGTTGGATCTTTCAAGTTAGTAGTAAACTCTATAGATAGATGTGCGGTGGTGCCTGGCCGGAGGTCCGGCGACGCGCGCAAGAGTAAAAACCTACCGTTTTGATTCCGTGGCCGTAAAAATCGTCCGTACAGTTATTTCTCCTTCAGTTTTTGTTTGCTACCGATCATCCCATGATTACAGGCTGGCGGGGCCACATCACGCTGCTAAAGCTCCATTCAACGCGTCAGCCGGGCCTCATCCGGTGCTCTGGTGAGCACAGCAAGCCATGGTAATTACTCTGTTCCGTCCTCAGGTAGTAAAAAACAAACTAACGTCCTGTTCACGTCCAATTTTGTCGCTCGTTGGATTAGATAGCATTGGCAAATTAAATATTGTTGGATTACAATCGGCAAGCGAAAATTGCTGGTTTTGACGTTCTTTAAACAAAATTCAACATAGGCTAGCTAGGCAGGGCTCCGGCCTGGGCTCGGGCGAGCCTCGGATTTTACAACGATTTTTGCCCGGGTAGTAAAAGTAGAATCCAATCTTCACGGCGCATCTGTTTTTATGTAGGTTTGACCAACTATAACCACGACCGATTGGATTTGGGTGGCGTCCATGGTCATCGAGGACCACCGGCGATCATCCTGGCCTCGTGCTAGTACGTGCGCGATTGGGTGGCCCGGGCTGAGTACCAAGGTCCGGCTGCAGTAAATCTTGCGCAAAATCATTATGAGACCGTAAAAATCAGATGCATGATTCATTTATTTGATGCATGCAGTCTAGCTAGTTTGAGGTAATCACGGGGTCTGGGCTGCATGTAATCCAGAGGTGCAACGAATCTGGTCGGTTTTGCACGCGTGAGCGTGTTTAGCGTGTCTGTGCTAGATCAGTCTGGTTTTGATGCATGCAGCTTGCAGGCGTCACGCGTTGAATCAATGAGCTGGTATTCAGCGATACAAGCTAGAGTAATTAAGTTCCATCGCGTCAAGAGAGAGGGATTTCAGCGGTCGATCCGTTAAACTTGCATGTGCGCTTGTTAGTGTTAGCAAGATTTTGGAGAGCAATATAGGCGTGCATTTGCATTTCTGAAAGAGGATGATGCAACTTTCAAACATGATTACAGGGTAAAGTAATAATAGTGCGCGAGAACACAAACACAAACAAATGCCTTTTCTTTTGTATATGTGTGTGTGCCAAGTAGGTTCCATGTGGTTACATTACTTTGCCGCTGTCATAGTTACAAAAGTAATTTCAGTTTACTTCAAACGTATAACATGCATGGGCAGTAATTTTCCTACTAAAAAGTAATTTATTTTCGATGAAGTAATTTTCCAAATATAAGAGTAGTGACTTTGTTAATACCAAAGACGTATTTGCATAATGTGTTTCTACTTTTTAATTTCTGAGTAATTAGTAGCATATAAGTAGTAACATCGTTAATATTGGAGACGTTTTTCCAATGCCGGAGAAGTAATTTTCCATGAGAAAATATTGGAGATTATTTCTAGTGGGATAAATAATCATTTGTTTTTCTTCTTTAGCGCGTAAACAAAATTATTCTTCATGACCATGCAAAACTCTAGAAATCAATTCCAACTGAATTGAAGCGCATAAAACAAAATTCAGTGGTGATACACAAGTTTGGCATAATCAATGTTCAAAGAAGTAATTTTCAAGCGCAAAGAAGTAATATCCATAATGCGCCGTCTACCCAATCATGCTTGCGTTCCATCAGACTACCAGTGCAGATCACCCGAATTAATCAGCTATTTTTTTGGGTTATTTACAGATGAAAAGGATATGTGTTGGCCATCACAGTTGAGCTACTTGTCGTAACAAAATCATATCAAACATAGCGAGAGCAACCGCAAGATGACCACAAATCCACGACATCCATGAACACATTAGACATTACGCATGAAAAGCAGAGGATGGGCCTTGCCATACTGCTGCCCTTGATCCGCCGCACTAGTGCCATTCCCATCACTTTGACAGAGTTGCCCCGCCATCGCCGGAGCCTGACGAGTGCATCCGGCCTCGATCCGGATTAGCGGCAGGTACGTCATGCCGCTGGCCGCGGCGAGCGAACACATCAGTACAGCGTGCTCCTGACACAACATTGCTCCTGCGCGTGCTGCTAATGGCTTGAATTGAACCAGATAGGATCCATTCCACAGCAGCTTCTGTGCCTAAATCCGTGGAAAACTGGAAATAAATCCAAAACCATCCGCATATATATCAGCACAGAGAAAATGAATCATTAGAGTTTATACTCGATTTGGGATGGGAGCACACAGATCGGACTAACCTGGAGCTCGATGAGGAGGGGGCACCGCCGCCTATGGCTGCACTGATGTCCTTCAGATGCCCGAGAGTGGAGGGAGGGGGCGCCGTCGCTTGCAGCCTCGCCGTTGATTGGGGCGTCAGAGCGGTGAGGATGACGTGGGGTTGATGCCGTGCAAGCACCATACGAGAGGAAAAGGCTGCCATCATCAGACCTTAGGAGCGCCGCCTTCTGCGCCGCATCTCCAAGTCGTCGCATGGGTGCTCGCCTGCGTAGCCATCAACGGCCATCCCCCTTCACGTGGATCCGGTCGCGGGCAAGGAAGCTTCGACCACGTCGTCTGTTGGAATGGGATGGGAACGACGGAGGTGGATACTGCCCGATCTGGGAACGGGTGAGGAGTTTTAATGCGGTAGGAGTAATTAAATCTGATTTAATACGGCAGGAGTAAATTGACATCTTGTTTTACGGCGGCCAGTTTTTCAACAGGTGACCGGACTTGGACGGCGCTCCACCGGAGTGTTGAATAATATTCAACGCCCTACGAGTAGAATAGCCAATATATATATATATACCCACTGTCTATTCTGCTCCTAGGGTGTTGAATGTTATGTAACGTCCCGGCGGAGCGCCGCCCACGTCCGGCAACTCAAACGAAAATCCCTGCAACCGCAAATATTGTGATCAATTTACTTCTTGCTGCTGCACCTGCGACCATAAAAATAGTAATCAATGCGGATGCTATATTAATGCCGTTAACGGAACAAGCGTTTCTTCTTCCCGCAGTCGGCAATATTTTCTTCCCCATTCGCATCGACGACGCACTGTTGCACAGCTGCAGCGAGCAGCAACCCGACAGCGGCAGCCGGCAGGTCAGTAGATTCTGGGCGGCCAGGCTACAGGGCGGCAACCTCGCCCCCTCCTGTGTCCTCCCCTGCTCACGGTGGCATCGTCCTAAATCCCGGCTACCTCAACGCAGGTTCGGCTCTGATCCATCACATCGATTTGCTCTCCAGTGACCACAGCTGCTCCCCCCTCCATGAAGCATGTCTCTGATTGTCACCGCATAGGTCAGCTGCGCCGTCCCTTTAATTTGTCCATAAAACATGATTGATTTGCCAGTTGCCACGATTGAGTTTTGCCTCTGATTGTCCTCCCTTCTTGTAGATTCCAATTAAAAAATTGATCTCCTATTGCAGACGCGGCGGGCAGAAGCTTTTGATCTCAACAATAAGTCGTTCCCTGCAGTTCTGCTCTTGTCTGCAGATGTGGGAGATTCTCCTTATGATTCATATTTACCATATGTCTTCTTCGGTGCTCCATACTACCCTATGGTAGTATGGAGTATAGAGGGATGGGCAATTTTGTAATTAGACTGTAATATAATTTTTTTATTGGAACTCCTACCCTAAATGAACATATGTGTAAAAAGAAATAAATATATCGGACCAAATGAGTATAAAAATAAAAATAATTTTTCTCATAATACCCATATACCACTATATTACTCGATCTATACCACATTATATCGTATGTTAAAAATAATTTTTTTCCCATAATACCCCTATACTACTATACTACTCGACCTATACTACCTTATACTACAGGTGAAGGTCTAGTAGTATACAACTAATTTGGACCGTCAGATCCTTTTATACTGGTCCTTTTTGAACACCAGTATAAGGTAGTATGGAGCACCGAAGAAAACCTCTGTTTTGAACCTGCGGTCTTTTTTTTTTTTTTTTGTGTGTGGGCGTGTGGTGGGGGACAGGAAAAAGAGAGAAGATGCAACGCTTGCCCAGGGAGTTCACTAATCAAATCGGTATTACAATCTTAATCTTAGATGCAGACACTGAATGTTTAATCGATTCATAGTTCAGAAATTTTAGAGAAGCAGGTTGCACAGCCAAACATCATAGCATAGAGAAGTTGTGTTTGGAATATTTTTTTCAATATTAGATGAGTAATTTTCAAGGTTTACAGCAGTGTTATTGCAACCGTATCGAGTAATTATTCCTTGTTTCTGGGAGAAACAACTAGAAAATTACGCCTTCATTTGGCAAATTACATTTTTGTTCAGATTTCTAATTACTCATTGTTTGTATGGCTAATTTACTACATATCCATAACTAATTACTTCTTTGTCAAAATTCAAAAAGTACTCTTTCCAATGCCTACTTACTCCTTTTCAACCTCTACAAAGTCAAATCGTTAACAATGGAGATGCAGGTCAGTTCCCACATGTGTCCCCGAGTACCAATCTCAAATCAAATAGCTTGGTCTTTTTGGATCTCCAATCCCAGTCTCTAATTCTTCGGCCCAGGTGCTAGTCAGCAGGATTCCTGGTGGTCCTTGTAGTAGGAGAACATCAATTGAAGTTTTTATGCTCTGAGCTATGAACTGAAGCGTGTCCACATGAGTTGTTTTCTTGCTTGAACTCTTTGCCTGGTATCCCTATAATCTCGCTCAGCCTTCCGGTCAGTGCGCACGCAAGCATTAACTTTGATGCAAAAATACGCCAAAATCCCTCCCCGATCCGTTGCATGCGCGTGATTACAGGTTAGTCCCCCTACACAAGCTATCCAAGCTTTGATTTCAAATCCTCGATTCCAAACGGAAGAATTAACTACTTTGTTTAACCACCATATCCAAGCCGGCAAGTCAAGCAATAATAAGAAAATCAAACACACACACGTACATTACATACGGAGATGTACATCTACCCCAACTCGTAGCTTTTCTCCTGATCGTCCCAGTAAAAATAATGCGTGACGTGCGGTACAACTACTGTAAGATTTTTACTTGACCGGCACAATTCAACGTAAATTTGATATAGCGCCCTTGATCTCTCTGTCCTCGCCACTCTTCGTGCCTCCGTCCACCTCGCCGGCACCCATGATGTCTGACGGCACTATGGTATTTACGATCACGATATGAAAACGTCGATTTTTACTCTCCCAAGTCTCGCCGGTGAGCTACGGCCAGAGGCACAGCCGAACGCCGGAAGCTCCTCCCATGGGACCAAGGGTCCATACTACTCCATAGCGGGAAAACATACTGCAGGGTGTTTTTTACTACTTTGGGTGAAAACAGAGTAATTGTCAGACGCACCCGGCACACCTAATCCATCATGCTGTACTCCATGTATTTACTGCTCGAGGAAATAATTTTTGTCGAATTGATCATGAATCAGAAGTAAACGGTGGTAGTGTGAAAAGCTAACACGTAGCAAATGGCTCGTCAACCAGACGACACGCGGAAGATTCAAGCTGCTACAACCAGCTGCACTGGAATCATCACGTGATTGATGGTGAATAAATAAACGCACATTAAAAACGGAGACGCGATGCAACTGGCCAACAATTTTTACGCTTGCCCGATTTTTACTTCCCGTGCAGACAGCGCCATAAATATCAGCCTCGCCGGAGACCCGTCGGCGTGTTGAATATTATTCAACGCCCAGGGCGCTGAATAGCCCGGTCCTATATATATATATATATTAATGCGATATCGTCGTAATATAAATACGTGCAATGCAGTAGTACAGGTACGTATAGTCGCATTCGGTATAAATACGCATGCAAATACGCATAAAACCAAAAAGAATAGAAAAGGAAACAAATAAACGAAAAAAAGAGGTTATTACCAGCCGGTACTAAACCGTCCGCAGGTACCAGCCGGTACTAACCGGCGCACGTTAGTACCGGCTAGCTGCGACCGGTACCAGACCTTTAGGACCGGTCACAGTGACCGGTACTAAGCGGTCCTGTGACCGGTACAGTACTAAAGACCAATTTTCCCGTAGTGTCCAGAGGAGATTTAAAAGATTGGACGCTCACGGCTACAGTCCACCGCGCGCTCTCGTGCTGCCTTTGGCCCTCACCTTCCACCGCTGCAAAAGATGCTCCTCTCCCTCAGACATTGCCGACAATCGGTGCGTGGGCCGACGGCCGGCAGCGCGGAGCTGCACGGGGCGGCGCCGTGAGCTCCGAGGCGGCAACATGAGGGGGTGCAAGGCCGACAACGGGAGCAGGCGAGGACGGCAGCAGTCTCGAGCTGAAAGATCCAACATTTCGACGTCTATGTTGCATACTTGCATTAGATACCTCGCGCGGTGTTGCAATAGATTTAATATGCAAAATAATAACTCACATTGATTATTTTGCATGGCTGAACTTGCCATCTTAGTAGAAACATATATGGGGTACCTTTGAGTTATTATCTTCAACATGCGGGAAGTAATTTGAAATGCAAATTTAGATTGAAAGTGCATCTAGATAGGTTAGGCCCTAAGCGGGAATTGAAGACGGGATTGACAAAACAAGTCATAAGTAGGATTTGATGGATTAATCACGATGATAAAATGACTAGCATGTTTAACTAGTTTGTAGGATTTGTTAACTCAGTCCGTTTCTCAAACCAAAGTAAAAAAAAAATACATGGAGTCGAAGAGGTGCCTAATAATATCATTCCCCAAATAAAACATTTTAACAACTTATGGGTATTTGATTTGAGGATTCATTCCATCCTAAGTAGTTCTGATTGATGATTGCATCATTCGTAATTATAGTAATTATCTACAATATGTGACGATGTGGGTAATTGATAGATATTTTAATTAACTTGGTCTGGACTTTAAAAAAATTATGAAAAAATAGGTTGGGGCTTCTCCTACTAACTTCGGTAAAAAAACAAATAAATGTGGAATGGCCGAATAAAATATGCAAATATGGTCAAGTGTGTAATTGTGTATTCACTCGATGTTGAAGCTGACCACCAGCGAGGATAAGACAAGGAAGGGGAAGGGCGCTCAGGTTAGGGTTACAAGGTTGGGGGCTACGGGGGTTGGTTGAGGAGAAGCCCCTATCTCTAGAGAGACGGTTGGGATGGCGCGCAACCCGATAATGGTTGCAAGCGGTGGGCGAAGGAGAGGCAGCAATGGCACTGTTGATCGGGCGACGGAGGACTTCCGGTGGGGAGGGCCAGCGGCAGGGGCGACGAGCAAAGTGGCTATGAATGGCGGAGCCGCGGAGGGCGAGAGATGGGTGGTCAGACAATGACGATGTTGCTACCAGGCGGCGCTGGAGGCCGGCGGGGGAAGAGAAGGATGTGCGTGACGGCGGCTGAGTGGTTCAGAGAGGCGACGACTGAGTGGTTCAGAGAGGTGAGGCTACGAGCGGAGCGCAAACGGCATGGCGGCAGCGAAGGCAAGCGGGAGCGCCACGGGAGAAAGAAGACGCGAGGAGGAAAAAAAGAAAGGTGGACGAAGTTTTGTCATTTACTGTACGCCGAGCGTACATTTCGCTTTGTACGGACACGTGTAAATTAGGTAGCACGCCGACATAGACTTTGACCTCTCGAGGCGACGGGACGGGAGTAAGAGAGAATCACAAGTACGGGAGGCAAAACCACTGAAGTACCCTCCATCGGAGGTTAATCAAATGTTTGTTCTGTAAAGTTATAGGGTTAAAATGCCCTATTTGCCCTCGAGAGTGGAGACTATATATCTACCATACTAAAGAGGAATTTTACAATACTTGATCGTCCATCAGGCTGAAATCAATGGCCAAGACATAAGAAGTGTCTAGAGAAAGATATTAAAACGTACCAAAATAAGTGAGATCTATACCAAAATAGAAAAGATACCTCTCGGTGTCGTTCGGTACCTCCGGGTATATTTACCAAAATAGGAAAGGTATACCGGCTCCTTATCCCGTCCATCTCAAAACAATATGGTTTAGTTTAGGGTGACGACACTTTAGCAGTTACTATAACGTGCTACCTCGGTTTCAGAAAATATGCTTTCAGATACAGTTATATTTTTGAAGGCACACAGAAAATTTATTCTCGAAAGAAATTGAGTTGCATGCCACTTGCAAATTGCAAGCCTACACGAATTGAGAATACATGATAGGATTCTAATGAAGCGTTTGATAAACTAAAAAAAAATACAGGAACCAGAGGGGAGATAGATACAAAACAAAGTTTCCAAAAAGTTAGACATCATATTAGATTTCCTCTAAATTCATATGGATTGTGCCATTCTATACAAATTTTGAAGGATTTCAAAATGGCCAATAATCCCTTGTTCCGAGGGTCCAAATATAAAATATTTTCTATAAGATTTCAATCCTACAAAATTGCTCAATAAATCCATATTCAGAGGAGTCTAAAGGCACGTTTGGTTTATTGTCAACTCTAGCCAAGCCAAAATTTTGGCTTGCCTTCAAGAATTGGTTGTTGTTTGGTTCGCTATCGGTAGTTGGCGTGCCAAACTTTACCAAAGAAAATTACACTGCATGCACCGGCGAGAATGCAGGCGAGCAAAACGCTCGCCAAAGCCCGTGTTTAGTTCTGAAACGAAATTTTTTTACCCATCACATCAAAGAAAAATTTTAGATGTATAGAGTATTAAATGTAAACGAAAAAGTGAAAAGATATATAGATAGACTGTAAATCGCGAGACGAATCTAATGAGCCTACTTAATCCATAATTTGCAACAGTAATGCTACAATAACTATCCACTAATTATAGATTAATTATCCTCTAATTACCATCATTAGATTCGTCTCGAGATTTCTAAGCAAAATCTGTAATTAGTTTTATTATTAGTCTATGTTTACTACTTCTAAATGGGTAAAATTCTTTCCCAAAATTTTTTCGCCAAAATCTTTTCGGGAACTGTTGACGGCCATTATAACCCAGTTTTGAACGTCAACAATTCGGTGAAATGAGGATGATCATACCATGTTCCATGCATAAAAGTGTTTATACTGACAAATTCCGCAAGTTTTGGATGAGTTATGGTTGCCGGATGAAACATGTGAAACAAGGGCCAAACCTGGCACAAAGCCAGGCCGGCCGGCCTAGCCTAGGCCGACCGGCCTCCCCTAGCCAGGTCTGGCCACGTCACTGATCCAGGAGCTCAAGCAAACACCCAGGATGATCAAGCACCGTGCAATCAACGTCGGTTTGATCCAAGGACCCGAAAGGCTTAGAGTGGGAAACACATGGATTGAAGGGCCCACCGACCTCAGATTCTTGGACAACCTCAACTGAACGCAACCGTTACCGACCTCAGGAAGCAATCAGGAGCGTCCACGACGAAGGCGGTGGCCAGGGGTGCCAGGTGTAGGCCGATCGGCCTACACCAGGCCGGCTGGCCTCCTGCTGCATCTTCACGCGACCAACTTCAGCGTGTAGGTTAAGCATGTGGTTGGCGTGACAGTTAAGTTGGCTACCGACCTTGGGAGGCTATAAAAGGCCAGCTCCTCTTCACTCCAAGACACACACCACACTTCTCAAGTCTTTACTTGAAGGGAGCTCTTGTATCTTTTCCATTTCTTAGATTAGGATTAGAGTTGGGAGTAGAGTCGAGTCGAGCTTAGCTCGGATCTTCGAAGTCTTCGAAGTTCTGGTAAAGCTCTTGTATCCTTTTCTTCTTTTGAAGAGTTTATCAAAACAATACTATCTTATTCAGAACTTAAGTCATCTTTCATATTTATTTCTTGCTCTTCTCTTAGAGTAAAGTTCTTAGCTCTTTTCAGAGTTAAGTTTTATCTCCCTTTAGTTTTAGTGTAGAGTTTAGTTTTAGCTCTACCGGGTTTTATCTCGCGGGTTTGCTCGCCTTGACCGGGCCGTAAGACGCCTTAGGGAAGACGGGGATTTCTCTTGACAGGCCTCAAGAGAAATCTTAATCATCGAGTGCAGACGTGGTGTCTGGCTTGTTGATTAACTAGGAAGTTTTTTGCACCCCACGGAACTGCAGTGGTAAGCGGCAGGTGGTGACAGCCTTGTCCGTACTTCGTAGTCCACCACGTTTGGGTGTATTCATAACAGTAGTGCTGAGCCCGGAGAACCCCCTCTCTCACCCCGTTCTGAGGTTCTCCCGTTCTAGGCGTCGAAGCTAGAGTCTAGGCTAAGGCTAGAGTGTCTTTCGCTCTGAGTTAGGAAGTATCTAAATCTGGTCTCTCTCAACATCTTTCCTTTTCTATAGACTTAGGAGCTCCTGTGTGTCGCTGGTCTTTCAGACCTTCTATCCGGTCATTCATTTGACCATTACCCCTCAAACCTAGAGTTTGTACCCTTGGGTTTTTGGCTTGATATTTCTGGCAAGATTTATCATATCTTTCTTCAATACACTTTAACCATCTGCTTCCCAGCGGAAATATAAATACGATACCCTGGGATAACCCCCGAGGTGAAGTGCTACAACGAGATATATTCTGTGCGCTTGCAGAATTCATTTTGCATACAACGACATATATCTTCGCGCTCTTGAGCGTTGCTAAAAACGTGACGCTAAGGAGTGCCAACAGGAACCCAAGTAAAGGTGATTAGAAGTATTCAAGGGCTAATATATGCTTAACGACTTAACTAATTTCAATTCTAATTGCGTATTAATATTTGTTGTAATTAACTCTACAAAACAAGATGTCACTTGACTACATTTCGACATAAAATAAAATTATGACATGTGGACCCCGCATGTCATGCTATGTAAACGGGTGAGTTTGGCAATTTTTGGCAAGGCTGTAATCCAAACAATGTTTAGCCAATATTTTGGTGTTGCCCATGATTAGATCATGACCAAAATTTGGTAGGGCACATTAGGGCATAAACCAAACATGCCCTAAACACGGCCAAAATTTGGCGGCCAACGCAGGAAGCTAGGTAGTACGTGGCATGAGGATATTAGATGCACGGAGTCCAACAAAGACAATTTAGAAATGTTGAAGTACTAATATCTTATCAATGGTGAATCCAGTTACAAATCCGTTTGCATATTTCTATTTCTGACAGTTAAATCTACAAAACAAGAGGTCACTTGAATATATTTTAATGCAAAAAATAATAATGATGTATGGACTCCACATGTCATATTAAGAGTTTTAATTGGTTTTGGTTAGATTTAGCAACATTGCAATCCAAAAAATCTAAATATATAAATCTTGAGTTATACTATATACCTAGGCTGTTTTTAAAATGCGGGCCAAATACTATAAATCGATAGCAGATAAAGACAGAGTGTAATCCCAAAGGACATAAGTATATAAGCAGCGTTATATCGCTGGGAGGATTGCTGCGTTCCGAGGGACTCATGCCACTGTTCACTCGCGTTTAAAAAATAATAGGCTCAACTTATTGTGGGGTGCAGTGCTGGCGACAAAAAAAAGAGGCCCAACTACTGTTCATTTGAATTAAAAATGAGAAGCCCAATTTACTGTGTGCACGCGAGAGAGAAAAAAAGGGCCATCCACCGTTGAAAAAAATATCCGCATGACGTATCATGTGTGCTCTATGCATAATGGAAAAAAAATCTATGCACCGTTCTTGACTGGCCGGAGAAAAAATTACTCTCACACCTCGCCTTGCAGTTGTAATTTTTTTGTCCTCTCTACTCTGTCAGGTGCAGCACCCCTCGCCCACAATGCTTGAATGCGCCATCGTCGCTCGTGTTCGCCTTCTCGTGCATGCCCGTACCACTCTCGCTGGGACGGCGACACTGTTTTTAAATTGGCTGGCCACGTTATTGTTCATGAATAGCTTCAGATGAAGGCTACTGTCAGCGAGAAGATGTTTTTTGTGGCGTCTCTTTAAACTAAAGGCGATGTTATCTTCTATTTTATTTAGAAAAAAGTCAAAGTTACTCCCCGGAACTAGCCGAAGTTTGAATAAACCATAAATTATCGTTTGGTTCATTTTACTCCCTATACTATGCCATTTGATTCAAATTATCCCACCGAGACAATTGTCTTTTTCAGTAATAAGTGTATCTATATCGTTGAAAAATTTGCTGCTCTCTCAACACTTCCGTACGAGCCTTGCCTTCTTTTCTTTTTTAATAAACGGGTATCTCAACCAACCTGCCGTCCACCATGCTGAAAAAATCGAGCCCGCCGCCGCAGGCACTAACGTCATCGTGTTGTGGCTTTCAGGCCTCTCGCCTTGGGTCGCGTGCCTACTGGGATGGGGCACATGCACCGGTCTTGCTCGGGAAAAAAAGTCAGCCATTAGCCCCCCGTCGGTCACCCCATCGCTACGGCTGGCGTCGGCATATCGAGCCACTGGGTAGTCCCACGACACCGTTTTCTATAGCTATCCATTAGACATGTAATGGCCACATAACTATATTATCTATATTATCTACTTCGATCAGTATGTGTACGTGACTTTTTAAGTATGTGTGTAGTGCTTTAGTGATTATGAAAACTAAGGATATAGAAAATCTACAGCTATTCATGATACCAGCAAGTGACTACAAACGAAATCGGTAACAGGCGCGGCGTTAACGCACCGTTTTTGCTAGTATCTCTATAATGCTGGGAGGTTTGGCGCCCTCCCAGCGCCCTTGCTACCGTAGCAATTTTTTTTTCTTTTTTTTGTTTTTCTTTTATTTTTTCTTTTCATATATGAGTACTACTTTAATTTTGTCTCAAAAAAAATTAAGTACAACTATGTCATAAAAAGCGTCGTCATCTAGAGTCGGTACATCCTCGCCTGCCACGTGGTTCCAAACTTTTAACGTTGCGCTTTACGTGTTGCTTCTCGGCATTGTCTTCAGAAGAAATAGGTACATCCATGTCGTCGAAATAAATCGAGCCCACTGAGAGTCGGTGCATTCTTAATTGCCACGTTGTTTCAGGCTTCTAGCATTGCGTTATTATGTAATTGCTCAGTCGCCACGTATTAATATTTTGTATTCTTGGCAAATGAAATCGTGGTGCCCCTTGCACATTAGAGAGCCGTCATTGCCTCCTCCACGAAGTTGAAAATATGACATGAATATTGTGCTCCTCAGCTACTCACTCAATTTCTCCATCATGTGTCACAAATATTGTGCTCCTCAACTGCTTGCTCATTCTCTCATATCACGTGTCAACTCGCCTCCTCTATCCCTTTTCTCGAGCCTCAGTTTGGATCAAAAGTGGTGTCGCTACCTCGAAGGGAGATACCGTCCACCCCGGACTCACCGGCATCACATGTGAAACCTGTGA
The DNA here is from genome assembly GCA_015476505.1 of Urochloa ruziziensis. Taxonomy (NCBI): domain Eukaryota; kingdom Viridiplantae; phylum Streptophyta; class Magnoliopsida; order Poales; family Poaceae; genus Urochloa; species Urochloa ruziziensis. The sequence goes on from CM027119.1 coordinate 43,795,136, forward strand.
CCATCATTTCTTCTCAGACGAGTTCATCGAACCGTTCCTACTTCTAGATTTTTCTCTCTCCTCTCTTTATAATTTGTCGACTAGCTGGCCAACGACATCACTTCGCGCTGCTTCAGTTCTTAGTTCCCACTACCTCTGGCGCCGTAGTGGCAGAAGGCCCTCTTAGGTGCACACTCTATGTCAACACGACCATGCTCTCCATGGTCGAGAACATTTGCCTTACTGCCATCAGTTTGCTTACAAGTTATGCCAGCACAATACTATCACTATCCATGATCTCTCACAGAGAAGAACTCATCTGGCGCGGCATTAGCGCCCCCCACCTAGTAAGAGCATCTCCAAGAGCTCTTGCATATGGACTTTCTTGGCTAAAAAAAAGAAAAGGATTCAAAAAAACCTCCATCCAACAGCTTTTATATCTGCTTTGCTATAAATCGAGGATTGGTATCCTACCGTACTCGCTTGCTATTTTTGCCCAACACCGTCCGTTTGCTACAGGAACCACGTTTTAGCATGCCTCTTGGATTAGGCCATTGAATTAAGTACATAGGGGTACAATTCTCATATTCTAAGGTTCATTTCCACTTTCTTGTGAGTCAAACTATTTTATCTTTGACCAAGATTATAGAGACGACTTTAAAGATTTGTGAAACCGAATAGCTATATTATGAAAATATATCTAACGAAGTATCTAATGGTACTTTATTGTATAAATTTGGTCAAAGTTGAGAAAGTTTGACTCTCCAAGAAAGTAGAATGACTTATATTTAGGCCCTGTTTGGCATGGCTCTAGAGCTAAACTCCACCAACTCTAACCAATTTTCTAGCCAAACACCCCAACTCTACCAACTCCAAGAACAGCCCAACTCCCTAGAGTTTGAGGAGCTCTAGTTCATTTTGGTGGAGTACCTCTTTTGCAACTCCAGCAACCTCAAATATGGACCTAGTCGTGGAGTTTGAGGGTAATTACCCACCACTGCCACTGATTACACAAAAAAAACGTTTCATCTGTCTATTCTCCCAGGCGCCCCCACCCCCCCCCACCCGAACGACCTTATCCCCTCCCGTCGTCCCCCACCCGCGCCGTCGCCTGCTCCCCGCCGCCAGCGCCGCCGCCTGCTCCCCGCCGCCAGCGCCGCCGTCCCTAGCGCCGTCGCCGTCCCCAACGCAGCCGCCGCCTGCTCCCCAGAACCGCCGTCCCCAGCCTTCCCCACGCGGCGCCGCCCTGCCCTCCCACGGTCGCCGCCCTGCCCAGCCGCCGCCAGCCATCCCTCTCTAGCCGCCGCCGGCGGTCCACATCTGCATACCCCGCCGCCCTGGATCTCGTGTCCCATGGGCCATGGCAGGCCATAGCTCGAGGTTGGGGACCAACGCGACGGTCGCCGAGGAGAAGCCATGGGAGATGAGGACGGAGACGGGCAGGGGAATGGCGAGCGTCGGCGGAGGGAAGCGACGGCCGCCGCCTCTTCTCCTCCATCCCCGCAGCGCCGCTCGGCCCCTTCTTCTTCATGCCCGCAGCGCCATGCGACCCTTCTCCTTCCTCTTCCGCCTCCGCCGAGCCTCGGTGCCGCCGGCCCTAGCGCCTCCACCGAGCGGCGCTGCCGCGCGAGGGGGCCATGCTGCAGCTGGCCTTGGCGCCGCCGCTGGCCGAGCAGCGCCGCCGCCGGCCCTGGCACGCCTCCGCCGAGCACCGCTGCTGCCTCCGCTGGCCTTGGCAACGCCGCCAGCCTGCAGTATAGACAAGAAAGAGAATGACATGTGGGCCATGAACTAGGGGCAATATTGGCAATCCATATTGAAAACCATCTTTTTTTAGAGTGGGATACCATTCTAGCCAAACACCTCACATGGACAGCTCTTGCTCCACCGAGAGTTTGCTCCACGTGGAGTTTAGGAGTGGAGTTGCTCCACACAGAGTTGGAGCCATGCCAAACAGGGCCTTAGGAACGGGAGAGTATTTAAGAAACATAGAAGACGGATGCTCTAAGTACTGCTATTCTACGGAGTTACGCTACGCCACAAATCCCGCCCCATTCCTTTGAGGTGGTCGGCCAGCCATGGCTACTGCTGGCGCTGATGTAGATCGACTCCAAAGGAGGCTTGCCTCCGGTCATGGATTTCCCTCCAACCTAGTGGCGGATCTATCGCGCGTATTGAGAGCACTCTACAGATTGCAAGGCGTACTGACTGTCTCCGATAAGCAACCGTTTGACGCCAGCAGGCAGCTCCGCCTGAGGAGGATCATACAGAATATCTACGATGTGGAAGATATTCTGGACGAACTAGAAGATGGCAGCATCAGGGGTCGGAGGCTTGCTGGGGCTTCAGTTCTCTGGTCACAGGTGAGTAGTATCGATGATTTTAGGCACATATTTAGTAGCCTTAATTTCGATCTGAAGAAATAATCTGCAGATTGTTCAGCCGAAGTACCTTTTCCGCTTTTCAGACTGAGTACATGTTAGTTTATCGGGAAATGCCTATTTTGCCAATCTACTCTGTTGTTGACCTTTGTGCAGAATAATTTGGCTAACAACTGCCAACTGGTTTCGTTGCTTTATACAGAAATTGTATTCACAAATCGCAATCATCCAATCTTTTCACTTCATGCTGTACAGAGGAACATAACAACCAGTATAAGATTGAATATCTGTTGGTACTTTGCGCTTGGTTTAGAAACTCCTCTGCATAATATAGTCTCACAGCTGGGACAGTTTGGGCTTGACATTTTCAAGACTTTCAACTAGGCACATTCCTATTTTCTGGGTGTACCATGTCTTATTTTCTTGCATTTTCTAGTTAAAAAATGCAAGCTTGAAGTGCAATTTAATTTTCTGTGTTGTTAATTATTCTTGATAAAGGTTTGGCAGATGCACCACACAAAGGGAACTTTTGAAACCACATAGCTACTTAATGATCACTTCTTGGTGAAATTTCAGATAGTATTTTCCTTCTCGTATAGCCACTCAGTTCTGCATTGCCGAATGGTGAAAAAAATGAAGAAGGTTAGAAAAAGTTTGGATAAAGCATCAGAAGACTCCTTCCTATTCAGCTTACTGCACCACAGGGCAGATGGAGATAAAACTTGCGATCAAGAGGTGTTTGATGAAACAGCAATAATTGGAAGAGATGGCGATAAGAAAAATTTAAGAGCCTTGCTCTTGAGTAACAATGAAGAAAAATTTTCCATTATTCCTATAGTTGGTCTTGGGGGATTGGGGAAAACAGTTCTTGCCCAACTCATTTTCAGTGACAAAGATGTAAGGCGTAATTTTGACCTTCATATATGGATCAATCTGAATATGAGTTATAATCTTTATACTATTGCTAGCGCTATAATCTCAGAAGCTAACAGAACAGAGGAAGGCACATCCCAAGTCAAAGAGGACATCGAAGATAATCCTCAGATCATAACGAATTGTCTTCGGGAAGTGCTTCATGACAAAAGATGTCTCATTGTCTTGGATGGCCTATGGACCACAGATGAACGGGAGTTACTTCATCTCAAGAAAATACTACAGGGCACAGAGAACACAAAGATTATAGTGACTACATCTAGTGAAAATGTTGCTAAACTGATGCATACTACTCGGCCCTACAAATTGGGTCCTTTATCTGAAGAAAATTGTTGGACAATATTTTCTCAAAGGGTATTTTGTGGTGGACGTAACTCAGACCTCACACAAGTGGGGAAGCAGATTATTAATAGGTGTGAAGGTATACCAGCAGTGGCTCATTGTCTCGGCTCATTGGTTTGTGATAAAGGTATGAGCATTTGGAATGATGAAAAGCAAGATCTGTGGAAATTGGAGAGACAGTTTCCATTCCAGCTTAACATGTTCTCATCAATTAAACAGATATATTACAACATGCCATCAGCATTGAAATCTTGCATTCACCATTTATCAATGTTTCCTAAAGGATCTGATATTCGTATGGAGAATCTGATTAGACAATGGGCTGCACTTGGCATCCTCGGATCAACACATGGGTCCTTGCCTGTTTATTCCCAGGGGAAGAAGTATATCCAGGAGCTGCTTTCTGTATTCTTCCTCAAAGCACCCGATAAATCCTCAGTAAGTGACTAATGCATTTTTGGAGTTTTACAATTCAATATGTTAACAAGAACTTTTCTGACTAGCATCTGGCCGTAAGTGTGGGTGTCCATTACTTTTACATTAATGGGTTGAATTAGATATATAGGGTTTAACTGATCATTATTTTGAACCTGCATGCAGTTATTCCTAAGGACACGCCTATCATTCACTGGCACCATGTCTGTGAGCAAATGTTGATGCTTAGTTGAGAACACATGCCTTCTGCTTGATAATTCTATTGCACTTTGGATATATAAACAAGTTTTACATAAAAAATATTGGAAACTCGTTTGAGTAATGACACGACCAGAAATGTAGATCCACTAATAGTGAATTATATTGCAACAGTGATAATCTGGGCAGTATTATTGATAGTGCATTTTAGAAATAAGTGTCTTGCAGCCAAAGGAAAATCATGTGAGAAAATTCCCTATTTAGTACTAGAAAAAAATAGCCTTATTTAGCATTCAAAACTTGTTTCTTCCTTATCTGGCACCAAAATTTTCTTGTGTTCCTTTCTTGCCACTTCCGTTGGGTTGGCAGTTAAGCCCTAGTTGAAAAGACATTTTTACCCCTGATCCTGTGCCAAACATCTGGACCGAGCCTGCACGTGCGCTAGTGTTGCCTATCTCACTCAATGATTTGAGGGGCCCACATGTCATCTCATTCCTCTTCCCTTTCTTCACCATTCATCTTCCATTCTTCCTCCAATGGAGATTGGAATCATCACGCCACCGTGTTAGCATCCTTCCCCGTCCGCATCTGCGCATAGACCTGCAGGCCGAAGTCCTCCACCTTGGGTAGCCGCGTCACGTAGTCCTCGAAGTCCTTCGCAGCCGCTTGTTGCTATTGCTACTGCTGCTCCCCGTCGGCCACTAGCTCATCCAACATCAAGAGGCGTGTCCGTCAGGGGAGGCCTTGGGCTTGGAGGTGGTCTGGCTTGTAGTACTGGTGTGGTGTTGTCTGCCAACTCAGGACGGGACGCCGCTGGCGATGCCTTGACGGCCATCATGTTACTAGCAGCAAGAGGCTTCTCCAATTTTGCTTGCACATCGCTGCCGCTGCTACCTACCTCCGTGGCGTCCTCACTCGTCCGCCACCGCAGCCCCACTCTACCCCGGTTGTGCGCGCCGCCGTCGCTTCCCCCCTCTGCTGTGGCCCCACTCGTCTGCCGCTGCAGCCCCGCTCTGCCCAACTATGTGCGCGCGGCGCCGCGGCCATGCTCTGTGATAGTATAAGTCATGTGTGTGTGTGTGGGGGTACTATTTATGTATTAGCACTGTTTAGCTATTTCCCTAAATGCCCGTAGCTGGGTATTATTTTCCTTATTGCCCTTGTGGTCATCTATATGTATCCAAAACCTTATCCTTGGTTTGATGTGAGAAATAGAGATCCTTATTGGGCTAACAATTGGTATCAGAGCCGCTCCTTATGCATGTGAGAGCCATTGTTTGATTGATCTTTTTTCCTTCGAGCATGCAAGATAGATACTCCCTCCGTGTAGGAAATAGATAACCTTTTGGACAAGGTTTTAGTCAAACATTGGAAATATAAATCATGAATAACTTTTAAGTCATTGAGTTTGGAAATGTAAAAACCATATGAATAGATTTGTCTTGAGAAGTATTTCTAGAAAAATATACATATATTATTTTTTAATAAATGTTTTTGTAAAAAATAAGAAGTCAAAGTTACCTTTTGGAGACTGTGTCGTTGTCCAAAACTTCATCTATTTCCTATACGGAGGGAGTATGTATCATTGTATTCAAAAAGAAAATAGATTAGGAAACCCTTACAATCACACACCCACACACGACAAAATTTTCTAAAACTAAGCACTTAACCTTCTTTTGGGCAATTAGTTAGGGAAGACCTCGAACACCAGCCTTACCCCACAATTACATATCCTTTTCTAGTAATCAACAAAATTCCAGCTAGGCATGTCAAAGCATCAGAAAAAACGCATCGGTTGCAATGTTTCCAAAGCGATTAGGTGGTAGAACGCGATCGTTTTAGGTTGTAGCTGTGTGGGGTGGGAGGTGTGGGCGAAGGCGAGCGGCGGCGGCGAGACCCGCGACGCCGTCTTGCTGGCCGGCGTCGAGCTCTGGAACGCGAGAACGCAAGGAACACGAGGCAGTTGCTCAAAGGCTGAAGAGATTAGATCAATCTCCAGCTAGCCCTTTTCCATACACGAGTCCAGAACTTATACAACTCACGCAATACAACCGACGCATACGCAAGCGCGCTCTAACTCGGACGCTCCTCGCGCAACCGTTCGCCACGACGTGCACGCTCCCGTCTAGGCACGGTCTCCCCTCTTCTTGCGCTGGTACATAATGCCGACCATAACATCTCTCCCCCCTCGACAAGTTGGATGTTCAGCGCGGAACAAGTCGACTGGCTCCCATGTTGCTTCCGCGGTGGTCATCCCCGCCCACTGGACTAGGACGTGCCAGACGTCGCGTCGTAAGCTGGACCGTAGCACGCGTACAGGCTCTGGAAGAAGGCGGCCATCTTGCAGGGGTGGCAGGTGTGGAGTTGCTAATGGAGGTGTTCCCCTGAACGGCTTCAGAACGCCCACGTGGAAGACGTCATATATGCGCGCGCCTTGGGGCAGCTCCAGGCAACACGCTACGGCTCCCACGCGTTCGATGATCTTGTATGGTCTGGCGTACCTCGGAGCGAGCTTGCCGCGGCTACTGGGCTCGAGGGACTGTGTTGGGCGGTGAAGCAGCCACAGCCAAACCCAGTCACCGGTGTTGAACTCGACGTCGCGATGGTGGCCGTCGTAGAACTTCCACGCGTAGTCTTGTGCTTGGAGAAGTCTGGCCCGCACCTCGGCTAAGAACTCGTCGCGGTTGTTCAGCAAGGTGTCGACGGCCTCCGTTCGTGAAGTACCCGCTTCGTACGGGAGCAGTGTTGGCGGAGCTCGGCCGTAGACCACCTGGAACGGAGTGGTGCACAGCGCGGTGTGGTACGCCGTGTTGTAGCAGTACTCCGCCCACGGGAGCCAATCGAGCCAGGCGCGAGGGCGATCGCCGGTGACGCAGCGGAGGTACATGGCGATTGCTTTGTTAACGGCTTCGGATTGGCCATCCGTTTGGGGGTGGAACGCGGTGCTCATCTTCAGCTTGACGCCGGCCATCTTGAAGAGATCGCGCTAGACATGCCTAGTGAAGACCGGATCGCGATCACTCACGATCGACTCGGGGAAGCCATGTAGTCGTACGATGCCGGCGAAGAACGCTTGAGCGACGGAGGACGCCGTGTACGGGTGCCCCAGGGGGATGAAGTGGGCGTACTTCGAGAACCTGTCGACGACAGTGAGGATGACACTCTTGCCATGTACCTTGGGTAACGCCTCAATGAAATACATGGAGATGTCTGCCCAGACGCGCGACGGAACAGGTAGCGGTTGGAGCAGTCCTGCAGGGTTGACAACGGCAATTTTGTTCCGTTGACACGTGGCGCAGGAACGGACGAAGTCCTGAACGAGCTTGCGATGATGGTCGATGTGGAAGCTCGCTCGGAGGCGGTGCAACGTCTTCTGGATGCCTTCGTGCCCGCCCGTGTGTGCCAGTTGAAGGACTGCTTGCAGGGTCGGTGAAGAAGCCGGTACGTGCACGTGGTTGCCGTAGAGGATTAGGCCGTCCACCACGCGCCAGGGTTCTTCATGCTCTCCGGCCATGATGGTTGCTCGGATTTGGGACAGCGCCGGAGAGGATGTGATCTCTTCGCGAATGTCGTCGTAGAAGAGGAATGTGGGCGTCGAGATGGCGTGCAGGGATAACTCCTCGCTGTCGCGTCGGGAGAGAGCATCAGCCACCGTGTTCATCCTTCCTGGACGGTATTCCACCCTGAAATCAAAGCCAAACAATTTGCTAACCCACTGGTGCTGGGGTATCGTGGATAGCCGTTGGTCGAGGATAAACATCAGGGCGTAGTGGTCCGTGCGCACTAGGAAGCACCGGCCCCAGAGGTAGGGCCGCCAGTGTCGCACCGCCTGGACCAGACCGATCAGCTCACGTTCATAGGCGCGACCTTGTGATGGCGAGGTGCAAACTGCCTACTGAAGAAGGCGATTGGCCCGTCCCCCTGGTGCAACACGGCTCCAAAGCCCGTGCCCGAAGCATCACAATCCACCACAAACTCCCGCGTGAAATCTGGCAGCTGGAGCACAGGTGCCGCCGTGAGTGCTTGTTTGAGCTCGACGAACGCTGTGTCTGCCGCCGTGGACCACTGGAATGCATCTTTCTTCAGCAATTGAGTTAGCGGCGCGGCAATGCTGCCAAAGTTCTGGATGAACCTCCGGTAATAGCCAGCGAGACCAAGGAAGCCGCGCAAACCTCGAGCGGAGCGCGGTTGTGGCCACGACGCCACGGACTCCACCTTCGCGCTGTCCATGGCGACACCCGCGGCCGAGATGACATGGCCCAGGTACGACACTGTCGGCGTCGCGAAGGAGCACTTTGATCGTTTGACGAATAGCTTGTTTGCGCGAAGAACTTCCAGCACGGCCCTTAGGTGCTGCATATGTTCCGTCCATGTGCGACTGTAAATGAGGATATCGTCGAAGAAGACGAGAACGCAGCGCCGAAGGAATGGCCGGAGTACCAGGTTCATAAGCGCTTGGAATGTAGCCGGGGCGTTGGACAAGCCGAACGGCATCACCAAGAACTCAAAATGGCCGTGATGCGTTCTGAACGCGGTCTTGGGAATGCCTTCCTCGTGAACTCGCACCTGGTGATACCCCAAGCGGAGATCAAGCTTTGTGAAGAAGCAAGCGCCCTTGAGTTCATCCAGCAGCTCCTCCACAACAGGGATGGGAAACTTGTCCTTCATAGTGCTATCATTGAGTGCTCTGTAATCGACGCAAAAACGCCATGAGCCATCTTGCTTCTTCAAGAGCAGCACTGGGGCAAAGAACGGCGAAGTACTTGGACGTATGATCCCTTGCTCCATCATGGCAGTGCACTGGGCCTCAAGCTCGTCCTTTTGGATTTGCGGGTAGCGGTAGGGGCGCGCGGCCACCGGCTCGGTGTTGGGCTTGAGGTGGATCCGGTGGTCGCACTCGCGCGGTGGTGGAAGTTCGCTTGGCATGGCGAAGACCGTGTCGAACGAGACGAGGAGGCGGTCGAGCAGGGACGCCTCGTCGGGTCGCACGCAGTGTAGGCCCACGGGGTGCGGGCCGCGCCAACGCTGCTCCCTAGACGCGGCGGCCATGTCGCTAGAACGCCATGCAAAGGCCGTTGAAGTCCCAGAGGATGGGGCCCAGAGTACGCAAGAATGCCACGCCGAGCACCATGTCGTAGCAGTCGAGCAGGATGGCGTAGCAGTCGACAGCGAACGCCTCGCATTCGATCTGGAGCGCCACGTCGCTAGCAAGACCGCGACAGGCGACACGGTCGCCATTGGTGACCACGACTTGGGCGCCCGCGCCATCTTGGAAGCGCAAACCCGCCATGCTCGCGGCGGTGGTGCTGATGAAGTTGTGTGTTGAGCCGGAGTCCAAGAGGGCGATGAAGTCGCGGCCGCCCACCGAGACACGTAGCTGCATGGTGTTCTCCGCGCGGATCCCGGTGATGGCGTGGAGGGAAATCAGCGGTTCTTCCTCGTTCAGCTTGTTCTCCTCTGGACCGTCTTCATCGAAGTCGGTGACCACTAGGTAGAAGAGTCGCGGGCACTAATGCCTGCGTACGTACTGCTTGTCGCAGTTGTAGCATAAGCCTTGGCGACGTCGCTCCGCCATTTCCGCAGGGGTGAGACACTTGAACGGCCGCGACGGAGGAGGAGCTGGCGTGACCGCGAGCGCCTGTGTCGAGGCCGGAGTCGTAGTGGTGGCGCTGTTGGGTTGTGGAAGGCGGGGTGGAACGCGTGACGGTCGTGGCGTACCGGAGGACACTGCGGACGGTTGTGGCACGTTGCAGATCGGCGGGGGCTTGGAGCTCGACGTCGATCCGGATCGTCTCCGGCAGCTCGCCCGTGAACAGGCTGGCTTGCTGCGCCAGACGGGCGAGCTCGGCCAGGTGGTTGACGCCAATCGCAGGCCCGAAGCGCTGCTGGCAGAGGAATTGGAACTGTTCCCATGGGATGGTGCCGAGGTCTCGTTCCAGCATGTAGTACCAATGTTGGGCGGCATCGGTCGTGTGGAATGACGCTAGCCACACCCGGTCGTCGTCGCCGGTGCGTTGCACGCGGAAGAAATGCTCGCAGCGATTAAGCCAACCAAGTGGATCGTCCTTGCCATCGTACGTGGGGAAGGATAGCTTGTGGAAGCAGGGAACGCCGGCGCCGTCCACGTGAACAAGTGATGCTCCTGACGGAGGCTGCTGGCGGTCATCCATGATGGGGATGTGAGACGGCGAGGGTGGAAACGAGATCTCAGTGATCGGAACATGGTGGCTTGGTCCTCCAGTGTGGACGATCGTGGAGGTCGTCGCCGGCGTTGGTGGAATGCCGCCATAGCCGGAAAGGCCGAGGGATAGCGGAGCAGACGCCGGCAACATGCTTGGAAGGATGGGGGGCGGCGCCATGCGCGTCGCGAGCTGGCCCAGCGCCGAGACCATAGATGGCCGCCGTGAGGGTATCGATGACAGTCGCTGGGACAGCCATCATCGACGGGTTAGTGGCTAGGGGCGTGGTGGTGGTGTTGGCTGGGAGAGACATGGCGGTGGTGGTGGGGGGATTTCGATGCCGGCGGCGGTGGAACCGGAGGTGGCCGACGACATCGTGCCTGGCAAAGCTGATACCAGATTGGAAGAACGCGATCGTCTTAGGTTGTATCTGTGTGGGGTGGGAGGTCTGGGCGAAGGCGAGCGGCGGCGGCGAGAGCGCGACGCCATCCTGCTGGCCGGCGTCGAGCTCTGGAACGCGAGAACGCAAGGAACATGAGGCAGTTGCCCAAAGGCTGAAGAGATTAGATCAATCTCCAGCTAACCCTTTTCCATACACGAGTCCAGAACTTATACAACTCACCCAATACAGCCGACGCATACGCAAGCGCGCTCTAACTCGGACGCTCCTCGCGCAACCGTTCGCCACGACGTGCACGCTCCCGTCTAGGCACGGTCTCCCCTCTTCTTGCGCTGGTACACAATACCGACCATAACATCAGGCCCCAATATGATAATGGAATTAAGACCTTTCCATACCTGGCTGAAAGGATTTACTGCTCGTATGGCCTTAGAGGAGACAAGTAAAGGCGCCGAACAAGCGTCTCTGTGTCAAAGCTGAACATTTTGCAGTTTTTTGTCAGAATCAATCAAACAACACTTAACTAGTAGGATGGTTGATTTGTAGTTAACTATTCCATGACTAAGTTATATCTCTGTACAGGGTAGTGGACTGAGTTACACTAGTGCCTCAAAGGTCCTCAACATGCACAATTTAGTACATGAGTTTGCCAGATATGTTACCAGTAATGATCTATTCATTATGGATGGTGAAAGGAAAAGTAATGACAGCACAGAGATTTGTTCTTCCCGATATGCAATACTGACTAGATGCAATGACGAATCCAAAATTCGCAAACTTTTTCCCACAAGTGTGAGGGCAGTATGTTTAAAGGACTGTGTGGGAGCAAAGGTTATAGAAAAAATATTCTCTGCTCTAAAGCACCTACATGTATTGGACCTCAGTAGATGCTTGTTTCTCGAGATACCTAGTTCTATTTACCAGTTAACCCATCTGAGGTACATTGATATTTCTAGTTCAGCAATTCAGGCACTGCCTGATCAAATGAGTTCCTTACAAAACATTGAAGCACTGGATCTCTCAGAGACGTGTGTTCAGGTGCTACCTGATTTTGTTGGAACTTTCCAGAAGTTAAAATATCTTAACCTACAAGGATGTCGTGACCTCCATCACCTGCCCTCGAAACTTGATGATGTTAAGAGTTTGCAGCATCTTAACCTGTCATGCTGTCCCGCAGCTCACCAGCTACTTGAATCTATAAGTGGATTTCAAGAACTTCGTTTTTTGGATATATCAAGTTGCTCAGAGATTCAAACATTGCCAGAATCCTTCAGTAGACTAACAAATTTAGAGGATCTAATCCTGTCCAAATGCACCAGACTCAAGAAGTTACCAGAATCATTTGGTGAACTTTGCTTTCTTCAGTTCTTGAATGTATCCAGTTGCTGTGAGCTTGAAGAAGTGCCTGCATCTCTTGGAAAACTAGCTAGCTTGGAGGTTCTAATACTTTCAGGATGCAGCAGAATTCAAAATCTTCCTGAATCATTTATTGAGATTGCGTTCTTACGGATTCTAGACCTTGCAGGGTGTGTGGATCTTCACATGAACCTGGAAATGTTACCAAAAGATAATCTGGAGAATCTTAGTGTGGATGGATGTCGCAAGATCTATGCTAAGCCTGGGTGGACTGTGAACTTCCCTAAACTACACCCCCAATGTCTGCAAACCTGCGACCAACAAATTCAACACTTAATTACAGAAAGGCAGGACTGTCCTAGTCACAGTGAAGTAGAAATCGGCAAAGAGCCGAATGTGCCTGTGCATGATGAAACTGAGGAAGCAATGGCAAGTCAATCATGCCAACAAACTGGTATCTCTGAATGTACCACTAAGGTAATTCTATCTAAGAGTATTTTTTTTAATATTACACAATTTGTGCCTTCTAGTGATTCACTTGAAATAAAATCAAATATCCATACTTCTAACTTTTTCAGGAAATTGAGGATTTGTCTGCATGTACAAGTCATAATGTTCCTCAGCATCACACTTACCCTACTGGTATGAAGACATAATTTATTCGTAGAACACTTTTTAATTTCTGCACTATACTATACTGGGGATGATCATCAAAGAAAAGACAAGTGGCGCAAGATAATTTCGATGACCATTGCAGTTTTTGCTTTTCATGAAATGTTCTTTAAGCAGCCCATCATGATCAAGGTTTTTTTTCCCGACCGGAACCGGTCCGGAAACCGCAGGAACCGGTCTAACCGCTCCGGACCGGTTCCGGTTCGGGACGGTTTCGAACCGTCCAAATTCAAATCGCTGAGTCGGTCTATTGATCCGATCGGTTTTCCTTGGCTTGGTCGGATCAATCGACCGCTAACACTTCGCAGCCTTGCAAACTCTCTGGTAGAAGGTCGATATTTCGATTGGATGCTCCGATCGACTCTCGGTCGGATGATCCGATCGCGCTGAGAGTCAGTGATTCGACTGTTGACCTATTCATCCGATCGGTGGCACTTGTACTGGTCGGATCAATCGACCTGTTCTTTTTCTCTCAACGACGGTCGGAGCATAGGCGATCAATCTGACCGACCCCTTTCATGTGCGGTCGGATCAATCGACCGCTCAAACCGGCCGGCTAACCGCTCAAACCGGCCGGCTAACCGTTCGAAACCGGTTGAACTGCGGATTTAATTTGATTTTTAAATTTGTCCGGTTTCTACCGGTTTCCGGTCAAACCGGTCCGGCTAACCGCTACCGGTGGGCGGCGGTTTGGCCAGACCGGTCGGGAAAAAAGACCCTGATCATGATGACCTGAGGAACTAGAAATAGCACAAGTAGAATATCTTAAAATCCAACAAATTGAAATCCCATAATCAGAGTCGGGATTGGTAGCTGAGGATTTATATTCCCTTGATGTGAACTAGGTAGTCCTCCGCACATGAGAGAGAGATATATGAAAAATAATAATAAGGGAAACTTCACCTGTTGTACTACTCATGATATGTGTACAACAGAAAAGTGTTTACAAGAGCATGGAATGCTTATCACAGATAGTGATTGAGGGTTCTAGGATTCCCAAAGTAATTTTGGAGGATTCTAAGCATTGAGATTTTTTTTTCTATAAAAGTTGTTAGGAGCAAAGCAGTAGATTTGTCAAATTCCTCTAAAGTTTCTAGGAAATTGCTTCTTTCATAAACAATTCTTGGGCATGCAGATACTGATATCGCAGCTGGATCCACTGACAGAGCAGACACTGCTGAGGATCTACAACCAGAAGCAATCGTCGGAGCAGGCGCAGGAAGTGCTCGTGCAGGGCCTGCATCAGCTACACCAGTCCCCGTCCGACATCGTCGACGCCGCTCCAAACCACATGAGACTCGTGGCCGTCGTAGTGGAGAAACTCGCCAGCCTCGAAAGCTTCAATCTGCAGGTCACCATTTCTTACTCTTCATTTCTATTTCCTACATCACTGTGCCCCTTAAGCTAGTTTAAAATTTCAAGTACACTAGTTCTTTTCTGTCAGAACTGCAGAGTAACAGCAGCAATAGAGCTGGTCCACGTCCTATAAGCACAGGGCCTTGGCCCTGCTTTCTCTATGGAAGGCAAACCTTTTATCAGAAAGCTAATACTTAATAGACCAGGATAAAACCGGATAATCCTCATTACCACTTTCCAGCACACTTGATCTCCTTGTCTTTATTAAAGAATTTCTTATGTGATTAAGGTTGTGAATCACTGAACGTCGTAGATTCAAAATTGGATCAGGGTTCTCTAGGTAACATGGCAACTATACGATTTTTTGAGACATATTATATAGATGAATTGAATAGTAGACAACTACTAGTCTCTCCCCTTTTTCCCCCTTTTTCTCCTCTTTCCTGGGTTTGCATGACAGTAATTTAGGCTAGGGTAAGGAATATATTGGCTTTCTGCTGACATCTTATTTTATGCAGGAAGTAATTCCTCCAATACTGGTGCAACTGGTTTTGCATGTTGGCCACTCAGTAAACTGCAGAAGCATTTCTCCGATGTACCTGGTAAGCATTCAACAGCAGGAGAATAACTTATGCAATAACATCGAATGAACTTAATGTGAGATTTCAGATGTGGCAGCCAAGGAAGATCCAGAGGTGCATCTTGGCCAGTTTTCACTACGAGAACTACAAGTTGCAACAGATCACTTCAGCAATAAGAACATTCTGGGAAGAGGTGGATTTGGCGAAGTCTACAAAGGAAGGCTGGCAGATGGTTCATTAGTAGCTATTAAAAGACAAAAGAAGGAGAAAACACCTGGTGGTAGGGAACTACAGTTTCAAGCAGAAGTTGATATACTGAGTACGGTTGTACACAGAAACCTTTTGCGTCTTCGCGGATTCTGTTTGACACCAACAGAAAGGTTGCTTGTGTATCCATACATGGCCAATGGAAGTATCGTGTCACGTTTAAGAGGTACTCTGTGTTGTTTACTCCAGATGTAGTCTTTCTTTATGTATTTTAGCTTCTTGTATGTGCTTTGTTAACAACAGTATCAAACTTGAAGGAATTTATCATTTTGTTTGATTCTGTAGAACGGCCAGGATCTGAACCTCCTCTAGATTGGCAAACTAGAAGAAGGATTGCATTGGGTTCTGCCAGGGGCCTGTCCTATTTACATGATTATTGCGTTCCGAAGATTATCCATCGTGATGTCAAAGCTGCGAATATTTTGTTAGATGAAGACTTTGAAGCTGTAGTGGGGGATTTTGGTTTGGCCAAACTAATGGATTACAAGCATACCTGTGTAACTGATGCAGTTAGTGGAACATTTGGCCACGTGGCACCAGAATATCTTTCGACAGGAAAATTCTCTGAGAAAACTGATGTATTCGGTTATGGAATTATGCTTTTGGAGCTTGTTTCAGGACAACGTGTCTTTGATCTTACTCGCCTTGCCTGTGATGACAATGCCAATCTGCTTAATTGGGTAATTTACCATTACCATTTCCCCAGTTCAAATTGCAGTGTAGCTAGCATAGTGATGTGTTTGGATGCTTCAGTTTTTCTGTGCCGTTACAAAAAAAAAAAAAAAGGTTAATCACTTCATCCTCCAATAGCATATGGAGCTTCAGTCGGGTCTTAAAACAGAAGATATTGTTTTTGAATTGGTGAATTGTTTACGGCTAAATGAAGCATATGGTGGCATGTCTCTTGAACATTCTTCTATTTGTTAGCATATCTCTTTAGCTTGTACAGGAGTTGCTTTGTTTTATTCTAATGATAAAGCACCTGCTGTGACTAGCAAGCTAATAGAATGTTTATGTGCTGTGTGTAGGTCAAGGGGTTGCTCGAGGAGAAGAAACTGGAGAATCTGGTTGACGATGATCTAAAACACAACTACGACGATGCTGAGGTGGAATCCCTAATCCAGATCGCCCTCCTCTGCACACAGCGCGATCCAACAGGACGTCCTAAGATGTCAGAGGTGCTGACAATGCTTGAAGGCGATGGTGGCCTTGCCGAGAGATGGGAGGAGTGGCTGAAGGTACTAGAGGATCAGGAGGTCGAGCAAGGAGCGGATCGAACAACAGATTGGATTGTCGACTCGACCTACAAACTCCGCTCAGTGGAGCTGTCAGGGCCGAGGTGATGACCTGTTGTTAACCATTTCTAAGGGTAATCGCGATATGTATCAATCATCCTAGTCAAATCCCCATTTGTTCATACCAATTGGTGGGCGAATATGCGGTTAGCCACGAGACGCTCTTAACGTATATTGCAGATGTGTCGTCATGATCCTATGTATATCTAATGCCGAGGGCAGCAGAGCTCGAGGATCTAGTGTCATTTGCAGTGCTGAATGCACCAGTGCTCACGTGTGTATGTAAACCACCAAACAAGCTTACTAACCTAGAGATTGACAGAGATACTAATTGGAAAACAGGAACAGTGGAATGTGTCAGTCTTCCATATAACCCTTTTTTCAAGTCATCTTGAAGGTCCCTTTGTGAAACCTGGTAAGCTAGCTGAAAGAACTGCGGTACCGTGTCACTATGGAGTCCTAAAACTATTGCGTTTGATGTTTTATCGTTTCATTAAGAAGTCAGTAAAAGGACTCTGAGCGTGTTATCTGAAATTTTAAGTGGGTCTATGTTTGTTTTACAAAATAACTTTCTGTTTATCCCTCATCCTGCGTGTTGCCCTATGTGTGACCAGGCATCAGAAACCATTGATCATCTCCTTGTCCATTGTGGTTTTGCAAGGGATTTTTGGTACCACTTTCTATCACAGGTCGGCCTTCAGTCTCTCTCCCCTCAGTCTTCAGAAATTTCTTTCCATGACTGGTGGGAAAGAGTAAGCAATGAAGCTAGCGGCCTTGTATCGCAAGGACTAAACTCTCTCATAATTCTCGGGGCCTGGAGGCTTTGGACTCAATGGAACAGATGTGTTTTTGATGGAGTTGCACCTGATATGCCGCGCTCTGATTATAGCCAGCCAAGAGCGGAAGTTGTGGTCGTTGGCTGGGGCTCGAGGAATTTCCCTCTTGACTGCCCCCACATCAGGAGAGTGAGATCCTGATTTGTGTTTGTTTGGTCGTTCTTTACGTCGGACTTGGGGGTGCGTCTGTATCTCGAGGCTTATGTGTGGGTGAGTTGGCGTGAGTGTGTGTGTGTGTGTGGGGGGGGGGGGGGGGGGGGGGGGGGGGGGGTTTGTGTTGTATGGGATCTTTTCCCTTGTATCATCTTCTTAGCATGATGATGCGCAGCTCTCCTGCGTTTTTCGAGAAAAAAACTTTCTGTTTATCCATATTTGCTGCACTCCTGCATGTGTGCATGGCACGAAACCATCTGATACCGCTGTTCGATGCGCACATAAAGAGCATTGCTTGTAATGTTCATCATATTTTTTTGCATCTCTACTTTGACGGCATCAAGTGACGTTGTTCAGAAACGTTCGAGTCGTCCTTCAGAGTTTTGATGAGACATCATGTTTGTATACTGACTCTTGCTAAACTGCAGGGCACCTCACGGGAAATGTAGATGGGATATCCGTTTACTCCATTAAAAATTGCACGGTGCTTGTAGATCAAATTCAAGGAGTACTGTCACAAGGACAAACCAAATGTTGGTTTTAGTTAATGAATTAATTTGACTTACAACAGAGCAGAGAATCTCCAATTGTTAATATTTTCCATAAATTTTAGGTAACTGTAGCACCGGACAGTGGACTTGTATGATTTACGTGCATCTAAGTACCTACTAGTACATCTTTAACGAGTTTCGCAATGATTGCATCATCTACTATATAGGTACCGGAACTACAGCAAAAACCAGACAAGTGAATAACACGAGTTCCTTACTCAGCACCATTTCTTCCTTATTTTGTCCGCTTAACTCAAGCAATCCGTTGCCAAACCTAATCAACAGAGCTCTGAAGATAATGCTCTGTTCGTAGAGAGATTCCACAATGAAGTCCCATGAATAGTTTTGATTATGGTCAGCTCTCTCTCCAGCCTAAGAACAATCACCCCTTCTCAAGCTTTGCAGCAGATCTAGGTAGCCATGGGAATCTGGTTGTATGTACCTAAAAACAAGCTTACAATATCAGCGACTCAGCATCTAAGAAATTATTTACATTGAAATTTCAGTGCTAAGAAAACAAGAATGAAATATGCATATAGTACCCATGACGGAAGAGGAAGTCGATGATCACAAGGTTGCAATTTGGCTTGAAAAAATCTGTCCTTCGGACAATATTTGCAGCATGTGGCACGGGGATTAATCTGAAGCTATCAACCTCTCCATCTGCAGCAGATTGCAATTTATATCAATGTGAACACAGAAAATCAAAACGCTGCCAAGTTTCAGATTCATCATCTACCTTCATTATTAGGAACAAAATCTGCAGGAAGTTGAAGATCATAGCAGAAGAGGACATCCCTTTTGTATCTAAAGCCTTCAATATCCATGTAAGAAATTGCTCCAACAGAAGTGGCACTAGTAAAGTAGATACTTCTGTGTTAAATATTTCAAACAAAAATAAGACAAAAACTCATAAGCAGCAACTTCTAAGACAAAAGTTTGCCATGTTACTTGGTTGATATAGATCTTGGAATTCCAGCTTCCTCCTCACATTCCTTCATGATGTTCTCTTTGCAGGAGATTCCATATGGCTAAAAATTTCCATATGGAGCTAACATAAGTTAACTCATACTCAATTCTACTACATTAGGGGAATTAAGGAATGAAAAAAAGGAGCAATAAGATGCTAGTTAAGTTTTTTAAGGTCAGTTTAGAGCCTTTCATTCAGGACATCTTAAAGCTTATCAGCAAAGATCAACAAGGCATATCCCCCCTCACCATGCAGCCTAACTTAAAAAAAAAAAAAAAAAAAAAAAAAAAAATCGACCGGGGGGTGGGGGGGGGGGGGGACCGCACACCAGGATTTGAACTCTGGTCAGGGTCTCCCTCAACCAGGGAGCTTACCACTCTACAAGAGTCTTGGCATGCAGCCTAACTTTAAATTATATAACATCCTCATTGTTACCATCTAAATATATTACCAGAAAGCTTAAAATTCTATCCCTTTTGTTCATGCTGTTCATTTCAGATTGAGTAATATTGTGAAAATTTCAATAGCATGTAGGAAAAAGAAAGAGAATCACAGTAAAGCTGGTTGATTTCTTTCCAATAAACTCCATATCTCTTTGGGTCTAAATTTCTTTTATGCCTGATGTGACCAGGAAACAATTACGGGCTATAAAAGTCTATATGGAAGATTAACTATCATTTCAGAATATGTCCAAAAGAGCTAAAAAAACTAAATGGAGCCCCCTACATATTTGTTTTACCAAAGACCAGCTGTACGTATGTCCATACATGTTGACAACACAGAAAATACTCTCTATGTCCCTCGAGTGAATGGAGCAAATTCAGATCTCTAGAGAATGAAAAAGAATGTGTGAATGATGTGCATTTATTAATTTGTGGTTGCACATTCTCAAATAGGAGTTTCAAAATGACATAATCTGACTAATATATAACCCAATTTAACAGCTTTAGAATGAAAATGGCATCAAAGGTCATATGGTGCACATAGATAGGTCAGGAAAATTCGTAATCTATTGACATCCATCTGTAGCAGAAAATGTTTTTTTTGGTTAAAATGGTAAACAGAAAATTTCAAGAGAAGAATGGGAATGCACACCAGGCCACCAGCAACAAGATGGTCAAGCATTCCTGGATACGTCTGCTTCACATCACTTCTTTTACCAATCCAAAGAAATTTCTGGCCATCTTTCTCAACATACCCGTTCATATGAACTCCATAAGCCTGTCATGAATACAACTTTGTTGGCATAACTAGGATCTAACTGTTACAAACTGAGGGGGGAGAACGGCTACCAGATATAGAGATAAAGAAACATGAGTAAACTTGGGGCACGTGAGGACAAGACTAGCAGTTGGATAGTGCCATCAGAGGTGTACAGCATTTGAAAAACGCATATTATAAAGAATGAAATACAAGTACAGCATACCTTTATACCAAAGTAGGGAGCAGCAGCACGTTCCAGAGAGAAGTATACAGGCATGCCATAGGATGATGTTACGGGGTAGAGCTGTTAGATTGCAAAACATTATCAGAACAATGACCTAAAGACATGAAACTAGAGTTCAATTTTCAAGTATAAAGCGACTGCCACTACAACCTTCTCTGAGGGTAAAAGCACCAGTAAACACAGATATGGAACTCCAGCGACATGGCAAAAAGCATCCACAACTTGTTTTGAAGGAATTTAGCTGTTGCTTTGACAAAAAATGCTAGCTTGTGGTACATTGGTGATGAAGAATGAATGAGGCATAGACAACTATAGATCATTCCAAACAACTATTATCATCAGCAAACAATCCTTTTAACCCTAGTGGAAGAAGCATGAATAAGTTCAAAATATATTTGTCATTACAAGGCTGACTAACACAGCATAACAAAGTGTTCACAAACCATTAGGTCTATATGGCTATTAATATTAACAGTATCAATGTATTTAGCCATGCAAATGATTTGCTGGTGTAGTTAAATTTACAACTATGCATGGAAAAATAACTATTTCCAATTGTCAGACCAATCAGGGTCTTTTCGGTCTCATAACTCATAATCATTATAGAATGCATCAACCTTGGCTATCTCTCGGTGTATATTTCATACACATACACTCATTAAGTCATAATGCCATCATAAAATTTGAAAAAAAAAATCAACAAATGCGCCTGAATCATTTCACAAGAAACAGCTGAATAATTCATGTATCCATCCCAAGTACCTCATTCCGAATACCTGGAATCATTTCTCCGAGGCTTTTTATGACTTCTCCAATAGCATGTGTTCTGTCCTCTGGCGTCCTAAGCGATGACTGGAGAGACACATTTTCCACAGTGTTGCTGCCGTTGTTGCCCGAGACAATGGTAAAGCCATCATGGAAGTCTCTGAGGTGCTCAGCAAATCTGAAATTGGCATCGCTAAGTTAGAAACCTTGTAGGACGAATCTTGAACAAGGTAACTTTGACCAGAAGTTCAGTATGCTCATACTCCTTTGTGACTTTTTCTATCTGAATTTCGAGTCCCAATAAGTATAACCTAGCCCCCTAAATTGGTATAACCATTTCCTTGTGTAACTTACTAACTTCTGTCCATTCTATCATGCCTAGACCACAATGATTATGTTTAGAGATTGTTTATTTTCAAGATAAATTGGTTAGATGCCACTGAAAGATCACTTTATTACCATAAAAAGAAACTGGTACACTTTAATAGACCAACAATTCAGTCTTTTTTTATTGTTCTATTTCCTTCAAGTTTAATCACACTGCCATTAACTCTGACAAATTCTACCACCACCTTGTGTCTCAACCTGACCTCTCTTGCTCTATCAGACCTGAGCTCAAGTACACGGATCCATAGGTACAATGCCCCTGCCACCCACAAGAACTCTACTGTGTAATCTCCATCCTCGATCCTGTGGCCAAACTTGTCCTTGCCGCCATGCCTGCACCTTGTGCTCGAGTCTCTAGATATGAAGGTATGCAGCAATTATACCCTAAAGAATATAGGGGCAGGCACCTTGTGCTCGAGTCTCTAGATATGAAGGTGTGCAGCAATTATGCCCTAAAGAATATAGGGGCTTGCCTACCAGTTCCATTCTTGAAGAAGGATGTTGCAAGACGTATATGGTATAAGGATTGCACATACTGGTCTAGGATTTTAGCCATGTTGTTAAATCGGCTCAAACAAAGTATATTATGCCATTTCCTTTCTTTCCTTTATCCTTGTCCCTTTTCACCTAAATTTGCTTGGTTGGTCACAAACTAAACATGGGAGTTCTTCAATACCACATATAGTCACAATGCCTCTTATATATTTTAAAGATTATACAACCATTAAGTAAATTAAACCTTTCAGTTGCTGACATACATCACATAATGGGGACAAAGCAAAAAGAAAAAAAGAAAGAAAGAAAAAAGAAGAAGATATGAACATATATTCAGAGTAGAAATTACAGTCACCCCTTATGGATGTATCCCACGACTTGATCCTCCACCACGAACTTCACGAAGTCGCCCTTTTTGTCCTGAAAATCCTCACGCAAATCCACACAGCCACATGAGGCGTTCGCACGTCATACGCAGACAGTTGCGCAAAGGCACGTGAGAGCGCGAGAGAAACTCACCATTCCCCGGTTGCAGGAATCGACCTTCCGGAAGTACCCGGAGAGGTCGGACTCGTCGCCGCGCCCGCCGTCGCCGGCGACGCGGAGGGCGTCGTCCCAGCCAAATCCCGCCACGGCGGCGGGCGGCGCAGCGGAGGAGAAGCAAACGGAGAACGGGAGGCGACGGCGGGTGAGGAGCTGACGGCGGGTTGGGGAGCTGCAGCGAGCGGCGGCAGCGGCGATGGTTGCCATAGTGGATATCGATGACAGCAGTTCGCACGCTTTGTTCTACCGGGAGAAATCGGGTTATGCCTGAGGAGAAATTTATCTTTTTTTTTCCTTTCAGAAAAATCTGTTTAGTGTGTGTAGAAATGTCTTTGCATGGTTAGAGATCCCTGACAGTGTGGTTTGTTTTTGGTTCCGAGAACTGGTGCTGTGGAGAGTTGACAAGAGGATCAAAAACTTTTTTAGTGTACTCCCTCCGTCCCTTTGTGTTTTTCGCTTCCCGAGAAATGACTTTGGTTAATTTTATATTAAAAAGATTAATATTTATGATACATAATTATTATCATTGGAGCGATCTTTTAGTCTAGTTTTTTTTAAATTATTTGAAGATATAAATTTTGTACGTATTTTTTACAAATCTACATAGTAGCTATCTAGACATAGGTATCCAGTGCCTAAAAGTCAAAACGACATATAAGTTGAGATGAATAAAGGCTTTCTATTTTAATCAGATGCAGCTTACTTCTATGACATATGAGTGTAAAACTTGAAAACCCCCTTAAACAAGAATGCTTTGTAGGTTGTGCAATTTGCATGGCGAGGAACTTCTTTAAAACAAGAAATACTTTGTGATAGAACAGCAGTTGAAGGTTAGGAAGGTTAACTAGCACGGGGATTTTTTTTTAATGCAACCTGTTTAATTCACTCCCAAGAGTCGAACCTCGAGCATGTTATGTGCTACCAAGATGCTCTAACACCCGAGGCTTTTTCCCAATTGCTACTATTCTCTCCTTGCTTATAATTTTAGGTAAAATTATCTACACAGCACTACTAACCAAACATACCAATATGAATATCTCTGCCTGAATTTAGCGCTCTGTTAAGGCTACTGGACGGATACTTTTTTTAGCAGATACTTTGAACGACCCATTTAAATGTGATTGAAACTATAATAGCAATAGAAATATATGTATAACTGTGCGGTTCAACTCACTAATATTACAGGTACAATCGTCGCAAAGTAAAGACATTACAGGGACAAAAGAAAAAAAAAAATCGTATAAGGCTGCAACCTTTTGTGATGCTGAAATCTATATCATGCTGTGTCTAAGACAACGCAACTCAATTAGCAGTAGAAGAATTGAATTAGCTGATTGACTATATCAATGCTCCTAGAACAAGTTTGACAAACTATACGCATATGGAAGATCCATTTATAGGAGCACTTATCACTTATGCTAGGGATGAACAAGATAACATTCTTTCCTAAGCCTATAGAACTTTTCTCTGTATGACTGACCGAATAGATCTACATTTATCCTGGATGGCACTACGTCGCATGTACAAGTAATAGTCCACATGGAACAACCGGCGTTGCTCAGCGTGAACTGCCATTCAGCTTGGGAGACTCCGATGCTGCGTATCCATAAGGGTGCTTGCTAGCCCAGTTCCACAGGTCTCTGCACATTTCTGTGATGCCATATTTCGCTCTGAAGAAGGAACATCATATTAAGTGACCAAACAACTGGTTTTCATTCATGGAGAACATGTAAATGGTACTTGTTATCTTACTTCCAGTGGAGCTCCCTCTCTGCTTTTGCAGGCGATGAAAAGAGAATCTCAGCATCACCAGGGCGGCGTTGACCCATGACCAAAGGGATTTTCTAAAAGGAAACAAGTACAGAAAAGATGTGTCACAAGAAAAAACAATCCATGAAAGTTTGCTATTGCTGGAACTTGGCAGCAGGGTTAACTCTTTGAATTAAATAACCTAAGCATTCAAACAATCAACCTGCATAAATTTCTGTGTTCTGTGAACTATCAAACAGTCTAACTCTAAGCATCAACTTCTAAATCCTACATTATCCGCTGGATAAATCCCTCGACTTGATTTTATATACCACTAATATTCAGGAGAGTGGAGGTTTAAGAAAAGAAACAGGAACCAGCGATTGGCCCAATACTCAAGGTATATATAACCAGGTGTACCTTTCCAGAAGCCTTCTCAAATGCATTGACTATCTCCAAAACTGAAGTTCCCTTTCCAGTTCCGAGGTTGTATGCTTCGCATCCTGCAAGGGGTTCATTTTGGAACTGGATTCAACGACAAAATTCCGTAATACGGAAATGACTGGGGTTCGACATCAAAGTTAGAGCATCATAAGCGATGGATATAATTCTCTACACATTACTGTTTGCTGTTTAGTTTTTGGGAAGTGGTATAAGTATTTTGGCTAAAGGATATGAGAGGGCAGCCATGTGTGCAAACCTATGTTAGATGAGCTTTCAAAAAGCTTCCGTAATGCGGAAAGATGTCCTTCAGCAAGATCAACCACATGAATATAATCACGAACCTGCATTCATGCAAAGTGTTGTCAGTATATGGGAATGTTCAATAACATAATACTGCACTAGTCACAACAGATATTCCTAAAATGGCTCTGTTGCCATTTGGCCATTATATTGTCCACTTTCAACAGCACTAAGCAAATGCTAGACAACGTTCGATTAGAAAGGTGAAGCTAATTGTCCGCAACAAATGGCATAACCATGTCAGCATGATTGCCTATCTTTAAAGTAAACTGTGGGTTGCTTGTGTTCCATCTTAATTTGATCCTTTTCTGTAAACTAGGCATTAGGGTCCTAATGGTATTTTTCAGAGGAGACTGGGTAAAATTCTTTTACTGTAAACTGCAACTAGTAGCCAGATGATAGCATGTTTTCCAAGGAGTTGGCACAGAAAGATGACAAAGCACTAAGTTGCATGATTGAACAAAGACTAACGTAAGCTTTTTCTAGCTATATAACCTTTCATTCAGTTATTTGCTTATGTGCTTCCAAGAACTTATATTCTGAATAGTAGTGGACTAAATATTCCATTTGTTACTCTAGTTTTTAAATTGAATAGCCTTAAGCAGCCACCAGTTATTACTACTGATTGTAGGGTGGATCTACTTATATGTTCATAAATGCCCTCTGCAGAAAGGTAGTATGACAGTGGAATATGAAATGAATGCAGCAAATGGATAAAAAATGTAAAGATGATGTAATTAACAAGTGAGTAGCATGCTGAAAAAACAGTACCCCTGTTCCATCCTTTGTTGCATAGTTATTTCCAAATATTGTTAAAGATGGCCTCCTTCCAACAGCAATTTGCTGAACGAAGGGCATAAGGTTGTTAGGGGTTCCACATGGGTCTTCACCAACATACCCACTGGGGTGAGCCCCAACTGGATTGAAGTACCTAAGCAAAATGATACTCCATTCAGGATCTGAATGGTAGATATCACGGCATATCTCCTCAGCCATAAGCTGCAACAAATATATACAACTGCAATCAGTTAAAAGACTTGGTGCAAAGATTTATGCATGGGAAATGAAGAAGCATACCTTGGTTCTGCCATAAGGATTATGTGGAATGAGAGGAAAATCTTCTGTGCACGGTGAGTTCTTAGGTGATCCATAAACTGCAGCTGATGATGAGAACACTAACTGCAATATTAGGAACAAAAGGTGAAAAAATTGTCAGTATGAGCCCAATCTGGACACAAATGAATTAATGGTTTATACTGTTGAAAGCACTAACTAAAAATTTAAATGTCCATTAACAACAGTCATAGAAACATATGTATCAGAAAGGAAAGTAGATTGCAAAATATTCTCATAGAAACAAGGTACCCCGGATATAGGTATGGTAAATACCTTCTTACATCCATGAGCTGCCATAATTTCCAGAAGATTTATTGTACCGACAACATTATGATCATAATAGAGCAACGGCTTTTGCACACTTTCTCCAACAGCTTTCAGTCCAGCAAAATGAATAACGGCATCAAATCTGGAAAACATTAGCAATGATATGAATAAGATTTCAGCACAGATGCATTTACACATACTCCTAGAAGACAAGCTAAACATTAAACAAGTGATAACTGAACAGAAATACGTTGACTACTATACTCCCTCCGTCCCAAAAAGAAGGATGTTTTAGGTGTTGGGCACGGGGATTAAGGAAGAGTAAAAAAGTAGAGAGCGCACAGGAAACGAGGTGGGATAGAGGAGGAGAGAGATAGAGATAGAGTTGTATTGGAAAGCGAGAACGACCTTCTTTTGGGACAAATTTTGAAGTCTAAAACGACCTTCTTTTTGGGACGGGGGGAGTATTTTGCAGTGAACTTTACCTTGCGGAAGCAAAAACCTTTTCCAGTCCATCTTTGTCACGGATATCAACCTGCAGAAGCAGAGAAGTATAATATTGCTTGTATTTCCCAAAGGCCATTAATAATTTCATGTATATGATCAAGATGGCTAGGGGTTAAATATATTATATAATATTGACTGCCAGGTCCATCCATGGCATATGAAGAGATATTTTCCCTAAGATATGTCATTAAATGGTGCATACAGCACGGACAAAACTGAAGTGAATTTTTTTTTTTTTTGGATATGCCATACGTATTCCAAATTTCCAATGACTTGCTCCTTATTAGTGAAATGGATAATAAGGTTACACCAAAGAGAAGGATAATCTCATCAAACATTTCTGAGAAAAAAATGGGCTAAACACTTTTTTCAAAACTATGAGGTTAGTAACAAACATGCATGTCTTGTTCTCCATAGCAGAACCTAATTACTCAAGAAAAACCAGCATTCATATCCGTATGCATATTTTCCAATAAAGAAGATATATATCTACTACGTACTAGAGTAATGACAGCCAAAAGATGAATTGGCATCATCTAGTAAGTTTCCACTGTCCATCTTTGTTCAGGACTTGACAGAAATGGGCTGATCCATTAACAAACATGGGAATAAAATTACTGAGCTTGGGATGCAAGTTTAGATGCTCCTCAGATTGCTTGGAAGTTGGCAAATGTTGCTGCTACTTAACCCACCTACCTATGACTATGAGCAGTGACTTTGAAAAACCTAGATAAAAAAAAAAGATTACAGATGTTGTCACTTTGAATGCATGAACCAAGTTCTCAAGGACAAGGCATTCCATTTATTCATATACCTACTCCTTTGATTCTTTCACAGCAAAATCAAGTTTCCCGATTCATTGGCCAGCCAACCTGATTTTGCCAATGACAATAACAAACAGCTCACGATATTGGAGCCAATTGTACAAATTCTACCACACGGATGTGATACATGTTAAAGCATTGACAAAGCAAAGGTACTGACCCCATGCAAACTTTCCCAATAGGCAGTTGTAAATTAAATATTCAAGTAAGCGCTTACATGTCAACCCCAATACTGAACAACAGCAGCTCAAACTTAACTTCACAATTAACCCAGAATGTGGAGTTGAGAAATCACAATCATGCTAAAAAATTAGTTACCAAAGCTTTAACTGCTTACTGACATCCATGTACCGCACCCAAGTAAAACATCAGGCTACCAAACAAATGTAACGGGATCCAAGATTTCGCCACAACATAAGAGGATCTGCAGGCCAGATCATCCACCAATACCCCAATTAACCAACCATTTGCGTAGTGTATTCTCCCACAGCAGACTAATCCTTACTTTCCTACAGCTCAAGATCAACTTGCATTAATCTTTTACCCGGCAACATCCACATCCGAACCTTATTATCAGGTAAAACTCAGAAAATTCCTTCACCAATACACCATCATTTTACTAGCGAAATAATCAGATTACTCGTGAGACAATAATAATATAGGCCCCACAACAGCGGATGGGGAGATATGCAGAGACTTGAATGAATCCCAAATCAAATCACCCGAAAGCGACGCGCAGAGTGGCAAGCCCGTCGGCTAATTCTCGTACTTACAAACTGAATCGGAAATTTTCCATGAAGCCAAGCATAGCCCCGGCAATCCAGCGCAACAATTTTCCTTAGACCAAAGTCGCCAAATTCAACAGCACGCCTAAGACACGTACGCAGCACGCTGATCTACCTCCGCGCAAGCGGAAGCACCAAAGCCGGCGCGCGAGGCCGACACGAGAGATTAAAAGGAGAGCGCAGCCATATTGAGAGAACGTGATTAGCATTAATCACCTTGTGGAACGCGAGGTTTCTGGCGTGTTCCCCCGCGAGCGCGCGCACGCGGCGGAGCGCGATCTCGGAGGAGTTTGCGAGGCTGTCGACGACGACGACGCGGAAGCCCGCGGTGAGGAGCTGCAGCACGGCGTGGCTGCCGATGTACCCCGCCCCGCCCGTGACCAGCACCGCCCTCCCGCTGCCGCTGCTCGGCCCGGCTGCCTCCTTCGCCGCAGCCATCTCCTCCACCACCCCCCGGCCCGCAGCCCTCCCGCCTCGCCCCGTCTTGCCCTCCCTCTCCCTTCTCCCCCTCCCTCTAGAGAGCCCCGGCGCTTGCGGATCTGCTGCTGGGGGGACGAACGAGACGACGACCAAGTGTCCGAATGGGAGGAAGCGTGGACGAGCGGGGGGAGGCGAGGAGTGGGGGAGGAGAGAGAGAGAGAGAATCGAGGAGGAGGAAGAAATTTGAATGCACCCGGGGTTGCCGCACGCTCCGACCCCGACACAGGAGGACCAGTCGCGGCGGGGCCCGCGCGGGTCCTCCACCGGCGGGGCCACTGCCACGTGTCCGCCCGCGGGGTTCAGCTCGGGGTGTCGGTGGGGCTGTATTTGCATCGCGTGCTCTGCTCTGTGCTCGGACCCGGCCGAGGCGACGACTCGGCGTCAGGAGGATTCGATTCGGCAGTCGCCGCATTATTTAATAATAACGGCATTAAGCCGCCGGTTTAAGAAGAATATTGTTTGTTCAGTCGTTGCTCTCGTGCATTTCCACCGGCCACGAGTCGCTTTTTCGAGCGAAATAAGAGCATCTTCAGCCACATTGATAAGTTTGAATACCTAAAAACATTGTCAAGTATAAGAGAGCAAAATTTAGATATTTCAAAGTTGTCATCTCGAGCACTATACTTATAACTGGTGACATATATCTCGTTTAAAAATTAAACTGTGAATAGACTCTTTTTTCAAGGGCTAATTTGCAAATCGACCATCCTCTCTCCTCACTTCTTCTTCCTCCTCTCCCTTTGCGCCGCTGCTTTCTGTCGGCCATGGCGCGGCTTCGCCTGCGTGCACAGGACGAGCATGGCTTCGGCCTAGCCGCCCTTTGCTCCACTCTCCCCGCTGCCCTCCCTTCCCTCCCCTGCCGCCCTCTCCTCATGGCCCTCATCGACCCGTACATGGAGGATGCGGTGGTGGCGAAGCTCGCCTGCCCCGGGCCTTGGGAAGAATGGGGATACAACAAAAAGGACGACCAATGACGAGCCACTGACTCTAAATGGTTGTTGCTCCCTCTTTTCTCTCCGCTCCGCCCTACTCCTCCGCCATGGCTCCGCTTCGGCTGGCGTGCCACCGCTTCGATGCACGGGGGCGCGCGGGATGCATGGCGGAGGTGCCGCTCGCCATTCCTCGTGGCGCCTCCCTGTGCTAGCGGCGACAGCCGGAGCTGAGGGCGATGGGCGGAATTGAGGATGGTGACGGGGTGCGGTGGCGGAGTCCACAAATCGACGAGGATGGGTCAGCGGGATAGTGTGGCAGCACTCGCCCTGCGCCAAGGCGAGGCCGGTGGAGTGGCCAGCACGGCGTCGCTTGCCTGCGCGCGAGGCGGGGCGGCGGTGGGGCCCGCGCGGCAGGCCACGCCCTATGCCAAGGTCATCTGCTGGAGTTGCTCTAACAACAAATTCATATAGCTAGCTACTATATCGTATTAATTGCGTTTTTCTTCTATTGGACAAGGAGAAATATGACTTGCTAGTTTTCTTTTATATGTCTAACAAATAAATGATAATTTGTAGATAACGGCTTTGTCATTTTTTTTTGTTCGAGACGAAGAAAATGGAGAGAGAAAAGAAAGGAAGAAGTAGAGAGATTCCTTCTTCCTAGATTCCAAAACTGGATGTGCCACTATTGATACCCAGAGCAGTGAGCCACACTTATGAATCATTTTCATCCCTTATGAATTTGGCAAGCGTACGACAATGCTCCAGTACAACGGAATGGTTTGCATTTGTCTATGCTTGGACCATACTAATAAAGAGGCGCCGGCATATAATAAAGGGAGTAAAAAAAATTCAATGTTAGAGTTCCATTACAGATCTTCCTTTTTCAGGGCAGATTCTACTTGTCAAAGATCGTGTTTAAATGCAGAGAAAGGGGAAGAAAGTATGTTGCTAGAGAAGCTGACACAGAGATAAAAATAAACTGACATAGTTTTCTAAGATGAAAAACTTTTCATTTCATTATGTCTTTTTCATGCATTTAAATACGGCCAAAGCATCGATCGGACCGGTTTGTTAATCAGTCCAATTTGCGTGCTCCCGTGAGTAAACAACTAGTATAGTTGGTCGCTAATGAGTTTATAGGACACACTTCATTTTTCTTCTTCAGTTACACATCCGTGTCACGGTGCATAGACACTATTCTTCAGTTATATTATCATTTTGAAGATTATAAAGCGAGAGGGCTCTCTTGATTTAAACATACAAGTAGAGCCGATCTTACAGAGTTGTTTAATCACCAGCGTTAGATTGGATCATTGGAGCATAACTAATTAACATGAGTCTCCTCCTTTGATGAATAATAGAGCTATCCAAGAAAAAAGCACAATTCCATTTGTTCGTTAGAGTAATTCGTTGGGTTGGGATTAGAAGCCAAGCGAACAGGCGAACGTACATTAATTTTAGTCCACGTCCACGTCCTTTCTCTACCTACTCTTGACCAAACCTACTCTTGTTACCACGTTTGTTTGTGTGCTTGTAGGTCCTGTCCTCTATCACCTCATTTGGCACTCCTCTTATTAGGAATTCGTCTCCATCATGGTGACCCAATGCTCCAACTTGGCTACAATTCCACTCCGTATAGTACTGTAGTTGACATAGACTTGATTCATCTCACAAATTAGTCTCAATCTATATAATTATTTTTAAACTTAGTCGATATTTAATACTCCCTCCGGTTTAGTAAAGGAAGTCGTTTTGGACAAGATTTGAGTCAAACATTAGGAATATAAATCGTGAATAACTTTTAAGTCGTTGAGTTTGGAAAAGTGAAAACTATATGAATAGATTTGTCTTGCAAAATACTTTCATAAAAGTATACATATGTTAGCTTTTAATAAATATCTTTATAAAAATAACTGTTCTAGACGACTTCCTTTGCCAAAGCGGAGGGAGTATTTAAATTAGCATACAAACATTCGATGTGACAGGTAATATAGTAGGAGGAACCCAACACCCCCTCATGGCATTCAGCTTGTCACTACTTAGAGCATCTCCAGCAGACGCTCCAAATCTCATCATTCATATCTTCATTTAGCTATCCACTGCAAAAGATTCTCCCTCCATAATACTCAACGTACCAGCACACTAACCAAATCTCACCCTTCAAATTCTATTGAGCTATATTTATGTGTATTCAAATTATTTGGAACAAACTATTATTTTATGAATATTATTTTTGTGACAACTCTAGCTTAATCCGTTTAAATTACAACTAATATTATTTACGCTACACAAGTATACATAATCACCGAATAAATGAAGAAAAAGGGGAAAAACAAAGAAAAGGGAAGAAAGGATTACATGGGCTGCAGTTTTTTACCCCTCTAGCCCACCCAACCCACGTTCATTATTTGCTTACCCTAACCATTGTCCTCTTCCTAGCATGTCTCGGCACGCCGCCGCCGCCGTCTCTGTCGATGGTTCTCTCCATCCTACAACGAGCAACGCTGACACCCCAAATTGGTTGCTGCCTGCCAATCTATCAGCTGAGGAATAAGCAAAGCTGATCCACACCGTCTCATCTATCTGTTTTGCGTGCCACGGTGTTGTTCTACAATCTCTCAATCAGGGGATCAATGGCTTGGATGCCTGCTGTGGTTCCATCGCCGGAGGGTACGCAGGTGGAGGCTGGGGAGTTCGCAGGAAAAGAAGGGAGAGTGCGCGAATGAAAACATGCACCTTGCAAGACGGGATGGCGAGGCGTTGCGGCCCGCTAGATTTGCCGATCCATGAAGGGGCTATATGGCGGGCGCACAGTGTTGGCGAGACAGTTATCTCAGCTGCTGGAGGCCAGTTTTTGCGCGACGATGAGCCAAAAACGGATGGGAGCGTGATGGCTCGGCTGCTGGAGATGATCTTATAGGACGAAAATACCCTCGGCCTCACCTCTCAGGCTCTCAGAATCAGAACACCTCTCTTCATGGCCCTGTTTAGATGAAACGCGAAATTTTTTTCGAGTATGTCGGGCACACATTTGAAGTATTAAATATAGACTAATTACAAAACTAATTACAGATTCTGTCAGTAAATCGCAAGACGAACCTAATGAGTCTAATTAATCCGTCATTAGCACATGTTTACTGTAGCAATTTATTGTCTAATCACGACCTAACTAGGCTCATTAGATTCGTCTCGCGAAGTACACTCCATCCATATAATGGGTTATTTTTTCGACTACATTTAATATGCCATGCATGTGAGGGAACATGCTCGAAAAAAATTTCATGAATCATCTAAACAGGGCCATGATTGTTTTGAGTTTCCACAGCTTTAAAGTTCCAGCCAAGAGCTGCCCACGAACAAAGTAGGATTTCATATAGTTTCTGAACCTGACGAGAACTTATTGGCACAATCATATTCTGTATAATAGAAAATGCAGTGGCGATAGCTTCGATGCAATAGGCCGTCAACATATTTCACCAAGCACGCAGCGCAGTGTGAACAAAGAGAATCACAGAAGTGCCAGTAAAGAACACCGAGATCGATGCTTGAATCCTTGTGATGTTCCTTGCCATGTACACCTGACAAGTGAACTTCATGTTCCTTATTTACATCCTTGGGGAGAAATTACATCGGAATTTAGCACCACCTCAACAGTATTACGGCCGGAAACATACTTTACAAGCACCAGTTCTCCACCTGGGGTCATTGCCTCGGAGAGCACGGCAAATGCACTTCAGCACTTTCTTTGCCAATCTATTAAACCATCACAACACCCTGAGCAGGGCTCTTTATGCATAAGAAAGGACATCACAGAGAAACAACATGTTCTATACATTGAATCTTGAGCTAGCTACACCTCTTCCTGCCATCCTATCGACACGCCGGCGACCAAAGGGCAAGCCAAAGAAAGATCGAACGACACCCCCGATCTCTGTCTTGCAGAGTGGGCATACTGCATTTATCTTGAGCCATTTATCAACGCAATGCACATGAAAGAAGTGTGTGCAAGGAAGCTCACGGAGCTCATCATCATCGCCATACTTGGTAAGACAGATGCAGCACACCTGGATCAGTATCAGTAGACTTTACAGTTATCATACTGTGAAAGAGAAGAAACTGAATTATGGAAATAGAAATACTTAAGGGTAGGGTACGTGTATTTGGGAAGCTTGGTATCTAATGGCTTGTGACACTTTTCTATGAGGTGGCTCAATAAAAAAAATAATCGAGTAGAGAATACAGAACACAACATGGACTGATCTAAGAAAGTGCCCAGTTGCTAAAAAATGTCAATGCTTTAAAGTGTAGTGGAAACATGGAAGCATGCATGAGCGCATAACTAAATAAGAGAAAAAAAATATTAGTCAAGAATTGTCATGTGCACAGACGACGGCAGACCAAGATGCAACTAAATAAGGAAAAAAAATAATGAGGAAAAATTGCAGTAGCTGCTAATAAATGACATGCAGGAACCACTGAATCTTTCATTTCAGTAGTGATAGCACATGAAAGTACCAATAAACTTCCATTGTTAAAGAGACTCATGAGTAAAAGAACCTACAATGTAAAGGGACTAGTACACTGGTATTTCAGAATAATACAATGACAGACTATTACAACATATCACTCAGATATCATGAACGTTCTCCTAAAGCACTTAAGGAAACTATTTTTTTTTACATTGAGAATGATAGTAAATATCCATGCATCTCTAGAGAACATGTCACCAGACAGAATCACAAGCATATTGCTTTGTTTGTGTGGAATAGAGATGTTAACAACTCACACATCTAGAGATCATACTGTGAACCTTCAATTACAAGCAGGATACTGTAAGACAGCAAAAGAATGTGAAATATACTCACAGCATCTTCAGCTGAAACAACTCTTTCCTTCTTAGTTCCTGGGCCCAGTATGCCACCCTCATCAAGATTCTCTGAGCTTGAAGCATGGTCAATACCCCAGTTTTTGTTTCGTTTTGGTTTAAATTTGTAGGTTGGCAATGCATCTATTAGCTCTTGAGTAGCTCCTCTACTTTGACCCAAATCTTCTTGAAGGCGCAAAACAGATATCAAGCATGGGAAGCAGCAGCAAATTGCCGCACACATGATAAAAGGAATGGCATACCCAACACAGCTAAGTGCAAGGAATGCCAAACATAGCCTAACCAGAGAGCAAAGTCAGGTGTGAGTTCAATAAACTACGAAAGAAACAGAGAGCAATGCAGGTACCTGTACATATTGGGGGCGTCCTGAGCATCGGATGAAATACTGCGCCCACCAAAAATCCACACATTGCCAACAACAAACCATACAGCAAAGAAACAGTCTACAGCTGTCTTGAAATGATAAGCCAGTATGCTAAGCCTGTGATGCATAATCACTTCAGAGTTCAGATAACAATATTCATTTCAATTTAACATACAACTAATATATCAGGCCACTCAATTGTTCAAGCAGCTATCTTAGCTCAATGTTCAGGTGAGCAGTACATATCATAATCCACTCACATGCTTCTAACAAAACACAAGGGACCATTCTTCTGCAAAGCGAATAATGCATCTTGTTAGCGTATAGAGATATATGGCAACCGCAGATATGGTTAGTTTAGGATTGATTGTAATCCCGGGATAACCTTCCTTATCTCTAGGAGAGGCTACTTGCCCTCCAAGCCATGTACTCTCATATATACCGCCCAAGGGGCTCAATGCAATACATCGACCACATTATACGCATCCTACAATCTAACATGGTTTCAGAGGGTCACGATCTGACCTAAGCTTCCGCTGCCACCGTCTCCGCGCCGCCCCCGGGGAGATCGATCTCCGCCGGGGGCAGCGCCCTTGTAGGACGCGCGGCCGATCCCTCTGATCTGTCGCGTCCGTTGTGGTCCAGCAGCAACAGCCCTCGTCGCCCTCTGCTCCGGGGTAGGGCTGCATCGTCAGGTGCGCCCTCTGCTCGCCGCCGGCCGGGCCAGGGAGCCCTGCTCCGTCGTGGCGTGCTCACACGATGGGACGTCCCGTGGTTGACGCTTCTGCTGCTTTGCGGCCATGCGGATGCGTCTGGGGCTGCCTAATCCTGCCTTCCCTTTTCTAATCTCTTTCCGTGCGGCTGTAAGTTTACCTTGCGGTCAACGACGGGAGAAAGGAATAAGCTGGAGGAAAAGGGAACACGTACATGGACTCCTGTACGTGTGAGGAGTTTGTTTGCTGCTGTATTATTTTTCCTGATCTAAGATCGGTTTGCGTCGCCCTGCCGCTCGTCGTCGACATCGCCGTTTCTCGCCGATCATCGTCGACACCCCCGAAGGACGAGGTTGTTGCTGCGCCTTCTTGGGCCGCAGCGACAACGCTCGTGCTCGAGCCTCTACCGCCGGTGTCGCCGCCTTCCAGCGGCGGTGGCGCCCGCATCATCTCGCCGCCCCTCGGTGGCCCCGGACGACCACCTGACGCCCTCGGCTGACCACTTGGTGCCTCCGATCAGCCCCTCGGCGCCCCCTGCGCTGCCGGTCGGCGACTCAGCATCACCCTCCAGGCGCCTCTGATCGGCCACCCGGCGCCCCCAGCGCCGCCGGTCGGCGACTCAACACCGTCTCCAGGCGCCTCCGATCAGCCACTCGGCGCTCCCTAGCGCCGCCGGTCGGCGACTCAGCGCCCCTACTCCGAGTGCTTCACGCCGCAAACTCGCGGACACCGCTGCCGATGTGCCGAAGGGACTGTAAGTCGCGCTCTTCAGCTGCGCCGTCACCATCGCCATCCAGCCGCACCGTCCTGCTAATCTGCCGCCAGAAGCTGCTGCCTACCCGTGGCAACTCGACTCTTCGGTCAACCATTCGGCGTCTCCGGTCGACCACTCGGCGCCACCCGGGCGGCCACGCTGGGGTCGGGATCACTCGACCCCTCCTCCACGGCCCGACCACGACCACCTCGACTTCGGCTACTTCGGCATTGAGGGGCTATCATCTGCATGAGCTACTCCAGTCGAAGCGCTTGCATCGGCGTTCCGACTGCGGGGGGATATCTCTCCATTGCTCCAGTCTGTCCATTCGTGTTGCTAACGCTACGAACGCTACGACTGCGGGGGGATGTTAGCGTATAGAGATATATGGCAACCGCAGATATGGTTAGTTTAGGATTGATTGTAATCCCGGGATAACCTTCCTTATCTCTAGGAGAGGCTACTTGCCCTCCAAGCCATGTACTCTCATATATACCGCCCAAGGGGCTCAATGCAATACATCGACCACATTATACGCATCCTACAATCTAACACATCTAAACAGACACATTTTTTCTTCTGTTTTTCCCTGAAGAGAGCATACATCATGATATTACAGGATAAGGTAGCCATGGCAAATAGTCCATGCTAGATGCTACGAAGTACAAATTTCCAAAACCCTAGGTCTATAAAATACAGGCGAGTCTTAAATTGTTCTAGAAGATGTGAACAGATGACCAAACTTGACTCAAGAATATATTGATGTGTTTGTGGACTGTGGTAAAAGCTACATTCTTAAAAAGTGACTAAACTTGAGTCAAGACATTGAATATGTTGTAATTTATGCCCGTTTATTTTTCAAATTTGATATGACTCTGTATGGCACACTAAAATTGGTACATGCTTCTTATTTGGATCTCAGGTGTAACAAAGCCTTGGCCCAATTTGACTAAGCACATCAATATTATTTTGTTAAACCCACTGGACAAACTCAAGCAACAAAAAGGAGCAGTTATGCGGGAAAAGAGATTATCTATAGAAAGGCATATATTAAACTAACCATAGAACCCCTCACTAGCTTAAATGAAATAATGTCCCTGCAGACAGTGATTCAATGGTACCTAGTAAACCGAATTTCTAAGTATCCATAGAAACAGAGATAAATCTTGATGTTTTACAGTGCAATCTACTCTCTTCAAATCTTTTTTTCCCATAACCAACTAACATATAATGCTGTGTAAAGCGTAAACTAAATGATCACTCAGAATAAATTAATTCTTGAACACCATGGTGATAAAAATGAATTCAATTAAATTAAAAGTTTGTTCAGTACATTCACCACGTTTCGTAAGTCTTGTAACACATAGCAATATTTATCACAAGACTACGTAAAAGCATTGCACATGTTGTAAGCTCAGTAATTCGAATCGAAAAGTGACACGGACCAAAATTTACCTTGGGCAAGTAATCGTGATACATCCCAGATGCCAGATAGTACCACTAGTACGATGACTACGTCCTTCTGATGACTGAGAGGGAGTCAAAGTAGGATATGATGTAGGTGGTTGCTGAGGTTCTTGGTCCAAAGGTCTGTTCCGATGAACATAGCGCCAATAAATAAGAGGAAGACTAGCAATGCAGCCAACCGTATATCCAATTATCCATGCGAACAATGGAGCATGCGGATGCTCATCTCTTGAAAAGATGAGGATGACAATAGCAGCTACAACCTGAGCTATGTACATGACAATTTCAAACGAGATCCACAAACCAGAGTTCCAAGGACTCCTTCCGTGACCATATATACTATCTCTTCTAGGAAAAGATAAATTTCTGGAGCTATATGCAGTTGGTGATGTCGATGCAGAAGACTGTGATGATGGGGTTCGTGTGCTTGTTGAAGGCCTATCTTCCTGATTCGGTTCATCCGAGTCACTGTACATATCTTGATGACTGGTTGATGTAGATGCAGTTTCCCCATGTGCTACATTTATGACATGCTCATGTACATCATCACAGCAAGCTTGCTCCATCAATAACTTTGATCTATCAATTTCCAGCTTAGTTCTTATGACAAAAGGGCACAAACATAGTCATTATGGCCAGCCATCTGTAGCTCAATAATGAGTCGCTATCTTTTTAACTGGAAGTTACCAATGGCCATCATGTTAGTAAAAGCACAGATGGCTGAAATGTTGATCCCAATGGTCTACTGATTTTTGAGCTGCGCTCTAGGTAGCTTCATTTGCTTCATGGATGATCCCCAAAGAGGTAGGCTAAGCTACAAATTTGAAACAAAGGATTTCTCATGCACCTTTTGTCATACAAATTTGTGAATATACTGAACCACCTTACAAAAATAAAATAGGCTAAGCCTTAATTAGTAGGTATTGGAGTCAACAACTGTGGAAAGCCATAATTTATCGGTTTTATCATATTAGCAAATAGCAAGTGTCTAAAGTGTAAACAGTTCTTACTATAACCTTGCTATAGAAAGAAAGAATTTCTGCTATAATTCAGTTTGAACTAATGTATCTCATGGTTAGTGACAAGGCTCAAACCAAAGCTATTCTAATTACCGTCAGCGCAACCGCAGCACACTCCCAATATAATTCAGGTTCAGGACTAACAACGAAATTCTCGGCGCTCATGCCCACCCATAAATATGAACTCAGGTTGTAGTAATCACACCGTACAATGAATAAAGATAGGTGTTATGATTTTATACCTAAACCGCAGGATGAGCCATACTACAAAACCCTACAGATCTCTCTTTTAACGGAACAATTACATCCTCAGCCGTTCCTATTACTTCAATCTTGCCCTCAACAAAATCAAAACTCCAAATTTAGCAAAAGCATCCCACCTTAAGCACTCGTACACCAGTTTTTGTTCTTGGTCCCTCTCGACAAGGGTTGTTTAAAAAGAAAAAAAAAAAACACGCACAAAATTGGTTCTTTAGGCAGCTCGAGAGCAGAACGAGGGAGGGGAGAGGCGAGGGCTCACCGAATCGCCGAGTTCCTCCGAGCAATTCGGCGCCGCGCCGACGGGCTCCCTTCCTTCCCAGCGGTCTCTGGGGTGCTGGCCTGGCCACGAGGAGTCGAGGGGGAGAGGAGGGGGGAGGAGGCAGCCAGGCAGAGCAGAGGTCCCTTTCGCGACAGCGACCCCAGCCCATTTCCTCGCCTCATCTCGGCTCCATTGAAGGGAATAGTGGGTGTCTAGACTGCCGCTCCGTGGACCTGGTTCATGGATGACTTGACTTGTTGAGCCGGTCTGCCGGTTGATGCCCGGGTAGCAGAGAGGGGGTGGTCTATGGACCTGGTGTATGCGTGTCGGGAGAGCGTGGCTCAGTACGCTTCCAGGCACGAACAACGTGTCGGTCATGCCGATTTTCACATTCTTTTTCAATCTTTTCTTTGTGGCTGGAGTAAAGGGGAGGAGTTTTGTTTTTGTTTATACAAAACCGCGCGCGATAGTCATGGTCGTTGCACGCGCCTCACCTGCTCAGGATTCTCGGCTCTAATTCTTTACTAGCGTGGTATTCTTCGGCATATGGTTACTTGGATTACGCGTACTGACAGCTCAAATTTTTGTATAATAGTAAGTAGATAGATAGGCATTCATTACAGGAACTTACATAAGTCATCCACTACAAAAAAAAAAGTTGAAAAAGAAGTTAATTTTACATATACGATACTTATTAAGCTTTTTCTTAATGTAATTTATTTAAAAGCAGAGGTGGTATATATAACTTAAAAGCCGAGCAAACAAGTTCGAAAACAATAACCCATCCATCGTCTCGCTTTCTCACCATTAATCTTTTTAAGAATAACAAGTTCGAATTTATTTACGGAACAAAATTACACTCATCCCCTTATATTAGAAACCCCCTAGCCCTAAAAAGAAAAAAAAGACACTGAAACCTGTTTGTGGTCCAGCTCCACGCTAGTACTTATTAGTAACCCTTCATTGCGAGCATAAATGGCTAATCGAGGACGAAGCTCGAAGGTTTTTATTTTTGTCTGTTTTTTTTTGAAAACTAGCTCCAAGTTAATACCCGAGAGGATGAAGCATCATCAATTTATGTACCATGGTAGGATTTGAGCCGGCTAATCTCCGACACTCCTACTATGTACTATCGTAATTTTTTTTGGTCATTCCTAGGATTTGTTGCTAGCCAAATAACTCAAAATGTGGATCAAAGGACCAACACAAGTACTTGAGCTAGTAGAAATACAAACCTTACTATTTAGTTACATCACTATTGTAGGAAATTACATATATAAGTCGTCCGCTATTTAAAATTTGAGAGAAGGCCCCGCTTCACACATAATATGATATTGTTTAGTTTATAATAAACATTATATACTTAGAAATGGTGGCAGTATAGTAACCTATTTATAAAGGGACACAAGTAGTTCACTTATCCAAAAAAAAATATCACATCCTTCTAATCTCATTGAAACAAATAGCCACTCAATTTTTTTCAAACGGTAAAATATTTTTTTTGAGAAAAGGTAAAAGAAAGAAATAAGCAGCCCAAAGGAATTTTTTTTTGAGCCCAATACCTAGGCTACAGCTCCATCCTACTTGTTTTAGCTCATACTCCGTACCAACCATGTGGCCCGTGTACGGCCCAACAACAAAGGGGCACAAGCCCATCAGCCGGGTCCACGCCTCGCCGGACACCTCGTGCTTGTTTCGGATCTTCAGCACGGGGAGGACGAGCGAATCTGTCGAAGCTCTGCGGCTCTGCCATAAGGCACCGCGGCGGCAGTGTCGCTGCTGGCTGCTGTTGGCGCTGTGCAGCATCGAAATTCAGGGACATCACCGCAAAAGAGAAGTCACTGCTGTTGTTTTCGATAAGTCGTGTCGACGTAAGATTTGGTCTAACACTCCGAATTGCGCTAATTCGCGCGTGAAATGATCACCTCGCAGTAATCTTGTCAAGGGTGGTCCAACCGGCCTGGAGGGGCGGTCTAACCGGTCTTAGCTGAGAAGTGCGAAAAGCCTAAGAACGCCGGCTCGAGAGGGATCTCGACGGAGCTAGCGCACGTAGGGTTCTAAGATCGGCAGGCCACTCAGAACGCCTTCAACCACCGTAAAGACGAAGGAAAAACAAAACGAGGTTGGAAAAGCTAGGGTTTAAAAGATAAAATTAAAAGATAAATGTTCGATTGGTTGTGTTAGGACTCAATCGGCCACGACCCTTTATATTTATAGGGTGGGGAGGTCTTGCCCCGGAAGGAAAATCTCAGGAGGACTCGTAATTTACATGGATTCCTAAACCTACTCGGATTTGGCGTACAGGACCGGTCTAACCGCCCCTGACTTGTCGGGCCGGCTACAGGGCCATACCGGTCTAACCGCCCTTGGATAAAGGTTAGATCGGCATGCCCAGCCAGACTCGACCAGTGCCAAATTCGACTGTCACATATGCTCCCCTGTTTTCTAGTAAAGCTTGCGTATTAGAAAACATATATCTAGCGGAAACAAGACTAAGGGCGATGAAATTCATAAATCATGATAATCAATAGCATTAAGATCATTTTGCTTTGCCAATCTATAAGCCCCAAGATTCACTTCAACTAGCAAAATAACTTCTTGACCATAGACGAGCTCAAAAGGAGTAACTTTAATGGCACCATGTCTAGAGATACGATGAGCCCATAAAGTTTCAGACAATACTTCATGCCATCTCCTAGGATTATCTTCTACCTTCTTCTTAATGAGCTTAATTATATTTTGTTGCTAGACTCGGCTTGACCATTAGCTTGAGAATAATATGGAGATAAATTGAGCA
Source organism: Urochloa ruziziensis (assembly GCA_015476505.1). Taxonomy (NCBI): domain Eukaryota; kingdom Viridiplantae; phylum Streptophyta; class Magnoliopsida; order Poales; family Poaceae; genus Urochloa; species Urochloa ruziziensis. The sequence goes on from CM027119.1 coordinate 43,837,583, forward strand.
ATTTAATACCATAAGATTCAATAAACTCACGCACCTCTTTAGAAATAAATGACGTTCCTTGGTCCGTAGTCAAAGTTTGAGGAATCCCAAATCTATGTACAATATGCTCTGTAATAAACTCAATTACCTCCCGATGTGTCATATTCTTGAGACGAATAGCTTCAGACCATTTAGTAAAATAATCAGTGGCCACCAACACAAAGCAATGTCCCTTTGACGATGAAGGATGAATTTTCCCAACAAAGTCCAACGTCCATTCTCGAAACGGCCATGGCTTAATAATAGTATGCATCAACGCAGCTGGAACCATCTGAATATCCTAAAATTTCTGACATTCTTGACACCCCTTGTAGTATCTATAACAATCAGCTATCATGCTAGGCCAATAAAAACAAGCCCGCCTAAGAAGCCACTTCATCTTATGAGCCGGCTGATGAGTACCACAAATACCTTCATGCACCTCTGCCATAGTCAATCTAGCTTGATTAGAATCCAGGCACTTCAACAATAAATCTTCGGCCGTCCGACGATATAGCTCACCATCCACCAAAATAAATTTGAATGTCCATTGTCGGACTTTCCTGTCAACAATACGTCCAGGATTCTGTAAATAATCAACAAGAGTTATTCTCCAATGATCCACCTCTTTCCCATTACATTAGGATTAATTTTAACCAAAACAGAATTATCAGCATGAACAGCGGTCGAACCGCTCTCAGGGGCGGTTAGACCGGTCTGGGCGGTTGGACCGGCCTGTGGTGGCGGTCTAACCGGTCCATCCGTAGTGTAACACCCGATCCCAGAATACGCCGGTTTTCGTTCATGAAAGTTTCTTCTTTCAACATTATAACCTGACGCTTGCTGAGCCAAAGCATTAGCACTAGGATTCTCTTCACGTGGTACATGATGTATAGTAAATTCATCAAAAGAAGATATGATATCCAAGTATTTATCGAGATACATATTCAAATGACCACTTAAACATTGACATACCTTGGACACTTGTTGTACCACCAGCAAAGAATCACCATAAGCTTCAACATGTTTTACTCCCATCTCATACAAAATCTCCAACCAGAACAATAAAGCCTCATATTCGGTTTGATTATTTGTACAATCATATTCTAGTCGGCTAAGAGCTTCAAAAATAGCACCATTTGGAGATATAAAAATAACACTAATACCGCAACCACTTTTGTAAACCGACCCATCAAAGTGCAACTTTCAAGGAGTAAAAGTAAGATAACCTACGTCTAGATCAATATCATTATCAATGCTATGCTCAACAATAAAGTCGGCTACAACTTGACCTTTCATGGATCTTAAAGGCTCACAAGTCAAATCATATTCAATAAGAGCATAAGCCCATTTGCCGACTCTACCACTTAGAATTGGTCTATGTAACATATATTTAATTACGTCGGTTTGACAAGCTACTATGCAAGTACTTGGTAATAAATAATGCCTAAACTTAGTACAAGCATAATATAATGATAAGCATAACTTTTCAATAAAAGTATACCTCGTCTCGGCGTCCAATAATCTTCTACTCACATAAGAAATAATATGTTTCTTACCTTCGGTCTCTTGAGTCAGAACAACACCAATAACATAGTATTTAGCAGCCACATATAATTTAAATGAAACTCCCTTCTCGGGCGCCCGGAGCACCGGCGGTGAAGACAAATAAAATTTAATCTTTTCAAACGCTTTTTGCTGTCCCCCCAAGTGAACTCATCATCATTCTTCAACCGAAGTATAGAAGTAAAAGCATTCACCTTCCCGGACAAGTTACAAATAAATCTTCTCAAATAATTAACTTTGCCCAAAAACTTTTGCAATTCCTTTTTATATGTAGGAGCCTTTACTTTCTTAATTGACTCTATTCTTTTAGGATCTATCTCTATGCCTTTCTCATGAACAATGAAGCCCAAAAACTTTCCACCGACACACCAAAAGCACATTTGAGTGGATTCATCTTTAAACCATACCGACACATTTTTTCAAAAGCAAGTTTTAAATCGGCTAAATGTGAGTTGTAAACCAGCCGACTTGACTGCAATATCATCAATATAGACTTCAAGTATAATACTAAGCAAGTCATGAAAAATTAAATTCATAGCTCTTTGATAAGTTGCGCCGGCATTCTTTAAACCAAAAGTCATAACTATCCATTCAAACAAACACACAAAGCCAGGACATATGAAAGCAGTTTTAGATACATCTTCTTCAGCCATAGAGATTTGATTATAACCAGCATTAGCATCAAGAAAACTAAGAATTTTATGACTAGAAGCATTATTAATAAGTGTGTCAGCTATAGGCATAGGATATTCATCTTTAGGAGAAGCTCTATTAAGATCTCTAAAATCAATGCAAACTCTGAGTTTACCTGAACCTTTCTTCTCCACTGATACAATGTTAGAAATCCAATCAACATATCGACAAGGGCTAATAAATCCTTGCGTCTCGGCAACGAAGAAAGCGGTAGCCAATGTCTTGCTCCCAACGGTGAGCTCCATAGAGATGACACCTTTAGCTCCCATAGGTTCACCTCCTCCCACACCACTGACAGTCATGTTTGTCTTGATCAACTGATCATCAGAACCTCCTAATTTCTTGAACAAAGAATAGGGCATTAAATTGACAATTTCCCCTCCATCAACGAGCATTCGAGATATAGGCTTCCCATTGATATGACCCTTCATGTACAACGCCTTCAGATTGTTCTCATTATCCTTGGGTTTCTGAAATATAGCTTCTTTGGGACCAAAATCAAGATGAGCCAATTCTTCCTCCGGAATAACATAATAATCCGATGATGAATGCACCACATTAATGTCAAGATTCATATGATCAGGAGAAGAACCGTAATCAACAAGTTGCTCGTCGTCTTTTTCTTCAGAAACCGACGTCAACTTTTCAGTAGAAAGGTCAGAAACAATAGGAACAGAATTACCGGCGTTGACCCGTACTGGAGATAGCGGTCCAACCGTCCCTAGGACCGGTCCAACCGCCCTTGCCAATTCCTCTGGTAAAACCGGTCTAACCGCCTCTAATAGCGGTTCAACCGCCCCTGGTTGAGACCCGACCTTTGCCTTCCATTCTCTCTTCTGCGGGATCATGGGCCTGTATTTGTTGAAGTGCCCATCCTGCCGTTTTGCTCCTCCTGTTCCTTCTGTTGTTCTTTCAATTGCCTCTGACGAAGTCTCTGCAACTTTCTACTTTGTGTATGAGTCAAACCTGGAGGACACCATTGAGGAAAGAAATTCTTGTTGATAGAATCAACATTATTAGAACTCAGATTAGTAGAAACATTAACATTATTTTCAATAACAATGGGCCTCTTGCCACCGTCTTTAGTTTCCATTTTCATGCAACCAATCTGGATCACATCATTGCCTGTAGTTCTCTCCAGATCAATAACTTTTGGCGCAACGTCTTCTTGCTTCTTAGGACGATAAACTTATTTAACAAAAGATGTTGGCCTTTTCTGCTCATAGCGGTCCGACCGTCCCTGGAACCCGGTCGAACCGCCCCTGAGTTGATCCCAACCAGACCGCCTGAAACCTAGTCGGTCATGTGTAGAACGTGAGATTCTGTCATGTACGGGCTGTCTAGGTTCCTCCCAAGCTGGTTGAAAGCCTTGCTGATTCATAGGGTAAAAAGGCATCCACGTAACCCCATTGTGATCCATTGTCGGTTGTGGCAAACCAGACATTAGAAATCCCCATGGCATATTGCGAGCTTGCTTTGATGTACTTGGAGCATGAACCTCACTTCTTAATTTGGTAGCAGGTCTTGGCGACGAATTCGGCCTATTTTGCATTGGCGATCTACTCCTCTTTTTTAATGGCCGACCAGCCGTGCCGGCCTTCTGACTGGAGTATTTGGCGAAAAGATGATCAAAAGTAGGTCCCTTCTTCTCAACTTTCCCCTGAGTTTTCTCCAGATTAAGCTTCCATGTGCCCACCTCTGGTTGCTTAGGTTTAATCATACATGGGCGCCCTCTGGTAGGACCGGTCAAACCTCCATCGGAACCCGGTCTAACCGCCCCTGTCTGGGCAGCATTGACTTCATCAGGGGCGGTCTGACCGCCCTCTAAACCCGGTCTAACCGCCCCTCCCTGCATAGGGTCAGACGGTTTTTGTTTGATTGAAGATTCTTGCCCCCCGGGTGCTGAAGTCTTGACAGTGATTTTGAATGAATCTCTGCCATCAGGAGTTTTCTCATGAACAACTTCCCTGATCAATTCCTTATTTTTCAAGTTTTGAGGCTTTTCTTCACCTATGACCACATTCTTCCCTTTTGTTGAGTCGGCTTGATGCGACCGGACTAACACTTTGGGCTGCTGCAGATCCATGGTGTTGATAGGGAAAGGCAACTTATCAACTTGCATCTCATGTAAAGCCAGTCATCCTTCATTAATGGCCGACTGAATCTGCCGACGGAAAACATTACAATCGTTAGTAGCATGCGTAAAAGAATTATGAAACTTACAATATGCACGCTTTCTCATCTCTTCCATGTGGCATGGTATGTGAAATCTTGAGGTTTCCTATCTTAAGCAATTCATCAAATATACAATCACATTTGGAAACATCAAAAGTAAATCTAACTTCTTCTTGCTGACCTTTATGAGCCGGATTAAGTGATGAGCATGAATAAGCTTTAGATTTGGAAGGCCAAACAAACTCAGCAACGTAAACATCATTATCATCATCTGTCGAATTTTTGGAATCATAATCAATAGTATGCATATTAGACCGACGTGACTTAAAATTTTCTTTCTCCTTATTTAATTTCATATCAATTATCGTTGCTCTAATCAAAACCATAGTAAGGGAATAAAACTCTTGACCATCTATCATATCCTTAATAGACGATTTCAATCACTTAGCTGCAAGATCGGCAATATCAATCTCAGATAAAGACAAATTAAAACAACAGTTTTTAATTTCTTTAAAACGCTTAAAGTAGTCGACTACCGACTCTTCTTTCCCTTGCAGATCATGAAATTTCTTTTCTAATTGATCCGAAGAATCAATAGAATTAGAAGCTAATGAAGAAAACCAGGCAAAAGCGGTTCCAGTCGAAGGTAAAGAAAATAAACGAACTCTTAAAGATTTATAGAAACCAGCTTCGCCTAATTGAGCAATGTATTGACTTATGTGTTCCCAAGTTGTACGACTATCCTCCCCACTAAATTTAACAAAATTAGGCACACGCCAACCCTGGGGATAGGGAACATTATCAAACTCGGCTTTATAATGTTTTTGATACAACCTAGTAGTACCCATATCAATTCCGAGCTTGTTTTTTATAATACTGGCCAACTCCTCTTTAGTTCTAGCAAATTCACTATCAAAAGTTGGCCGAGATTGCATTGTAGCTAAAGTATTCACATTATTTATATGAGAGGAACTAGGATTTTGCATACGATGTAAATCATCAAACACATCATTAGGCACACCATAACAAGTTTTAGCTTTTGGCAAAGGTGGTGATGTGTGTGCAATTGTACTAAATGCAGAATTCGCGTTGCTAACAGGAGTTTTATTAGGAATAATAGCAAGCGGTGTTGGTTGTTCAGGAGTAAGTGCAAGTTGCCCGGCCTGACTGGCAGGGGCGGTCGAACCGGCTGCAAGGGGCGGTTGAACCGGTCCTCCAGATGTCTGCTTAAAAGCACTTTTTGGTGGAATGTTTTGCCCTGATTAAAAGTTAGCCGACATGCCATACATAGTTTCTATAGTAGCACCTGGTGCACCCGACAAACTAGTCTCATGTAAATCAGATTGAGGAATAGTGGTATTATCATCTAAAGGATCATTAGAACTTTTACCCTTCTCCATCGCAGTAAAGCGATTTTGAATAACATCAAACATCTCTTGTTGACTTTTGAGCATATTTTCAATTCTCAAATTAATAGCAGCTACATCAGAGGGGTCGTTCACTTACAGTGTCAAGTACCTCAACCTTGTTGTTACTTATCTTGATGGAGGGCATCTTGAATTCTCCTTCTCTTGTGATCTTGTCATGTCGATCTTTCTTAATGCCAATAAGGAACAGTTACTTGATGTATTCCTGAAGCGCAACATAGTTCCTCTGCTCCTCTTCGCTGAGCTCTTCAATGGATGCCATCACGATGTTGTCTTGATCAATCTTAGTCCAAGCACCTGGCATACAAAGAATAGATTGGCCGGTTTTAATCTAACTAGACCCTCTGATACCCCCAACGGAGTCGCCAAAAATATGTTGACACAGGATTAGGTCAACACACCGAATTGCGCTAGTTTGCGCGTGAAATGATCACCTTGCATCAACCTTGCTAAGGGCGGTCCAACCGGCCTAGAGGGGCGGTCTAACCGGTCTTGGCTGAGAAGTGCGAAAAGCCTAAGATCGCCGGCTCGGGAGGGACCCCAACGGAGCTAGCGCACGTAGGGTTGTTCTAAGATCGGCAGGCCACTCAGAACGCCTTCAACCGCCATAGAGACGAAGGAAGAACAGCACAAGGTTGGAAAAGTTAGGGTTTGAGAGATAAAAGTAAAAGATAAATGTTCGATTGGTTGTGTTAGGACTCAATCGGCCACGACCCTTTATATTTATAGGGTGGGGAGGTCTTGCTCCGGAAGGAAAATCTCGAGAGGACTCGTAGTTTACATGGATTCCTAAACCTACTCGGATTTGGCGTAGAGGACCGGTCTAACCGCCCCTGGATAGCGGTTAGACCGCACCTGACTTGTCAGGCCGGCTACAGGGCCATACCGGTCTAACCGCCCTTTGATAAAGGTTAGACCGACATGCCTAGCCAGACTTGACAAGTGCCAAATTCGACTGTCAACAGGTCGTTCACTCGTTCCTCTATTTTTTTTCTGAACAAGCATATATTAAAGCTCAGAAACATTGTACATCAACCAAGTGCAAAGATCCCCAGGAGAGAGATCTGAGGACTGAGGGAACAGAGGGAGCTATTGTGTCTAGACTTTGCCAGAGCTGCCAGACTATGAGCTGCACCATTGCAAATTGCAATCTCTTGGTCGTTCCTCTGTTGGCGACCAGACGACGGTGACTCTGCCATGCCTGCCAAAGATAGAGTTTCAGTTAGGCTGGGGTAAAGCGGGCCGCCGTCGGATACAATATATTTGTTTTTTGTTACTGAACGAAACAAATGAATATATAATCACGGCGACGTCGTGTAGGTGTATTACAGAGGATTTAGTAGTGCAAAAGTTGGCAGAGTCAGGTTGACATTGCTGCTGCCTGCCTTCAAAAGTACTGTCATTGCTGCGAGACATACAACTAGTAACAGAAAGGGTAAACACCAGTGTGATGTGTGGCCCTTTCCTTTTTTTTCTTCTTATTTTTATTTTAAGTCGTCTGTTCAACCAGTGCTCGGTAACAAGATTTCTAGTTCCAGTGCAGTTTTATCCATAGTTAGTTTCGGACTCCAACAGATCAACCACCGATGATCATTGTTGTTCTTTCTTTTTTTTTCTTTCATTAATGCATCAATCAAGGTTGTCTGAATCACAAATTCTTAAGTGGGCCACCAGAAGTTGTCTCCGAATAAAGTCGCAATCATAGGATGCTAACTGCTAAAATTGTCGAAACATGGAGCGAGTAGTTACATTGACTGTAATTGTTAAATTTGGCCTGGCATACCAGACCATGTTCTAAATGGATTGTGGAACCATGCTGTCAATTTCCATTGCAAGAATAAAAGGAACCGAGACCGATCAAGTAGTTTATTTTGTTTTGTTCAAATTCACTTCTTTGAGTTTTTTTTATCAATTTATTATGTTAGGAAACATGTGATCTTTTCTTCTGCGAGACTCCATCCAAATCCACCACTACATTTGTAGCTTATTGAGATCGTTCAGAAAATGAGTAGAAAAATACTAAGGAAAATGACTTGGAGACCGACGAAGGACCTTCGTTGAGCCACAATTTGGACATTGCATATAATAGAAGAAGAAGAGGAAGAAGATTATCGTCCCTCTATATTCGTGAGAGTGAGGGAATTCATTGAATTGTCAGTTCTGTCTCTTGTTTGCTCTATATCACTACTCCCCTGTCCATAGTGCCCAGGGTTTTTAGGTGTTGGCAGCGTGGTGCTTCCATTCTCTAAGGCCAACATAACAGATGACATGAGTGGCCTATCATCTGGGTTTTCCTGGGCGCACAAAAGTGCCATATGACTACAAAGCAAAACTTCATCCAGTGAACATGTATCCACAATAGATGGATCAGCCAAGTCTTTTCCCTTCCCATCTTTCCACATATTCCATGCCTGAAATAACAAAAACAATTAATTGGACCGTGGTAATGACAATGCTTTTGAAATCCCTTGACTATAAGGACAGACCCCAGTGCTGAACCTCCCACGTGATGTGGGGTCTAGGGGAGGAAAATTCCCGGGCTAGCCTTACCCCCGCATGCGGAGAGGCCGCTCGAACCCAGGTCTCCTGGCACCAGTGGGATGGCTTTACCACTGCGCCAGGGCCTGTCCTCCCCTTGACTATACTGGATTTAATTTAAAACTTTACAAAAGTCAAATACTTACGTAGATTGTAATGTTTGCAAAACCCTTGATTGTGTTAATATTGCTTCTCCTTATACCAGTTACAAGCTCCAAGATTAGGACACCAAAGCTATAGACATCAGACTTGACAGAGAAGACTCCTTCCATTGCGTACTCAGGAGCCATGTAGCCACTATTTCACAATTCACTTACAAAAATTATTGCAAGAACATTGAATTTAATCATATTAAATTTGAGCACTTAATTCAACCATATACTCACTATGTTCCGACGACACGCTGTGTGTTTGCATTTTTCTGGTTATCATTGAAGATCCTTGCCATGCCGAAGTCTGCTATCTTAGGTCTCATCTCTGCATCTAGCAAAACATTGGCAGCTTTGAGGTCTCTGTGAACTATGGTCAATCTTGAATCTTGGTGGAGGTAAAGAAGTCCTCTTGCAATCCCTTTTATTATGTTAAAACGTGTTGGCCAATCTAATGACATTTTTCTTGAGTTATCTGCATATATATCAAATAATTAAAGCACTGCATTTTGTGATGTCTGTTATAAGAAATATTGAATTTTGAAAATAACTATAACTTATGGTGTATGTTATAAAGCATACCGAAAAGGATGGCATCTAAGCTTCTATTTGGCAAATACTCATATATAAGGATCTTTTCATCACCCTCAATACTATAACCAAGTAGCCGGACCAAATTTCTATGTTGCAATTTGGCAATTAATATAACTTCATTCCTGAATTCCTCAGTTCCTTGCTCTGAATCCTTACTTAGCCTTTTGATAGCAACTTCCTGACAACCTAGCATTGCCTTGGCAAAACGAAGAACAGAGAAAATTATATTATTCTGTCATATGGACAATCAATTGTCATTACTGAAATTCAAATTAAATAGGGGCGAATACCTTGTAAACTTTGCCAAAGCCTCCTTGTCCTATCTTATACGCTTCTGAGAAATTGTGTGTTGCAGCCTCAATATCCTCAAACTTGATGAAGGGAAGTTCAAAATCTTGGGCAGTGCTTCCTTCAACCAGTACGTCTGACGAACTCGTAGTAACCAAACTTACCTTACTGCTATATTCCTTACTACTTCTTTTACCTACACGCAAATTGATCAATAACCAATCCCCTTCTGACGACGAGCACAGCATAGAGGTGTTGAAATTTAGACTTTGTACCTTTTTTGAATTTGAACCAGGCTAGAAAGATGCCTGTGATTATCAGAATGCTACTCGCCAAAACTGTAGGCAGAGCAATCCTCAGTGCATTTCTATTGCTGTTTCCTCTGACACCTATTCAAAGCAAGTACATACAAAGTTTGTTTCATATGCACACAAGACAATCAGCTGTAAATGGTGAAGATTAAATGGTTGCTTAATTACCTGCTACCCGGAGGTACAGCGTGTCGCTGCCGACCACGTCGCCAATCTTCTCGGTGTCGATGAGGTCGCCGGCCCACACCAAGCACCTCGTCGCGTCCCCGGCCGTCCCGGTGGCGGTGCTCAGGTTGGCGTACGCGTACGCCACGCATGAGCAGTTGCTAGCACACTCCGCCGCGCACTCTTCGAAGCTCCGGTTGGCCACGCGCACGAACTTGTCCGGCGACTTCATCCCCGTCAGGCGCAAGAAGTCTTCGCCGGCGCCGGCGGCGCCGCACCGCAGCGCCGCCTTCCGCCGGCACCCCCGCGAGAAGTCGCCGGCGCCCCACTCCCCGGCGTCGGCGGGCTCGAAGCCGTCGAGGCACCGGCACGCCGGCGCCGGCGCGGCGGTGTTGTCGCAGTATCCGTAGGCCCCGCAGTGGCCGTAGCGGTTGCAGTCGAAGGCCGGCGACTCGCCGAGCACCACCCACGCCGGCGACGGCGAGGTTGCGTTCCAGCTCTGGAGCTGGTACGTGCCGGCGTCCGTCACGACGAACCTCGTGCGGGCGGTGGCTCCGCCGCCGTCGGAGAGGGTGTAGGTGAGGTAGATCTCGTCGGCGGTGCTGACGATGGCCTGGTACACGAAGGCGCCGGCGCCGGACTGGTACCGGCTCGCCACGGAGTACCCCGACCATGGCCCGTCCCGCATCAGCGGGCGCGTCCCGTTCCATAGGAAGAGCTGCAGGGCCGTGGCCGGGTCAACGCCGTACGAGAAGGGCCCCGGCGAGGGGTCGCCGCCGGCGACGGACTTCCACGACACCAGGCGCTCGCTGGAGCGCGTGGCGTAGGAGAGCCGGATCTTCATGCCCGGGAGGAACGAGTCGGAGGGGTGGTCGAAGCTCTGCCATAGCGTGGTGCCGTTCTGGGAGGAACGGATGACGAGGTTGCCGGTGTCTTGGAGCACCGCGACGGCGGACGGAGAGGAGGCGGCGGTGACGTTGGATGTCCAGAGGACGCGGCCGGTGGCGTCGGAGAGGACGAGGTTGGAGGTGTTGGTGAGGGAGAGCGTGGGTGGAGAGGAGGAGGTGGTGTTCGTGGCCGGGGTTTCTCTGTTGGCGATCCAGACGGCGGTGAGGGGTGGGATGTCGGCGTACCATATGCCGAGGTAGAGGTTGGCCGGAGCGGAGGTGGAGTTGGTGGGGGAGAAGAAGCCCAAGGCGAAGCCGCCGCCGTCGGATACTATGGTGGTGCCCGGGGACAGCGGCTTGCCGAGGAGAAGCCGGTCGTCGGGCGCGCACGGCGACGGCAGCAGCAGGAAGAGGACGAGGATGACTACCGCTGACCAATCCATTGGGATTGGCACTCCAGAATTCAGATACGGTGGGCCGGTAGAGTTTCATGAAAAGAAAAGAATGAGATGATAATAGCTTGTTTGGCAGGGATGGATGAGCTAGACGACCGAAGATTTTTTACTTGATTAGGAGTGGTTTTGAGGCTTTTGGTGTACAAGTAAACGATGCACAAGTTTTTGTTCTTTAATTTGACGTCACGTGTTACATAGACGGAGGAGAAAAGGGATGGCCGGGCAACGCTTGCTGCTTCGGTGCAAATGCAGGGAGCTTCCTACTAGTACAGTCTCCGACCTCGGAAGCAGACGGAGAATAACGCACAAGTTTGGAAGTCCCGTTGAATGGTAAAGTGTGGCACATGGATTCAGACTGCTTCTCATGTTATATATGGTTGACATTTCTGCTGTCCACGTCAGACTGCGCACGCGGTTGTTAGGATGGCGTTACGTTGTCACCGGACACACAGCCGCCGGACCCAGACTGCCAGAAACGCCGGCGACGGAAAATATAAGGAATTCAAATGCATTCAGTGCACAAGGAGATGCGAAGGAATTCAAATGCATTCAGTCCCTTTTGCCTTTCTTTCTAATGCTATATATGTATGTTCTATTCAGTAGACAAGATCATTTGCTTTCAGCTCTATCCAATTGAATGGGGAACATCTTGTGTTCAACGAATATGTCTGACTGACCTCAGCAGGATATTTTGTTCACGTGATGTCTTTTGAGCGCGGGCCACAGTAGCTTTAAAAAAAAATATTCTTGGGCCCTCGACGGCCGAGTCACCGATATATATTCTCTGAATTTATGCTTTGTTAATTATTTACAATCTCCCCTAAAACTAAACTTATTTGCAATCAGAAATATCTTCCGTTCATTGTTTATTTACAGACGTTTATATATATCGTCTATTGCATTGACTGATTGACGAAGAAAGATATATGCTTGTGTTAATTAGTGGCCTGATCTCCTCCTGCGCCTACCGCGCTCATCAGTAGCACACGCCATCAGGCTCGGCGGCCACGGCAGCTGAGACGGGTACGCTTGCCCCGCGTACTTGTTCCTCTCGTGTTGGAGCTCCACCCGCATCGTGTCGAGCTCGACGGAGAAGAGCCACGTCTTCTCCTGTGGCGTCACCAGCACGTACTCCTCGTGCGCCGCCACGATCATCGCGTTGCGCTGGAAGAACCTGTCCTCGCGCCCGGGCAGACCCAGCGTGGCCTCCCGCAGCCGCACGCGCCTCTCCACCTCCCACACCCACTCGTCGCCTTCGCCGCTGCCCCGGCGCCGCGCGAGGACCGTGAGCTCGTTACGCACCATCCGCACGACGTGGGGTGCGCCTCCCTTGCCGCCGATGACCCGAAAGCTCCACCGGTCGTACGACGGGTTGGGCCCGTCGTCGGCGGCGTCGGCCGGGAACGCGACGCGCGAGAACGCCATTGCCGCCTCGTCGAGAACCAGCATGGCGACGCCGCCGTCGTCTTCTTTGATCGCCCAGTAGAGGGAGCCGTTCGCGCGGCCCACGAAGGTTACGCGCTCCGTCGCGCTCGGAAGGCTGACGGCGGCGCTGTTGGTGGATTCGCTCGGAAGGTCGCGCCAGCCGCCGGCGTCGCTCCCCGGCGAGAACACGCATGCCACCGGCATGACCCGGCCTTCCTCCTCCTCCTCCAACACGTGGCACTCGCGCAGCACGGTGAGGACCCTGAAATCGTCGAAAATGCCGGTGCGGCCGGCTTGGTGGCGGTCGCCATCGAGCAGGAACACGCCGAGGCACGTCGTGTCTTCTGTGAGGATCCCCTGGCGCCGCCCGGTGAGGGGCTCGCACACGAGGAGGTCTGGGTCAGGGGAGGTATGGCTGTTGGTGCGCTTGAAGAGGAGGAGGAGGCTGCCGCGGCTGTCGGCGAGGGCCCACCCGCTGTCGCTGTCGGGGAGGACTCCGCCGTCGTCGAGGGAGAAGCGGCGGGCGTCGACGGCGGCGCCGAGCGACGACGGGGAGGGGATGAACGCCGGGTTGCCGGTGATGGGCGGCGTCCCGTGGTCGACCCAGTCGGGGTCGAAGGCGTGGTAGTGGCCGGCGACGTAGGAGCGTGCGTGGAGGCACCGGGAGAGGAATCCGGCGGCCGTGATCGCCCGGCGCCAGCGCTTGCAGGCCGCCGCGGCGCGGAGGATGCAGGCTGAGGAGCGGAGGCGGAGGAGGATCAGCTCCAGGAGGTGGTCGGGGACGTCGTGCACGCTCGTCGGCCCGGTGGACGGTTGCTCGCTCTTGGATGCGCTCTTGCTCTTGGGTTTCTTGTGCTGCTTGTCCCTGCGCTGACGACGACGGCGGCTCTTGGAGTTTGACGCCATGGCTCTGTTGTGCGATGTTGCTACTTCCCCTGTGTGTGCGCGTGATTCCTGCTCTGGCCGTTAGCTCCGCGAGCTTTAACAATGGTGACAGTGTGACACTGTTCTTTCAGTGTTTGACGCAGCTTGGTCTGCAAGCAAGCTTACCGCGCCCTCCAAGTACCGTGTGTGCAGAATGGACAAAAAGTGGACAAAAAACATCGATCCGCCGCATATTCTGAATTCTGATTATTAATTTGCTAAACGTGGCTTATTACCGTAAACTTGCGTCCTAAGCAACTCGTCGAAGTGGGGTTTAACTTTATGCAATCGAATATGAGCGGCAAGGTTGGTGAAAGTTGAGGTACATGGTGGTGAGTTGGTCCTGGTCAATACAACACGCTGATGCCATTTTACGTGCTTCGCACTAAGGAATCCGGTGATTTTTTTTAATACAAATGGTCATGCTGAATTTGTGTACAACAGGATACAAGTGCTTACGACAAATCATGGCCTTCTTGGGTACAATATTTTCTTCAGGAAAAAAGACGGGTGCTTTCGTTTATTCTCGTTCTAATGGGCTTCCATCAACTTAAATGCAATTTACTAATGGTAATGGGCCTTTCAACGTTTAAAAAAACAGTAATGGGCCTTTTAACACTTTGTGGACCATTCTACTCTAATCTTAGTAAATCGGATCTGTCGGAGTCCTGTGTTTGGTTTGTTGTAGTTGCTGGCATGGGTTTCAACTCCTCTCTGGATCATCAGTCTACTGTAGATCAAGTTTGGGCTCTAGGACATACTCCCTCCATCCCCTTATGATGGGACTATTTCTAAATTTTAAAAATCTCTATACGATAGGACTGTTTGACCATTGCCTTAGGTCCAATGCACAACAATGTTTAGTTTGCTCAATTTTTTAGTACATCATACAAGATTTTTTTAGTACTCTCACCGTATTGAAATAGAAATCGTTTTGGACAGTGACACGGCCTCTAAAATGTAACTTTAACTTCTTATTTTTTTAAAAATATTTATTAAAAATAATATGTTCATACTTTTATAGAATACTTTTGAAGACAAATCTATTCATATGATTTTCACATTTCCAAACACAACGAATTAAAAGTTATTCGTGATTTGTACACATCCATGCAGTGCATGACTAAATTTATTAACCAGCAATGAAATTAATGTTTATTTTTTTATGATAGAAGTCACAGAAATTAAATTAGATTTTAGCCTTTAGTTTCTTGCAATATAGTGTCAATTGCTACAAACTAAACATTCCCTTAAAATTCCTTTGAACAGTAATCTATGGATACCTTTCTACACTTCACATGTGTATGATTTGACTAAATATTAATCAAACCAAATGTTAATAAAGCACGTATGACTATACTTTTCCAAGTCAAAACACGCCTAATTCGCAAAAAAAAAAAAGGTCAAAACACGCCTCACACGCAGAGGGAGCAACATGTCCAAACATTAACTTTGACAGGATTCATTCGAACATCTAAATGAAAAGGAACTTTATTTTCCCTACACCGATTAATTTTGGAAATTAAAATGTAACAATAGAGAGCATATAGGGATTTTTACCCCGAAGCCTTTCACGCTTTCTAGCTCAAAGAAACTATCCCGTCTTCTTTTTCCCGTCAGTACATGTGGTTTGTCCTCATCGGAGCTCGCCGGATATAGATCAAATGGAGAAAAATCTCGTCGGAGATGAAGCAAACGAGATCGAATTTTGCCGGAGATGAAAAAGACGAGTCAAATCTCGCTAGGGTTTAGGGATTAAGATGTGATGAGAAAAAAATTGTATGTACGTGAGGAGCTCAAGAAACACTCCAGCACCATTATTTTTTTCATGACTTCAGTATTCATCTCATAATGTGATTCCTTTAACTTAAATACACTTACAAATGGGCCTTCAACGCTTTGTCGGCCATACTATTTCAAAACCTTAGTAAATCAGATCTAACAGAGTATCAGTGGATCGAATTTGGTTAGACTCTAGGACATACGTCCTACAAGATTTTTGTAGTGCAATGTATGCCGATAGAAGTGATAGAAATTAAACAAGATTTTAGCCTTTTATTTTTTTTTGCAATACTGTCAATTGCTACACACTATAAACATCTATTTAAAATTCCTTTGAACATGAATCTGTGGATGCTATTGCCACCTTTGTACACTTAACATGTATATATATAGTTTGACTAAATCTTAGTCAAACCATAAGTTATTAAAGTTCACCTACCTTTTCAGATCAAAATACGCCACACATTTTTATTTTGACAGAGCAACATGTGTAAACTATGCGCTTAGACAAAGATCCGTTCCAACATCCACATGAAAAGTACTGTCTACCTACCGAAAAAGCTTATTCTTCCTACATGGACTAATAGAGATCATCAAAGGATTTTGAGCTCCAAGCATTCACGTTTTCTAATGCAGAAGCTCTCTCTCCCCCGTCCTTTTTTCCCCACCTCATTAATCTCCCGCGCAAGCACGCATAACCGGCGGCCATGGCGGCGCACAAGGGTAAGTCACTCCTTTGTACCTGTTCCTGTCATGCTCGCGCTCCAGCTCCATGGTGCCGAGATCCACGGAGAAGAGCCACGTCTCCTCAGCCGGCGACAGCACGACAAACTCCTCCGTCGCGGCGATGATTTCAGGGAGGCACTGAAAATACTCTTCTTTACGCCCAGGCAGGAGGAGGCTGGCCTCCGCCAGCTCTACCCTCTTCTCCAACACCCACTCTTTGTCGCCGTAAGATTCATCAGAGGCGCCACTATGGAAAGTATAGCTACGGACCTCGAGGTCGCCACTGCTTGCGATGCAGACGATGCGCACCGTACATCCATCCACGGCGACGACCCGGAAGTTGCTTGCTTGGAAACCCCACGTCATGTGGTCCGGGAACGCCATGGCGGAGAGCTTGAACGTCCGCTCATCGAGGACGACCACCTGTCCATCGTCGCAGCCCCAGTAGGCCCGGCCTCCCGTGCGGCCGGCGAGGTGGACCTCCTCTATGTTCGGGAGACAGACGCTGTCCAGCATGTCGTATTCGCCGACGGCACACTCGATGCCGCCGTCGCCACCGCGGGAGAACACCGCGGTGTACGGCCATCCGCTTCGGTACAGGTACCACCCGTCAGATTCCACCACGTCCATGCCGTGGTCGTCGTCGTCCCGGTCAGGGTCGTACAGCACGAGAAGCACACGGAAGTTGTCCATTCCGATGGTGCCGCCTGCCTCATCGTCCGCATCGCCGTCGAGGAGGAAGGCGCTCATGACGCAGCCGCAGTGCCACGGCAAGACGATCTTCTCGTATCGCCTCGTCAGCGGCTCGCAGACAACTAGTTCAGGGGCCGCCGTAGGGTCGCCGTAGTTGTACCGCCGCCTCCAGGCGCCGGCATACTCTCTCAAGCAGACCTCGTCGTAGAGTACCAGGAGCAGGCTGCCGCGGCTGTCGATGACCTGCCGCTTTCTGTCGCCGGCGCTCGGCATGAAATCGAGCGACATCGGTTGGCGCACGGGGGATCCTGATGAGGGAACGAACACGGGATCCTCGTGTGGAAAGGTGTGGGACAAGCCAAACGAGCACGGGGGATCGGCGTTGACGGCGTAGTAGAAGTG
This sequence comes from Urochloa ruziziensis, assembly GCA_015476505.1. Taxonomy (NCBI): domain Eukaryota; kingdom Viridiplantae; phylum Streptophyta; class Magnoliopsida; order Poales; family Poaceae; genus Urochloa; species Urochloa ruziziensis. Next base: position 43,854,801 of record CM027119.1, read on the forward strand.
CCCCACCGGCGGGGGTGCGTGGTGAAGAGACCGGAAGCGGCGGAGGAAGGCGCCGTCCGCGCCGGCGACGATGCGGCGCCACCGTCTGCACGTGGCGGCGGCGCGGGTGAGCGAGACGGACCAGTCGAGGCCGAGGAGCACCAGCCCCAGGAGGTCGTCGCTGAGGTCGTCGACGCTGGTAACTGGCTGATCTATCTTCCGGTCCTGCTGCTTGGTCATCTTCCGCCGGCGGCGGCTCCCCCTGATCCCCATTGGTTTTCGGCCGAGGGACTAGGGTTCAATGTCCCGTAGGAGTAAGACCCGATCAGATCAGGTCTTTGATAAAAAAAAGTGTTTTCTACCATTCAATTAGTATTATACTCGCTCCGTTCATTCCAACTTTCTTGGAGGGTCAAACTATTTTATCTTTGACCAAAATTATAGAGATGCCTTCAAAGATCTATCATACCGAATAGTTATACTATGAAAATATATCTAATGAAGAATCTAATCACTACTAAAAAAACATTTTCGGAGACGGTTTTTTTCATTAACGGAGGCGGTTTTGGCAACCGTCTCTAAGCTCGGGTCTCTGTTAATCGATGATTAACAGAGACGGTTTGGGAACCGTCTCTGTTAATAAGCATTAACAGAGACGGTTTTTGTAACAACACCGTCTCTGTTAATAAGCATTAACAGAGACGGTTTTTGTAACAACACTGTGGCAGAACCACCCCAATTATGTCAGCTCAAGTGCATTGTCCCTTAGCTAATGCAAGCAGTGCAGCACACTCGCACTTCAACTGACATAACCGTGTAGTTGCTGTCGGGTAACTCCCGATTACACCACTGATCACATTATCGAAACCAATACGAGGCATGTCTCACTCCACAATGAGCACAGATGATTAACGAGTCACAAATTTTACAACACAGTACGCGTGGATTTAATTTACAAAACAGGACATTATAAAAGTTATTACAACACAGAGTTTTAAAAGCACAGCGGAAGTTTAAAACAGTACGAGTCTACGACGATAAAAACATGATAATGCACAAGTAGCCCAGCTGGCATTATCAATCCCTCGGCTCCCCACCCTGCGAAGCCGGAACAAACTGCAACTGGAAACCTTCAGGGACACCAAACGGGAAAGCTTCAGCGGCCTGCTCTGCTAAGCTAGACTCAGACTCTGAAAAAGGGTTAACACAAGCTGGTTGAGTAATTTAATACTCAGCAAGACTTAACCGACTGATGAAAACTAAGACCCTAGTATGCAAGGCTTTTGGCTGGGTTTTTGTTTTGCCAAAACAAGCAACTAAAATAGATCCTTACTTTCAAGTTTTAGCAATCAAATTTTAGTTGAGCTATTTGATCTAGATTAGCATTTATAAAAATTTTACAAATGAGAGAAAGAACTTGATTAAATAACTCATACAGCATATGATCATCAACAAAAATTCAAGTTCTTAACTAGCGATGCTGCCCAGTGATCAAGAGCTCAATACCGTGAGTACGGCGAATCGATTCGGTTTTATCCCTTGCAAGGTTAACCTACCCACACGGCACAAACGAGCCCCGTCGAGCTGCTCATGCCAGCCGTTCCTTCAGCCAACACTAAATACTTGACCTACCCTGCTACCCTCAAGTACCAGTCCCCACCGATACCAACGACGGGTCAGCCATGAGTTACTCTAACCGGTACATGAATAAGCAGTCAGGCGTAGTTCAACATACCAGTGCGAGCTAAAGTACATAAGTTACCAGTTTCAACTACCTCTTACTCCCAGCATGTGAGGTAGTACAATTTAATCTTGATCCCAGAGCTAACAACGAACGGGCCTTAACTGGCACAGGCGGAGCTACAACATTCCATTCTTTTCCCTACCAACATTCTCCGCCCGGCCTAACTTTCTTTTCCAGTCTAGATGACAGGTTAACATAACTTTGAAAGAACCCACTTAGCATCTCGCGAGTAACAGGCAATTACTCGACTTCTACCGTTAACCAGCCTAGCAATTCTATCGACCTATACATACTAGAAAACTCGGGGTTTTCCTAAGGATCATGCAACTAGGTTTTCATTCAACTCCTATGAAAACTTAAATGCATAAGGTAAATACTTTGTAACGTAAATAAATTAAAGTGTGGCTGCGTTAAAAAGGTTATATGCACTCCGGTGCTTGCCTTCGCTGGCCTTGGGCCCTTCCGAGTCTTGGCTCGGGTCTTGTTCTGCCTCAACTACAACGACCTCGGGCTCTGGCTGCTCAGCCTCTGACTCAGGCACCAAGTTGTACACCCCGTCAGCTAGCACGTTCTCTACATGAAAATGCACATGTGTGAGTTTGGAATAACAGTGAGAAAAGATACAAAATCTTACATGCAGCAATTCAATTATACAGCTTAAGTACAAAACAAGATATGCACATGAAATCACATGAAATGTTGCAAAAACCATTTTTAACATTTTATAGAGTAAGTGCATATCTCTTTAAGCAAGATTAACTTATCACTAAGAAAGAAATATAATAACAGATTCAAACTTTACTGAGTTCATCAAAACTGTTTAGAAAACATTTTATTAGCATAACTATATATATAAAACCATTTAAATACACATATAAAGGGTTATTTAGCAACTAATTAAACAAATAAACCTACACATGTTATCTAGCAGCACAAAAACTTCTCTGAGAAGCTTTTAACTCAAGATTACCACTGAAAATTTTTCAACACTTTATTTTAACAGAAACTAATTATTTTGAAAAAGACAAAAAGGCTATAAATCTACCAAAACAACAAACAGCAACAATATTAAGCACAAAAATGCAAAACTTCACAGAAACACCATCTACACACTAACACAGATTTACCATGATTTATTGAGCTCAAAAACATATGCACAACTATTTTTAACAGCACAAACAAGTTAATCATGGAGAAAAAGCTTAACTTAAACTACACAGACAGCATGCAACCCAAAAATTTATTGTGCTCACAAAAACACATCCTATAGCTACTGTGTTTTTCTGAAAATTTTTGGACATGCAGAACTATTTATTTTGACAGAAAGCTAATAAACTAACTAAAACTTCTACACAGAAAACTGCATATAAACAACATGATTTTATATTTTTCTGTTGTAGCCAAGGATGCAACAAGTACAACAAAATTGGTTTCACAATTTTCTCACACTCCTATGATTTTCTATGCATTAAACAAGAAATACATGTATGCTGAAAAGAAAAACAAAAGAAAAACCGAAAACACTTTTGCGCTTAGGCCCCTGGATCTAAAAGATCTATTACCAACCAGTCCTTTCTTCACAGATAAGCCCTTAGATTTTCTAGAAAACCCCCCAGAACTTTTCCACCTTCTCACTTAAACCCAACACTCTTTCACATAACCCCCTGGAAAGACTTGATCTTCTAATCGAACACCCCTGGCCGAACTCAGCCGTGCACAGCGCGCCGCCGCGCGGTTGACCGGCCGGGCTCGCCGGAGAAGAAGGCCGGAGACCCGCCGGAGATGACCCACGGCCTCAGGACTCCAAGCCGCACCACCTAGGCATGAAAAACCCAAGGATTAGCAAAGGATTGGCATGTGTCCACGGCCGGCGGCGGTTCACCGAGAAGATGGCCGGCGCTAGAGCTTACCGACGCCTCGGAGTTCACGATGAGAGGGCGCACGGCTTCAGGGAGTCATGGAGTAACCATTTGAGCGGTTGGGAGAGGCGGGGAAGGATGGGAAGGCTAAGCTCCACGGCGAGGTGGGGTGGCGGCAATGGCGGCCGGAATTCGAGTCGGCGAGGGCACTGGAGGCGGAGAAAGGTGGAGCCGAGTGGTTGAGGACGACGAGGACGACGAGGAGAGTTTACTGGAGCGGTGAATTGGACCAAGACGGCTTAACCGCGGTGAATCCGCGTGTCCATCACTGGCGGCGTACAGAGCTCACCGCTCACCGCCAAAATTGGTGTCGCCGGCCGAGCTCGACACCGAGGCAAATCGCATGACTTGGAGCGCGACTGGCAGTGCGAGGCGACGGCGCGTGGCAAAGGGCAGTAGAGCATGGCGCGTGGCACCGACGGCGCCAGCGCAGAGCTCGAGCTCGAGCTCGCTCTGTCTGAAGTCTGAATCGATCGATTCGATTCAGAAACAACAGTAACCGCCAGATGTACTCCAAAGATTTGATTCAAACTCGAAATTTCATGTATAAACTTTCCAAAACTCCAATACAAAAGTTGTAGATGGTACCAAGGGGAACAACTTTTGTTAAAGTCACCAGGTTCAAAAAGATTTGGTTTGAGAGATAAATTCGATCAAACTTCGGCCAAAAACTTGAACTCAGAAAATTTTCTAAGTCCCCGAACAGAATTGAATTTAGCTGACTTTGAGCATGAAAAAGAAATAGCTAGAGTTTGATATCCTGGAGTTGTTCATGATTTTTGAAGAGTTCAAACTACCATCTTTCAAACTATGAACTTGATTTGGTTTGGATAGATTGAAAAATAAAAGATATGGAGCTCTAAAGTTGGCTAAAAACTGCTGTCAGAAATTGGACTTAGCCAAATTTCAGAAGTGCTGAATTCAGTGGTTTGACCACTATTTGACCAAGAGTTTGAGCAAGCAAAAGATGTTTTTGCCCCAAACCAAAACTTCTAGCTGAGAGTAGATAGTTCACTAATGAATTTTCAAATTGGCCAAAAGCCACTTGTTTAAACATTTTGAATTTTAAACAAGCCCCCAAAAGGGTTAAAAGGAAAAGGTTCTAACTTAACCAAATTTGAATTCAAAGGAGTTTAAAAACGAAATTTGACTTTTGGGAGTCCATTTAAACTTGATACTCAGTTCAAAAACATGATGAGCACCAAGAATTTTGTACACTGAGTAGATGTGCATGCTAAATTTTTCAAAAGTGACACGGGGTGTCACAAACACCAGCTCTGTTAATGGTTTTACAGATAAAAAAATGATTTCGAATCCTAATTTTGTCAGGCCACACATATTACACACATTCACGTCACCGCCTCCGAAAATGATGGGCATTAATAGAGACGTAACCATTTCGCAAGTGTCTCGGAAAATGTTTTGGCAGTGTCTTCAAAAATGTTTTTTTGTAGTAGTGAATGGTACTTATTTGATATCATAAGTGTTAGTATTTTATTGTATAAATTTGGTCAAAGTTACGAAAGTTTGACTCTCCAAGAAAGTTGGAATGACTTATATTTAGGAACGGAGGGAGTAGTTGTTTATTTGTTGCTTACTCCTGCCGTTGAAAAAAATTCATGAAGTTTTTGCATATTTCCTCCGAAAAATTATTCCCAGTGGTCTTTTAGTATAGTTTCATTCATGTACTTAAAGGCCACATTTGGACTTGAGGCAGGGCACGGTTTTAACTTTTAAAGTAGTTGAATTTTTTTTCCATAGTTTATTTGATGCATACGTCTCCTTTTCAAAACACAATTCAACGTCTCGACGATACATTTGGACTTGAGGCAGGGCTCGGTGTACGGGACTCAGGACGTCCGATGTGTACACATGCACGTGGCAGTCTCCACGGTGAAGAAAACTGGCGACCAAAGCAAAACGGATCGCGCTGTAGTTGCAATATCGACACAAACTGCGTGCAACATCAAAGTTTTATGTTTGCAACATCGATGAAACATTTCGAAAAATAGATCTAGAAAAATTCTCGCCGCAACATCGAGTCATGTTGCATGAAACATGTAATTTTTTTTGCAACATTGAGAATGTGCGATTGGAACATGAAAAGTTCATATTTGCAACATCGGGAATGCATACAGATATGCCATCGAATACCATCGATCGAATATCCAGATCTACTTTTTGCAACGTCCGCATAAAACAGTTGGAACATTGTTTTGAAGCATATGAAACACGCGAAACATATACATGTAACATGTAGCAAAACCTAGAAAAAAAGGAGGACGAATGATAAGGATGAGGAAGAGGATGGCGAGCAGGGAGCTCGCCATCGGGGGGCACCACTCAGGGGAGTTCGTGCCGCCGGGGGACCTCGTCCTCGTGGGGAGCTCACATCGCCGGAGAAATTCAGCCATGGTGTGCCTCGAGGCAAAACTCCGGGCGGCATCCATGGCGCGAGAGCACGGGCGGCAGCCATGGTGTGACACTGAGATGAGCCTGCCCAGCAGGAGGAGCTCCGCACAACGCACATGGCCAGCGGCGCGCGGGAGCTCTGGGGCCGCTGTGCACGTGGCTGACGGCGGCGCACATGACCACGGCGACGCACATGACCACGACGGCGCGAGCTCGTGAGCACCAGCGACGAAGCTCGTCCCCTGCAGCAGCACCGGCAGAGGAGAAGACTGCAGCGGCGGCGAATTGACTCAATCGAGAGGGGCACAACGGTGGTGATTCGGCCGAATCGTGCGGGACGACCGTCGTGCAGCAACACCGACGAGGAGGGGTCGCGGCCGCGTCCATCTTCCAGCGCGTCAGATTTGACAGAGACGAAAACAACAGAGACCAGGAGAGAAAGGGCCGCGGGAGGCCGGAGGCGTCCGATACGCTCGGACGTCAGAGTCCAAGCATTACCCATAAGGTTTTGCGGAGCGGCAGCGCCATGGACTCCATCCCCGATGACCGGGCGGGGGGTTGCTGCAGTTTGCGGCTGTGTGAAGGCGGAGCAGTTTGTATTGCACTGCAACTCGCAGTCTTTGGATGCCCAGCAGAAGACACGACCAGCACGAGCGGAGCCAGGATCCAAGGATAGGGGGGAGGGGGCAACAAGGCTGTTTGCCTATCATGTATGTCAAATTAGTAAGTAGTAAGGTAATTAGATAATTTGGTGTAAAATTAGTAAGATAATTAGAGAATCTTATGCTAAATTAGTAAGATATTTAGAATCTCTCTTAGGAAAGCAACAACCTTGGGGGGTGCCAGGCCCCCCTCAGCCCCCTTCCCTCCACACCTGATGACCAGCACGACCAAAACGGCAACGACCGCCGCCGCCTTGAGAGCAGCTGCACCTAAAGCCATGCCACCATTTCCAGGGGCGGGTCATGGCATGGCCTGCCCCTCGAAATGATTTTAAGGGGCGGCCCTTATCTATAGTAGCGTGTTTGCTTCTGTAGGGGGGCGTTGCCTTAGGCCTGTTTGGCACAGCTCCACTCCATAAAAAACAGCTCTGCTACACCAACTCTATTATTTTGCAGCTCTACTCCATCAACTCTAGAAAAATATGGAGTTGTTGTACGTGCTTGGCTGATTACAGTGCTCTAGCTCTAGATACATGATGATTTGTTGTGATCAGTCTATTTTGCCCTTTGTAAATGGGCCCATATGTCACTCTCTACACAATGTGTAACCTTAAGGTAGGGCCCATACTAAAATAAAAAACAGCAGTCTTCCCAACCGTTCCTATCCTCTCTTCATCCTCTCCGCGTGCCCTTCATGGCTCCATATCTCTCCGAGCTCGTCCCCTCCATTCAAAGCCAAATCCTCCAGATTCTCTCCACAACAACACACATAGCTATGCTTTACAGCAAACAGAGCTTCAACTATCGGATTGAGCTTCTCTCATGTTGAATCAAGCGCCACTTTCCCTCCTGCTTGGATGCTTTCGGTGGAGAGAGAAGTAGAGCAGAGATCGTGCTTGTTTGTTTGGAGAAGATGCTGCTCAGAATTGAAGGGAATTTCTCTTGTGGAGTAGAGGAAGGCGGCATACAGTAGTGGCGGCTTGCAGTAGCATGCCATTTGCCTGCCGCGTAGTCTGTGCGTGGCCAGCATGGGTATTCTGGAGTTCAAAGGTCCCAAGCCCTTCCAAAGCTTGTGTCGTCGGAGAGGGTGTAACAACCCGTGGCTACACCAGCGAGATCAGCTCGGGAGCGTGAGCAATCATAGGGAGAAATCAAAGGGGTAGTAATCTCTGGTAGGAGAAGAAGAGGAAGACGACATCCAGTTCCTTCTCTGTTTCTAATTTCTGAATAATTTGATTGATCTCTATTGGATGTGCCAAGCTTCCGTTATGTAGCCTTCGCCTTGGGCTTCTCTTGGGCTGGATTGTGACTAAGCAAATGGGCCTCGCAGACTTGGGCTTCTCTTTTGGTTCCGAGCATACTTGGGTCATGACATTACCGTCCCCTAGAAACTTTGCTTGTCCCTAAGCAAAGGCATGCCCTCGCCTCTTGAATTCTGCAGTGGAAGGACATTGGCATGCACAGTCTACTTCTGGAAGTAAAACAGAGAACAACACCTTGATCAACAGACTGAGTATTGGTTACCATCCGTTCTTCCTTTGTCTCAATCTTGATGATCAACTTTGCAGTTTTCATTCTGCCTGGATCCCATGGCCAGTTGAGCAATAAGAATCTTATGATCAATTTTGGAGCATCAACCATTTCAAGTGCTTGGTCTCCAAAATAGGGAAAGCACCTCTCCAATTTACTTGAATTCTCCGTTAAACAGAACAACATCAACACCTGATTAGTTGTTTCAGTAGCAACAGCATGGATTCTTCTTCTCGTAATTTTCCTTCTCCTATTGCCATGTAGCTTACCCGATCCAAGCTTGCATATATAATAGGTTGTCACATCCCAATTTGTTTGTCCCAAGTGACCCACCTTATTTATAGACGACAACACTTGAATCTCTATCCAGTTAGCACACATAATACATAGCAATCCTTTACCAGCTTTTCTGCATGTCCTCAAATTAACAACGGAATATGCCACCTCAATAAGGGCTGCATATAAATTCAGTAATACAGTTTGCCATGATAGACTATCATCAATGTGAGACCTCAACAATCTTGAATCGGAAGGGCAATTAGAGTTGGAGCTGTAGAGTAGTACTGCCTCTGCATTACTAAGAATAATAAAGCCTGGATCCCATTGCCTTCGAACTGAAGAAGCTATTTGTGTTGCAGGTCATGTAGCTTTATCTTACCAGAACAGATCAACTTGAAGTGCAGGACTAACACCACAGTCGGTGAACACTTTACTTTGGTAACCATCGATTCTTCATTAACATTGCAATTTGCAAGTCTTAGTATGCCCTGTCCCCATTGCCTTTTAGCCATACAGTATAGGTCAACTTGCTGCTCATTTTTTCCTGGACTAAAACCATTGCACCTCCAGGATGGAATTTTTTTGAACACATGTCCCTTGACCTTATTATATTGAATGAAACCTCCTAATAGTGGCCTTTTGTCAAGCAGTGAATGAGCAGTATCAATTCCACATTTATCAACTCTGCAAACACTTGCTGCTATCATTTCTTCAGATGTGACCAAGTTCTCACTACCACAGTTCAGCTCCTGGCCAGCGGGCACATCAAATATGTCATTTGTTGTGATGACTACAAGTAAATTGGTTCCTCCTATGCCATCCAGGTCATCTCCCCATACTGATTGCTCCGAATGATTACTTTGTAGCTCAAGGTTGTATGGCATATTGACACTGTCTTTTATGTCGTGACAGAATATTTCACCAAGTTTCTTTAGGATGCCGATGCTAATCTTGGACTATTTGAAACTGATGGTAGCATCCACGAACAGTTCAGGGAATAGTGATAAGCCACCAATACAGGTCAACACCTCATCACCATCGGAATCAATTGTTGACTCTGTCTTCTCATTATCCATGTATTCACTGACCAAGTCATGTTGCTGCATTAAGTCCTGAACATCCAGATTTGCTTGCATCTCATCCCACCTTGCATTCACAAAAGGAATTTCATCAAAAATTGGCTGATCCAAAATGTGTAGATCATCGCAAATCACATCTGCAAGAGGTATGCCTTTGAACACTTGTTGCGCATCAGCTTCAGATGCCCTTGAAGAAATCAATGTTGCCTTCTTAACAAGTGCAGCTCCATCATCGTCATCCCACACGACTTTGTTGTCCTCAACCAAGCACTCTCCAGATGAAGTTACACGCTGCATCAATCTGTCCCATGATTCAAAGCCATGCTGTGGCTCCTCATCCCACACAACCTCAACAGAAGGCAGTTCATCCAGCTCAAAACCATCCCAACCCACTGAAGCTTGAATAGACTCTTGCTTTCTCTCTTCAGGCACCATATTCTTATCCACAAACATATCTCTGCCTAATGCTAGCTGCTGCAGTAACCCGCCATGGTCGTGCATGCTATGCACATCCTCATCCCAGATCACATCAGCAGGTACCTTATCGAACACCTTATGAGCATCAATCTGGTGAGGCATTTGATCAAACACCTGTTGGACACCATACCTATCAGATTGCTGCCACATGACCTTGGTCTCCTTGCTGCTCATGGCTTCTACTCAATCAGTACCAGAGAAATCCGCTAGCAATTCTACCAGAGAAATCGCAACGGAATCCCCAACCAAGAAATCCGTCACCGAAATCCACCAGAAATTTCCACAAAATTCCACTCGAACTCCTGCACGAGCAGAGGAGATACTCGCGTCATGGATCGTGTTTTCACTGCACCAAGTAGAAGCAATCGCTTCCAAGCTGCCACCGTGACCAACTCCGCCGCCGCCGCAAAATTTCACTTCTTCGTCGTCGCCGCCGCGCCCAGAGAAAAGTCGAATTCTACCGCCGCCACACGCCGCCGAAGGAACCGCACACCCACCGCCGAGGATAGACGAGTCTCTGATACCACTGTAACAACCCATAGCTACACCGGCGAGATCAGCCCAGGAGTGTGAGCAATCACAGGGAGAAATCAAAGGGGTAGTGATCTCTGGTAGGAGAAGAAGAGGAAGACGACCTCCAGTTCCTTCTCTGTTTCTGATTTCTGAATAACTTGATTGATCTCTGTTGGATGTGCCAAGCCTCTGTTATGTAGCCTTCGCCTTGGGCTTCTCTTAGGCTGGATTGTGACTAAGCAAATGGGCCTCGCAGACTTGGGCTTCTCTTTTGGTTCCGAGCATACTTGGGTCATGACAGAGTGTAAGTTCTCGTCACCGTATGGGCATCTCCACTTACCAGATCGAGTTCTCGGCCAGAGCAGCTCTCCATTGAGATCGACGCGGACGGCGGCAGCACCACAACCGGCGGAGAACGAAGGCGGCATAGCTTGGAGGGGACCGGTGCCATGGCCGGCGGCACAGGAGGCCTGCCCCTGCAGGGGCCATTGCCCGCAGGGAAAACGACAGGAGGAAGGATGGGGGCGACAGAGCGCTTTCTTTTTATTTCACGAACTGGTACGTCCATAACAAGTGGCAATGGTGGGTAAATAACCCTAACTCCTTGAGAAGATATGAAACTGACATTTTCGGAGCACCCTTTGAGGTACCCCATAAAAAGCATAGAGCTGGCCCCTAACTCCGAGTTTTTTTCTATAGTTTTCGGATCTAGAGTTTCTAGAGGTAGACGTGTTTGGCAACGAGTTCGTGGAGCAGTGTTAAAAAAAAGTTGGAGTGGAGCTATCCCAAACACGCCCTAGTCTGCCCCTAAAAAAAAGACTGGCTCCTACAAATGTTCTTTAAGTAGTGAGAAGGGGAGAATGGGGCTTGGTCTACACAACGCACGTATCCGCGTGACTTCCAACACTTTCCATTCCCTATGCTTTGGTGTAGGTTAATCTTTGAATCTAGTCTTTCTAGGACCCTATAGACTTGTTACTATACTAATCGTCTAGGGTGATTGTAGGTCGCCGCATCCTTGCATGGCAGCTCTTATCTGAGCATAGGAAGCAATAATAATCCATATTGTATCTCGTATTTCTGAATGAAGAAATTGACACATCTTGTAAAGACATCTGGTAAATTTAAAATACGCCCGCTATCACGGAGTTGCCTTCAAAGGTTTTTAGTACCTTATGCGTTCTAATTATAAAATAAGAATATAAAATACTTTAAAGTCTGAACTAACATTAATAACAACCGTGACTTTAGATTACAGATTATGCAAGAGCTAAATGGCTGTTTAGTAACACTAGCTTTTATTTCTCCTCGTTATTCTGCAGAACAGATGAAACATATCTAGCAAATGGCTGTTTAGCAACACTTTTATTTCTAGCTTGAAACTCTCTTTCTTCTCTTCCGTCTTCTTCCCTTTCTTAATTTCTTACCATTCTCTACACAAACACGCATAACCGGCGGCCAAGGCAGCGTGTAGAGGAACGCGGGCCCAGTGTATTTTTTCCTCCCGTGTTTACGCTTGAGCTCCATGGTTTCAAGATGGACGGAAAAGAGCCACGTCTCATTCTCCGGCGACAGCACGACGAACCCCTCCTGTGCGTCGATGATTTTAATTCCCTGGGCAAAATATGTTTCCTCGTGCCCTGGAAGCCCTCGAGTTGCCTCCACCAGCTGTACCCTCATCTGAAGTTGCTGCCGTTATTGGTGAACACGCTGGCGGACAGGTAGCCGTGGCCGTTGTGGCAGTCCCTGTAGATGCGGCCGCCGTACAAGTCGTGTTGATAGAGCACCAGCAGCACACGGAGGATACAGACGTTGCGCAGGAAGGCACCGAGGATACAGACGCCGATGGGGGGTGGGGGGCGGTCGGGCGGCGGGATAGCCAGGTACCGTCGCGTCAGCGGCTCGCAGACGACTAGGTCAGGAGTCATCATGTCAGCACGATGGTAACAGCAGTAGCAGCTGCGACGATCAGGACGTTCCTTCTCCATGAGGAGAAGGTGAAGGCTGCCGCGGCCGTCGACGAGCTCTCGCGGCCCGCCGTCCCAGGCGCAGGGCACAAAGTCGACGGAGAGTTGGGGCCCGCCGCCGTTTGGTCCACAAGGTGTAGATGCAGATTCCGACGAGGGGACGAAGACGGGGTCCACGCCCGGCCAACAGTGGTCTTGGCCATAAGAGCACGACGTGTTGGGGTTGATGCTGTAGAAAGTCCCGACGGCCGGGGGAGCGTGGATGGACCGGAAAAGGCGGAGGAAGGCGCCACCGGCGACGAGACGGCGCCAAGGCTTGCACGTGGCGGCGGCACGGAGGAGCCACTTGGGTGAGTCGAGGCCGAGGAGGACTAGCTCCAGGTGGTCGTCGCTGAGGTCGTCGATGCTCGTCGCCCCAGCCGGGAGTCTTTTCCTCTTGCGATCCTTGGCGATCTTGGCTTGTGGGCTCTCCGTCTCCATCTGATAGGGCACGCGAACAATCGGGTCTCTCTTTTCGCCACGATGGCATAATGCAAACCATGTGCAGATTATTAGAGATATAATATGCTATATTTAGGTTTAAGATCTGAATGGAATAACTGATCAAATCCAATTTGTTGATCACTACGGGAAATCCCGTGTTTGCCGTGTGTCCAAGGCTTTGCCGTGAGCCACCTTGCGGGCACACGGCAAACAAGCCTGTTTGCTGTGTGCCTGTCCACGTGGCACACGGCAAAGCCGTGGCACACGGTGGCCCGAGGCACACGGTGGCCCGAGGCAGGCACACGGCAAACAGGCCGGCACACGGCAAAGCGGCCTGTTTGTCGTGTGTCTAGCCAGGCACACGGCAAACAGGCTGCAAAAAATTTGAATTTTGCCTCCAAATTTTTTTTGCTAACTTCTTTGTCCATATATTATTTCATGTTAGTTTTGTGCATGTTTTCCGGTCTGTTTGCTATATTTAATCACTTTATATCATTATTTTTAATTTTGCCGATACGGCAAATTTGAACTGTGAGTGTTTCGAATAATGTAATGTAATGTTTGAAAAAATGTTATTCGGATTCTTAAGACTAATATGATGCCATGTCCATTAGATGGAATCAAATTTTGAATATATTGCTCGCTTACCGTGTGCCCGAATTTGGGCTCGATTCGTTTAAAAGTTTTATAAAATACAAAAAAGGTCAAAAAATTATAAATTTTGGCGTGATGTCATGTTTTCATACGTAGAGGCTACGGTAAAAAATGTAGAAGGTTTCGAGCAAGTTGACACATTGCCTCTTTACAAACCGAAGCTTCTCGGAAGAAGATTCTAAGAGTTGTGAAAGAGATGTTGTGATTTGAAGCAACGTGACAATTGAAATTTTGTTTTACAACAAAACTCATTTTGTATGGTCTACATACACCTTAGACAGGTTCATGCCCAAATTTGGTTATTTTTTGAATCCGTTTGGTATTTTTTAATTTTTTTTGCTTAGGCAGAAAATGTTTGCCGTGTGCTCCTGGTGCAGCACACGGCAAACAGCTTTGCCGTGTGCCCAGATCCAGGGCACACGGCAAACTTCCTCATGCGGATCCAGGGGCCCACCTCACCTCTCTCTTATCCTCTTCCCCTCCTCTCCCGCAGCCACCCATCTCTCCCCTCTCTCTCTCATCCTCTCCTCCCTCTCTCTCGGCCGGCAAGGGCTGGAGAGCCCCGGTGTGCAGGCGGCGTGGCCGGCCGGTGGCGTGCGGCACCGGCGGCGCGGCGGCAGCGACGCGGTGGTGGCAGCGGCGCAGTGCTGGCGAGCTGCGGTGGCACGGCGGCCCTCCTCTGCCTCCCCTCCCCTCCTCCCTCCGCTCGCCCCTCACCAGCAGTGAGGAGCAGCAGCGGGACAAGGTTAGGCGGCAGCGCATGAGAGGAGGTGGCGGCGGCAGGCGCGAGGTGGTGGCGGCCGCAATCGGCGCGAGGTGGTGCGGCGGCCGGCGCGAGGAGGTGCTGCCGCGGCCGGCGCGAAGTGGTGGCGGCGGCGGACGGCGCGAGGAGGTGCGGCGTCGGACGGGGCGAGGAGGTGCGGCCGCGACCAGCGCGAGGTGGTGCGGTCCTTCCTCTCCCTCCTCCAAGCGCGGCGGCGACCTCGATGTGGCGGCGCCATGAGGAGCAGCGGCAGCGGACTCCACCAAATCCGGCGCAGGGGAAGCTGCGGCGAGCAGCGGCGGCGGCGCGGCGAGCAACGGCGGCGGCCGTAGCAGCAGCGCGGCTGGGGCCACGCCTCTGGCCTGCAGCTGCTTTGCTTTTTTTTTATATTTTTACAAAAGCATTTACCGGGTGCCGAATAAAACCCACGGCAAAGCTCTTTGCCGTGTGCCCGTGACCTGGCACACGACAAACCCTTATTTGCCGTCGTAGGGTTTGCCGTGCGCCATTTTGCACACGCCTTTCAGGCTTTGCCGTGTGCCCCAGGCACACGGCAAACATGGAGTCTCCCGTAGTGGATGCTGTGTTGGTTCCTTGGAGCACACTCGATTCTATTCTTATCCAAAACGCCTTGACTTTGATCCATTTCCATAATGGTTTCGGATGTCGTTGGAAGAATATATTAAATCGGTTCTGTTTCTAGCAAGTCACCCTGATTCCTTGGAAGTTGGAACACAAGCGAAATAAATCTCTATCAATGATCAAAGTTATGTGTTATTTATACAAGGATATATTTTTTTAGACAATAGAAGATATGATTCCGGCTTTAGACATCCTCGTACGAGAATGCATCAGACCACAAACCGCACAAATAGAAACACATGTTCTAATTGAACATGAAGCTAAGACTGTCAGTGTTTTACCGTCGATCCTACCGAGAGGTATCCCGAGGTAGTAGCTTTCAGATGGGGTTTTACCGAGATCAGGAACGCATTGGCTACACAACATAAGTTTAGACAGGTTCGAGCCGCCGGTATAGCGTAATACCCTATGTCCTGTTTTGGTGGTTTGTATTGCGTATGGATGTAAGATGTTTTGAGGGGGTCCCTGTCCAACCTTATATACACGGGGAACAGTGTTACAAGTCGGTTCTGAGTAGAATCCTAGTATATTACAACTCAATGAGTACTTTACATGTTAAACCGTGTACTTTCTATGTAATACGACTAGTTTCCTCCTCGTGTAGAGTCCTTGTAGTACTCTACTCGACAAGCATCACAATCGGTACTATCCTTTCCAGGAAATCTCCATGCGTCCTTATGGGCTCATGGTTGTACCTCCGAGAAGCCCTCGAGCACTTCATTGCCAAGTTATTGTTATCAATTGAGTACTTGCCAAGCCCAGCGATTACTTTTTCAAGTCTCTTGAGTACTTGCTGATCTCCTATTAGCTCTGCGAGTACTTTTGTCACCAATCTTGAAAGGTCCTTGGTTGACACGAGGCTGTGAGTTGCTCATGCCCTGTTTTCTTGATCAACTTGAAATCTTTAATCTTCAATGTGCGGCTTGAAAAGGTTGCACTTGATATCAAGTAGCCCCCAAGCCTTAGGTTGAATCGAAGAATCAGGCTGAGGGTCCACAGAATCTTGAATCTTCATCTTGTCTTGAAATGTTCAATTTGAAAAAATTGCACTTGATATATAATTCCCTCGAGCCTTCGTTTGAATCGTAGAATCCAGTCGAGGGTCTTATATAATTCTTCATCCTCTTTTATTTTAGAAATTTTAAACAAATCATCATATAACCTGCTGCCCCAAGCCTTGAACTATACCTAGTATAGTAAAAAGGTTCAAAAACTCGTGACAAGCAGTTCAAATCTAAGAATAAAAAGAAATTCTAGATAGATTTGTGGAAAGATTAATAATAACCGCAAATTTAGGGCTTCCCCTAAAAGTGACAGTTAAAATTATTTCTTTTCCCTAAAAATAAATAGAAAACCCCTTTAAACAAGTTAATGAATTCTAAACGGGAGGTTATAAAGGTAACCCTTCGGTCTGTCGCCCATTCCCTTATCCTGTCACATCAGTAGAAACCCTAGGCGCCGCCATCAGTCCTCCAGTAAAAAACTGCTGCTACATTAGCCAAATCCCATTCTCATCGTGAGCCCCCGAGTGAATGCGGGTGAAGAAACCCATGACCACAAGGATGACATCCAAGAGGGAGAAGAACTCAAGCGACGGTGGATCGCGCAAGAAGAAAGAGGTGAAGCTCCCGTCTCCAAAGAGGGGAAAACTGCAGAAAAGGACACATCCCATCCCGATGAACTATATAAAGCCATCAGAGGTAACTGAACAACATCTCGCCAGGCTTGTTGATGATGGATTTCTGAAGAGCAAAGAATCTCTTCTATGGGCATTACCAAATCCAAGTGAAAAATGGCCAATGATGCCGGTGGACAAGACCCTGATGTTCAGTCACTTCATCCAGATGGGACTTGGACTTCTGACTTGTGATTTCCTTCAGGGCCTCCTGCACTACTATGGACTGGAACTCCAAAACCTAACTCCCAGTGGGGTGATGCAGATCTCCATCTATGTGCATTTCTGCGAACTATTTGTAGGGATCAGGCCACATTTCCAACTCTTTCGCCGCCTGCATAGGGCGCCGACGAGGCTTGCTGCTCTAGGCCATGGTGGTCTGGATGTGTGTCTAGTGGACATCTACGTGCGGGCATTGGGAGCAGTGGTGAGATGGTGGTGCTCCCCTTCTCTTCGCTTCGATGACTTTGTAGTTTCATCGCTGCTTTGATGGTGGGGCTGGATGGCTTGCGCTGGGGGGACTCCCAGCGTAGGTATGGTCTCACGGTGCCATGGCGGTATTATTGGGATGTACCGAGCCATCTCTCCGACAGAGGAGTTGCGGAGGCGACAGTGAGCATGTTTGGTGTTGTTTGTCCGTGTGCGTGCCAGTGTACCAGTGAAGGCGTCGTGTCCTCCTTAGGGGCGTCGTTTATGGAGACTTGGCTCGGATTGTGGCAGTATTAGAGGTGGTTTGGATGGCCCATGTGCAGTGGCAGAGGAGATGTGCAAGGTCATTGTGTTGGCAGCTAGGTGCAGAGTAGCCCTGCAAAGGGAGCAGATTGGAGCGCCCTAAATGTGCCCCACTGCTCCGTTTGCATTAAAGTAGGGTCAAGGGTCGACCCACACCGTGTTATCATCTCGTCAGATCGAACCGCAGGGCAACAAGGGACGAACCTCCTTTCGTCCCTATACTATAACATATACATATTTCATTGTCAAGCTGCGGGTGTTGGTGCGTGGCTCCCTGGTGCGCCGACACCAGACCAGCCACAACTTGTGCTGCATGCACACTCATTGGCACGCGGTTCCAAATGATCGACGACATTGGCAAGCCGCCGACCGTCATCGCCCGGATGTCGCGGGCCATGCCAGCGACTGTTGACGGCCATTACAACCCAGTTTTGACCGTCAACAATTCGGTGAAATGAGGATGATCATACCATGTTCCATGCATAAAAGTGTTTATACTAACAAATTCCATAAGTTTTGGATGAGTTATGGTTGCAGGATGAAACAGGGGCCAAACCTGGCACAGAGCCAGGCCGGCCGGCCTAGCCTAGGCCGACCGGCCCCCCTGGCCAGGTCTGGCCACGTCACTGATCCACAAGCTCAAGCAAATGCCTAGGATGATCAAGCACCGTGCAATCAACGTCGGTTTGATCCAAGGAACCGAAAGGCCTGGAGTGCAAGACACATGGATTAGAGGGCCCACAACATCGGATTCTTGGACAACCTCAACTGAACGCAACCGCTACCGACCTCAGAAAGCAACCTGGAGCGTAAACGATGAAGGCGGTGGCCAGGGGCGCCAGGTGTAGGCCGATTGGCCTACACCAGGCCGGCCGGCCTGCTGCTGCCTCTTCACGCAACCATCTTTCGCGTGGAGGTTAAGCAGGCTGGTGGCGTGACAGTTATGAGTGCTATAGACCTTGGGAGGCTATAAAAGGCTGCCCTCTCTTCCATCCAAGACACACACCACACTTATCAAGTCTTTACTTGAAGGGAGCTCTTGTATCTTTTCCATTTCTTAGATTAGGATTAGAGTTGGGAGTAGAGTCGAGTCGAGCTTCGCTCGGATCTTTGGAGTTCTTCGGAGTTCTGGTAAAGCTCTTGTATCCTTTTCTTCTTTTGAAGAGTTTATCATAACAATACTATCTTATTCAGAGCTTAAGTTATTTCTCATATTTATTTCTTGCTCTTTCTTATAGTAAAGTTCTTAGCTCTTTTTAGAGTTAAGTTTTGTCTCCCTTTAGTTTTAGTGTAGAGTTTAGTTTTAGCTCTACCGGGTTTTATCTCGTGGGTTTGCTCGCCTTGACCGGGCCGTAAGACGCCTTAGGGAAGACGGGGATTTCTCTTGACAGACCTCAAGAGAAATCTTAATCTTCGAGTGCAGACGTGGTGTCTGGCTTGTTGATTAACTAGGAAGTGTGTTGCACCCCACGGAACTGCAATGGTAGGAGGTAGGTGGTGACAGCCCTGTCCGTCCTTCGTAGTCCACCACGTTCGGGTGTATTCATAACAGTAGTGCTGAGCCCGGAGAACCCCCTCTCTCACCCTGTTCTGAGGTTCTCCCGTTCTAGCCGTCGAAGCGAGCTCTGTCCCCGGTATCTAAGCTAGAGTCTAGGCTAAGGCTAAAGTGTCTTTTGCTCTGAGTTAGGAAGTATCTAAGTCCGGCCTCTCCCAACATCTTTCCTTTTCTATAGACTTAGAAGCTTCTGTGTGTCGCTGGTCTTTCAGACCTTCTATCCGGTCATTCACTTGACCATTATCCCTCAAACCTAGAGTTTGTACCCTTGGGTTTTTGGCTTGATATTTCTGGCAAGATTTATCGTATCATTCTTCAATACACTTTAACCATATGCTTCCCTGCGGAAATATAAATACGATACCCTGGGATAACTCCCGAGGTGAAGTGCTACAACGAGATATATTCTGTGCGCTTGCAGAATCCATTTTGCATACAACGACATATATCTTCGTGCTCTTGAGCGTTGCTAAAAACGTGACGCTAAGGAGTGCCAACAGCGACCTGCCGTGGCTCCCCGCATCATGCCCAGAAATGATGCGGAGGTGGACACCGGCGTCGTTGTCGGCGCCGGCGATGCATCAGAGCAACTGCTACGCGATGCCTCTGTACCACCGGCAGCGGCGGTGAGACGACATGCCTATGGGAGCAGCAGGTAAGCTGTGGCCAGCGCGCGGTATCGATGGAGAGCCAGGTGTAGGCTGCTCGAACCCAGCTGTCCGGGAGGAAGCTCTGGAGAGAGGCATGCTAAATCTCGTGGGGGACGAATGGCGAGGAGCAGGAATCGCTCTAGAGAAAATATAATGCATTAGTTTATTTCAGAAATAGATCATGTGCATATGTTTGCTCTAACCCAAGAATAAACCTAGAGCTTAAAGCCTACCCAAAAACCTAAGTTGGATTTGAAACAGAATTCAAATTCAAACTCAAACTCAAAATAGAAAAGAAAAGGGGAAATAAGAAAACCTAGACGCAGCCCAGCCTTTCCTCGCCTTCCCCGCAGCCCAGCCCAGCCTCGCCTCCCACTCCCTAAGTCCGTTCCACCCCCTCGGACCCTCCCCCGCGCGCGGCCCGCCTCCCCGGTGACGTTGCGCTGACGTTACCATTCTTCCCCACTTCATCCTCCTCTCGCCGCCGTGCCCATCCCTTCGCCGTCGCCGCCCGATCCGCCTCCATCGGCGCAGATCGGGCCTAGGGGGACGAGCACGCCACGTGTTGCCCCCACGGCCTTCCATCGCACCACGAGTGCGGCGCCGACCACTCTCCCCGGTCTCGCGCGGAGCTCGCCGCCGGGGGGCACGCGTCGCCGCCTCAGGCCTCCTCCCCGCCACGCGTCTGGCCAGGGGAACGCCGAAGGAGCTCCGGGAGCTCACCTTCGGGCTATAAATAGCCTCGGGCGCGCTCCCTTGAGCCCCATCCCCACTCACTTGCCACAGACACACCACATGCATGCACGCCGGCGCCGGCCGAGCGCGAGCTCCACCGCCGCCGCGCGCGACCGGCCGAGGCCATGCCGGTAGCTTCCTGCTACCGCACCCCGGTAAGTAATCCTCGCCGAGCCACACCGCCACCCCTCTCCTCCCCACGTGCGCTGCCGGCCATGCGCCGCCGGCCGCCGTGCGCCGTCGCACTCCGGCAAGCCGCCGGCCGGTCCTAGCCGCTCTCCTCCGTGCCCAAGCACGCCGGCGCACTCCAGGTGCTCCCAGGCCACGCTTGAGCCGCTCCTAGAAGCCCAGGCACACCCCTACCCGTTTTCCCCTTTTGCGCCGCCCGTCGCCCGAGCTTCGGCGACCTCGAGCCACTGCTTCAAGCCCCGCCGCCGTGCCAGATCATGCTCCGCCGCCCCACCGTGTTGCCCTCTATCCCTCCGCCGATTTTTAACCCTCCTCGCGGTCTGGAACGACCGGTGCGCCGAGCTCCGACGAGGCGCCCTGCCTCCGCCGCCGCGCACCGCCGCGCGCCGCCGCGCACCGCCGCACGCCGCCGCGCTCCCCAACTGGCACTGGCGTGGCGCCCGCGTGGCTGCCACGTGCGCCGTGGTAGCACGGGCCAGCGGCACAGCCCCGCCAGCGCGGCCGCCAGCTCACCCGCTCCTCCCTCCGTGCGCCCGGTCCACGTGAACCAAGGACCCCGCGGTCCTTCGGTCCATGGGCTGTGGTCCACGGGACGACAGCACAGTAACAAGCGCGGGTTCGCGCCGCCCGGGCCCGCCTGTCTGTCTCTCTCTCCCGGAAATTGCTAGTACACCCGGCTTAGTGCACACAATAAGTTAGTTCTCCACCTTAGAGCTTTCTAAAAATTCACTAAAAATTTTAGAATAATTTCTAAGCCTAGAAATATCCTTTTCTCCCAAAAACCCTACTCACAAACCCTAGAATAAATTATCTTCCCTTTTAGGTTTAAATCCATTTAAATAGCAAAGCCACCTTTTTAACCCTTGATTGGTGTATTGATTTGTGTGATTGACTCGCAGACTTTGACCCCAAAAACAACGCCGAAGACCTCGACTACGAAGAGGAAGCAAGGGAAGTCCCACCAATAATAATAATTATGAAAAATTAGCTTTCTTATATAAGCATGCAATGATGATTAACCTTGGAAACTGGCACTTAATTTACACTGTTTATTTTGAAAGACCGGGAGTGGAAGGATAATCCCGAGGGGGATTCTATCCTAAAAGCCACTCCGGGTCGCCACTAAGGACCGGTTCGAGGGAGAATCAATTCCCCGGGAAGGTCCTTCTATGGACGTGCGCGACTCCTACTTAGGCCCCAGCAGTTTCCGTGGACAGAGCTAGGGAGAGGCTGTCTAGAGATAGACGCTGGTGGGAACGGATCTCGTAGGGCAGTACCGCCTAAGTACATGGTACGGGCTGACCGAATGTGGGACAGAGAAGTACGACCTCTGTAGAGCGATAAATCTATCTGGATAGCCGAGATTCTCGGCAAGAGTCCAATCGGTTAAAGTCCCTGACGATTAGATCTCACAGAATTTAATGTGACCCGCGGACTCCCCTTTCCGCAGGTTGGTAGATACTTTCACTAACCGGGACTGGCAGGGAGGTTATGCCCCTCCAGGACCAAGCTTATAAAATTCATTAAATTACTATGGGCCTTGCTGAGTACCCCTGTCAGGAGTGCTCACCCTTACTTCCCCTTCATACCAGAGGAGTTCGACAAGGACGGGGCGGACGACGAAGGTCCAGATTGGTGACGTGCTCCACCGCGACACTGAAGCTCTACATAGTACCAGTAGCTTTATACTTTTTGAATAAGGCGGAGGCTTTGAGGCCCGCTTGTAAACCCTTGTACAGGCTCTAAGCTGTACATTGATGTAATCAATAAAAGTTACTCGGTGCTGGTTTTGACACCCCTTGTGCAAAATTACTTGTATTAAGGTTTTTTTTCCAGGATTAATGCAAGTACTTCGAGAGACCCGTAACGCGGGCGCTCCCCACATGCTGTGGCTTCGAGCTCCTCTACCATGTGGTGGTGGTGTAGCGTTGTGTTGTGTGTGTTTGTTTGTGTGGTGGTGTAAGTTTCAGCGCGTTATGTACGTACGAATGCTTCTTCTTCTTATATGATAGGAGAGTGCTCCTGCCTTTTATTTCAAAAAGAAAAAAGAAAATACATAGTACTTCAATATTTAATCCAACATTAGGAACAACCGTCCCTTTAGTGCACCGGTCGTAAGAGCATTATAAACCCCAAAGTTTCATTGATATATTCATTATTTTGGCTAGATTGTACTGTTCATGATTTCTCGCTTGATGGTCTCTTTCGTCTCCTCTTTCTCCTTTTAGTACCAGCATCGTCTACACAAGCACGCATGACTGGCGGCCAGGGCAGCGTGTACGGGAATGCCGCCCCAGTGGATTGGTTCCTCCCGTCTTCACGCTTCAGCTCCATGGTTTCAAGATCGACAGAGAAAAGGGACATCTCATTGTCCAGCGACAGCACGACCAATCCTTCACCCGCGTCAATAATTCTAGTTTCCCTATCGAAATAATCTTCTTCCTCGCGCTCAACAACAAGATGCCCTCGGCTGGCCTCCTGCAGCCGGACCGTCTTCTCAAGCACCCATTCGTCATTGCCACAGTCTCCTTGGCGATGTCCAAAGACCTCGAGCTCTCGGCCGCCGGTGAGATGAACAATCCCAGCATGGTCCTGCCGACGACCCGAAAATTATCTCTACCGAACCCCAGCCACTGCATCATGTGTTCCGAGGGCGCCATTGTGGAGAACTGGAGCGTGCACTCGTCGAGCACCACCACCTAGGGGTGGTAATCACTACGGGAACCCTGGTAGTCGCCGAGTGTCCCAGACACTCGGCGAAGGCCTAAATACACTCGGCGAAGTGTTTGCCGAGTGTAACACTCGGCAAAGAGCACTCGGCGACTGTAGACTCGGCAAAGAGCTTCTTTGCCGAGTGTCATATTACGGGCACTCGGCAAAGGGTTTGCCGAGTGCCAACGCCGACACTCGGCAAAATAAAGTGAACTAACGTCCCCCCCACGCACCGTCGCCGTGTGATGACGTGGCAGAGTCCGTGACGGCGCCGTTTGCCGAGTGTCGGATCGCGACACTCGGCAAAGACTCGCCTCTTTGCCGAGTGTTGGACCGCGGCACTCGGCAAAGATATGGCCGTAGAGCCACATGGCCCCGCATGTTCGCCGAGTGTCACCACAAATACACTCGGCAAACCCTAAACCTTTGCCGAGTGTCGAGGTAAATACACTCGGCGAACCCTAAGCCTTTGCCGAGTGTATTTGCCACGACACTCGGCAAACCTCCACACAATCGGCAAATCTGACAGAAAATAGCAGAAATGGCCTCTTTGCCGAGTGTCTATGACAAATACACTCGGCAAAGGCCCTCTCGGCAAAGCCACTGGCCCCCTGTTTTTTATTTGTTCGATCGCGTATAACGTACCATTGCGAAACCAACATTACAGGCAGTTCATATACACGTCAATAAGCATTACAGGCAGCACATATAGATAATATCCATAACCATTAATCCATAGAAAGCATCACAGGCAGTTCGACAACACAAGTTCACCAATTCACAACCACAGTACGGTCACAACCAAAGTATGTTCGTTCACAAGCATAACATTGTCAAGCAATCCACAAAACACTAAGGAGGTGGTGGGTTGGGTGCGAACAGTTGGCGGCCTAACCGAACCGCCAGGTCATCGTCCGGAGGCCCCTCATTCGACGCCGCCGCTGATCCAGCAAAATTCTACACAAAGGATAGCAGATTGCATGTGTGAAACGAGTGACAAAACAGAAACTAAGTTTTCTAATGTTGTCAATGGTGAACAACTACGTTGGTTGTCTAAGGTAGAAATAAAACTTTGTCAGGTGACTCACAGGAGAATATGATGCCGGAGGTGCTGCCATCGGCGGAGGTTGAAGTGTGAACGGCGGCGGAACTTGCCCCATCTGCACTGCCATAGTACTGAACCACGCGTGCCAATCCTCCATCTGCTGCTGCCTCGCCCGCTCGGCCTCCTCCGCCTGCTGCTGCCTCAGCCGCTCTGCCCGCTCCGCTTGCTCCCGCTCGGCCCGCCGCTCGGCCTCCCACCGTGCCTGCCACCGCGCCTCCATCTCCTCCCTTTTCTTCCTCTCTTCTTCCAACTGGGCCTGCAATATGCCATCAAACTTTCAGAATGCAAAGTAAAGCTATGTAAAAATAAACGAGTGACGAATAAACAGAAATAACCTGAAGTGTCTGCACGAGGACGTGTGCAGCGGTCGGCGCCTGACGTATGTCCAGGGTTAGCGCTGCCTGCCCGAATCTGGGACAGAGTGGGAGTAGTGGCTGGGTCGAGTGTGCTATCGCCGAGGGCGTACCTCCCATGCTTCTTGCCTCCTCCCATCCTCATGACAATATCTCCATCAATCGGGTTAGCGCTCGGATCCCAGTCAGGCCCATACTTTTCCTTTCCCATCTCCGTGTATGTAGCGAGGCGGGTGTGTGCCATGGGATTGCTGTACGCCTCGGGTCCGGCCTCCGGATTGTACCGGATGTCGGACGACGCCTTTCCCATGTGGGATAAAGCAATAGCCTGAAACTCGGAGAGTGTCTCGCCACCATGTGTCGCCGACTACAAAACACAAAAAAATAATACGGTTAGAAATTATGCAGAATTTAGCATTAGAAAACGAAATGACTTGACTTACCCATCTTTCTGAAAATTCCTCGATGTTAAGACTGCCCATATTGTGTGATGCACCTGGCATCTCCAAACGGCGTTCTCGGGCAGCGATGTGTTCCTCCATCCATTCTTCAGCGACCCACTTGTCCACAATCTTCTCCCACGCATCTGGATGCGGGGCACACCACCACGGAATCGCCTACACGGGATCAAGTATAAGATCAGATTATACATTCTTAATCTCAGAAACAATCGTAATTATACTAGATCAAGTACAAGATCAGATTTTACCTCTATGTACTGTTCTCGAGTCAGGAACATGTTCCTTGCCACCTCTTTCTCGTACTTAATCCCATTGTCAACCCAATAGTCAATGACAGCCTGGACGCGCGCCTCGTAGTGCATGTCCTTGACGAGTTTACGACACGCAATTTTTGCATTGGCATCGGCCCTCTCCCGCTCTTCCAGGAGCGCATCTGTAGAAATCCTGCATACAAACGCGATTTATCTAGTCATTATTTCAAGAATATGAAATGAATGTTGTTCTAACGAGAAGAACGTACCCATAGCTCCTCAAGCACCCGCTCCGCCTTGTTGGGGAACAACCTGCACTGCTGATCACGGGTGTCGTCCTTGGGGCAGAAGTAGTGGTCAAACGTGTAGGCCGGCTCTTCGATCCCGTGATGTGAAACCATGCCTGGGAAGTGTCTCCGGCACAGAACACCAAGGATGCCGTTCACCTTCCGTTTGTGAGAAGAACCGGGCTCTATCACCTTCCAACACCTGCGAAGTAATTAGCATACATTGTTAGTTTCTTTTGCGATTTTCAACAAATGGGGTGCAAATGTACAAATAACATATAAATTTACTTACCTTTTTTTGGCCGGGGCGATCATCGGACGACGCTCAAAAGGTATCGGTCGCTTTGGAAGAGACGAGGGACCGCGCTGCCATATTTTCGGAACAGTAGAGGAAGAGGATCCCCCTGTCGCCTCCACCTCCTGCTGGTCCTCCTCCTCCTCCTCTGCACCACCACCGCTGCAGGAACCTCCTCCTCAGAGGAGGACGAAGATGACGAGGAAGGTAAAGGGGTGGGTGCCCTACCCCTCCCTCGCCCCTTGCCCTGCACCGCTTGCTCGCCCCTTGCCTCCACCCCTACCGCGCCCCTTGCCTCCACCCCTCCTGGAATCCTCAGGTGCATCGGACCCACCCCTCGGCCTCTGGTAAAGTGAGTTGACGTTCCTCGTACCGCCCACCATCTTGGCTCACTCACCTGCAATTAAAAAGCAAAGAAAATATAATTAGAAAGAGATGCAAAATAAACAAAACTTAATTATAAAGAGATGCAAAATAAACAAAACATCATTAGAAAGAGATGCAAAATAAACAAAAGGATTAGGATCATACATGTTTAGAAATATTCATCAACATCGGGATTAGCTACTTCTTCTATCTCATCATCACTATCACGCATTTCTAGATCCGCATGCGACTGCTCCAAAGGAGGAATTTCTTCAGCAATGTCAATACCGTCACGTATTTTTTCAAGTAACTGTACGTCCAAACGGTTATGAACCACATCTCCATCGTCATCGTCTTCAATCCTTTGTTCTACTTCCATTTCATCTACACCGGTCAATTCTATCTCAAAACTACCTTCTAGTCCATTTTCTTGGAAGAACTCTCCGACATACGTGTTTGGGTCTAAGTTGTAATCTTCATTGTTTGGGACCGGCAGTTTACCATGTGGCGATACCTTGTACACCACATCCCAATCCTGAAGACGCTCGTCACTTGTGCACGGGTACTCGAGGAAGCCGCTCCTGCAAAAAAAAAAGGCAAACAGGTAAATATGTAAAAATTTTGGCAGCATCTCCCCTGCACGAGGAGGTTTCCAAAACCTGCAATAAAAACAGCTCGATAGCCGACAACATACACATCGGCACGATGGCCAACAACAACATACACACCACAATTCATCTCAATTTAAATTAACTATGCAACTAGACAAGAAATTCGTCTCAATTTAAATTAACTATTGAACTAAACAACAAATTCATCTAAATGAAAATTAATCATGCATCTCCAATCTAATATTACAGTAAGGACAGGGAAGGGAAGGGAAGGGGAAAGCTCACCTCGCACGGGAGAGGAGGCGGCCGGGGACGGCGGAGGAGGCAGCGGCGGCACGGGCCGGGGGCGGACAGCGGCGGCGGCGGCCCTCTGCACGGGGCCGTGCCGCCGGGGGCGGGCAGCGGCGGCCGGCCTCTGCTCGGCGGCGGGCAGCGGCGGCGGGCTGGGGGCGGGATGCGGCGGCGGGCCGGGGACGGCCGCGTGCGGCGGCCGGGGCAGCGGCGGCGTGACGCGGCGCGTCGGCGGCGCCGTGCCGCGGGCGCGGGCGCGTCGTCGGCGGGCGCGTCGGCGGCGGGCGCGGGCGCGTCGGCGGCGGCGGCGTGCCGCGGGCGCGGGCGCGTCGGCGGCGGCGGCGGCGGTGTCGGGCGCGGGCGCGTCGGCGGCGGTGAAGAAGACGAGTGAGTGATGAGTGAGTGTGTGTTTCTGTCTGAGCGCGGCGGGGAGTATAACCCCCTTGTTTGCCGAGTGCCCGCGATCTAGCACTCGGCAAACGCCCCTCCTTTGCCGAGTGTCGCCGATCCGGCACTCGGCAAAGACCCTATGCTTTGCCGAGTGTCGCCTATGACACTCGGCAAACCTCATTCGTTATTTTATGCCACAACCACCGGTTTTTAAATTGCAATTAATAGATAAAAAATATCAAACTGTTTCTAAAAATTACAAAAATTTAAGATTAACTAAACCATGTTGTATATTGCCTATAAAAAAAATTGAATCTAAATTCTATTCCAACTTTCAATTTGGTTACAAATGTAATTGAATCCTTCTCAACACTACGAATCTTATTCGGACATTCTCCGGTTTGTAAGGGTCATACATGAAATATTGTTCGAAACCTTCTCTGCTTTTTACCACAACCTTACACGGATGTAAACATAATATCCAGACAATTCTCATATTTTTCAGACATTGTTTGCATTTTATATAATTTTTAAACAACACGGTCACAGGTTAATAGTCATGTATCGACAATAAAATGTTTAAAATTTCACTAACTTTCATGGATAAGGACTAACAATGGAGTAAGTAGCATGATTAATATTTTTCAACTCAATTTATTTCATTATTTAAGTCCCTTGCAGTTCAAATACGACTTATTTGAAAAAAATCCTAGAAATCAAATAAAGTATTTAAAAATAGCTAAAAGAGTAAAAAATTTACCAGCTTTCAGTGTGAAGTACTAGAGACGTGTATGGAGAGAAGAAAAAGTTTGGGAGCGGTTGGGTAGTTTTTTGTTTTGTTTGCCGAGTGCATGTGATCACACTCGGCAAAGATGTGACTGAAATCTTTTTTTTAAAAACTTCGCCGAGTGTTACTAAGCAGACACTCGGCAAAGGGCCAGCACCGTCATCCCGCCGTCCCCCACCATCCCCGCGCCGTCCAACCGCTGTTTGTTCGCCGAGTGTCTGCTAGTAACACTCGGCGAAGAGATCTAGTTCGCCGAGTGTCTGGTTGTGACACTCGGCGAAGGGCGACGCCGTCAACACCCCGCCGTTCATGATGCCCTTCGCCGAGCGCCACAGGGCGACACTCGGCGAAGGGCTTGTTTGCCGAGTGTCGCCTTGTAGACACTCGGCGAAGGGCTTGTTTGCCGAGTGTGGTATTTTTGCCGAGCGTTGGCGAGCGGGCACTCGGCAAAGGGCTTGTTTGCCGAGTGCCCGAATTTTCACACTCGGCAAAGATTTAACACTCGGCGACTACTTGGTTTCCCGTAGTGAATGGACCCAATTTTTTATACTAGCAAATTTAAGAATCGGGTTCTAAACGGATCGGATCAAAATTATATACAAATTTGGCCTATAAATGATTAGGGCCGAGTTGGATCGTGAAGAAGACATAAGGGCCATGACCCATTACCGCCCCTCACCTGCTTGTCATGGTAGCCGTCACATCCCCAGGAGATGCGACCGCCCGTGCGGCCGACGAGGTGAACCTGGTCAAAAAGCGGGAGGTACACGCCAGCCTCGTCCTTTTCGCCGTAGCGCCATCCGAGGATGCAGACGTTGCAAATGGGATGCGGGATCACTTGGTACTGCCGCGTCAGCGGCTGGCAGACGATCAGGTCAGGTGTCATGTAGTCAGCATGGTGCCACCAGTACATGTCCCAGGGACGTTCATTACGGTCCTTCTCCCCAAGGAGGAGGAGAAGGCTGCCGCAGCCGTCGACGAGCTCCCTTCTGCCACGATTGGCTGCTGGCAGGCCCGGCACGAAGTCGAGGGAGAGCTGGAGGCCACCACTTGGTTCATCAGATGCAGATGCCGACGAGGGAACAAACACGGGATCCACGTCCGTGTTGACATCGATTCGGACTACCGAATCCGACTCTGTTCCTAACTCCGTTTCCAGATCGAGTCGGAGTCGGAGGCGTGTTTGCAAATCCATCCGCGCCGACCTCCGCGCACCATAAATCCCAGCGCCCCGGCCCCCACTGCTTCCCTGATTCTTTCGCGAACCTGCGCAGCTTTCACCCCTCCCCAGCTCCCCTGCTGTTTCTTGCGTCTCTCTTCCGATGGCCTGCTCCGTCGCCCCCGCCTTGCCTCACCCTCACCGGATGATGAGCAAGCCGTGCCACCACCGCAGAGGCGCGCTCGTGTTCGCCGGCACGGACGACGAGGTGGCGGAGGTGCTAGTCCGGCCGGTCGTCGTTCCAGACTCCACGTGCTTGAGCGAGCAGCCAGAGGAGACGACGCGGCTGTCGGGCTTAGACTGGATCGGCGACCTTGGCTGGGTCAGCAACAGGCCGCGCCACCGCCACGCCGGCGCCGTGGTGTTCGCCGGCTCAGACGACGAGGTTGCCGAGGTGCTCCGCCTGGACTCCGAGGTCCCAGAGGAGGAGACCGTCGTCACGCCGCCGCGGTTCCCGACAGGAGCGCTTGGCGAGCCGCCGGAGAGCTTGGCGCGCTCTGTCCCGGAGATGACGGCCGCGTTCCTGGCGTCTGTCGTCATTGCCGCCGGCGACGCAGGCAGCAGCGACACAAAAACTGATGACCGTGATGATCTCGTGGCCCGCTGGACGGAGAGGAAGGAGGCTTGCTCGCGCCGCGCAAGATACCTCAGGGACTACTGCCCCTTCCAAAGGGACGAGGAGGAGAGCGAGCCCGAGAAGACAACGACGGCGCTGCCGGCAGAGCCAGAGCCCGATCACACGGAGGAGGCGGAGGCACCATCGCCGGTGAAGACCGGTCTGGCGTTGGACAGCTCAGAGTCCGAGGTAGAGTTCGTCAAGGCGATCCGGTCGAGGTCCTGCAGGGTGGCCGCCGGATCGAGAAGGCCCGGCGGAGTTGTGCAGAGTGTCAAACTTTCGTAAAAGCCTGTGGAGAAGCACGCCGGGGAGATCGAGAAGCGGGACGCCGGTGCAGTGTCCGCTAGTACATCTCAGGCCACGTTTACATGTTTCGCGAAAAAAATTTACAGTATGTCGGACACACATTTGAAGTATTAAATATAGACTAATTACAAAACTAATTACAGATTCTGTCAGTTCATCGCAAGACGAACCTAATGAGTCTAATTAATCCGTCATTAGCACATGTTTACTGTAGCAATTTATTGTCTAATCACGACCTAACTAGGCTCATTAGATTCGTCTCGCGAAGTACACTCCATCCATATAATGGGTTATTTTTTTCGACTACATTTAATATGCTATGCATGTGAGGGAACATACTCAAAAAAAATTTCGCGAAACATCTAAACAGGGCCTCAGCCAAGTTTCTTCCGCGGTGCCGCAGCTGTTCGGCCACCCGTTCCTCACGCGACGGGATGTCGAGGCGCGCGCTGCGGGACAACGGAGATCATCGACACACTCTATAGTCTTTGTAGTAACTGTGTAATGCTGCTATTGAACTGTGATGTATGATGTATGCGAACATTGAGCTGGCTGTACTCTTTTTCTCTGTAGGGTTTTCTTACAAGGTGTGAGTTTTTACCTACAAAAGTTTTTAATGAGACAGCAAAAAAAACAGCTCCAAATAGTATCTGAACTATTTGAATTCATGTCTGGTACTCTATTTTTCTGAACTTGTGATTTGTGACTGCGTTAAAAATCTGTATATGTATTATGTATGTGAGATTATGAGTTGTCGAAGAGGGTTTTTATTGTTAACTGAGCCGGGCTGGCATGGGCGGACACAGATTGAGTGCCTTTGCTCCTGCAAGGCCCGTTGTAACTTTTCATGCCAAATCTACCGTCAATGAAGCATCCAAAGGCTAGAATAAACTACAGGCCAAACTTATCCATTCAGGCAACCTTTTCCGTTTTCACCGGGGGGGAGTCCGCCGAGGGGCAAAGCGGGGGCGCGCGCTTTCTTCCCGCGCGCCGCGCCGCCCTTTGCGCCGCTCTCCCGTGCCCCACCCGCGCCGCCCCGGCCTCCCTCCCGCCGTGCCCCCGCTGCACCGCCCTCTGCCACCCTCCGCTCCCCCGCGCGCGCAGCGCTGCTCTTTGGCATCCTCACCACCTCGCCGTTGTTGGAGATTCGAGCCAGGGAGAGGAGGTTCCCACCAGGTTGAGGCCGCTGGGTCGCCGCGAAGGAGAGGGACGCGGCTGCCTACTGGACACCATTGTCAGGTACATTAGTAAGCTCTTTTCCTTCTCGTGACCTAAGTATGTACAGAAGCCAATTAGTTCACCTCACATTTGTATAAATCTGAGATCCAGTGACTATAGAAGATTAATCTGCTCAATTTTTGGGTAGGAAAATCATATGCTCTGGTTGATTTTTTGTCATATTTCGGCTATTGTAGTGCTCTGAAAGGCAATGACAGAATTTGAGAATGGGACACCTCAAGTTGGTTTAAGATTTACAAATCCAGATGAGGCTTGGAAATTTTGGGTTGCATATGGGGGTTGCACAAGCTTTGATGTGAGGAAAAGGTATTCAAATGTAAGCACCTTTGATGGCAAGGTGACTTCATGCAGATTTGTTTGTTCCAAGGAGGGTCATCGAAGAAAAGGGCAAACAACTAAAGTGACCAAGTGTTTTAGAGCTGAAACAAGAACTGAATGTAAAGCCAGGATGTCTCTTATATTGGATCGAGATTCAGACAATTATGAAGTTAGTGATGTTGTGCTTGAACACAATCACTTACTTCACTTACCAGAGACCCGACATTTGATGGCAACACAAAGAAAAATTTCAGAAGTACAAGCTTTTGAAATTGAGGCTGCCGATGATTCTGGAATTAGACCAAATGATGCACATGAGTTGGCTAGTCGTCAAGTTGGTGGACCACTTAACCTTAGCTACACATGTCGTGACCGAAAAAATTATTTGCATACGAAAAGACAAAGGGAGTTGGCTTTTGGACAAGCTGGAAGTATGTTAAAGTATTTTCATGATAAAAGCACCGAGAATCCATCATTTCAGTATCCTTTCCAGTTGGATATCGAGGATCATATAACTAATGTTTTTTGGGCAGATGCTAAAATGATCCTTGACTATGCACATTTTGGTGATGTGGTCACGTTTGACACTACTTTTGGCACAAATAAAGAATATAGGCCATTTGTTGTATTTGTTGGGCTCAATCAGTTCAGAGAGACTACTATTTTTGGTGCTGCAATCTTGTTTGATGAAACAGAGGATTCATTTCTTTGGCTCTTTGAGACTTTTCTAGCTGCACATAATGGGAAACAACCTAGAACTATTTATACAGACCAAGATGCTGCAATGGGAAAAGCTATACCTAAAGTCTTCACAGAATCATATCATGGGTTGTGCACCTTTCACATAATGCCTTGAACTATTGCCTTGAACAAATCATGTAATGACCAAGAAAATGTTGAGCCAACCACACAGCAAAAAGATGAGTTCCTTGTTGCACAACTAAAGAAAAAAGAGGTAACGTCAAAAAATTTAAGAAGAAAGAAAAGTTGGCTTGATAAGTTACCCAAGGGAAACCGTAGCATGCCAACTAAAGCTGCTGGACTAAAAAAGAAAGAACCACCAACTAAAGCTGCTAAACCAAAAAAGAAAGAACCAAAGGTATGTTTTCAACTTGAGATCCATAAATTTCTGCATGTTGTTTCCATTCATAGCTAATTAGTGATATTTTTATTGGCAGAAACGAAAGCAAGATGATGATGTACAGCCCCTAAAGGAAGTGGAGAACGATGGCTGCCACAAAGGAGCTATTATGCAAGTTGAAGAGTACAATGTTATTGGCAATTTTACCCAACTTGTGACGGCTCCAATTTGTGATGATGATATTCTTGATGTTCATGATCTGTTCTAGTATGTGCAAGATCTTGCTGGTAGTATTTTGGATTGAGCTAACTATAGTATTTTGTGGGCTAACTATAGCATTTTGTGGCCAAATTGTATAAGTAAATGGCCAAGCAATAGGATTTGTTGCACTAGCATATCTATTTCAGTGACTCAAAGTGCCATGTAATGGTACTGTACTCTATGAATACCACTTTCAAGGATTTAAAATCCATGTCTTATATTATGTGCGTGTTAATTTGTGGTGCTGTACTATGAATGCCACTTTAATTTTTGCTATTTTGTATGCCACTTTTAAATGAGTCAGATTGCTCAGGCGGTTAAAAAATGCCAAGGGTCCTATAGCTTTGCCTTGGTCCTTCAGAAGGGTAGAAGCAAAGTTACCACGGGCCTTGCAGGAGCAAAGGCACTCAATCTGTGTCCGGCATGGGCACGGTGTGCCTTAATCGTGCTACCCGTGCAGCTGGATGGTTGGAGACAACAAACAACAAGGATGCCATCGGTCCTCGTGCCCTTCTTATGTACTGCTCTACTTTACTTTGGATTGTAATGTTTTCTAGCAACAGTTTCACATTCAACTGAATGTGAACCTATACATGCTAGACGTTCATAACAACACAAGTACTGTTTGTAGCATTCAACATCATTTGGACAAATTAGTACCACTTCCACACACAGCAACGACGGATATGTAAACAGAAATAACGATAACAGAAATTAACATCACTTGCTAAACCTCAACTACATCAACTGGAGCTAAATGAACTACATCGACTCGAGCTAGCAAATGGAGCTAAGCTAAGCATCAGCTACATCAACAGGGGCTAAGCTTAGGATCAATTAAGCATCCACCCTAAGCATGAATTAGATAGTGGTAAATGAACGACAAAGCCTATCTAGACGGATCAAAGGGCAATTCATTCATAACAAATTACGTCTAATCCCACGGCGCATATATCGCAGGATTACACTGTAACTACAGGGGAAGGAGTACACCTGCCGCCCCCGCTACCACCGCAGGGGAGGCAGCAGCGCGTCGTGGTAAAGTCGCGCTCCAGATCCGATTGAGCATGGGCCTCCCGCACCGCCAAGGCCGCCTCCGCAGTGGCGGATCTGGCACGTGCCTCAAGCGCGGCATACCTCCTTGCAATGGAGCCGACCGCATCCGTGGTTGCGAGGGCGGCAGAGGCAGCCGTCTTGCATGACTCCGCCGCGAGTCCGGTCAAGCCGATGGTGGATGCGGTCAAGCTGGTGCCGACGGTGCGAAGGAGCTCCTCCCGCACCACCGAGGCCAACACCGCGTGCGTTGCGGTCTCATTGACAGGGCCAAAGCTTCGCTACTGTTCACTCCTTTGAGCTATAACACACCGAGTCTTTAAAGCATTTAAAGATATATATTTTAAATAATATTCTCTTAATTAAATATATTTCCTTTTCCACTAATATTCAAAATGTATTTCCTAGATAAAGCCATGCATTTAATTTGTCATATGTGATGCATTTGAATAATTTAGAAACCCTTTCTAATCATTAAATTTCAGGAAATAGGAATCTCTCTCACTCCGATCTTTAGGATTAATATTCAAGTCTAATTTGAATATTAACTTCAATGTCAAACTCCCCCGAAATATCCCATATCTATGTCCATCGCAAGTCCTCACTTCAAACCTCTCCCGAATTTCAATTCAACCTTCAAATCCCTTTATAATAAATAGAAAAGCCTTCTTTTCTTTAACAGGCCACCAACCGTCTTTTTGGCCCGGCATCCTTCGCAGCCCAACACCAAAGTCCGGTTTACATCTCCGAACTCCGCCTCCCTCACCACCTCCTCCCTCTCCGCGCGAGGCCCACGGCCTAGCCGCCTAAGCGGCAGCCCACCCGCGCACCCCTTCTCCCTGCTAGCCCAGCGCGGCAGGCCGCAGCCCGCGTGCCTCGCGGGCCACCCACGCGCGGGCGGCCCACGGCCCATGCACGCCCTTCTCCCCTACTGCCCTAGCGCCGCCGCCGCCTGCAGCCTGCCCCGCCGCCGCCGCTTGCCGCCGTGTAACACCCTCCGAATTAAGTAGGAATTATCTAGGATTTATTCGTTTAATTACTAGATTTATTAGGGTAATTATAGATTTAAAAAGAAATAAATTTGGTCAATGAACTATAAGTAACTATAGAAAAATAAAGGGATGCTCTGTATGCACTACAAGCACTAAAATAAGCCCCTAAAACCATAGAATTAAACTAGAGAAGATTTGGTTTAACTTTGAATTCAAACTTTCTTTAAAAACCCTTTCAAATAAATAGAAAAACTATTTAAACGTTAAATGGGCCGAAGCCTCCCTTTCAGCCCAGCTCACCCCGTCGGCCCATCGGTGAGGTCTAGTTATCCTCCCTGAACTCCCCTCCCCATTCGCCTCCACTCCTCCCTTGGCCCACTCGCTGCACAGCCTCCGCGTGCCGCTTCACTCCCTCGCCTGGCCGCACAGCCTCCGCGTGCCTCACGCGGACGGCCCGCTCGCGCGCCCGCCCCGTCTCATCCCTGCCCTAGCGCCGCCGCCGTCGCCTGCGCGCACGCCGCTGCTGCGTTTGGTTGTCGCTGGCCAAGCCCCGCCACGCGCCGGCGCTTGCCTCACCGCGCTGCACCAGCGCCACCACCTCACGTGGCCGAGCGCCACGTGGCCCCTGTCCCTCCTCTTCCCCTGCTGCCACGGAGGCACAAGGCCAGAGCGCCATTAATGGCGATGGCGTGCCCATGCCGTACCCCGATGCCGTCCCGCCTTCGAGGCCGGCCGCGCGCCATCCTGTCCCCAAACTGCCTCAAGCAGCTGCGCACCGCCGCCCGATGGCCTCTTGCACGGTTGAGATCGAGCCCCAGGGCGCGGAGGTGCCGCACGCCGCCATCACCGGCCACCGCCGCAACTGGAGCGCGACCGCACCCCGCCGGGCTCCACCTCCGCCGCGACGTGGCGAGCACCGCGGCCCCCTCCCGCGCCTATAAGAGGGGGAGCATGCCCTCCCTTCCCTGGGCACAAACAAGGCCGAGCCAAGCTCCACCCCTCCCATGGCCGCCCTCTTCTCCCTTCCTCTTCTTCCCGTTTAACCCCCAAAACAAGTCGTCCTCGGCCTCCTCTACCTCCCCGTGCTCCCCGTTTAACCCCTGGCGGCTGGAGTGCCGAGATAGGGTGAGCCCGAGCTCCCCTGCCCCCTGTCCATGGCGGCCAGGCCAGAGTTGGAAGACGACCCCCTCTGGGTCGCCTTGCCCCTCGCCACCCCTCGCCACCAACCGCTGCCAGGCAGGTCCGGACCTCCCTACGGCCATGTAGGCCTAGTCCATGTGGACTAAAGGCGCAGTCGGCCTCCGGTCCATGACCGGCTTATGGCGCCAGGCCGGCCCGGGCCCGGGGTGCACCCGGTGCACATGAACCGTGAGGCCATAGCCCCGGTCAATCGCGCCTATGCCCCCGGCCCACGGAACAGTGCCGCGGTCGGACCCCACCCGCTGTGTCAGCTGCCCCAAAATTGCTACACGCACCCCGGTAAGTACACACACAAGTTTATTTAGAGCCCTTCCTCACTTCCAAAAATTCCCCAAAAATACCCAAAAATACTAGGAATATTCCTAACCCTATTAGTGCCATCTAATCCTTTTTAGCATGTCATTAGAGCCTAAATC
Organism: Urochloa ruziziensis; assembly: GCA_015476505.1. Taxonomy (NCBI): domain Eukaryota; kingdom Viridiplantae; phylum Streptophyta; class Magnoliopsida; order Poales; family Poaceae; genus Urochloa; species Urochloa ruziziensis. The sequence continues at coordinate 43,892,050 of CM027119.1, forward strand.
CAATTATGCTAGTTTCTAACCAATAGAAGGCCTCCATTAGTGTACCCAGGAAATTTCCCTTGCCATTTTTTATCCCCATAAATTCCCAGATAATTCTCATAAATACAAAGGGATTATACTAATCATTTATATATGCTTGTTGCCGTAGGATTTATGCCCTAGCCTCCAAAACCCTGACCACGCCATTATAATGCATGTCCTATTAGGAAACCTGGTCGATAAACCGCACGTATAATCCCCAGCCCAGTCAAAACCCTAGTCGTCGTACCGACCGTCCGTAAACCCTTAGATACCCAAGAATTCTTAGTCGTCATGCTGCCCGAAGATAGATAAGGATTCTCTAGAAATCCATATCGGTTATTCGGGAATTATCTTTTAGAAATCTATATAATTCCCGAAATACTGCTAATCATCGTTCCAGCCATCTTATAGAGAATTATTTAATAATTCTCACCAAAATCTCCATCCTTTAATCCATAAATTATTATATAATTAATGGATTACCAATCCACTCTTCAGCCGTATCTCCTTAACCAGAAGACCCTGAAATCCCCGCCTTCTTTCCATTCTTTTCCTTTTACGATTTGATTGGTGTACTGTTATAATGATTGTTATTTTTCGTATTTTTATCGATAGCATGATCGGGCCCTACGAGACGCTGAAGCTCCAGAAGGCCCGAAGCCCAGCCCGATCAACATACGGAATACGCCCGCGTAAAGAATGTCTAAGGACCGACAATGATGTCAACTCTCACCAATAATATCACCAACTAAACTTTATTATATTTGCAGCATAAGCTATATGGGGCATACTCTGAGTGTATGCCCAGCATCGTTGTAGATATTGGATGCTTAAGATTGGGTGTGGAAGGATAGCCTCGTCAGGGGACCCTATCCTAAGAGCCACTCTGATCCAGCTAAGGACTGGTTCATGGGAGAATCATTGTAGTGCCCAGTACAACCCCGCATGCCAAAAAGGCATGACCTACGGGAATGCCTATTTATGTGAGGCCTTGATTCACACCCCACCAGCTGAACCTAGTAATCCATCCCAAGGAGCCGTATGATTGGTGCAGAGTGCTGACCGGCGGAAACTAGCTAGCACTTGGTGCCTAGTCATGCACGCGCCAAGTCAGGAAACGGGTATACTGGAGACGGACCCAGACAGAGGGCTGGGACTGGGCGGCACGGGTTGACCGAAGGGTCGAGGACCCTGAGGGCCAGAGGCCCCGTTATTGTATGCAAATACCCGGGTTGATATCCACGAGGCGGATGATGGTGGCCCCTGCTTAGACCCCAGTATACACGTGGATGGACCTAGGGAATGCTGACCAGCGATGGTCACCGGTGGGTACGAGTCTCGTAGGTCGGTACCGCCTTACCGGAAGGTATGGGCTGACCGAACGTGGGGTATATAAGTACAACCTCTGCAGAGGGTAAAATCTATCTGGATAGCTGCGACTCTCGGTATAGAGTCCACTTAGTTAAAGTCCCCAATGATTAGTCTTTACTATTATTGCATAGTGAGCCAGAAACGGCCAAGGTACCATTGGTCAGGTTCTGGATAGCATATCAGGACTGGCATGGAGGAAGTGATCCTACAGGACTGACCTTTACAATTAATTTAATTTATATATTTATATTATTGAATTTGTGAGATTTGCTGGGTATTCTATTCAGAATACTCACTCTTGCTTTCATTGTCATACTGGATTAGGACTCCAGGGCGATGAGGTGCTACAGCTCATTCCGGTGGAGGAATGAGTACCAGCCCGCTCTCCGCTAGCTTAAACTATGCAAATCTATTTAATTTATACGTTATTTACCGCTTTCGATATTAATCTGTGACGAGATCTGTATCAGCGACCGATCCAGGGCCTGGTACAAGTAATCAAGGGACTTCTTAATGAGGGGTCCCCACAGGGATGGCATCAGAGCCGTAAATAAATTCTTAGCACCATATAAGACAACCCATACACATTTAGAAGCCCTAAGGCCTCTATTATGCTCCTATTTTTCAAAATTTCTCGAAAAATCCTCATTTCATGCCCTGAATTCCCCTTATCTCATGCTTAATTCCAAATGTTACTCCGACACGTATGGATCATGAGAATGAAGTTCGGAAGATGATCTGGAATATAGAAATTATAAGATGAAGGTTTGCCGAAAAGCAAATGCTATCGGAGTAACTAGAAATCAAGTTGTGATAATAATAAGGTTTCTATAGAAAACAAGCCTACGGCCTTATAATCACGTACTTATGATTGAATAATATTTGATTAAGCCCCAGATAATAGTCTCCCCTTTTCCATATAATAGATATGGATTTGTTTGGTAGTTGATTGTAGAAATGCGTGGGATAGAAACACTCTTTCCTAAAAACCTAAGGATTATCTATAGATCTTGTCCTTCTAACATCGTAGGTTCAAGCAGAGGTTCAGAAATGAAGGAAATATCTGAAAAATAATTTTATATGTCTGATACGAAATACGGGGTCTAATCCTCTTATGTGGGGTAGGTTCCGAAGTGATTAAGACACTCTACTCGGAAAACGTTAGGGATCAATCAGGGAGAACTCATAAATCACAGATCTCAGGAAAATACGGAATAATCACAGGAATAATATAAGACAAGTTTATACTTTAAATATGATTAGATTTGAATTCCTGAATAAATCTTGGAAAAGGAAACTTGTGAAAGCCGAGGAAATCAATAAGGAAGATATAAGGATTTTCCTTAGACACCCTAACCTATAAATCCTGAGACCGACAAACCATTAGCCAAGAAGGCCTATTCTTTTCCCTACCAAGGTCGACTTTATCCACCATAAGTATTTTCTAGATTAGCCAACAATTTCTTTGAATTAGGATTGACTATATCCATAAACCTCCGAGATCCCTATATCACCCTCACCCACAGTCTTCCAGAAAATCCTATCCCTAAACATCAATCTCAAAGAAAGCCGAAGAGATAGCCGAAGTTCTGCATCTATTCCTAGAAGCATGTAAGTTTCTTCGTAAAACTGGCTTCTCCTGACCACCATCCTCCCCAAGCAAAACCATCTTCAACTTCCTTGATAATTTGCCTCGGTTCAATTTAGATAATCAAACCCCAATCTATTAAGCATGTCGACTCGCAGACAAGCCGATACTCTGTTCAGCAAGGCTTCGTCATCTATGACTTCCGGGAAAAAATCTCGTACACCCTTCCCAGATAAACTCACTTGGATCCCCAACTTTACTTAAACCTCCAAAATCCTAAAGGGCCCCTTCATACCCACCACCTTAATATCACCTCTCACCGTGTACTCCATCCCAAGATATTCCAAGAAAACCTGCCTTCATTCGCTCGCAACCAAACCAATACTCTATCAAAGTACCCTGACAACCATACGAATCCAAAGCTCTTCCTTAGCAGGAAATCATCCGGTTTCCTAGTACTACCTCCGTCCATAAAAGAATGCAATTCTCGCTTTTCGATGAGTCAAACTATTTGAACTTTGACTAAAGTTATATAAAATATTACTAACATTTATGATACAAAATAAGTACCATTAGATTAGTTATAGAATATACTTTCATAATAAATTTATTTAGAGACATAATAGCTAATCCTATTTACTATAAATTTGGTCAAAGTTGAACTAGTTTGACCGGCACAGATACCATAGTTGCATTCTTTTGTGGACGAAGGGAGTAGATCATTGAGGCATGCAAGCTTCTCTAAACCTGCCCCTCAATCGTTATCCAACAACCAAAACCTCACAACCGTCCCAGGGGTATCGCTCCATCATAACTTCTCGACGACCATAGCCATCCGACCATCTATTCCCTGCCACCTAGGAGTAAGGTGCCCGAAGTCATGCCCAGGCAAACCACCTGCAGTTCTGAGCTCAGCCATGACCGTCACCTTACTCCGGAAGGGAACGTAACTTCAGATACCCAATAAAACCATCACATCATACCTTATCAGAGAATGGTTAAACCAGGCCTGTCTTCTTAGAGCTATCAATCTAGTCGGATACCCGAGAAATAGACCCTCAAAATCTCAGGAATTAACCATAACCATTCTCATGCTCTGCGAAGAAACACACCCGACTATCTAACCTAATCCCCCTACCAAGTCCTACTAAAGGGGCCATATCCATCACCCTAGGACTACCATCTTATCCCAATCCCGGAGAGGATACCCAACCCTAGACCTCTCCTAGGAGATCCAAAGCAGCTGATCCAAGAAATAAGAAATTACAAAATGGATCATGGTACAAGAATGAAACAATTGAGCGATTTAACAGGAATCACCACACAAAAAAAACTTGGAAATCCTGAGTCATCAGAAACACTGGATAAGTAACCGTGATCCATGGGAATACATCAGGTCAACCGCCAGGAAGTGACCTAGTTCCATCCGAACAACCGGTAAACCCTGACCACCTATGCACTTCCAAAAGGAAACACCTCTCAAGTACTCAAAAGAATCATCATACCAAGTTTTATGATGAGGAGTGATCACCAAAGGTCACCACCCTAAGATACCCTGTCTTCCCCGCCTGGTAACCTTAAAATTACCAGATCCTTGGGGAACCAGCGCAGTTATAGCCCTGACTACAACCAAGATCACTCCCAAGCTCAAACCACTTCCAGGAAAGTAGGGTTCTTAAGAACCAAGTTAAGAACAAAGATAACCTTGAAGAACAAGTATAAGGCATCACAGAAGTAAGCATGCCCAATTGGAATGTGCCCGAGTGTCAAAGAAGTCCTGAGATAATTGTGAAAATCTCAGATAGAAGAAAATTTGGATAACACTCTCATGGATAAGGAAAACTCGAGAATTGATTAAAAGAAAACTCGGATAAAGAAGTAATACTCTTAAGGAAATCTAGGAGTTGATAAGAAGAAAGCTACAACAGAAATAATCCTGATAATCAAGAATAGGACAATTGAAGAAGTAGTAAGATCAAACATGAACATATCCAAGTAAAGGGAAACTTGGATAAGAAGTCTAAACGAAAACCCCAAGAAAATATGGAAATTTAAGATTCCAATTTGGAAAAGGAAACAGGAATCCGAAATCCACTCGGAAAAGAAAATCCTGGATTAAAAATAAGGAAATCCTGAGTTGATTCCTTTCAAGTGGGATAGTAACCCAAATGAAGGAAAAGATACTTGACCTCAAGAACTTGAGGATTAAAACAACACAGGAAAAGTATTTCATCAAGTCATCATAAGTACGGCAGAAACTAATTGGATATGTTCAGGGAATAATGGAAACAAGCGTTAGTAATAATATTCCCGTCTATAGAAATGAGAAACAAATAGTTACGAGAAGAAAGAATTCAAAAATTTAAAAGGAAGAAGAAATTTCTTTTAATAAATATTGGAAACCCTTATCGACGCCGAAATGCTAGGAGAAAACCCTAGACCTTCTTTCCAACCCTAAATCTCAGGACGAGATTTCTTAAAGTAGGGTAGGTCCATAACACCCTCAGAATTAAGTAGGAATTATCTAGGATTTATTCGTTTAATTACTAGATTTATTAGGGTAATTATAGATTTAAATAGAAATAAATTTGGACAATGAACTATAAGTAACTATAGGAAAATAAAGGGATGCTCTGTAACTTGAATGCACTACAAGGACTAAAATAAGCCCCTAAAACCATAGAATCAAACTAGAGAAGATTTGGTTTAACTTTGAATACAAACTTTCTTTAAAAACCCTTTCAAATAAATAGAAAAACTATTTAAACGTTAAATGGGCCGAAGCCTCCCTTTCAGCCCAGTTCATCCCGTCGGCCCATCGATGAGGTCTAGTTATCCTCCCCGAACTCCCTTCCCCATCCACCTCCACACGTCCCTCGGCCCACTCGCGGCCCAGCCTCCGCGCGCCGCTTCACTCCCTCGCCTGGCCCAGCAGGTCGCGGCCCATCCGCGCGCCTCACGCGCACGGCCCGCTTGCACGCCCGCCCCGTCTCATCCCTGCCCTAGCGCCGCCGCCGCCGTCGCCTGCGCGCACGCCGCCGCTGCGTTTGGTCACCGCCGGCCCAGCCCCGCCACGTGCCGACGCTTACCTCACCGCCCTGCACCAGCGTCGCAACCTCAGGTGGCCGAGCGCCACGCGCCCCCTCTCCCTCCTCTTCCCTTGCTGCCACGGAGGCACAAGGCCAGAGCGCCATTAATGGTGATGCCACGCCCCATGTCGTCCCGCCTTCAAGGCCAGTCGCGCACCATCCCGTCCCCAAACTGCATCAAGCAGCTGCGCACTGCCGCCCGATGGCCGCCTGCACGGTTGAGATCGAGCCCCAGGGAGCGGAGGTGCTACACGCCGCCATCACCGGCCGCTGCCGCAATTGGAGTGCGACCGCACCCCACCGGGCTCCTCCGCTGCCGGGACGTGGTGAGCACCGCTGCCCCTTCCCACGGCTATAAGATGGGGAGTATGCCCTCCCTTCCCTCGGCACAAACAAGGCCGAGCCAAGCTCCACCCCTCCCATGGCCACCCTCTTCTCCCTTCCTCTTCTTCCCGTTTAACCCCCAAAACAAGTCGTCCTCGGCCTCCTCTACCTCCCCGTGCTCCCCGTTTAACCCCTGGTGGCCGGAGTGCCGAGATAGGGGTGAGCCCGAGCTCCCATGCCCCTTGTCCATGGCGGCCAGGCCGGAGGTGGAAGACGACCCGCTGCCAGGTAGGCCCGGACCTCCTTATGGCCATATAGGCCTGGTCCATGTGGACTAAAGGCCCAGCCGCATCCGGTCCATGACCGGCTCATGGCGTCACGCCGACCCGGGCTCATGTGCCGACCCGGGCTCAGGTGCACCCGGTGCACATGAACTGCGAGGCCATAGCCCCGGTCCACCGAGCCTATGCCCCCGGCCCACGGAAATGCCCCTCCACAGTTGAGGATGTGATTGGGAGTGGAAGGATAGCCTCGTCAGGGGATCCTATCCTAAGAGCCACTCTGATCAGGCTAAGGACCTGTAACACCCTCACAACTAGGAAGAATTAATTTAGGGATTACTTAGATAATCACTAGATTTATTAGGAGAATTATAGAATTAAATAAAAATAAATATAGGAAATAAACCATAAATAGCTATAGGAAATAAAAAGGGATGTTTCACAACTTGAGTGCCAAAATAAGTCTTTAAAACCTTAGATTAAAACTAGAAAAGACTTAGTTTGGATTTGAATTCAAATTCCCTCAAAACCCCGTTTCAAATAAATAGGAAATCGTTTAAAGGATAAACGGGCCGGCCACACAATTTCGGCCCAACTCTTCCTCGCAACCCAACCTTAAAGTCCGTCAACGGCCCCTGAGCTCTCTCCCCCGGCCGCTCCTCCCCCTTCCTCAATCACGAGCGGCCCACGCACCTCCCCCTGGCCTAGCAGGCCGCAAGCCGCCTCCCAGCCCACCCACGCGACTCACGCTCGGCCCAGCAGGCTGCGGCCCAGTTGCCCATCCCCTGCTCGGCCCACGCGCGCGCGTCTTCCTCCTCCTCCCTACGAGATGCACCCCCCTGGCCTTCATCGCCGCCGCGCCATTAATGGCGCTAACGGCGCCCATACTGCCGCTCCTCGCAGTGGCCCTACGGCACCGTAGGCTTGGCCCCCTACGGGCTCACCGCCGCCGCCCGATACGCACCCCATGGCCGGGATGAAGCCCCGAAGTCCAGGCCTGCTGCATGTCCTCACCGCCGGCCGCCACGGCGAACTTGGTGCGGCGCCGACCCCCCGAGCAGGAGCGTCGCCGGCCTCATCCTCCGCCGCAACGTGGCATGTCCCCGGCGCTTTCCCCCGCCTATAAATAGAGGCCACCCCCTTCACCTCCTCCCCGCACCCGAGCGCCGAGCCAAATCGAGCTCCGGCGTCCCCCTCCCGTGGCCATCTGTCCTCCCTGGCCTTCCCCCTTCGCTTCTGAGGCCAAGAACGAGATGCCGCCGATCTCTTCCGCCTCCCCCTGCTCCCCGCTTGGGCCCTGGTGGCCGGAGCGCAAGAATCGAGCGAAGCTCCGAGCTCCGTTCCTCCCCCCACCACCACCCCACCGCTACGCTTTCCCTTTGTTCTCCCACTTACCCCCAAGTGAACTCGCCGTGTTCCCCTCGTCCTCCTAGTGTAAACCGCAAAGCCGGTGGCGAGCTATAGAGCCATCCCGGCGCTGCTCCGGCGAGCCCCGCGGTGGCGCACATGGCGCTCGCGGTGGCGCCGCCTCCCCCTCCCGAACCGGTGCCCCGCCGTCACCGGCCGTCGCCCCGCCGTTCACCGCCGTCTGCCCCTCTCTCTATCCTAAATCTGACAAGCGAGCCAGGGCCCCGACGCCGTTGCCCTTTCCCGTTACGCCGTTGGCCGCTGACTCCCTGCGCGCGGTCTACGTCAGCCGTAGACTCCGCGGCCGGCCCGGCCCACGGCCGGTCCACGACGCGGCGCGCACAACGGCTGAGTGGACGCAGTCCACTAAACCGGCGGCCCAGCGGTCGCGGTCCACTGCGCCCACGCACCCGGCCCATGGAACAGTGCGCATGGCGGGCCCCAGAAGCCACGTCGGCTGGCCCACCCTGCTGCGTCAGCCCCTAGCTAATTGCTAGGTACACCCCGGTAAGTGTACACGCAAGTGTATTTAGAGCCCTTCCTCACTTCTAAAAATTCCCCAAAAATACCTAAAAATATTAGGAATATTCCTAAGCCTTTTAAACCACTCGAAACCCCGCCGTTACGCCACCGTGTAAGCCCTAACCCCGCCAAAAGCCCCGTCGTCCAACCGATCGTCTGTAAACCCCTAAGTTTCACTGAAACCCTAGCCATCATACTGCCCAAGAAACAGATAAGGACTCTCTAGAAATCTATATCGGTCATTCGGGATTTATTCATAGAAATCCTTATAATTCCTGAAATACTGATAATCATCATTCCAGCCATCTTCCAGGGAATTATTTAATAATTCTCTTCCAAATTCCCATCCTTTAATCCATTGGTTATTTTATATAATTAATGGGTTATTAATCCAATCTTTAGCCGTTACTCCTTAACCCTTAGCAAATCCTTCCATCCCCGCCTTGTTTCTATTCCTTTTCCTTTTACGATTTGATTGATGTATTGTTATCCTGATTGTTATTTTATGTGTTTTTATCGATAGCATGACCGGGCCCCGACGAGATGCCGAGGCTCCAGAAGGACCGAAGCCCAGCCCGGTCAACATATGATATACGCCTGCGTAAGGAACGACTAAGGATCGACAATGAAGGCAAGTCTCACCAATAATATCACTTTAACCACTAAAGTTTATCATTCTTGCAGCGTAAGCTATGAGGAGGCATCACGTGGGTGAATGCCTAGCTCCGCTGTAGTTATAGGACGCTGATTGGGAGTGGAAGGAAGATCCCAAGGAGGGGATTCTGTCCTAAGAGCCACTCTGATCCCAGCTAAGGACCGGTTTATGGGAGAGTCTTTCCAATCCCCTGTACAACCACGCATGCCAAAAAGGTATGGCCTTCGGGAATACCTATTTATGTGAGGCCTTGACTCACACCCCACTAGTCAGCACTAGTAAACTGTCCCAAGGGGCCACGGTGGGCAACGGGTATGCTGGAGACAGCCCCAGACAGAGGGCTGGGACTGGTCGGCACGGGTCGCATGTGACAGGGCTGGTAGGGCCCAAGGGCGATGCATAGGCATGCCCTTAATATAAGGTGCACCTATTCCCCGGGAATGTCCTTTTGTGAACAGATATGCGATCCCTGTTTAGGCCCCAGCAGCACCTATGGACAGAGCTAGTGATTGGCTGTCTAGAGATAGACGCCAGTGGACACGAGTCTCGTAGGTCGACGCCCGCCTTTCGCGGAGGTAGGAACAGACCGAATGCGTGGTAGATAAGTACAACCTCTGCAGAGTTAAAAATCTATCTGGATAGCCGCAGCTCTCGGCATAGAGCCGATTTGGGATTATTTAGATAAATACTAGACTCATTAGAGTAATTATAGTTTTAAAAAGAAATAAATATGGAAAATAAACTATGGGAAATAAAGGGATGTTCCACAACTGGAATGCTAAAACAAGTCTTTAAAACCCTAGAATAAACTAGTAAAGGTTTGATTCAAATTCGAATTAAAATTTCCTTTCAAAAACCTATTCAAATAAATGAAAAACTGTTTAAACGTTGACCAGGCCGGAACTAGGATTCCAGCCCAACCCCCGAAGTTTATTCCACCCCCTCGAATTCCTCTTCACCGCCTCCCTTCCTTCCCCCAGGCCGGCCCATGGCCTGCGGCCCGCGCGCGCCCTCCCCTTCAGCCGCCAGCAGCACGCGGCCTGCGGCCCAGCTCGCCACGGCCCGCCTCCGCCGGCCCACTCCCTCCCGCGGCCCAACTGCCCGCTCCCAAGGCCGTCGCGACCCGCTCGACACGCGGCCCAGCGCTGCCGCACGGCAGCCGCTCGCGCCACTCCCTCTTCTGGCCCAGCGCGCCTGCAGCCCAGCCCTTCCCCCACGCGCCTCATGGCCCAGCCAGCCCCCCCATCACCTCCTCCCCTCCCTTCGTGGCCCAGCCTTCCACCACCCGCGCGCCCGCTTCCACCAGCCGCGGCCCACCCGCGCTCCCCCGGCCCAGCAGGCCGCTAGCCGCCTCTGGCCCGCGCGCGCGCGCGGCCTGGCCTGGCGCGGCCCAGCGCGCACTCGCCTAGCCCACGCGGCCCGCGTAGCGCTAAGCACGTCGTCCCCCCCAGCCAGCCCTAGCGCCGCCGCCGCCTTCGGTTTGCTCCGCCGCCGGCATCGCCGTCGCCGCCTAGCGCCGCCACCCCGGTGCCCAGTTTACCGCCAAACCACGTCGCCATGAATGCCCCCGCTTCCCTCGTTCCATTTTTGCCATCTCCTCACCCATCCGTCACGGCCACCAGGCGGCGCCGCCGCAGGACGCCATGGCCTCTGGCCGCTGCTTGCAGCAGCACCACTCCGGCGCCGTTTGGCCTACTCGCCCGGCGCGCCACGTGCGGCCCCGGCCTCCCTCCGTGCTGACGTCCGCAAGGTCGTCCAAGCCGAGCAACAGCTCACGCAGCACGAGCACGAGCTCTCGATCCTCTGCCGGCACCACTGCCTACGCGCCACGCATCCTCCTTGCTCGCCTCGCTGGCTGGCTCGCCCACTGCCTGCACGCCACGACGCCGGCCGCCTGCAGAGCGCCCCCTCCCGCCTTGCTCGCTGTGCCAGCCGAGCTCGCCCAGCACCGGCATCCCTGGTAGCGTCGCCCGCACGCACGACGCCAGCAGCACCACCCCTTCTCTCCGCCTATAAAAAGGCCCCCTAGCCCTTCGTTCCGGCATACCCCGCAACGAGAGCTGAGGCTCTCAGCGCATACGCACAGGAAAAGCAGGAGAGCGCTAGCTCTCAGCACACAAGCACAAGAACTCCAGCTCTCTCAGTACACACGCACAGGAGCTTCGTCTCTATACAATGCGGAAGCGCTGCTCACATACACAATAGAAAGGTGCGCCACCTGCTGCTCTGCTCTGCTCCCGGGTACGCCCGGAACAGTCCAACCAGCGGCGTAGCTTTAGTCATACCACACCGCTCACGTACACATAGGAAAGGTGCGCCACCTGCTGCTCTGCTAAGTTTTCGGGTGCGCTCGGAACAGGCTAACCAGCGGCATAGCTTTAGCCATTTCGCCCAGCATTGTGGATGATGCCAGTTCGGCTGGCCGCACAATGCCTGACCCCCGCCGCTAAACCCCATCGCTGCTCGCCATTTTGCAACCCTAGCCGAGATGCTGCCCGATTCTCAAGTTTCCAGTCCAGTCCACCCTAGCCGAGATGCTGCCTGATCCAAGTTTCCCGTTCAGTCCCCCCCTAGCCGTTGTAATGTCCGACCGAAACCCTGATCCTAGCCCACCTAGCAGTTATGTTGCCCAAATCCCAACCCCACATATCCCCGATATAGCCGTTATGCCGTCCAACCAAAAACCCCGGCTACTAAACCCTAGCCCCGTGTAGCCGTTGTACTGCCCAAATAAAACCCTAGATAAAACCCGGCCCATATGCTACCCGACCCAAAACCCAGATATTAGCAAACCCCAGCCGGCATGCTGCCCATAATATTCCCGGAAAATTATATTAATAATTTTCTGGAATATTAATAGAAATTCAATCCCATATCCTTAATTATTTAGAAATCTATTTCTAAATAATTGATATAATTATTCGGGAATTACTTAGATATCCAGTAATTCTCAGAATAATTATCCCTAGCCCTTCTTCCACACTTAAAAAGCCATCTCACTAGCTAAATCCTTCCTAAGCCCCATCGTCCTATTCATTAATTATTATTAAATAATTAATGAATAATCCGTCAGATATCCATCCTGATCCCTAGGTAAGCCCCGGAATATCCATCTCCCCTCTCTTTCTAATCTATAGGCATTGATTGATGAATTGATGTTATTTTATGTGTTTTATTGTTCGATAGCATGACCGGGCCCGACGCGACGCCGAAGCTCCAGAAGGCCCGAAGCCCCGCCCGGTCAACATACAGACTACGCCCGCGTACGGAACGTCTAAGGACTGACAATGAAGGCAAGTCTCACCAATAATATCACTTAGCCATTAAAGTTTACCATTTTCTGCAGCATAAGCTATGAGGGGGCATCATGTGGGTGGATGCCCGGCCCCGCCGTAGATGCTTTAAGATTGGGAGTGAAAGGATGGCCTCGCTAGGAGGGTCCTAAGAGCCGCTCTGATCTCAGCTAAGGACCGGTTCATGGGAGAGTCTTTCTAGTGCCTAGTACAACCCCGCATGCCAAAAAGGCACAGCCTACGGGAGTGCCTATTTACGTGAGGCCTTGACTCACACCCCACCAGCGGAACTTAGTAACCCAGCCCAAGGAGCCGTATGATTGGTGCAGAGTGCCGACCGGCGAACTAGGTAGCGCCTGGTGCTGAGTCGGGCACGCACCAAGTCGGGAACGGGTATGCTGGAGACAGCCCCAGGCAGAGGACTGGGACTGGGCGGCACGGGTCGACTAGAATACAGGGTCGGAGACCCTGAGGGCCGAGGGCCCTAATTAATGCGCTCACAGACCCGGGTCAGCATCCGCGAGGCGGATGATTAGTGGCCCCTGCTTAGCCCCCAGTATTACCTGTGGCTGGACCTAGGGAATGCTGACCAGCGATGGTCACCGGTGGTTACGAGTCTCGTAGGGCAGTACCTGCCTTGACGAAGGTAGGGACTGACCGAATGCGGGGTAGATAAGTACGACCTCTGCATAGTGAAAATCTATCTTGATAGCCGTGACTCCGGAATGAGTCCACTTAGTCAAAGCCCCCACTGATTAGATTTACTTTCTTGCATGGGGAACCCGGACGGCATGAGTGCCGATGACTGGGTTCTGGGGTTAATGTCAGGACTGGCAGGGAGGAAATGCCCCTCCAGGCCCAACAATTATATTCTTTTAATTTATATTATATTATTGAATTTGTGAGATTTGCTGAGTATTCAACTCTGAGTACTCACTCTTGCTTTCATTGTCATATAGGTTCGAACTCCAGGGCTGTGAGGTGCTACAGCTCATTCCAACTGAGGAATGAGTGCCCGCCCGCGCTCCGCTAGTTTATAACGGTATAAAGTTATTTTTAACTTATACGTTATTTACCGCTTTCGACACTAACCTGTGTCGAAATCCGTATCAGCGTACTGATCCAGGGACTGATACGGGTGATCGAGGGACGTCCTGGTCAAGGGGTCCCCACAATTCAATTGTGAATACTCACTCTTTCCTTCCTTGTCATACAGGTTTAAGTCTCCAGGGCGAGAAGGTGCTACAGCCCATTCCGGTGGAGGAATGAAGTGCTTACCCGCTCTCCGCTAGCTAAAACAAACGGTGTTAAATCTGTTTAAAATTATACGCTATTTACCTCTTCTGATACTAATCTGTGATAAGATCTATATCAGCGACCGATCCAGGACCTGATACAGGTAATCATGGGACGTCCCGGTAAGGGGTCCCCACAGGGTGGTATCAGAGCCGTGAATAAATCTATAACACCATATAAGACATCCCATAGGCATTAGGAAACCATAAACCCTCTATTCTGCTCTTATTTTTCGAAATTTCTCGAAAAATCCTTCGTCCATGCCCCCGAACTCCCTTTATTTCTTGCTTAACCCCAAATGTTACTCTGACAGGTATGAATCATGAGAATGAAGTTCGGAAGATGATTCGCAATACGGAGATTATGAGATGAAGATTTGCCGGAATGCAAATGCTGCCGGAGTAACTAGAGATCTAGTTGTAGAATGTTCTATTGGAAAAATAAGCCTATGACTTCATAGTAACGTACTTTTGATTGTATAATGTTTGATTAAGCCCCGGATAATAGTTTTCCCCTTTCCATATAATAGATATGGATTTGATTGGTAGTTGATTGTAGAAATGCATGGATAGATCCACTCTTTCCTTTAAACCTAAGGATTGTCTATAGCTTTTGTCCCTCTAACGTCATCAGTGCAGGCAGAAGCTCAGAAATAAGAGAATTTTTGGAGAAATAGCTCCACATGTCGAATAAGGAATACGGGATCTAATCCTCTTAAGTGGGGTAGGTTCCGAAGTCGCCAAGACATCGTACTCGGAGAATCATACAGGAAGACGGTTAATGAAAGTCATAATATACGAACTCCAGGGAAATACGGAGTAATCACGGGAATAGTATAAGACAAGTCTATACTATGAATGTGACAAGGTTTGAATCCCTGAGTGAATCTTGGAACTGGAACATGAAAAAGATGAAGAAATCAATATGGAAGATATAAGGATATTCATTAGCCACTCTAGCCCATAAATTCTGAGACCCATAAACCACCAACCAAGCAGACCCACTCCTTTCCCCTACTCAGATCAACCCCATCCACCCTGAATGTTTCCCGGATTAGCCAACAATTTCCTTAAATTAGGACTGGCTATATCCATAAATCTCTGAGGTCTCCCTATCAGTTCCTGTAACCATTCTCACCCATAATTTTCTCAAAACCCCTATTCCTGAACACCAATTTCAAAGAAGCCAAAGAAATAGCCGAAGATCTGCAGCTGGAAACATGCAAGTTTCTTTGTGGAACTAGTTTCTCTTCATCATCACCATTCCTGAGCAAAACTGTCATCAATCTCCTTGAAAATCCGCCTCGGTAACCAAACCCCAATCCGCACAACATGCTAGCTCGCAAACAAGCCGATACGCTGGTTAACAAGTCTTCGTCATCCACAACCCTCGAAAAGAATCCCGTACACCTTTCCTAACTAAACCCACCATTTCCCCGGATAAATCCACCTGGATCCCCGACTCTTCAAAAACCCTGAGGGGACCGAGTATACTCACTACCTTGATATCACCTTCCGCCATATACTCCACCCCAAGATATTCTAAGGATAACCTGCCTTTTCTCACTCACAACTAAATCAGCATTTCATCAAAGCACCCTGACCACTGGCCACCACACGAATCCAAAACCATTCCTTTTTAAGAAATCATCCTGTTTCTCTACAGATCATTGAGACATGCAAGCTTCTCTAAGCCTGCCTCTCAATCCTCATCCATCCATAAGAAGCTCATGACTATCCTAGAAATATCATCCCGTCCCTAACTTGATAATCGTATCCATTCGTTCATCTATTCTCTGCCATTAGGTATAAACACCAGGGTTCGCCGATCATTGAGGCATACAACTTCCGTCAGAAGATGCTCCTCAATTCCATCCCTAACCGTTCACAAATCCGCACCCACAACCGCTTCCACAAAATTTTCCCCGCCATTTCCCTTGATGATAGTAACCACTCCAGACTCCCAGTCGATTCTCACAACTCGTCCTAAACCTATACACACCCAAAAAGGAAGCCCTTTCTTGCTTAGCAACATCCTTACACCAGGTCATATAAAGAAATGACCAATCAAACTCATAACCCCAAGCTGACCACCACATCCTCCAACCCTGTAAGGAACCTTCAGCTCTCGCCATCCTCCCACAAAGAAGTCCATGGTGAAAGATCCAAGAAAATAAAAGATATAAGGAATGATCATAACACAGGAATGGATCATGATTCAGAAATAAAATAACCGGATGATTTAACAAAGGAATCCCCAAACCAAGATTTGGGAAAATGAAGTCACCCGCAACCCCGAATAAGCCACCATGATCCAAGATATGATCAGGATCAACCGCCATGCAGTCACCCAAATTCCGTGGGTAGTAAACTCACCAACCGAAGAACCCTGAACCACCTAGCCCTAGCTACTTCTCTAAGGGAACCCGAGACAGCTCGCTCCAGGCAGAAGGAATACAAGGAAGAAATCTTGGTGGAATAACTGGGTGATGTGGCAAAGAAATCACCTGAAGGACCGAATCGGCAACCAGAGAGGAGGGAGTGAATGGGAGCCGATAAAAATTCTTTCCAACCAATCCGGCTATTCTCCCAAATCAACTCCAACGCCTCCGAAAGCGATCTTGCCAAGATCACGTAGCCACTGTCAAGCTACTGACCCTAGGAGCAAGAAACACGCAGCGGAACTCGAATCGATTGAAACGAACACAAAACGAACCGAAACGAGGCAAAACCTTCTCTACCCAGCCAGGGGCGGTTTAACCTCCCTAGGGGCGATTTAACCGCCTAGGGTGGGCGGTTTAACCTCCTTGGGGCGGTCAATCTGGGAGCTCTCGGGAAAAAGTCAACTCGTGAGTCGATCTCCCAAACGGCTTGAGCTCTTGAGACGAAACTTTGGGGAGATGATGTACACCTTCAGTGGAGTATATTCCCCAAAAATCTTGGCCTCAAACACTCTAGAACTCCCAGAATCTCAGATCTCGTGAAGAACACTTCCACCCCGAGTTCATCCCGAAAACTGCAAATCCAAAGCGATTCCCGGCGTTTGGGGGCAAGAGATCACCAGCAAAAGAGGCACAAGGCACTCATACGTGAATCCCCCAAAGAAATCCGAGAGAAAACACCCTAGGAAGAGAAGAACGAAAATCCCCCAAAAATAGCTCCAAAAATACCTCCAAAAATAGAAAAAGAAAAGGGAGCTCGTGGATTCAAATCATGGCACAAAGATGAGCAGCACAAACTCAATCACATAACCATGAATTCACCTATACAAACTAGGAAAGATTCGAAATAGTTCTAGGTGGAGGGGATGAAGGGGAAACTAGTTCAAAGGAGAAAACCAAAGAGAATAAAGAGATAACTAGAAGAGATAACCAAAGAGATAGCAGCCACTAGCCCTGGGAGGGGCTATTAGTAGTCCAAATGGTGGTGCTCTAAAGACTAAACTACCCCTAAGTGATACATACCCCTCAGGGGCAAATTTGACATTTGATTCTCAGATATTTTTCGGCTCGGGCACCTTCCTCTGCAAGCTAGCTTCCCTCCGACGCAAGCCTTGCAGTCACGTCGTGTGTCCTCCGGATCGAAGCTCCTCGACGCCGAGTTTTGGGCCGGCCCAGGGGGAGGCGGTTAAACCGCCCCTGGCTGATGCCACAGCCCATTGGCCCATCTTCGCCACGTCGAGTCCTCGGTCCTTGGTTTTTAGGCCCAAACCAAGGGAAACCGTCCACCGATGATTTTGTGGCCAAATCACCAAACCCCGCGCGCAAACTTCGGTTGTTAGCCGCCACCTTGCGCCGGCTTCTCGTCCGCGTATGAGCTTCGGTTGTGAGCCGCTACCTCGCACCGGAACCACGTCCCCTTGCTCGTTCTTGCCAGCATGTGAACCGCACTTGATCCATCCGGCCACCGGGTCCCTCGAACCAAGCCTACTTGTCTCTCCGCTCCTCGGAGGCCGCCATGGCTAAGACCTTTCGCGCCTGTTCTTCACCTGAACCAATGCAACCAAGCCGCATTCTACACCTGCAATACTTGAGCCAAGGGAAACGTCAATCCACACCACGTTGTCAATCACTCATCACACCAGGAAGCGACCATCCACCGGTCCTCGGACACACCGGGTCCTCAATCTCCCCCTTGATGAGTGCATTGACAACACACACATAGTAACCATTGATATGAAGAAAATATAAAAGAAATCGAAAACAAGACTCAATCAAGTGACTAGAAACAAGAACAAGCTGAGTACAAAGTCACTTCGCAAGAGAAAGCTCCAGAAACGCCGACCCTTCAAGAAGAAACGAAAGGGCTCAACACCATCGGCAAAAAAGCAAAAGCACAAAGCACAAATCACAAATCTCCAATTCACTTTTCAGTAGTCTCAAAGCACTCCCCCTGCAAAGATGCAACTCCCCCTGAACAAGTGAACTTGTGCGTGCGAAAAACACACGAAAATGGCTCAAATCTCCACAAATCATGTGCCCTCAGCACAGGGGCGGTTAAACCGCCCAGGGGGGCGGTTAAACCGCCCCTGGCAGATAACCAAACCCAAAATTGCAAAATTTGCACAAGCAAACTCGCAACGATGCCGTTCCAACTTGAAAACCTTCCAAATATGCCCAGCAAGATATTTCAATGCTCAAACTCTCAGAAACTTCACAAATTTTCAAAAACTCTCACTTTGGCAAAACTTTCAATCTCTCACACAAATCCAACAATTTCTAGCGCAAAAGCTTTCTCACAAATTCAGCAACATCTCCCCCTTGCAAAATGCTCCAGAAATTCTCCTCCTTCTTGACAATGCACAAATCAAGGAAAAATGTACAAAATGCAACTACAAGCTTCTCAAATATACAATGAGCAATACAAAGTGCTACAAGTTAGAGAAGGGGCAAACAAGATAGTTCATCGTGTGACACGGGCATTGCCATCAAGAAGGTGAAGACATATATCCAATTTACAAAGCCATGAGCAAGTTGTGTAGTTTTATCAAAAATGTCACCACATGAGCAAAGTCCTAACCATGGATTGTTCAAGCAAAAATGAACTTCATCTCACCAAAAACTTGAAAGGACAAGCATTCTTCACAAAAGATCATCATAAACGCCCAAGTTTTACCTCATGTCATGTCAAAGCACGGAGCCATGTGTTCACTTCTCATGGGAGACTTCTCCGGCAAACAACATGCAACCGCTTAGCACCCATGTGTGCAAGTGTGTGCAATGGTGAAAGCATAGAGACATGAGCATAATTTTCTGCAAATATATCTTTTTCTCAACTTTCTTCGTTCATGCATAGACATCTCATTTTTCAAGTTTTTCAAATTAAGCATGGTACATGAAATGTATTTGCGACAGAAAGAAGCTTATGCTCCTCCACAAGATAAAGCATGGGCTAACCATTTACAATGACAAAGGTCTTTGACCCAATTGAAAAGAATATCACATCCTAGCATGATCTTAAGCAAGATATAGCCATTTCGGCTCAAACAAGACATGCAAAGGCATTTACTCATGGGTGAAAGAGTTTAAGTTCAGTTTGTCATTTTAATTCAAAAAGGAGACTATCTCAATAGAATATATATCAAAACCATCAAGAGCATAGCCATCCATATAATCAATCCCTAGCCAGCCTGCCTAACCTCTAAAATGTAGCAAGTTGTACCGATCACTGCATATAGGAGAAGCACATCCTAAGATATGATACAAAAGATGAAATCAAGATACAAAAGCAAGAAAATGTACATCAAGATACAAAGATGGTACAATAGTATACATATGCTACAAGAGAAGCCTCCAAAACTCAGCTCAGAAAAACGCGCACACACCAAGTTCTCCTCGCAAGCGGGTGAAGGTAACTTGGTCAAGTGGCTTAGTGAAAATGTCTGCAAGCTGGTTTTGGGTAGAATCATGGGCAAGCTCAAACTCAATACACAAGCGTGATCATAGCACAAATACAAAGCTCTCCCTGGAATGTGCAACCAAAATGCAAATCCAAGGTTCAATTTCAAACTACAAGTTCCCCTTGGAATGTGCAACCGAAATGCAAATCCAAGGTTCAGGTGCAAACTTCAAACTCCCATGATATGCACAATCAAAATGCAAACGCAGCAAACTCACAATCTCATGCAATCCAAAAGCTCTAAGCAAGATCCTCTCCTTTCCAAATCAAGTCGAGCAAATACTCCCGCTTAAATAAAGCGAGCTCCCCCTCAATCAAAGACACCTAGAAAAACTATAAAAGGTGTACAAAAGCAAATGGAAAGCTCCATCATAAAAAGGAAGAGAAATCTCAAATGAGCAAAATGCAACAAAAGATACCAACTAAAAGGATACCAGATAAACAAATGTACAATATGCTACACAAAACATAAAAATCATGATACAGGCACAATGCAAGATAAATATACACAGATGAACACAAGAGTGTACAAGGGATATACTCACAAACATAGTGTACAAGGGCCACATCGGGACCATCCAAAAAGGTGTGGAGAACCATCAAACCTTGATCATGCAAAAGACCAAGAGTCATCAAGCTCATGTTCTCCATACCTCACACCTGCGCAATCAAAAGCGAGAACGAGAACGAGTGAATGACTCGACACTGGGGTTAGCACAGAAGGAGTCAAACCAGTGTCGGGCCATCTGCTCAAAAGAAGGGTTAGCAAAATCAACGTCACTACGTGAAACCCTCTCGTAACTCACCGTCGGACCTCTAGCACTACGCGGGGGAAAACGTGGCCTAGACTCTCTCCTTGCCTCGAAGCTACGGTCGAACCTCCCTGAACCAAACTGACCACGAACCGGAGGCCACCTAGTAAACTCACGACTAGCTGGAACACCACGACTACCAAACGAAGGAGCTGTACGCACAAAGCCCTCTCACCTAGACAAGGGTGAACGAGACACAGGCACACTACGGGAAGAGTGGTACCTGTCCCTGTTCCCCATCTCCTTCTCTCGTCTCACCTCCCTCTTCTTCCTCCAGCAAAACTCCTCTAGGTGACCATCCCTTCCACAATGATCACAATAGAAGCGGACTGGCTTTGGCTTTGGGGTTTCTCTCGGCTGTGGCCTCTCTCTCGGCTGCTAAACCCCACTCCTCACAAAGGTCACTCTCCTCTGAAAGTTATCTGTCTTCGGTGGAAACTTGGGAGGATCTGAAGTGGTGTCAAGCTTGTTTAGCAGGTGGTTGGGTTTGGGTGTGAAGGTGTTCTTGAGAATGGTTTTTGGTGGGTTTGTGGGAATGTTTGCGGTGGAGCTCTCAGGATCTCTCTCTCTCTCACCACTACTCTCACCAACCTTCTCAAAACCCAGACCACGACCATCAGCTCTCTTAAAACCAGCAATCAACATCTTAAGCTGAGGCTCGCGACCCGACAACCAACCCAAACACTGTCGCAGCTCATCATTCTCATCTTGCAAGCGATTCACATACTGCTCTAGCTCAACATTCTTCAAAGCAACAACATCGCAAGCAGAACAAGAATTTGCAATGGGAGATTTCAGTTGTGCTTCAAGTGAACTAATCATGGTGCGTGATTCAAGCAACTGAGCATGCAAAGTAGGACAAGAAGTACAAGCACCTAGCAAAGATGATCTAGACTTCAACTCAGCAAGCTCAACCCTAGCACTCTCTAGTTCATCTAAACAAGTCATGTGTTTCTCCTTAAGCACAACCAGATCAGCAATATGCACATCACAAAACGAGCATTCAACTTCATCAGACACAAGAGGAGCATCCTTCAACACAACAATCTCTGACTCAAGCTTAGCTGCTCTCTCCCTAGACTCGCAAAGCAAAGACTCAAACTCCATAGCCTTCTTTCCAGTCTCGGAAAGCAAGGTCTCAAGCTCAGCCACTCTATCCTTGGACTCTCCTAGCAAAGACCTAAACTCCCTCTTTTCCTTGTTGGTCTTCCTAAGAACATCATCACGGTTATCGACCAACTGCTCTAATCTAGCAATCTCCTGACGCAAAGAGGTGGGATCGGTCAATACCTCATCCTCAGAGTCGGGGTCGGAGTCGTCCTTGCTCTTCACGGAGTCGTGCGCCATGGTGCAGTAGTCGACGGCGGCGAAGGAGATGCCGTTGAAGTTGCGGTTCAAGCTCTTCTTCTCCTTGCGGTGGCCGCGGTCTTCATCTTCGCTGCTTGAGCTTGACGACGTGTTGGTGAAGCTTGTGTCGATGTCGCTTGCATCTGCCACCATCGCTCGAGATCTGTGCTTCTTGTGTCCACCATGCTTGTTCTTCGACCTTCTCTCGTCCTTGTTCTTGCGCTTGGAGCGGTACTCGTCCTTGGTACGGTGCTTGTGGTCGTTACGCGGGCGGTGCTTGCGGTTGTAGTCGTTCTTGTTCTCCTCGGGGCACTCGGCAATGAAGTGGCTGTTGACGGCCGTTATATGCCATTATTGGCCGTCAACTCTGGCATGAAACAAACACCAAACTAGACATAGGGGTTTAATTCTAACTATTTCCACTAGCTTTGGTGAATTGTTGATTTCAGGAGGCCACATCTGGATACATTGATAAAAACATGCAAAATACATATAAAAGTGGCACCATTGGAATGTACCATTGCGAAGGCCTCGTCGAGACGATCGAAATGGACATTTGGATGACCCGATTCGGAGTCCGGACGAGAAAGTTACGCGTCCGGGAAGATCACCGGCAGAACCCTGCCAGGCCGGTCGGCCTGACTTAGGCCGATCGGCCTGGACAAGGCCGGCCGGCCTACAATGGTCCCCAAAATGCTCCAAACTTTGCACAAGGACCCTAGGGAGTCACCAATGGACCCCCAAGCAAGAATTGACAAGAATAAATGAAGTTAAGACCTTAAGGCCTAGGCCATGGATTGGAAGGTCCACCTACCTAGGATTCTCGGACAACTTCAACTCAACGCAACCAAAACCGCCTCAAAGGACAACATGCAACCGTTGGTGAGCGAGTCCGTGCAACGAAGGGCCGAGAGGGGCCAGTGCCAGGCCGAACGGCCTCCCCTAGGCCGGCCGGCCCCCAACTGTCAACACCACCACAACCGTCATCAGGACATCATCAGGAGCGTCCACAAGAAAGACAGTGCCAGATGGCGACAGACCCAGGCCGAACGGCCTAGATCAGTCCGGCCGGCCTACTTTTGTGGCCGTTACGCCTCCCCTTTCGCGTGGAAGCTAAGCAAGCATGTGGCTTAACATCTACGCTGGCTGCCATGCTTGGGAGGCTATAAAAGGCGCCCTTCACCCCCACTCAAGACAGAACAAAATAGAGGAGAAGTGCTACCACTTCCATACTTAGAAAATAGGGAGAGAGGTGAGGTGAGAGTCCGGGAGAGAAGCCGGAGCTGTCGGCTTCTCTTCCACTTTGTACCTCGGCGGATGCGGCTCAACTTCGAGTGACATCCGGGTCTTGTCTGGTAACTCTGGCTTCCTTCTAATTTATTAAGCATTCAGTCTTGCTAGCTTGTTCTCTAGTTCCTCGTTCACTACTTAGTAGTGGGTGCTTTGCTCTGAATTCAAGTGAAGTAGTAATTATTAGTATAGGCGTGGTGTCTAGACTAGTCGTTACCTTGGTTTGCACCCAGTTCAATGGAATAGTTGTGGTAGCCGGCAGGTGGTGACAGCCCTGTCCGGCCAACGTAATCCACCACGTTAGTTCTGGTCTGTAGGACTTAGGGGTAGGCGGTACCACTCCCCTTCTCATCCCTTTCTGTGAGTGGTGGTGTCTCAGGCGCCCGAAGTGAACTCTCTTGAACAAGTCTAAATTGCTTGATTTGTTGAAATATCCAGTATTGCTACACAAGTACCCTCTCTACCCTCAGCCTTTTTATCTCTTCTTTTCTGTTTGTTGTCATCCATATCCCCCATATTACCCTTTTGGACGAATTAATTAAAGGATTAGTACACTTCTCGTTCCCTGTGGAAATCGATCCCTGGAATACTCCCGGGTGAAAGCTACATCGGTATCCGTACGCTTGCGGATTTATCTGTAGGTCATAAGAAATACCAACAAGCTTTCTGGCACCGTTGCCGGGGAACGGTAGCTGTTCTTATCCCGAACCTAGTTCGTCCACATACCATCCACCTACCATCATGAATTCCACTCCTACCTTATATCAATTCTCAGCTCCAAAAGCTGAAGATCTGGGGCCACCACCATCGTCTCACCCCATAAAAAGCTCTGGCTACAGAATACACACAAAATTCATAGCCAAGATCAGAGAGAATCCATTTTCTGGAGCTGAAGGGGAGAATCCTTATGTTCACATACGGGAATTTGAGCAAATTTGCTCATGTCTCGTGATTATGGGGATGGCCCAACAAACTCTGAAATGGAAGGTGTTTCCCTTCTCTTTGACGGGTCGAGCGAAGATATGGTGTGATCGCTATCGTGGGAGAGTGAAGGGAAGTTGGGAGACACTACGAGATAAATTTTGCTTAATCTTCTTCCCTGAATCTCAGGTCGCTGACCTTCGAATCGAGGCCCTCACTTTCAAACAAAGGGAAGGAGAATCACTAGGGGCCGCTTGGGCTCGATTTACCTATCTTATGTCCACGGGACCTGATCTAGGGATCCCTGAACCCATCCTTCTAATACATTTTAGAAGAGGTCTCGAAATTGAATCAGCCAAATTCCTAGATTCGTCCTTGGGAGGATCCTTCACTCATTTGACACCCAGTGAGGGGAGGGCCATTCTAGACAAAATTCTAGAGAACACCCCTTACACTGCGATCTATGATGAATTCCCGGAAGAAATTCCTGAGGAGGCCATAGAAGAGACATCCGTGTCGGAAGATGTGAAAGCATCACAAGAATCCACACCAATCATAGCACATCTCTCCGATACTCTCCCTGAACCAACACCCTTTTTTGTCCAAATTCATCACTCTAAAAATTCTTTGACAGAACCTTCCGTTAGGCCTACAGTGCCTCCTCTACCTCCCGATCCTCCTAACGAATCATATCTCATGGAGGCTATGAAGGAGGAATGGTTGCATAGAGCAAGATGCTACTCCGAAGAAATTTGGATTAGTTATCCCTCTACGATCCTTCCATGTTCCGTGAGAGGAATAACTATAGAAGCCCATTTTAATCCCATCATGGAGGTTAATGTGATGCCATGGCACCTAGCGTATGCTCTATTGGGCAGTATCTCGCTAAGACCATCCGACGAGCTCCTTGAGAGTTGTCCCTTCGGACATATTCTTGAATGTCGAGGGGTTGCTTATGCCATGCCACTCATGATAGACAAGATCGAGGTAAGCTTAGACTTTCACATCTTTGATATACTCGATCTTGATCTACTCCTAGGC
This sequence comes from Urochloa ruziziensis, assembly GCA_015476505.1. NCBI lineage: Eukaryota > Viridiplantae > Streptophyta > Magnoliopsida > Poales > Poaceae > Urochloa > Urochloa ruziziensis. Next base: position 43,917,205 of record CM027119.1, read on the forward strand.
TGTCCGCTAAAAGATCTACTTGAAAAATCTCATGGGAGCCTAGATGGAAGGCTTAGGGAAGTCGCATTCAAGACCGCTACCTCTTGGCTGAAAAATCCTTTGGCAAGGCCTCTTCCCAAGCCAACCTCATTTGAGAGTGTGATGTATGTATCTCTGTTCACATCATCCAAGCCTGTTCTCTTTGAGGTTGCGGTCTCCGCTCTCAAAGATTACGAGTCGGAAGAGACCCTTCACCTTTGTGAAGATGAACGATCATCATCACCCTCGAACGAGTTTGAGCCTCTTCCCACTGGCCCTTACTATGTTGTTTCCGACCATGATCGAAAAGCAACATTAAGCTTCCACAATGAATCTCTTGAGATAGAGAACCCATGGGCCATGGAAGATTGTAAAACATTAACTTTGGAGTCCCAAGAAAATAATCTCTTGGATGAGCATGGAAGTTTCATTCTTGAAGTCATACATAGACCATGCTCGTTCACTGCCTCTCCAAAGTTAACCACGTCTGGTGCCCAGAGCACACACGAGGACTACAACCACCTCAAGGTCCTCTTCTACAAAATGTTTAGAAGGTTGGTTGTAGATGCATATGTTTACCATAAGTATTGCAAATCTCGTGGTTGCTCTATTGCACTAACCTTGCAGCCAAAAGCTTCAAGACACATCAACAATTGGTGATGAGACGGGAATGACATCACCAATGGTAGTCGCAAGAGAATGTTCCCAAGGTCAAGCTTATGACCATAAACAAAGCACTGCAGGGAGATAGCCCGGATGATTAGCATTTATTTCCTTTCGAATAAAAAGCAAGATCATATCTTTAGGATAAAGTTGTCTTTCGGGTATTTTTGGTTGCTAACCATTGCAGGTAGAGATCAAGAAGAACGATGGACAAGTAAAGCCTAAGAGCATGAGAACTACATCAACTACAACACCTTAGTACGTATTGGTGAGGGAACATTATGAAAGGAAGCTTGAACTCCACACACTTGATTTGTGTTGCTTAGCAATCCAAAATCCAAGTGTGGGGGAGGTATGTGAGTATCCCAAGTAAAGTTACTTTCATGCCAAACTTGCTTTGGTTTGGAGATGGTGTTTGTTCATGCATCTTGCCAAATAAAAAAAATTAAAAAAAAATAAAAGCTTGAATAAAGGCTCCCTGGTTCTTGAACCAGTAGAGCCCCTCTTTTGTTTCCACTTTTTGGTTTGAATAACAGTACCAGCACCAGTACAAGTGTGGGGGAGATCTCTCAAGCTCATCATCGTCATACATACTTGAGACCTCCCACAAATGTGTCACATACATCGCCTACGCCAACATGACAAGACAAAGGTAAGAGCGCCGTAATGGGTTGGTCACTTCCATGGGTGCACAACACACTACCGGGTTGTCTTGATCCCTACCTTCTTCAAAGAGCGATGGTATGTGCACTTTACCTCTCAACTCCCTGATTCATGAGTTTGAATGAGTTTCAATCCTTATCTTCAAAATCAAGCTCAATGAACCAATGTGATTAAGCCTGCTCTACATATTCCCAATGATTGGCTTGCATATGTTTTATTCCTCGCTTCATCTTGTCACTTGTGAATAAATATTTTTTTAGGGAACCATGTTCATCTAAGTAGTTGACGTTTAAGATATGGTTTGATGATATGATCTTCACTCTCATGTTTAAGTGCTTGGGAAATTTATTTGAAAATTTGAAAACCTCTTTGCAAAGCTCCTCTTCGATATGCCAAAGTCCTACCAAAGCCATATGATGAATATCATGAAAAAAAACCATATACACATATGCTACTTGTCTTTGCATTGAGCTTTGTCAAATTGTTGTGACCCTTGTAAGAATTCTTTTCATGCTTTCATGATCAAGATCACGTACACGTCTATCGCCCATTGCTATACTTCTACACTAGAAGTTAGCATTGTATCGTTCATCCATCCATTCCAAAAAAAAACAAATAAATGCTCCATCATATACGTGTATGTCTCACTCCTCAGTTGTTGTTACAAGAGAGACATGGCTATCGAAAAAAAATAATATGGACACATGAAGGTCCACGCAAAAAAAAAAAGGAAAAAAAGTTGGACACATGGAGGTCCAAGAAAGAAAAAAAATTCTGATAGCCATGTTCTCAAAAGATTTTATTTAAAGGAGAGAGACCACACACAAAGGAGTTGTTTATTCCATCCACCACCCATCATACCCATACACGTGCACATCTTGATCCGATTGTATGATTTGATTTCTTCTTGGATCCACTCTTTGACTTTGCAATACATGTGATGCAAGTATGCCTCATCTTCATACCCTACCTTGAGCTCCACATATAGCCATCTTTAGAAGTAGGATGAAGAAAGGCAAGTTAATGCCTTGGTGAGGATATATACACATTGAGAGATCCGAGAGAATCAAATGAGGAGCAATGCAAAGGTTTGTTTTTGGAAACTTATTGAAAAATCCCAAGCTACTTGACACATGGAGTTAAAGTGATTTGATTCACGACCGTTCCATTCCTCAACTACTCAAGATGGCATGATAGACACTACAAAATTCACAAGTACAAGGTATGGCTTGGAATATTTCGTATGCTTGTTCCATTTCCTTGGATATCATGTCTCGTCTTAGTCCCTACTCCTCGCTCGAGGACAAGCAAGGGTCTAAGTGTGGGGGTGTGTTGACGGCCGTTATATGCCATTATTGGCCGTCAACCCTGGCATGAAACAAACACCAAACTAGACATAGGGGTTTAATTCTAACTATTTCCACTAGCTTTGGTGAATTGTTGATTTCAGGATGCCACATCTGGATACATTGATAAAAACATGCAAAATACATATAAAAGTGGCACCATTGGAATGTGCCATTGCGAAGGCTTCGTCGAGACGATCGAAATGGATATTTGGATGATCCGATTCGGAGTCCGGACGAGAAAGTTACGCGTCCGGGAAGATCACCGGCAGAACCCTGCCAGGCCGGTCGGCCTGACTTAGGCCGATCGGCCTGGACAAGGCCGGCCGGCCTACAATGGTCCCCAAAATGCTCCAAACTTTGCACAAGGACCCTAGGGAGTCACCAATGGACCACCAAGCAAGAATTGACAAGAATAAATGAAGTTAAGACCGAAAGGCCTAGGCCATGGATTGGAAGGTCCACCTACCTAGGATTCTCGGACAACTTCAACTCAACGCAACCAAAACCGCCTCAAAGGACAACATGCAACCGTTGGTGAGTGAGTCGGTGCAACGGAGGGCCGAGAGGGGCCAGTGCCAGGCCGAACGGCCTCCCCTAGGCCGGCCGGCCCCCAACTGTCAAGCTTGAGGTGAACGCCACCACAACCGTCATCAGGACATCATCAGGAGCGTCCACAAGAAAGACGGTGCCAGATGGCGACAGACCCAGGCCGAACGGCCTAGATCAGGCCGGCCGGCCTACTTTTGTGGCCGTTACGCCTCCCCTTTCGCGTGGAAGCTAAGCAAGCATGTAGCTTAACATCTACGCTGGCTGCCATGCTTGGGAGGCTATAAAAGGCGCCCTTCACCCCCACTCAAGACAGAACAAAATAGAGGAGAAGTGCTACCACTTCCATACTTAGAAAATAGGGAGAGAGGTGAGGTGAGAGTCCGGGAGAGAAGCCGGAGCTGTCGGCTTCTCTTCCACTTTGTACCTCGGCGGATGCGGCTCAACTTCGAGTGACATCCGGGTCTTGTCTGGTAACTCTGGCTTCCTTCTAATTTATTAAGCATTCAGTCTTGCTAGCTTGTTCTCTAGTTCCTCGTTCACTACTTAGTAGTGGGTGCTTTGCTCTGAATTCAAGTGAAGTAGTAATTATTAGTATAGGCGTGGTGTCTAGACTAGTCGTTACCTTGGTTTGCACCCAGTTCAATGGAATAGTTGTGGTAGCCGGCAGGTGGTGACAGCCCTGTCCGGCCAACGTAATCCACCACGTTAGTTCTGGTCTGTAGGACTTAGGGGTAGGCGGTACCACTCCCCTTCTCATCCCTTTCTGTGAGTGGTGGTGTCTCAGGCGCCCGAAGTGAACTCTCTTGAACAAGTCTGACTTGCTTGATTTATCGAAATATCTAGTATTGCTACACAAGTACCCTCTCTACCCTCAGCCTTTTTATCTCTTCTTTTCTGTTTGTTGTCATCCATATCCCCCATATTACCCTTTCGGACGAATTAATTAAAGGATTAGTGCACTTCTCGTTCCCCGTGGAAATTGATCCTTGGAATACTCCCAGGTGAAAGATACATCGGTATCCGTACGCTTGCGGATTTATCTGTAGGTCATAAGAAATACCAACAAGCTTTCTGGCGCCGTTGCCGGGGAACGGTAGCTGTTCTTATCCCGAACCTAGTTCGTCCACATACCATCCACCTACCATCATGAATTCCACTCCTACCTTATATCAATTCTCAGCTCCAAAAGCTGAAGATCTGGGGCCACCACCATCGTCTCACCCCATAAAAAGCTCTGGCTACTGAATACACACAAAATTCATAGCCAAGATCAGAGAGAATCTGAAGGACCGATTAGGCGACCAGAGAGGGGGGGAGTGAATGGGAGCCAATAAAAATTTCTCTCACGAATCCGGCTACTCCCAACTCAACTCCAAATCCTACCAACCGATCTTGCCAAGATCACGTAGCTACTGTGAGGCTACTGACCCTAGGAACAAGATCAACACAGCGGAACATGAATCGAACAAATCCAACACGAATCGAACGAAAACCACACGAATCACCAACTCTCAGCCAGGGGCGGTTGCACCTCTCTCCAGGGCCGGTTGCACCGCCCTTGCTTGCCAGGGGCGGTCACACCGGTATCTGAGGGCGGTCGCACCGGTCTTGCCAGACAGCACGGGAAAAAGGTCAACTCAAGAACGGATCTCCCAAACGGCTTGGAGTTTTGAGACGAAACTTTGGGTAGATGATATACACCTCAAGGAGAGGCTATGCCCCAAAAATCTCGGCCTCTAACTCCCTAGAACTCCAGGAATTTCAAATCTAGCGAAGAACACACCCTCCACGAGTTCATCCCGAAAACTTCAAATCTAAACCGATTTCCGGCGTTTGGGGGCAATGGATCACCAGCAAAAGAGGCATAAGGCACTCATACGTGATTCCCCCAAAGAAATCCGAGAGAAAACGGGCTAGAAAGTGAAGAACGAAAATCCCCCAAAAATGGCTCCGAAAATACCTCCGAAAATGGGAAAAAGAAAAGGAGCTCGGGAAATCAAATCATGACACAAAGATGAGCAGCACAAACTCCATCACATAACCATGAATTCACCTATACAAAACTAAGAAAGATTAGAAGTAGTTCTAGGTGAAGGGGATGAAGGGAAAACTAGTTCAAAGGAAAGCCAAAGAGAAAACTAGAAGAGATGACAGCCACCACCCCTAGGGGGTCTATTATATAGTCCAAATGGTGGTGCTCGAAAGACTAAACTACCCCTAAGCGATACATACCCCTCAGGGGCGAATATGACATTTTCCGCGAAGATTTTTCCGGCTGGGACACCTTCCACCGCAAGCTAGCTTCCCTCCGACGCAAGCCTTGCGATCACGCCGCGTGTCCTCCGGATCGAAGCTCCTCGACGCTCACGGGCGACTTGCCCAGGTGGGACTGGTCACACCGCCCCTGGGGGGCGGTTGGACCGCCCCTGGCTGGCAGGCCGGGCCGTCGCTACGTCAAGTCCTCGGTCCTTGGTTTTGAGGCCCAAACCAAGGGAAACCGTCCACCGATGATTTTGTGGCCAAATCACCAAACCCCGCGCGCAAGCTTCGGTCGTTAGCCGCCACCTTGCACCGGCTTCTCGTCCGCGTACGAGCTTTGGTTGTGAGCCGCTACCTCGCACCAGAACCACATCCCCTTGCTCGTTCTTGCCAGCATGTGAACCGCACTTGATCCATCCGGCCACCGGGTCCCTCGAACCAAGCCTACTTGTCTCTCCGCTCCTCGGAGGCCGCCATGGCTAAGATCTTTTGCGCCTGTTCTTCACCTGCACCAATGCAATCAAGCCGCATTCTACACCTGCAATACTTGAGCCAAGGGAAATGTCAATCCACACCACGTTGTCAATCACTCATCACACCAGGAAGCGACCATCCACCGGTCCTCAGACACACCAGGTCCTCAATCTCCCCCTTGATGAGTGCATTGACAACACACACATAGTAACCATAGATAGGAAAAGAAAATAGAAAAGAAATCGAAAACAAGACTCAAGCAAGTGACTAAAAGCAAAGACAAGCCGAAACAAAGTCACTTCGCAAGAGAAAGCTCCAGAAACGCCGACCCTTCAAGAAGAAGCGAAAGGGCTCAACACCATCGGCAAAAAAGCAAAGCACAAAACACAAGTCACGAATCTCCAATCACTTTTCAGAACACTCAAAGCACTCCCCCTGCATTGATGCAAACTCCCCCTGAACAAGTGAACTTGTGCGTGCAAAAATGCATCGAAAATGGATCAAATCTCAGAAAACCTCGTGTCACTGCACAGGGCCGGTTGGACCTCCCTGGAGGGCCGGTTGCACCGCCCTAGCTCCAGGGCCGGTCACACCGCCCTGCAGGGGCGGTCACACCGCCCTGCCCAGTCAAAGCACAAAAATGCAAATCACAGAAAAATGCTCGGAATGATGTCGTTTCAACTCGAAAACCTTCCATAAGTACCCAGCAATGTATTCCAATGCTCAAACTCTCCCCCTTGTTGACAATGCACAAATCAAGGCAAAAACGCAAAAATTTCAACTCTAAGCTTCTCAAATAGGCAATGAGCGATACAAAATTCTACAAGTTAGAGAACAGGCAAACTGGACAGGCCACAGCATCATAAGGGCATTGCCGTCAAGAAGGTGAAGATATATAGCCATTTGACAAAGCCATGATCAATTTGTGCAATTTTTTCGAAAAGTTCACCTCATGAGCAAAGTCCTAAACATGGACCATTTGAGCAAAAATAAACTTCATCTCACCAAGATCATGATAGAACAAGCATTCTTGACAAAAGATCATTATAAACGCCCAAAATCTATCTCATGTCATGTCAAAGCACGGAGCCATGTGTTCACTTCTCATGGGAGACTTCTCCGGCAAACAACATGCAACCGCTTAGCACCCATGTGTGCAAGTGTGTGCAATGGTGAAAGCAGAGAGACATGAGCATAAATATATTCAAATGAATCTTTTTCTCATCTTTCTTCTTCCATGCATAGACATCTCATTTTTCAAGTTTTTCAAATTAAGCATGGTACATGAAATGTCTTTGCGACAAAAAGAAGCTTATGCTCCTCCATGAGATAAACATGGGCTAAACATTTACAATGACAACGATCTTTGACCCAAATGAAAAGAATATCATCCTAGCATGACCTTAAGCGAAATATAGCCATTTCGGCTCAAATAAGACATGCAAAGGCATTTACTCATGGGTGAAAGATTTAAGTTCAGTTTATCATTTTAATTCAAAAAGAGACTATCTCAAAAGAATATATATCAAAACCATCAAGATCATAGCCATCCATACAATCAATCCCTAGCCAGCCTGCCTAAACTCTAAAATGTAGCAAGTTGTACCAATCACTGCATATAGGAGAAGCTCATCCTAAGATATGATACAAAAGATGAAATCAAGATACAAAAGCAAGAAAAATGTACATCAAGATACAAAGATGATACAATACTATACATATGCTACAAGAGAAGCCTCCAAAACTCAGCTCAGAAAACCGCACACACACCAAGTTCTCCTCGCAAGTGGGTGAAGGTAACTTGGTCAAGTGGCTTAGTGAAAATGTCTGCAAGCTGGTTTTGGGTAGAAACATGGGCAAGCTCAATATCTCCTTTCTCCACATGATCTCTCAAAAAGTGGTACCTCACTTCTATGTGTTTGGTTTTGGAATGAAGCACGGGATTTTTGGCTACGCTTATGGCACTGGTGCTATCACAAAGAAGTGGAACATGGGACATGTCTAAGCCAAAATCTCTCAAGGTGTATGTGATCCAAAGCAACTGAGAACAGCAGCTAGCAGCAGCAACATACTCGGCCTCTGTGGTGGATTGGGCTACACTAGACTGCTTGCGAGAAGACCAAGACACAAGAGACGATCCAAGAAACTGACACTGACCAGAAGTAGACTTGCGATCAACACGACATCCAGCAAAATCCGCATCAGAAAAACCATGAAGTGCAAGAGTGGAATCGGAAGAATACCAAAGACCCAGCTCAGGAGTAAACTTGAGATACTTGAAAATCCTCTTGACGGCCTGACGATGTGAAGTCCTCGGTGAAGCCTGAAAACGAGCGCACAGACACACGCTGAACTGTATGTCCGGCCTCGTCGCCGTCAAGTAGAGGAGGGAGCCGATCATGCTCCGGTACTCCTTCTGGTCCACTGGTTCTCCATCCTCATCCGCATCCAAAGCTGTAGTCGTACTCATCGGCGTAGTCATCGGCTTGGAATCGCTCATGTCAAATTTCTTGAGGATGTCCTTAGTGTACTTGCTTTGGTGCACGAACGTCCCATCCTTGGTTTGCTTGATCTGCAGCCCGAGAAAGAACTGCAACTCTCCCATCATCGACATCTCAAATTCCCTGCTCATATCGTCTGCAAACTTGGCAACAAGATCATGAGAAGAGCCACCAAAAATGATATCATCCACGTAAATCTGAACGATTAAAAGATCTTTGCCATTTCTCAGCAAGAAGAGCGTCTTATCAACCTTCCCCATCACAAACCCCTTGCTAAGCAAGAACCCTCTCAACCTACCATACCACGCTCTGGGTGCTTGCTTCAGGCCATATAAAGCTCGATGGAGTTTGTACACTCGGTGTGGGTATCTCTCACTCTCAAAACCCGGGGGCTGCCTCACATACACTTCTTCCTCGATCACCCCATTCAAGAAGGCACTCTTCACATCCATTTGGTGCAATTTGAACCCTTTAGCAACTGCAAATGCTAGAAGGATCCGAATTGCCTCCAAACGGGCAACAGGAGCAAATGTCTCCTCATAATCTATCCCCTCCTGCTGCGAAAACCCCTGAGCAACCAACCTCGCTTTGTTTCTCACAATCTCACCACTCTCATCCCTCCTGTTCTTGAACACCCACTTGGTTCCTATGGGATGGCAATTTGGAGGTGGTTCTACTAACTTCCACACCTGATTTCTCTCAAAGTTTTCAAGCTCTTCATGCATGGCATTGACCCAATCGGAATCAGATAAAGCGTGTCCAACATTTTTGGGCTCAAAAGACACGACAAAAGCAGAATGAGCATAATGAGAGATATTCTGTGACCTCGACCGTGTAGTGCGTTCATCCATGTTCCCGATGATCATTGAAGGTGGATGATCCCTCTGTACCAGCCGGGGAGCTTCTCGCCTCGAGATTGCCTCCCCCTCAACATCAGCTTCCACTTGAACTCGATCTGGAGCGCGACTCGACGAAGGTGTAGCAGAGGGGCCGTCGTCGAACGTCGTGGTAGTAGTGGAAGTAGAAGGTACACGATCTCCACACGGCGCCTGAATTTCCTCATCATCTTCATCATCAGGCTGTTCTTTCTCAAAGATGGGCTGTCCCAAATCATCATCACCTGCACACTCAAAAGCAGAAGAGCTACACGGAATGGTCTCGTCGAAGGTGACTTCGCAAGTCTCCATGATTTGGTTAGTCTCAAGATTGAGCACACGATATGCTCGAGAGTGATTAGCATAACCAAGAAAAATTCCATCCATCGAACGAGACTCAAACTTGTCCAAATTTCCTTTCTTCAAGATGAAACACTTGCAACCAAAGACCCGAAAGTGACTCACACGGGCGGAACGACCATGGAAAAGCTCATAGCAAGTTTTCTTCTTGAAAGCACGAAGGAAAATCCGATTCGAAACATGGCAAGCTGTGTTCACCGCTTCTGTCCAATACTTCCTAGGAGTCCTATGCTCATCTAGCATCGTCCTAGCCATCTCACAAAGTGTTCTATTCTTTCTCTCAACAACACCATTCTGACAAGCAACATATGGCGAAGAGTATTGGTGTTCGAGACCAAGATCACGACAGAAGGCATCAAAACGAGTGTTCTTAAATTCCGTACCATTGTCGCTACGTATAGCTCTCATGGCACCACCATTACTCTTGTTTTTCAACCTCAAAATCAGATCTCCAACAAAATCAAAAGTCCCATTCTTCGACGCCAGAAAGAACACCCAAGCATACCGAGAAAAGTCATCAACAACCACAAGAACATACCACTTCCCACCAACTGAACCAACTCGAGCGGGGCCAACCAAATCCATGTGCAAAAGCTCCCCTGGACGCTCAGTCATAACACTGTCAAAGGTGGGTGAGAAGCAGCAACCATTTTTCCATGCCTACAAGGTGCACAAACCAAATCTTTCTCGAACTTGAGCTTGGGCAATCCTCGGATAAGGTCAAGAGCACTCAAGCGTGTGAGTAAATCAAAGCTCACATGACCCAATCTCCTATGCCACTTCCAAAGCTCAGAAGAAGTACCAGCGATCAAACATCGTGAAGGACCAAAAGATCGAGAAAAATCAGCACGAAAAATATGTCCCTCAGGAATGATCATACACACAAGGTCACCTCGAGAATCAAGAATTTTTGAATCACCACGCTTAAAGCGAACCTCATAACCCTCATCAAGAAGCTGAGAAACTGAGAGCAAATTGAAACCAAGATTCTTGACAAGAGCAACCCGCTTCAACATGAAAGTGTCGCTCACCTGAATAGCACTCTCTGACAACACTCTACCTCTACCCTTATCCCCGAAAGTGATGTACTGCCTGGACACCACCGGGGTGAGACTGGAGAACCACTTACCATTACCTGTCATATGTCTCGAGCAGCCAGAATCCATCAACCAAAAGTTCTCCAAGCCTCCCACCTGCACAATCAGAACCGAGAACGAGAATGAGCAAATGACTCGACACTGGGGTTAGCACAAAACGAGTCAAACCAGTGTCGGGCCATCTGCTCAAAAGAAGGGTTAGCAAAATCAACTCTACCGCGTGACACCCTCTCGTCTCTCACCATCGGACCTCTAGCACCACGCGGGGGAAAACGTGGCCTAGACACTCTCTTAGCCTCAAAGCTACGGTCGAACCTCCCTGAACTAAACTGACCGCGAAACGGAGGCCGCCTAGCAAACTCACGAACAGCTGGAACACCACGACTAGCAACCACTGGAACTGTACGCACAAAGGCGTCGCCTCTCGGCCAGGGTGAACGAGACACAGGCACACTACGAGAAGAGTAGTACCTATCCCTGTTCCCCACCTCCTTCTCTCTTCTCACCTCCCTCTTCTTCCTCCAACAGAACTCCTCAAGGTGTCCATCCCTTCCACAATGCTCACAATGGAAGCGGACTGGCTTTGGCTTTGGGGTTTCTCTCGGCTGTGCCCTCTCTCTCGGCTGGTAAACCCCACTCCTCACAAAGGTCACTCTCCTCTGAAAGTTCTCTGACTTAGGTGGAAACTTGGGAGGATCTGGAGTGGTGTCAAGCTTGTTCAGCAGGTGGTTTGGTTTGGGTGTGAAGTTGTTCTTGAGAATGGTTTTTGGTGGGTTTGTGGGAATGTTTGCGGTGGAGCTCTCTGGATCTCTCTCTTTCTCACCACTACTCTTACCAACCTTCTCAGAACCAAGACCACAACCATCAGCTCTCTTGAAACTCGCAATCAACATCTTGAGCTGAGGCTCATGACCAGACAACCAACCCAAACACTGTCTCAGCTCATCATTCTCATCTTGCAATCTATTCACACACTGTTCTAGCTCAACATTCTTCAATGCAACAACATCACAAGCAGAACAGGAATTTGCAATAGGAGATTTAAGTTGTGCTTCAAGTGAACTAATCATGGTGCGTGATTCAAGCAAGTGAGCATGCAAAGCAGGACAAGAAGTACAAGCACCTAGCAAAGATGACCTAGACTTCAACTCAGCAAGCTCAACCCTAGCACCCTCTAGTTCATCCAAGCAAGTCATGTGTTTCTCCTTAAGCACAACAAGATCAGCAATATGCACATCACAGAACGAGCATTCTACCTCATCAGACACAAGAGGAGCATCTTTCAAAACAGCAATCTCAGATTCAAGCGAAGCTGCTCTCTCCCTAGACTCGCAAAGCAAAGACTCAAACTCCATGGCCTTCTTTCCAGTCTCAGAAAGCAAGGTCTCAAGCTCAGCCACTCTATCCTTGGACTCTCCTAGCAAGGACCTAAACTCCCTCTTTTCCTTGTTGGTCTTTCTAAGCACATCATCGCGGTTATCGACCAACTGCTCTAGCCTAGCAATCTCCTGACGCAAAGAGGTGGGATCTGTCAATACCTCATCCTCGGAGTCAGAGTCGGAGTCGTCCTTGCTCTTCACGGAGTCGTGCGCCATGGTGCAGTAGTCGACGGCGGCGAAGGAGATGCCGTTGAAGTTGCGGTTCAAGCTCTTCTTCTCCTTGCGGTGGCCGCGGTCCTCATCTTCACTGCTTGAGCTTGACGACGTGTTGGTGGAGCTTGTGTCGATGTCGCTCGCATCAGCCACCATCGCTCGAGATCTGTGCTTCTTGTGTCCACCGTGCTTGTTCTTGGATCTTCTCTCGTCCTTGTTCTTCTGCTTGGAGCGGTACTCGTCCTTGGGACGGTGCTTGTGGTCGTCTCGCGGGCGGTGCTTGCGGTTGTAGTCGTTCTTGATCTCCTCGGGGCACTCGACGATGAAGTGGCCCATCTTCCCGCATCTGTAGCACGTACTCCCCGCACGCCTCGAACCCTTGCGGTTCTGGTACATCCACTCGAACCTTCTCGTGAGCAACGCCAGATCCTCCTCGCTCAGCACCTCATACTCTTCATCTGGAAGGGACACAAGAGAAGACAAAGCAAAGTGTCTAGGAGTGTTAGCATGTCCATATCCAGAGCCACCAACTAGAGCCAGACTATGGGGATCAGTCGGACTCTCAGCCTTGGCAAGCAACTGTCTGTCCACCTCGGAAGACTTCAACTTCGAGAAAAGCTCATCAACAGAAAGAGTCTCATAGTTTGCCGACTCCATGATCGCCTCAACCTTGGCACCCCACACGGATCTATCAAGTGCTTGCAAGAGCTTGATAGCTCGGTCATGATCCGAGTATGGGAGCACGGTAATGTTGGCTTTCATGTTGTTGACAATCGAAGTGAAACGCTGAAACAAAGCATCAACAGACTCTCCTGGCAAATGAGCAAAATTCTCATACTCTCTCCTGTACATCGAGAAAAGCCTAGCCTTGACATGGCTATCACCACCGTGGGCTACCTTGAGCTTCTGCCAGATCTGGCTAGCTAGGTCCTTGTCCCAAAACACGCTCAAACTCCTCGGCAGACAAAGCACGGAACAAGTAGTCAACAGCTCTAGCGTTTGCCTCAAACCTATCCTTTGCATCCTGGGCATCCAAGTTGGTGGGATTGACATAGTTTTCATCTTTCGTCACATCCCACAGCAACTTTCCTTTGCCTCGCAAGAAAGCGCCCATACGCGCAACCCAGTTTGGGTAGTTCTTCCCATCGAAGTGCGGAGGCCCGGAACCCCGATCTTGGTACGCCATCTTTGGATCTTAGACTGGTTAGAGTCGCAAAGACCCGTAACCGGCTCTGATACCAATTGAAGGACCGATTAGGCGACCAGAGAGGGGGGGGAGTGAATGGGAGCCGATAAAAATTTCTCTCACGAATCCGGCTACTCCCAACTCAACTCCAAATCCTACCAACCGATCTTGCCAAGATCACGTAGCTACTGTGAGGCTACTGACCCTAGGAACAAGATCAACACAGCGGAACATGAATCGAACAAATCCAACACGAATCGAACGAAAACCACACGAATCACCAACTCTCAGCCAGGGGCGGTTGCACCTCTCTCCAGGGCCGGTTGCACCGCCCTTGCTTGCCAGGGGCGGTCACACCGGTATCCGAGGGCGGTCGCACCGGTCTTGCTAGACAGCACGGGAAAAAGGTCAACTCAAGAACGGATCTCCCAAACGGCTTGAAGTTTTGAGACGAAACTTTGGGTAGATGATACACACCTCAAGGAGAGGCTATGCCCCAAAAATCTCGGCCTCTAACTCCCTAGAACTCCGGGAATTTCAAATCTAGCGAAGAACACACCCTCCACGAGTTCATCCCGAAAACTTCAAATCTAAACCGATTCCCGGCGTTTGGGGGCAAGGGATCACCAGCAAAAGAGGCACAAGGCACTCATACGTGATTCCCCCAAAGAAATCCGAGAGAAAACGGGCTAGAAAGTGAAGAACGAAAATCCCCCAAAAATGGCTCCGAAAATACCTCCGAAAATGGGAAAAAGAAAAGGAGCTCGGGAAATCAAATCATGACACAAAGATGAGCAGCACAAACTCCATCACATAACCATGAATTCACCTATACAAAACTAAGAAAGATTAGAAGTAGTTCTAGGTGAAGGGGATGAAGGGAAAACTAGTTCAAAGGAAAACCAAAGAGAAAACTAGAAGAGATGACAGCCACCACCCCTAGGGGGTCTATTATATAGTCCAAATGGTGGTGCTCGAAAGACTAAACTACCCCTAAGCGATACATACCCCTCAGGGGCGAATATGACATTTTCCGCGAAGATTTTTCTGGCTGGGACACCTTCCATCGCAAGCTAGCTTCCCTCCGACGCAAGCCTTGCGATCACGCCGCGTGTCCTCCGGATCGAAGCTCCTCGACGCTCACGGGCGACCTGCCCAGGTGGGACCGGTCACACCGCCCCTGGGGGGCGGTTGGACCGCCCCTGGCTGGCAGGCCGGGCCGTCGCTACGTCAAGTCCTCGGTCCTTGGTTTTGAGGCCCAAACCAAGGAAACCGTCCACCGATGATTTTGTGGCCAAATCACCAAACCCCGCGCGCAAGCTTCGGTCGTTAGCTGCCACCTTGCACCGGCTTCTCGTCCGCGTACGAGCTTCGGTTGTGAGCCGCTACCTCGCACCGGAACCACATCCCCTTGCTCGTTCTTGCCAGCATGTGAACCGCACTTGATCCATCCGGCCACCGGGTCCCTCGAACCAAGCCTACTTGTCTCTCCGCTCCTCGGAGGCCGCCATGGCTAAGACCTTTCGCGCCTGTTCTTCACCTGCACCAATGCAATCAAGCCGCATTCTACACGTGCAATACTTGAGCCAAGGGAAATGTCAATCCACACCACGTTGTCAATCACTCATCACACCAGGAAGCGACCATCCACCGGTCCTCGGACACACCGGGTCCTCAGAATCCATTTTCTGGAGCTGAAGGGGAGAATCCTTATGTTCACATACGGGAATTTGAGCAAATTTGCTCATGTCTCGTGATTACGGGGATGGCCCAACAAACTCTGAAATGGAAGGTGTTTCCCTTCTCTTTGACGGGTCGAGCGAAGATATGGTGTGATCGCTATCGTGGGAGAGTGAAGGGAAGTTGGGAGACACTACGAGATAAATTTTGCTTAACCTTCTTCCCTGAATCTCAGGTCGCTGACCTTCGAATCGAGGCCCTCACTTTCAAACAAAGGGAAGGAGAATCACTAGGGGCCGCTTGGGCTCGATTTACCTATCTTATGTCCACGGGACCTGATCTAGGGATCCCTGAACCCATCCTTCTAATACATTTTAGAAGAGGTCTCGAAATTGAATCAGCCAAATTCCTAGATTCGTCCTCGGGAGGATCCTTCACTCATTTGACACCCAGTGAGGGGAGGGCCATTCTATACAAAATTCTAGAGAACACCCCTTACACTGGGATCTATGATGAATTCCCGAAAGAAATTCCTGAGGAGGCCATAGAAGAGACATCCGTGTCGGAAGATGTGAAAGCATCACAAGAATCCACACCAATCGTAGCACATCTCTCCGATACTCTCCCTGAACCAACACCCTTTTTGTCCAAATTCATCACTCTAAAAATTCTTTGACAGAACCTTCCGTTAGGCCTACAGTGCCTCCTCTACCTCCCGATCCTCCTAACGAATCATATCTCATGGAGGCTATGAAGGAGGAATGGTTGCATAGAGCAAGATGCTACTCCGAAGAAATTTGGATTAGTTATCCCTCTACGATCCTTCCATGTTCTGTGAGAGGAATAACTGTAGAAGCCCATTTTAATCCCATCATGGAGGTTAATGTGATGCCATGGCACCTAGCGTATGCTCTATTGGGCAGTATCTCGCTAAGACCATCCAACGAGCTCCTTGAGAGTTGTCCCTTCGGACATATTCTTGAATGTCGAGGGGTTGCTTATGCCATGCCACTCATGATAGACAAGATCGAGGTAAGCTTAGACTTTCACATCTTTGATATACTCGATCTTGATCTACTCCTAGGCTGCCCGCTAAAAGATCTACTTGAAAAATCTCATGGGAGCCTAGATGGAAGGCTTAGGGAAGTCGCATTCAAGACCGCTACCTCTTGGCTGAAAAATCCTTTGGCAAGGCCTCTTCCCAAGCCAACCTCATTTGAGAGTGTGATGTATGTATCTCCGTTCACATCATCCAAGCTTGTTCTCTTTGAGGTTGCGGTCTCCGCTCTCAAAGATTACGAGTCGGAAGAGACCCTTCACCTTTGTGAAGATGAACGATCATCATCACCCTCGAACGAGTTTGAGCCTCTTCCCACTGGCCCTTACTATGTTGTTTCCGACCATGATCGAAAAGCAACATTAAGCTTCCACAATGAATCTCTTGAGATAGAGAACCCATGGGCCATGGAAGATTGTAAAACATTAACTTTGGAGTCTCAAGAAAATAATCTCTTGGATGAGCATGGAAGTTTCATTCTTGAAGTCATACATAGACCATGCTCGTTCACTGCCTCTCCAAAGTTAACCACGTCTGGTGCCCAGAGCACACACGAGGACTACAACCACCTCAAGGTCCTCTTCTACAAAATGTTTAGAAGGTTGGTTGTAGATGCATATGTTTACCATAAGTATTGCAAATCTCGTGGTTGCTCTATTGCACTAACCTTGCAGCCAAAAGCTTCAAGACACATCAACAATTGGTGATGAGACGGGAATGACATCACCAATGGTAGTCGCAAGAGAATGTTCCCAAGGTCAAGCTTATGACCATAAACAAAGCACTGCAGGGAGATAGCCCGGATGATTAGCATTTATTTCCTTTTGAATAAAAAGCAAGATCATATCTTTAGGATAAAGTTGTCTTTCGGGTATTTTTGGTTGCTAACCATTGCAGGTAGAGATCAAGAAGAACGATGGACAAGTAAAGCCTAAGAGCATGAGAACTACATCAACTACAACACCTTAGTACGTATTGGTGAGGGAACATTATGAAAGGAAGCTTGAACTCC
This sequence comes from Urochloa ruziziensis, assembly GCA_015476505.1. Lineage (NCBI taxonomy): Eukaryota > Viridiplantae > Streptophyta > Magnoliopsida > Poales > Poaceae > Urochloa > Urochloa ruziziensis. The sequence continues at coordinate 43,934,540 of CM027119.1, forward strand.
ACACACTTGATTTGTGTTGCTTAGCAATCCAAAATCCAAGTGTGGGGGAGGTATGTGAGTATCCCAAGTAAAGTTACTTTCATGCCAAACTTGCTTTGGTTTGGAGATGGTGTTTGTTCATGCATCTTGCCAAATAAAAAAAAATTAAAAAAATAAAATCTTGAATAAAGGCTCCCTGGTTCTTGAACCAGTAGAGCCCCTCTTTTGTTTCCACTTTTTGGTTTGAATAACAGTACCAGCACCAGTACAAGTGTGGGGGAGATCTCTCAAGCTCATCATCGTCATACATACTTGAGACCTCCCACAAATGTGTCACATACATCGCCTACGCCAACATGACAGGACAAAGGTAAGAGCGCCGTAATGGGTTGGTCACTTCCATGGGTGCACAACACACTACCGGGTTGTCTTGATCCCTACCTTCTTCAAAGAGCGATGGTATGTGCACTTTACCTCTCAACTCCCTGATTCATGAGTTTGAATGAGTTTCAATCCTTATCTTCAAAATCAAGCTCAATGAACCAATGTGATTAAGCCTGCTCTACATATTCCCAATGATTGGCTTGCATATGTTTTATTCCTCGCTTCATCTTGTCACTTGTGAATAAATATTTTTTTCGGGAACCATGTTCATCTAAGTAGTTGACGTTCGAGATATGGTTTGATGATATGATCTTCACTCTCATGTTTAAGTGCTTGGGAAATTTATTTGAAAATTTGAAAACCTCTTTGCAAAGCTCCTCTTCGATATGCCAAAGTCCTACCAAAGCCATATGATGAATATCATGAAAAAAAACCATATACACATATGCTACTTGTCTTTGCATTGAGCTTTGTCAAATTGTTGTGACCCTTGTAAGAATTCTTTTCATGCTTTCATGATCAAGATCACGTACACGTCTATCGCCCATTGCTATACTTCTACACTAGAAGTTAGCATTGTATCGTTCATCCATCCATTCCAAAAAAACAAATAAATGCTCCATCATATACGAAGTTGGAAAACAATATTTACTTATTTTCTTTATTAATAGTTTATATTATAAAATTATTATATAAAAGTAAAGACTAAAGTATGAGTACATAACAAGTCTAAACAAAGATCACTCATTAATAATATCACATTCATTCATAATTATTTTAATAAATAATCATATAATAAATACTAAAACTATTAATAAATACATATTTTATTTGTGGATGCAATATTTTTATATTAAAATCAATATCATAATCATTAGTAATGAAGATAAATTTTTTTAATTATACACTACCATTATTAATATTTAAATGGACATCATTTGTCATTAGTTATAGACAGTTTCATATGGTCGAATACGGATACTACCGGATATTGCCGAATAGGAATGTGGAATCGGATAGAGAAATTCAACGAAAACGAATTCGGATGTATCCATTTTTATTACCACATTTGAATACGAATACGGATATCCATATTTGCGTTTTAACAGATACGGATATCGGATAATTCGGATTCCATTTTCACATTTCCATCCTTGCACAAAATCGCGAGAAACTGGTCAAAACCGATGCGAAATAGGCAAAAACCGGAGTCAACCAGATGACCGAAAGAAAACCACTAAACACCCGCCGTGAGAACCGGAGCCAACTATAGAATTCCAAATGGGCCAGGCACGATCGGCGGCCCGAGGCACGGCACTAAAAAGCACGGCACTAACCTGACCCGAAGCCCGATCAATAGTGCCTAGGGCCGGCACGGCCCGATGGCTTCTTAGTGTCTCGGGCGCCATCCCGGCCCATAGTGCTGGCCCGAAGCACGGCACGAAGATGGCCGGCCCGATAGCGGCCCGGCCTGCTAAGATTCCATACACATATATATACAGAACTAACCTTAATTTCACTCCCCATCTCCCTCAGCCACCCCCTCCTCCCAGCCTCAGCCGACGCCTCCGTCTCCAGCTCTCCCTCCCACGCCTCCCTCTCTGGCTCTCCCTCCCAAACCACCGTTCGCCCCACGCAGGGCGCCGCCGACGACGACACAGGGGGCGTGAGTCCGCCGCCGCTGCACAGGGCGTGAGGGAGCCACGCCGGGCGTCCCCGCCGCCGTCGCACGGGGCCTAAGGGAGCCGCGCCGGGTGCCCCCGCCGCCGCACGGGGCTCGAGGGAGCTGCGTCGGGCGCCCCCGCCGCGGCCGCGCGGGGCTTGAGGGAGCCGCGCCTGGTGCCCCTGCCGCCGCCGCACGGGGCGTGAGGAGGCGCACCGGCCGACGGGATCCCGCCTCCGACTGCCCTGTCCCTTCTCCAGTCGCGACGTCCTCCTCCGCCGTCGCTCCCTCCTCTAGCCGTGACGGCCTCCTCCGCCGCCGCTCCCTCCTCCAGCCGCGACGCCCGCCTTTCATTTTCAGCCGCGTCGCTCATCGCTCCGTCGCGGCATGCTCCGGCCTCCCCGCGGCGCCCCCCTCGTCGGGCCAGCCAGGCCCGACGGCCCGGCTGTAGCCCATCAGGCCGTCGTGCCGGCCCGGCCCTGTAAAATGGCCTTAGTGCCAGGCCTGTGCCGTTGGGTCGGCACGACGGCCCGGCGCAGCACGGCACTAAGAACCATCGGGCCTTGATAGGGCCAGGCCGCATCGGACCGTGCCATATCGGGCTAGTGCCGTGCTAGGGCCGTGCCGCCCATTTGGAATTGTATAGAGCCAACCGCGTCTGCGAAGGACTGGAGAAAAGAAAAAAAAAAAAAAAACAACCGCCGCGAGAACTGGAGCCAACCGGGTCTGGGCCAAGAAAAAAGGCAGCCCAACGATGGTTCTAACGCGAGACTTTTGCCTTCACGTGTAGAAGACCAACCAGGCGAGCTACGCTCCATTCAAGCCACTAACTACACTAATGTCTACTCTCAAAAAAAAAACCTACACTAATGTCTATATAAAATAAATAGATTATTTTATCCGCTTGCATGTTGATTTCAACTGCATACCCACCCTTTTTTCTCGTGTATGTTTCAACACAAGTAGAAAAATTTGAATACATTTTCATTATGAAAAAATGATGTGTATAATTATATATGAAGTTAAATATATAAAGTAATAGTTTTTTAATCTTGTGTATATCCGCACGCTTCTAATTCACATGTTTTGCATACGGTATGATTTTCATTCTCAACTTGTGAGAAAATCAGCAGATGCGTAAAAGTAAGTCATTAGTAACTCAAATTAAGTCGTTAGTAGCGCAAATTACATATTAGAACTATAGACGAGGTCATTTTTTATGATAAAATGTTGCGGTGACTATTTTTTGATTTAGGAACTCTCTCGCTAAAATTTAAAATTTAGAGATGTAGTGAGTACTATGTGAGTAGAAGGAATTACATAAGTCGAAAATGATGAATTTCTAGCAAAAATATCATTTTTTTAAAAGAATAAACTCCAAAAAAATTGATAAACCTATCACACCGCACGAGGAGGATAATAGTAGTTTTCCAAATGATGCAATTAATACATGCATTCTTATATCAGGACATGTTTTTGATGAAAAAAATAGATGAGTTAATAAAAAAATGTTTTTGCCCGTAGCAACGCACGGCCATTTTTGCTAGTTTGTTGAAAAAAAGATCCTGAAGGCTTTGCATATTCCTCAAAAAAAGTATTCCGAGTAGCATAGTTTCATGTACTTAAAGGCCACATTTGGACTTGAGGCAGGGCACGGTTTTAACTTTTAAGGTAGTTGAATTTTTTTTCGGCCTTTTCTATAGTTTGATTTGATGCATACGTCTCCCGTAAAATAAATAAAAAAACTTATATACACATCTCCACGGATGGTTGGACTTTAGGACGGCCCGCTGTGTACACATGGACGTGGCAATGTCTCCTCGGCGAAGAAAACGGAGGAGAAAGCAAAACTGATCTACTAGGGGCTTGCGTAGCGGCAGCGCCATCGACGCAATCCCCGACGACGCGCTCGAGCTCATCCTCCTGCTCCTCGACTCGCAAAGTCGCAAGTCAGCCTCCTCCGTGCGGCGTCGTCGACATGCAAGCGGTGGCGTCGCATCGCCGCCGGCTATGCCTTCCTGCGTCGCTTCAGCTCCCTCCATGAGCTCCCCGTCGTCGCTGGCTGCTACCACAACAGCTTGCTCCACGCACGACCACGCTTCGTCGAGCCCTCGCCGCGCCCCACCGCCGTCGACAGAGGCTACTTCTCCCTTGACTTCCTCCCCGACAACAGCATCCAGACGCGGTGGAGCATCATAGACAGCAAGGAAAGCATCCTCCTGCTGGAACGTGAGGATAGAGGGACTTGGGAGTTGATTGTCTGCGAGCCCCTGACACGACGCCACGAGGTAATTCCTCCACTCTTGACGGAATCCGGTAGCTATCTCCGCGCACAGGCCTTCCTCCTCGGTGGCAGCGGCATCTGCATGTCAAACTTCAGAGTGCTCTGTTGGGTTCTCACCGGTGGGCAGACCCAAGCCTTCATGTTCACCGCAAACATGGCGACCGCCAAGCCAAAAGCGATCCCTCCATGGCGTGGGCTGAGTTTGGGGGGCATATCAAAGAAAAAAGAATAGTGGGCTGGGCCCCATGGCGTGGCAAGGCTCTACCTCATCATGCATGCGTGCGTGCTTATATGGGCTGCCAGGGGTGTTAAAAAAATATATTGAACCATCCTACAATTCAGGACTCCCTAAAAAAAATCCAACAATTCAGGATTAGCAATTTTTTATAATAGTATATAGATGAGCATTTTATTGAAAATAAATTACAAGAAATTGAAATTCTTTTATTTTATATATAGCAAAAGCAAACGGATAGTATGCTTATATAGTCTTCGCAACGATCACATTTGCCTATTTTTGGAGCGTGTAGAGCTTCCAATCTAAATTTTAGCTTGGTCGAATTTGTATTATGGAGGGTGGGTCATCTCAAAATGAACAAATCTATATGTTAAGCATGCTATACAACTCAAATACAATGAGATTTTGACCAATAAAATATATTTCTATCTCTATCTCTACTTTTTGTTTACCTACTATGTGTATTATTAAAGCGAGCAACGCTCCCGTCCGTTAGGCCTCAAACTCACACCACTTATGTCGGTGGTATGATCTCCGGCAGTCTTTCACGGGGTAGTCCACGGAAGTAATTTGTAATGCAGGGAAGATCGCAAAGATCGGAAGCAAGATGGTTAGGATGGACAGACACAGGGGTTTAGACAGGTTCGGGCCGTCGACTCGACGTAATACCCTACGTCCTGTTTTGGGGTGTTGTATTGCGTGGATTGTGTGTTGAGTTGAGTTGGGTTGAGATGAGTTGTTTTGGAGGGGGTCCCTGCCCGCCTTATATATCGGGAGGCAGGGTTACAAGTCGGTTTGTAGCCGATCCTATCTCTAAGGATCCTTTCCTTCTTTACAATAATTCCTATTCCAACTAGAACTTCTCCTTCCAGATCCTTCCTTCGTGCGCCGACTTGTCCCGCACGTCTTCAGGTCCAGAACGGTGGGCTGGGCCGCCCCCTTTTGGTGGGCTGCCAGGCTCGCTCGTGAGGTACCCGGGTACTATATCCCCCACAGTAGCCCCCGAGCACTTCTTGGCCGATCGTTGGCTGTAATTGATTCGTCTTTTCTTGCATGATCCAAGCGCTCTCAAGTTGTCTAGGACCTCATCCGAGTGATTTCGAAGAAGATCCGAGTGGTTTCGAGGAAGATCCGAGTGGTTTCGAGGAAGATCTGAGTGCATGATCAGACGTTCCTGAAAACAATTCTTCAATTATGGCCATAGTGAGGGGAAGGAGTGCTCTTTTTCACGACGCGACAGCGAAGTGAATACACTTAGCCCCCGGGCTTTGGGCAATTTTAGTATGAAATTGGCCAAAGGTCTTCAACTTTTATCCATCTATATCTTGATCTTCAATAGTGTGCACCTCCAGGTGCACCCATTGGGTGTAGCCCCCGAGCCTTGAGCAGAATAGAATATTCTGGTCGAGGGTCAAAATAAAATATTATGAATCTCTTTTTGAACTTAATCCATCAATGGTGTGCACCTCCAGGTGCACCCATTGGGTGTAGCCCCCGAGTCTTGATACGACTCGGCACGATCGTGTCAAGACTCTGAAAGTCGTGGATCCTGACTGAACTTTTCAGCCTCCATGCCTCTGGGCATGGATTTCAAATAATCTTCTCCTTCTGAGGCTTTTTTGCTTCCCCTTCTTAAGGATTCTGTTCTCAAGTTCTTTGAACTCGGCATGACTCCCGAGTCGTGTCCCACGACCCAGCTTGACCATATGGTAAGCCACCTTCTCACAAGATTTATACTTGTCAGCACTTGACCCAGACTTCTGAGCGAATTTAGCGATAGTATCGCATGCCTTACGTAAAAATCAATTGCAAGGATGCAATATTAATTGCAAAAGCAAGTCTGGTCGTCGACTAATTTTAGCCTCACGACCGAGTGGTTTCTGCTCCTGAACACTAGCTCAGGAACCCACAAATTTGTTAATGTAACAGAACCGAAAGGTCGTGCTATATTTCAGCCCATTTAGGCCCATCAATCCCGTAAAGTCCGTTGTTTCCTAGGGAAACTAACGGTTGCTTTACTGAACGCAAAATATCGCGAGATATCGCGACTCCTTATCGCACCTTTGAATTCAAAGCGACGGGACGTGCCTGCGTCGGTTGAGTTCCCGAGACACGCATCGCGCCGCGCGCGGGAGGAACGGTTCATTCCATTATAAGCCATCCCCGCCGCAATCTTCTTCCTTTACTCGCCACTTGCCTTCCCAGCGCTCAAGTTCTCCTCCGCGCGCGAGAGCAAACCCTAGATCCATTCCCGCAGCTTCCATCCTCAATCCTCAGCCCCCGCTCGTTGCCATGGCGCCAAAGAGGAAGGAAGCCCCGAAGCGGAAGGAGAGGTCGCCGGGAAGGGCCCGGTCGGCCAAGGCCAAGGCCGCCGTTGAAGTCGCCGTGGATCGCGCCGCCGAGTGGAGGGAGTCCATCACCACCACCAGGCGCCTCGAGCAGCACGTCGTCGACGGCATCCTCCCAGACCAACAAACCGCCGAGTGGCGCGCAGCCTCCGGTGAGTCTTTCCCCACCCCAAATTCCTCTGATTTGGTGGTGTTGGAGTCTTTCTTTCTGCGCGGCTTTGGCGTGCCCGCGCATTCTTTTCTCCGCGGGCTGCTGCATTTCTATGGGATCAGTCTTTGCGCACTGAATCCCAACTCCATTCTTCACATCGCCATCTTCATCAACCTCTGTGAGGCCTATCTTGGGATAGAGCCTCACTTCAATCTTTTTCTTCACCTTTTTCTGTTGAAACCTTATCCCGGAACCGAGTGCCCGCGAGTAGTCGGAGGCGCCGGATTCCAACTCCGCGAGGGTCGAACCCGGGAGTATTTTGATATCCCTTTCCTTACCTCCAACAAGGGGTGGCAGTCCGAGTGGTTTTACGTAGGAAACCACTCGCCTGCCATCTCCCCTGAAATCGATTCACGTCCTGTTCCCTCCCAGTCCTGGACTGCTCTTCCCAAGGAGAGTGAGATGGACGAGGTTCGGGAACTGCTGGGTCTCATAGCCCAGTTGAAGGACAGAGGGTTGTCTGCCGTCGGAGTGGCAGCCAACTTCGTGCTGCGCCGGATCCAGCCCCTCAAGCAGCGGGCTCATCCGGCGTATGAGTACTACGCCGAGGGGGACAACACGCGTGAAGCCCCCGAGCGTGTTGACAAGGTCCAAGCCGCAGCTCGGCTTGGCAAACTCTTCGTGTCAGGGACTTCCCTGCGGACTACTGATTGTCCTCCGGCGTTCAACTTATCGAATCCACGCCCTGAGGTATTTAACCAGTCTGTTGCTGTTTTATGGTTCAATTCCACCCATTGGGTGTAATCTCAGTAAAGAACTGAACCCAACTTTTGCAGGGTCGAGTTGCCTTTGTATCCCTCCCTCCTTTGCCTGAGATGCCGAAGGGAGTGGATCAGCCGGCTCGGCGCAGAGCCGGTGGTGCTGAAGAAGCAGTCGGAGGAAGTGAGAGTGACCTGCATGATTCTGATATCACTCTGTCATCCTCACCTTCTCCAGACGTGCTATCTCCGAGTGGTGGGAAGGCTGCCCCTGTCCTGAAGAAGCGGAAGATTTCAACGGGAATCGTGATTGGGGACGCGCCGAGCCGCCGCCAACTCCTCCTTTCTGAGTCATCTGACTCGGAAGAAGACGAAGCTGGTGGTGCCGAGTCGTCAATCCCGCCCCTAATAATCAGCTCGGAGCAGACTCCCCCTAAAGTAGTACCTCTGAGTGCTGCAAGTCCGAGGGACCTTCCTTCCCCCACTCGGAAAGGAAAGCGCCCGAGAATACGCGTATCTACTCTGTAAGTATCATTGTCATCTTTTGATTATCCTTTATGTTTTTCTGTGATTAATCCATATGTGCTTTATCCTATAGCACGACGTCTGAGATCCCCTTTGCGGGTCCTGCGCCTCAGTCGGTCGTTGAGACAGAGATCCCGCCAATCCAAATGCCAGAGGTGTCGACCCACTCGGCTGATCTTCTCAGCGATCAGCCTGTGGGTCCGCCACCAGAGTCGCTGCGAGCACCAACCCCACCTCCGCCGAGTCCTGCACCAGCGTCGTCGACCCCACTGCCAATTCCTCAGGGCAGCCCCTAGCCTGCTCCTGTGGTTGAACAGACTGCTGCAGTGGAGGAGCCCCAGGCTGCGGAGGTCGAAATCGCTTCTGCAGTGGTCGGCGCTCCGCGTGGTAGTGCTCCCATGACTCCTCTGACGGAGTTCATGTCGCTCCATCTTCGTATGAGCCAGATAGCCAAGGTATTTCCTGAGCCACTTTTCTTGTTGAGGTCAAGTACCATGTGGTACATCTATTTGTTTTGTCATCTCACTTTTCTTTGCAGGACTTAGCTGCTGATGCCGAGGCAAAATCCTCGGTGATTCAAGAACTTTCTTCTGCAGTCGCTAAGGCCGACTCCTTGGCGGCCCGAGTGGCTGAACTCGAAGCTGCTGCGACCCAACACCAGGCCGAGTTGGAGGAAGCCCAACGCACCACTCGCGATCTTCGCGGAGAGGTGGAGCAGGCTAAACTCAACGAAGCCCAGGCCGTGCACGAGCTCAGAGGTATGTTATTCCCTGTTTGTTTTCCTGTCAGACGTGGATATATTATCCAGATCTAACTTTCTGTAGATTACCGGTACCGGATTATGTCCCAATTTTCAGAGCTCACTGCCAAGGTGGCTCGGCTGCAAGGCGAGGCGGAGGCACTGCGCGCCGAGAGGATCGCGCTGGAGGACGCTATCCGAGTGGTGGCGGAGGAGATCGAGCCGGAGGCGTCATCATCTTCGGCTTCTATCCTCGACCGTGTTCGGGCGCTTCCACGCTTCTTCCGGCGACAGCTTTGCTCCATCAGCCAAGCCAGTTGTGGTCATGTCCTGGCGGTGCTCAAGTCTCTGTTCCCGGCGTCGGACCTGGAGCCACTCAGCCACGGATACGCTGCTGGCACCTCTGAAGATGAGGTGGGCAGACTGCTCCTTGAAGTCGAGCCTATCGCCAATGTCCTGTCCAAGGATGTTGTTGATGACTCTGGTGAAGCGGCCCCGTCTGATGTTGGTGATCCTACAGTTTAATGTACATAGAATATTTGTAGTATTTGGTAGAAGTAGTACTTTTGAACAATGTTTAAGCTTTTGCTATTGTATATAAGTTTTTATGGGACTACTACTCCCTTTCTTTCTGAGTGGTTGACTTGTTACGGAGTAGATTAGCCTCGTTGGTCTCAGTCTCATGCCACAGAGTCTTTGTCGTACGTTTAGAGCTTTGACTTGGCGAGTACTTTCCCTCTCGATTTAAAGTTTGTTACACTCATACTTTATGTGCGTGACGCGAAAGAGGAAATTCGAGTAGAAGAAATTGGATGAAAATGATTTGCAACATTGTGCAATGTATGAGCCCACAGGGTGTATGACGCCGATCTGTCGTGGCAGTCGTGCGAAATTAAAAGACGATGTTTATTAGAAACATGACTTAGCTTGATTCGTAGTCGTTTGTTGATGAAGCCGACTAGCCGGAGTTGATTCCGACTAGTTATTAACCGTATATGACCCGTTTCCGAGTTGTTTCGGGACGAGCCGAGCCTTGCGCCAGAGAGAAGTTCTCCGTGGCAGTTGTAGCTTCTGCCTCCTGGCGATCCGAGGCGGCGGTGGTGCTCCCGAACTGGATCTCGAATCCGTTGACGTTCGAGAGGTTGCAGCTGTCCAAGATCTTGACGCGATCCATCAGGCTCACCAGATTGATCTCGGCGATATCCCCTACCTGGCGCGCCACTGTCGGTGATATTATCTCCGGCAGTCTTCCACGGGGTAGCCCACTGAAGTGATTTGTAATGCAGGGAAGATCGCAAAAATCGGAAGCAAGATGGTTAGGATGGACAGACACAGGGGTTTAGACAGGTTCGGGCCGTCGACTCGACGTAATACCCTAAGTCCTGTTTTGGGGTGTTGTATTGCGTGGATTGTGTGTTGAGTTGAGTTGGGTTGAGATGAGTTGTTTTGGAGGGGGGTCCCTGCCCGCCTTATATATCGGGAGGCAGGGTTACAAGTCGGTTTGTAGCCGATCCTATCTCTAAGGATTCTTTCCTTCTTTACAATAATTCCTATTCCAACTAGAATTTCTCCTTCCAGATCCTTCCTTCGTGCGCCGACTTGTCCCGCACGTCTTCAGGTCCATAACGGTGGGCTGGGCCGCCCCCTTTTGGTGGGCTGCCAGGCTCGCTCGTGAGGTACCCGGATACTATATCCCCCACAACTTATGTTAAGCTGTGTATTTTTATATATCAATATACTAATGCATATAACATATATTAAAAGCCCGTAGCAACGCACGGACATTTTTGCTACTATATATTATTTTTCTTAAACATCAATGTTGAGACAGATGCCGCGACGATATTGCAAATATTATCGCTAATGTCGCTAACTCCGTTATAGTGTGAAATAGTGCCGCTAAATTAAATAGGCTAGCGCCGCTAACTCCGCTATGACTGAGTTATGAACTTATATACTTGTAATTTATGAACTATGAGTTATAACTTATGACTTATTGTGTATACCGTGACTTATTTTTATACGTTTACTGTTGTTTGCACTCATGTATGGACATATATTTATGTAATATAAGATGAAAATTTTGAAATTATAAAGTTTCAGCCTAAATTTCACCTTTTTTTACATACCGCTTAAGGCAATAGCTTTCGCTATAGCTGCGCTATAGCTTTTATAGCTTTTTTTACAAACACTCCGCTAAATTCTATAGCCCGCTATTGCCAACATTGTTAAACATATATAGTGTTAAGAATAAACTGAACCAAGGGTAGCAAGAAAAAGGCTATATTAACCGAATGATGCAAAAGAACAACCCCTCCACAAGATAAATTCCAAGTGCAAATTTGTCCTTAACAAGCTAGCTAAGAGTGCATCCACTCATGTAACGAAACAAACACCATCCTTTTTATTGTCATCAGTGTATCTCATATCAACAGCAGTCAGCCCTGCCTTATCAAGATCACCGCCGCCACCAAACACAAGATGAGAGGGGATCGGAGCCGAGGGAAGGAAAGGGAAGGGAAGGGAAAGGAAAGGAAAGGAGTCCAAGATTTGGGAGCAGAGGACCTGGACACGTGCAAGTGCAATGAGACGACGACGCCCACGAGGAGAAGACGCAGCCGGCGACGATTGACGACCTCACTGATGCAGTGCAGGCTCGCGCCGTGAAAGAAACCAATCACGCCATTTGGCTCCCTCTTCGGCAGGTTAAGCTAATATTTAGTCCTTATAGCTGTATGATTTCCCTATCCTATCCTGCTTGCATAATTAACACGTTGAGCCTTTGTGCCATCGCGGTGACTAGACACGGGGCCCTTAACGGCGCGCGTGCGCCACGACTCCCACCCAGCAAACGAAGCGTCAAACCAGTACATCTTGTTCCTCCTGTTTTTCTTCTTCGTCGGTTCTTCTTCCTCCTTCACGATAACTCTGACAAGCACCTTCCATGCCAATGACTCCCACCACCAGCGGCCGCCGATGACCTCGCCGCCCTCCTCTTACCCCCGCCTCACCACCACCATCCTCCACTAACAACTTCGATTCCTCACCCCACCACCGGCACCGCCCACCGGGGGTCCTCCACCACCTGGCCGGCGATGCCATCGCCACCCGGCCTCATCGCCCACAACCCGCCTCCTCTGCCGGTCCGGCTGCCGCCCTCGGCCATCCCTCTAACTCCGACGGCCACTGAAATCCATTTCCGTCACCGCCGGCCCCAAAACCCAAATCAATAAGGCCGTCAACCTCTGCCGCCGTCCACGGCTGACAGCAACCTCATCGCCGGCCGCTCCGCCCACCTTTCACCCGAGCCCGCTTCCGTTCTGTCCTCCTCTTCTCCTCGGACTCACCTTCTTCTCTTCTTTCTCTTTCTCTCGTTTTTCTCTTCGTTCGCCCGGAGGGAGTAGCGGCGTGCGTGCGCCGTGTATCACTTTGGACTGGACCTCGGCACCTTCAATTCATCACTTTGGTTAGCCTCTCGGCTCTAACTAGTTCAGGTTTCAACCGGCGTCACCATCGTCACTCTGTTTAGTTGGCCTCGGAACTAGATCAGGCTTCGGTGCTACCGGCAGTACTACAGCAGCAAATTTTCATTCAGTCCGCCGTGCACGCGAGCGATGAGGTCTGCCTCTTTTGTCCAGTTAGCTAGGTCGACCCTTTGGAGCCCAGCAACAAGGGTCAAAGGTACCCAGTTTCGGTTTTGGGCCATGCTCTTTCGGGCCCGCGCGCGCTCTGATGATTAAGGCTTCGTTGCCGCGCAAGGGCCTTAATATATGGGGCGCCCGTTCTTCCCCCAAGCTGCAGTAGATCGCGGGCGACTCGCAAGCGATTCGTGATTTCCGGCGCCGATTCCGTCGATTTCTCCTCCTCTTCGGAGGCCGCTATGGCGCTGGAGATGGGGAGGAGTTGCGGAATCGGTGGCCGTTGTATATACCCTTGTGTCTTAGCTTCTCTTCTTGTATGCTAGGGTTAGGGTTGGAGTGTATCCTCCATGGCTTGCTGGAACTGGAAGTTGTCTATGTCGGAGGTTGTTGGTGCTTCATGGTGCTTCATGGGTGTACGGAGCATGATCCTGGTGTTTTATGCGGAGGAATTGATTTCGACGAGGTTCGTTTCTTCGATCTCTTATGCGTTGATCTCCGATTCCTTTGTGAGGTTCCCATGGCCGGGTATGCCCGTATTGACTATGGAGTCCATGGCCTGACAACCAACGACATGGCTTCTGGTGGTTGGAGGATTATTTTGTCCCTCCAAGGTGGAGTTGTTCATGGCTGCCTTGTGAGGTTAGTGTACCACGAATCTGGAGTTCCAGATTTCGTTGGGTTCTTCTGTACCAACGCGAAGAAATCGGGTTGGTGTTTAGTTCCCACCTCTTCTGGTGGTTTGCTTCCCCTTCGGGATGTACTGTCGTCGGGCGAGGCGGGGATGTTGGTGGTTGAAGCGCCAGATCTCCTGTACTCCGGCGATGTGATGGCTGTTGGCCATCCTAGGCCTGGGCGTACAGCGACTACAAAGCGTGTTGGTGCTGCCGATGCGCTACTCTTGGTGCCAATCAAAACCTTTGTTTCTTCGTCGGGAGGGTGGTCGGTTTCAACGCAACTGATCCGATCGCTGGTGACGAGAACAACCGGGAGAATCTTGCAAAGATATGGTTGTAATTTTTATTTCTTTCGAGGATGTCTTTGTAAGAGTTGGGTTGTAAACTATCAGATATAAATATAAACCCGGTTTCTCAAAAAAAAAATATATATGGGGCGCCCCGTCTCATGCATCCCACCACGACATCACTGTTGGTAGACGGTAGAGCCAGACCTCAGAAGACATCAACCCATGCTGCAGTCTGATGTTATGGGGCATGATCCCAGGGATGGTAGCTCTGAAGACATGCATGCAGCCAAAGCAGGGCAAGGGGATCGGTGGGGGTGACGCCGACGCGGCTTGCTGCAAGCTGAGGTGAACTGGAGGCGGCAACGCCGGAAAAGCATGCACCGAAGATCTATAGGAGAGTGCCGGAGCTCAGAGGGGGATGGAAGCGGCTCAGACGGCCATTGTATTGAAGGACAGAAAAGTTGTGGGCCTCGGAACTGAAATGCGGGGGTGCTGAGTGCGGCAACCTTCAAGCGGGAGAGGTGGGCCTCCAAGCCATGGCCGAGGTGCTCCATGCTCAATACTAAATATTTATTTCCCTATAGCAATACTTTGTCTCTCTCACTACATAGTTACTTACATAAATAATGCTTATGTATTATATACAATTTTAATTGTCACTTTATCATCGGCCACAGGATGTTATGCATGTATTCCGTAAATGAACCCTGTGTATTCTTAAAATGGTCAATAGATATATGCCAAAGTTCTCTTGATAACATACACAATAGATATGTTAAAGTAATCTCAACAAGTGCTCTATTTTTGTGAGTAACTAAACAACCATATCGATTCATAGTTTATTGAAAATCTCTATCAAATCCCGCAGCAATGCGCGGGGAATCGCCTAGTATTTCTTATTTTTATTACAAACCCATCGCAATCCTTACCGTGCCTTTTATATTCTGTATAAATGGCCAGACCCTCGGATGGCTTCCGTTATTTCTTTCTTGCATTCACTACTACAAAAATCATTTTCGGAGACGGTTATTTTCCATTAACGGAGGCGGTTTTTGCAACCGTCTCTGAGCTGGGGTCTCTGTTAATCGGGCATTAACGGAGACGGATTTTCAACCGTCTCCGTTAATGGTATTAACGGAGGCGGATTTTCAACCGTCTCCGTTAATGTTACAATAACCGCCTCCGTTAATCGTTCCAGACGAAAATAAAAATGCCAAAAAAAATTGCAATTTTTTTTTAATTGAGGGAGGCCCCACTAGCGAGCCACTTGTCACACTTTTTTTCGTGGAAGTTTAACACTGTGCGGCTGACGGGATTCGAACCCACAACCTCTACCTCACGCGTGCCTCGTTCTACAACTACACCACATTCTCTCATGTGTCCATGCTCTGTTTTGATTCCTATCATATTATACAAAACCAAGTGTAAATTGTGTTTTTGTAGTTTTAAACGAAGTCAAATGAAAAGTTGTCAACTACTGAGTTTTTTAACTTTTCGAGATCTACAACTTTCATATAGGTCATTTCTCCATCTGAGGTCTTTTGCGAAATTTGAATTTCAAATTTGAGAACATTCAAATATATTTTTCGTGGACAAGATGATTTCAAATGAAAAAGTTGCAAACTACAAACTTTCTTAACCTTTTGAGATCTACAACTTTCATGTTGGTCATTTCTCTATCCAAGATCGTTTGAAAAATTCAAATTTAAAATTTGAGAATGGATTTACGGAGGCGGTTACATTCATTTTACGAGGCGGTAACATTTTACTGTCCCCTAAAATCGATTAACGGAGGCGGTTATTGTAACACAACCGTCTCCGTTAATCGATTTTAGGGGACGGTAAAATGTTACCGCCTCCTAAAATGAATGTAACCGCCTCCGTTAATCACTCCCATTAACAGAGACGGATATTTTTTGTAAACGTCTCGGAAAATGTTTTGGCAGTGTCTCCTAAAATGTTTTTTGTAGTAGTGATTGGAAAGGCAGTCCTTTAACTTTAATCACAGTTCACGGTTATTTGTTTACCTTGTTCATAAACATTCAAAGGCTTATCTTTGAGTTGCTAAACGTTTGAGTTTGTTTGCTAATTTATATGGCTGCACCCTTCGGTCAATTTAACCTTATGGTAAAAAGCTACCCGAAGGATAAAATATGTACAAAGTATTTTCGCTAGAGTCAGAAATAAAATAATCCAACATGTGAGTTTCATACAACAGTAATTTGTGTGTCTAGACACCAATAGTTTTTTTTGCAGAAATTTATCTTTGTAAAATCAAGTCTTATTTTTCTCAATAAACGCTCTTCTACACAAAGGCTATTTGCATCGACAATGAGGCCATCTAAGGCCCAAACTAAGTGCCAGCATTAGGTAGTGCAACGTATTTGTTTTCAGTTGACGAATTATTGATCGATTCCCAGTTCTGTTTATTGGTTCATGAGTAATTTTGTCCCCTTTTATCTTATTAATCATGTCTTCTACAAATTACTCTAAAACATATGCAATTAAGATTAAATAGGTAAGGTTCTTGATGATGTATGTTGGGGCAATGGCCCAGCCCATGTACTAGATGGGCCTTGAATTAGGGTCCAATGGCCTACTTGTAAATGTTGTACCCATCAATGGTTTGAGGGCAAATTGTCACCCCCTTCCTCCTCTAGACTTGACCCAAGGGATCACAATCATGAGGAGGGAACTCACTTAAGCACTCCTCACTCTCTTATTTTAGTGACTTTCTCTCTTTCAATTTACCTTCGAAATTCTCACTGTCTCTCTTCTCTATCCGGCGGATTCGCATCCCCAACAATGTATTCTATTACTATTAACATTATACTACATTTGTTATTTTATTGTATTATTTCGCTAGTCTAATAGCCCCAAATCTACGATTACGAAGAGGAAATCGGTTTATGCCGGGACGTCCCTGCATCCAACAACCTGTTTTTTTTTTTTTTTTTGGGGGGGGTAAACCGCTGAAAGTTAGCACTTAGCATTAAAGCTTGTGTTTGGCGTTAAAATGCATTCACAAAACATAGATGCTCGGTGCTCAGATAGTTGCATACTTGCATATAAGATGAGAGCACGTTCTTGGACTTGTCATGGACGAAATATTATGCACACAATCACAAAACGGCCACCAAAAGGCCACACACAACAATTTAGAGCAACTCCAGCCCAACTCTCAAATGAGCCTCTAAACCTATTTTAGTCTTCCAAGTGGAAAAAAACAACTCCAGTCGGGCCTCTAAACGGGCTACCATTTTATGACGGCCTCCAAATTTTGATCCAGGGCCCCTAGGAATGTAGGCCCTCTATTTTCACCCGATGTGGGCCCCACCTTGTCTTTTCCTCTTCCTCTGTTCAGGGAGCGCCGCACTCTAGCCGCCCCAAGATCCGCTGCTCTCTCTCCTCGGTTCCTGTCGTACGCCGCACCGCCGCGTCCGCCTCTCCGGCGCCGCGCTCGCCTCCTCCCTCCTCCCCTGCGCCGCCGCGTCCGCCTCTCCCGTGCGCGTGCCCGTCGGAGGCCACCTTCAAGCCTTCACGACTCGACTCGGCAGGCGGCAGCAGCGGCGGCGCACCCGCGCGCGTAGATCCAGGCCGCAGGCGGCGCCTGCGGGCGTGGCTCGGGGAGGCAAGGTGCTGCTCTGCTCACCACTGCTGCCCGGAGCTGTCGATGGTGCCGTCGCTGCCACCTGCAAGCGCAAGAAGACCCCGGGAGGCACCTGCAAGCGCAGTGGTGGGTGCGGCTCGGGGAGGCAAGGTGCTCGAGGTCGCCGGAGAGGGCCAGCACGATGAGGCACACGTCGACGCACGCACAGCGCGGGCATGGCGAGCGCGGAGGAGCGCGGCGATGCGGGGGAGGCTGGTCCGGGAGGCCTCGTGGGTGCGGAGGCGGAGGATGATGAGAACGAGGACGTCGTCGCGGAGCGCGTTGAGGCGGTCCTCGCCGGCAGATGGCCTCGCGCGCTTGGCGGCGGCCTCCTAGCCGCCCTGCTCCATGGAGGCAGAGGGAGGACGGCGGGTGCAGGAGGGGCTGAGGGAGTGCGAGATTTGCTATGTCTCGCTGACAGGTGGTCCCACCAGGAATATCCTTTAAAATTCTCAGGCCAGCCATAAAACAACATATAGGGACTCGGATTTGGTCGCTGGGCTGGGGTTGCTCTTTCCACCCTGTCTGAGTACATGGTAGTACTCCACGATTCGACATTTACATCACAAAACGACAAACAATAGAATCACTCTGCTTTGAATATAATCCTAGAAGTGATTGTATACAGCTAGCGAGTCCTGGTACTGATCTGAGTCGTCCTCCTGGGCACGAGGCGTGGGCGCAGAGGCTTCTTCATGACGACGGTGAACTCGTTCTTCTCGGCGAAGTCCACCTCGTGTCCGGGCACCTCCAGCCACTCGAAGTCCCTGACCATGTTGGCCACGAAGTACTCGAGGTGCAGCATGGCGACACTGAGCCCAGCGCAGATCCTGCGGCCCACGCCGAACGGCATCATCCGGATCCCCTTGGTGCCCGTCACGTCCACGCCCTCGCCGTCGCCGCCGGGGAGGAACCGCTCCGGAAGGAACTCCGTCGGGTTCTCCCACTCCCTCTCGTCTCGGCTCATCTCGGCCACCATGAAGTTCACCATGGTGCCCTTGGGGATCAGGTACCCGCCGAGCTCCATGTCCCCGGCCGCCTTGTGCGGCAGGACGAAGTGCGCCGGCGGGTGCTTTCGGAGGCCCTCGAGGATCACCGCCTTCAGGTACGGCATCTTGTGCACGTCCTCCTCGGAGACCTCCTCCTTGTCGTCGGTGGTGATGGTAGTGATCTCGGTATAGAGCTTCTCCTGGATGGCTGGAGTCTTGACGAGCTCGGCCATGATCCACTGCAGCGCGGTGGAGGTGGTGTCCGTGCCGGCGTCGAGGAACTCGGCGCAGAGGAGGACCATCTCGTCGTCCGTGATCGGGCGCTCGCTGCCGTCGCCGTCCGGGAGCTTCATGTCGAGCAGGGTGTCCACGTACGAGTGCTCGAACGTGGTTTCCTGTTCTTTCCTCGGCTCGCCACCCTGGTTCTTCTTGAGCTCGCGCCGCGCGTCTATTAGAGGCACGAAGAGCTCCGTGAGGCGCTGCCGCTGCGCCCGCACTTTATCGAGGCGCGCGCGGAAGAGGTGCTTGGTGACCGCCGGGAGGAAGGCGAAGACGGGCATGTTCCTGGAGCGGTAGACGAGCGCCTCCCTCTGCGCGGCGGCGATGGCGCGCACGGCGGGCTCGTCCAGGCGCTCGCCGAAGCACATGAGCACGAGCAGGCAGAACATGGCGTACTGGAACGTCTCCACGACCTGCAGCGGCAGCGCGTCGGCCCCGGATGACGCCTCCCGGAGCTTGTCGGCGAGGACGCGGCGCACCCAGCGGCGCGCCGGCGCGAACTGCGTGACCCGCGACGGGTGCAGCGTCTCGGACACGAGGTTGCGGCGGAGGAGGCGCCACACGGGCCCGTAGCCGGCGCGGGAGATGGTGTTGTGACCCTCGCCGAGGAGCCTTGCCGACGCGAGCTGAGGGCGGTCTGCCAGCAGGGCGCCGCGCTCGACAAGCGCCGCGTGAGCAAGGCGGCGGTCGGCGACGAAGACGGAGAGGCGTGACCCTATGCGGAGCGTCACGATGGGGCCGTGCCGGTGGAAGAGGCGCCGAAGCAGGGGCTCGATCTCGGCCGGAGAGTTTGTGAGCCACACCACGCTACCGAGCAGCGGCAGCGACGGCGGGCCCGGGGGGAGGCCCCGAACGCGTCGCCGGAAGAGGAGGAGCGCCAGTGAGAGGAGCGCGCCGACCAGGACAAGCTGCAGCGCGTCCATGGCTGATTAGCAGTAGGATCTACTACTCCGGTTGCACGTGTGTCAACGTGGGGGTGATTAGAGGGAGGCGTGATGCGATGATTAAGCTTCTCCAGTGGCGTTTATGTACATGGGGAGGTGATTCTGGATGTGCTTGGGGAGAAAGCAGAGCGTGGAAAGGGAGAACTTTTCTTCACACGCAACTGCAAGCACATCACGGGGGATTCATTTGGATAGTCTCGCTCACGTCAGGGAGTGCTGAATCGTCGTTGAATACTGGCAGAGTGTTTGAATGGATGGCTTATAAGATTAGGATATGTTGAATGTCAACGCACTTGTTTTTTTTTTTTTTGGTTCCATAAGTACTTAACCTTAACAATTATCGAGTCACCTAGGGCCGAGGCCAGTTGTATTTTGGACCTTGTTGACGGGTTCTGACTGTTTTGACTTGTTGACTGGCTTTGCCTGTTTGAACCCGTTTGGAGCCCAAATATCTTTTTGTGTCTGTTAAATGCATGCATTACCTATCTTTGGGACAAATTTGCTAATTAATGTCAACATACGAACAAAGGGCAACAACAATTCACATGTATCGATTAAAAATGTCAAACAAAATAAAAGGGGTAATTTGCTGAAAGGAAACTATAGAACGAAACTATACGTATGCATTACCCTACCGGAAGAAATTGAAGGAATCAATACCACAATGAGCAACTGCAACCGCATGGGCTTCTTGGCATGCTTCTAGAAAGGATCCCAGTTGCAAAGAGCCAACAAAATAAAGCATGTGGCGCGACTAACCCTCCACGGTGGCGCTCGCCGGCCAGCGTGGGCGCTCAAAAGCTAACGTGGCAGATTTAGTCGCGCCACATGCTTTGGAGCTACTGAAGTATTAGTCGCTTCAATTTGTTTGGCGCGACTAAACCGTTTACAGGGCCGCTGCGTGCCCCTCTCCTTCTTCCTCCTCCCTCTCTTTCTTTCTCCAGACAGAGATGAGGGCGACCGCGCCGCCCCCCTCTAGACCCTCCCGTTTCTCCACCAAATCGAGGGGGGATCCGTGCATTTTGCTCCAGGAAGGTAACTCCTCCGTCCTATCCACTTGGATATGTTTATTTTCCCTTGCTTTGGCCGTATGGAGGTGCTAGGGTTAGGGTTAGTATTGAGCTCCCATGGTAAAATTAGTATGAACTGGCCTCGATTACTTGTGTTAGATCGTGGATTGTATCGTTGGACTGTCTTGCATGGACAGATTTCGTTGTGCTATTGGCATGTTCATATTGATGTTGTATATGAGTATAAATATTGATTGGTATATAGAATCGTATATACTATGTTGTTGTGTTGGTGTACTTGAGACAATGTGGGATGTTTTTAGCACGAAAAACATCTCTACCTTATTTTATATACAAATTTGCCATTGTATATCATGTTAGTTTATTTAGTGTACCACGTATATAGTTTGTTTGCCATGTATCAGTAGAAAAGATTCGGTTATGAAGTTGCACTCGTATGGACTCAACGGGTGGCGGATAGGTTAGTTTAGATTTGGTAATATTGGCTGTAGTGGTACTAACTCAAAATATAGGGTTATCATTTGGGGATTGGGAATATTCTTAAGAAGAGGCTAAGAATATGTGTTTGCACAGTATTGAAGCGGGGGTTTAACTTAATTATGCTATATGATTTGAGACAATGTGGAATTTTGTTCTTTGAAATTTAGTTTGCTTTATATAATTCCTTTATATTTTTATTTAAGCCATGCATTACTTTGTGTAATTTTTAGGAAATGGCGGTCAACCCGCAATACCCCTTGCTTGAGACATTTTACGATGCTGGGCACCGCGGGAAGATTCTGGAGGAACGAACACAGGTGTTAAACTTTGAAGTAACCTTTTAATTCGGTTCATGTTATAGTAATGTAGCTAACATTTTTTTTGCATTTCTTGTATGATCTTTGCAGATGTTGAGCCCTCTTCGTCCCCGTACACACAGCCCGTTGGTGTGGGATGAGAGGTACACCGAGTTCATTCGGCGGTCGGGGTTCCTTTCTTTGGCAAGGCCTGTGCAAGGGAGGCTTCTAATGATGGATAGTGCTGCTCTGACAGCTCTGGTGGATCACTGGAGGCCGGAGACTCACAGCTTCCACCTCTCCGCCGGTGAGATGACTGTGACACTTGAAGACGTTGAAATGATATTGGGTTTGCCTATAGACGGACGTGCAGTCACGGGGACGTCTCCCCTGTTGGTTGGTGAGATAGAGTTGGGTTGCTGTTGGGAGTTCGTCCACCGGACCCGCCCGAAGGTACAAAGGATAGGAAGACTACCGGAGTCAGCTTTGGTTGGATATCCTAGCACTTCGGTCATCCACCACCTCTTGGCACCGCAGATGGTGCGTGCTGTGGCATTTGGTTGGAGGTTTTTTGTTTCCAGATGGGAGTGGGAACACATTATCTTGGATGTGGTTGGATATCCTAAGCCAGCAGTGGGAGGTTGTAGCTACATACAGTTGGGGTTCAGCTACACTAGCTTGGTTGTATCGTCAAATGTGTGATGCTTGCCGGCGCACTGGTGAATCCTCAAGCCTCGGCGGATGTTGTTACTTGCTTCAGGTTTAGATGTGGGAGCGTATACCGGTTGGATGGCCTGACCGTGGACCACCAGGCGTAAGTTACATCTTGTCGTTTTGTTTGATGTTATATGTTTGGATACAAAGCCATGTAGGTAATATTTTGAAATAAATGTGTATTGCTGTGCAGGTTTGGGGATTCAATGATGAGGGCTCTTTACCGACCGTCGCTTTCCTTTGGAAAAATATTCTGAATGTTTATGGGAACCAATGCGGCGGTACATCGATTATAGCAATGTGTTGGACTTTGATCTTTGTTGCAGAGGGTCCGCCAAGGGGCTCGTAGGATGGTTTGCAAAATGAATTGCATTGCAGCTCCCGACGAGGCCTTTGTTGGCGGTGACAGTGGTGGTGGTGCTGCTGTCTCCGCTGCACGTTCACGGTCCTCTAGAGAGACGAATATTGCAAGATCAGCTACTAGGAGCAGAAGTACCGGTAAACCTTCTCTACATTTCTCTCATTTTTGTTTAAGCTTTTTTAATGTCTTACATATCCGAACTCATGGACTTATGGACATGTTTAGGTGGACGACGAGGGGGTGGCATTTCTATTGGTTCCCCACGGACGAGTGGGGCTTCACGTGGGGCTTCACGTTGTGGGGACCGCCGTCCGGGCGTTCCCCCTTAGCACAATTTAATGTCACTCCCTGGGTAAGAGGAAGGAAACCATTAATTGCAATAGAGTTGGTAAACGGCTAAATAGATTATAAGAGTGAAGAGCGGTACTTAGACCTGATCAGGACGTAGAGACGGCTTGCAGCACTGGTGAAGAGAGGGCGGCCTTCCGATGGAGCTGCACGGTTTCACAAGCAAGTCTGAGTACCACCGCACTCAACAAGTACTTAGCCATCGGAGGTAAGTGTATGCATTATTTTAGTTGGCAAGTTATTAAGTAGAACTGTGTTGGGTCCTGGAGGGGCAAGAACCTCCCTACCAGTCCCCGGTGACTCGGGTAGTGATCCTTCTGTCGATCCTGCAATCACCTCTTCTCTTTATCACTCCTAAGGGTTATTGTTGGCTAATCAATGAGAGCTTTAACCAGATGGGCTCTTGACCGAGAGCCACGGCTATCAGATAGATTGAATGACTCTACAGTGACTTGTAATCTTGACTATACGGTCAGGCGACCCTCCCGTGGCCAATGGCAGGGCCACCCTACGGGACTCGTATCCACCGGCGTCCATCACTGGACAACTTCCATCTGGGTCTACCCACGGATACTACTGGGGCCTAAGCAGGGATCGCATATCCATCTACAAAAGGACATTAAAACCTGGGTATGGATGCATCATTTAAATGGGCATGCATCGCCCATGGGCCCTACCAGCCCTGTCACATGCGACCCGTGCCGCCAGCCCTCTGTCTGGGGCTGTCTCTAGCATATCCGTTGCCCAACCGTGACCCCTGGGTTAGCTTTACCAGTGGTAGTTGGTGGAGTGTGAGTCGAGGCCTCACATTACAGGGCATTCCCGAAGACTATGTCCTTTTTGGCCCGTATAGCCGTACATGGCGTTGGAAAGAATTTCCCAAGAACCGGTCCTTAAGCGACCAAGGTAGGCCTCTGGATAGGAGCTTCTCCCAAGACTATCCACCCTACCTCGCATCTATATCCCCCTGATGCCTCTCCCAACAAGGGTTTCTGGCTGTGGGTAGTATTTTAGTAGTGTTTCCAGGTTATTTTGGTGGCTAATCTTAATGGACTTTACAGATGCTAGGGAAGAATAGAGCATTTTCATGCAGCACATTCATATGAGCAAGGAGGTCGTTAAGACTTGCCTGGTATCACGGTGGTTTCTGCCGGAAGCTAAATCCTGGAGTTCCTGGCGGAGCGTCTACAAAAGCATAGATATATGACTAGGTCAATCATCACAGCGGGCGGATTACTCAGAGAGGAGGGAGCTGGAAAGAGTGGTCGTAGGGGCAGGTTTTCTAGGTTAATCGAGGGTTTGGGGCCGGTGTTCGGGGGTTCCGCAGTTTTCCCCGAGGTTTAGCGGAGTTTTGGCGGGGTTAAGCAGGGTTTAGGAATTGTCGGTGGAAGGCAATAAATCGATTTCAGGTTTAGGAAAGGCTTTTATGGAATTTAATCTTATGAAAAACCTTAGAATATATTCTAGTATTTTTAGGAATTTATTGGCTATGTATAGGGTTTTATTTTGGATTTGGCATATTTTGGGTACATCAACAGAGGCTCCTTATAGGCCGAAAAGAAATCTTTTTAATTCTAGGCTCCAGAAATGGGTACAAATAACTTGGGGGTACTAATCAGTTTATTATTTTCTCTAGTATTTTTGGGTATTTTCTGGGATTTTTTGGGAAATTCTAAGGTGGAGAAATAACTTCTTTGGTGCACTAAGCTAGGTGTACCTAGCATTTTTCTCGGGTCTGTCCTGCTGGCGGGTGGGGTCGGCCGACGCCAGCGCTGGCATCAGCCCGCTGGCGGGTGGGGTCGGCCGACGCCAACGCTGGCATCAGCCCGCTGGCGGGTGGGGTCGGCTGACGCCAGCGCTGGCATCAGCCCGCGGATTACTGTGCCGTGGACCGAGCTCGTGGGCGCGTGGACCAGCTGGCCCATGGGTCTACGGTCCCCCGGACCGGGTGCACGCGAGACGTGGAGGTGGAGGTGGCGGCTGACGCGGGGTGCGGGGGAGGCTGGCAGGCGGGGCCCGCGCTTGCGTGGCCGCCGCGCAGGCGCGGGACTTCGCGGCAGCACGATGAGGCAGCAGGGGAAGCTTGCCGGAGAGCTCGCCGCCAGCGACGCCAGAACGTCTCTCGCGGCGAGGGAGGTATCTATGGGCGCAGGAGGTTACGGCGGACACGATGGGGATGTTCTTGTCGAGGGGTGGGGCTTGGCGCGGTGGCGAAAGCTCGCCGGAGCTTGGCGGCGAGGCGGTGCGGAAGGGGAAAACGGGGTGCGGTGTCCTCCGGGGGTTTGGCCAAGGCCGGCGCGCATCCTGGGTGGTGTGGAACACGCTGGTGTGTGAGGGTGCGGGGGAAGGATGCCAAGGCCGGCCGGCGGCTCGTTAGTACACGGTGGCGTTCGCGGCGACCAGCCGCGGCTTGGTCAGGTGTCGCGGAGGGTGTCGCGGAGGGGAGGAGGGGCCAAGGGAACGACGGCGACCAACGGGGTGCTTACCGTGGAGTGGTAGGGGCAGGGAGTGGTCGGAGCGGCGGCGGGTACGGCCGGTGGTTGCCCCTCGCCGTGGCGGAGTTCAGGCGGTGCTCCTCCAGGCTCCGGGCTCCCCAAGCTCCCTTTCCTGGCCGGTGGGGTCTCGCCAGGCGGCTCTATGGCGGTGGTCCACGTTCGGCCAGGCAGCCTGGAGGCAATGAGGGTGCCGGAACGGGGCGGCGGCGTTCACGGGTCCGCGGCGGTGGCGGTGGTGTTTGTGTAGGGTGCGGGGGTGGGTGTGAGCTCCATCCGGGGCGTGCGCGGGGCTATTTATAGCCTGACGGAGCTCCCCGGGGGCTTGCCGGAGCAGCGCGGCCCCGACGCGTGGTGTGGTGACATCGCCGGCGTGCGACACGCGCAGCCGCGGTTTATCGTGCAGGTGGGCGAGGGAAGGGGCGTCGGCGCCGCACTTCGTGTGCGGTAGCTTCGCGTGGTGTTGCCACGCGTCCTGCGCGCCTTTGTCGTGCCTAACCCGGCCGCGGAGAGGAGATCGTGTGACGACGGCGGGGGTGCGGCGCTACGGGATGGTGGGGGAGAGGGCTCCCGTGCTGGAGCGGCCTCTCTGGCGCGAGCAGGGGATGGAGGAGGCAGCGTGGCGCTGGTTTGCGATTGCCACAAGGCGAGGAGGAGCAGGGCGGCGGTATGGGCGCGCGGCGGCGCCAGAGGAATGAGGGAGGGGGGAAGAACCGGAGGAAGGAGGGAGAGGAGGAAGACGACGGCGGCGTGGCCCAGGCTGGGACGCGCGGATGCGTTACGCGCGCGGGCTGGCGGCCTGCTGGGCCAGAAGAGAGGGCGGCGCGCGCGGGCCGGGGAGAAGGGGAGGTAGTTAAGGGGGCTGAAACTGACTTTGTGAGCTGGGCCGCGGACTGACGGCCCATTACGCATAGGATCCTTTTTCTATTTCTTTTAAGAGATTTTAAAAGGGTTTTTGAATTCCAATTTGAACCACTTTCTTTTGGTTTAACCCTAAGGTTTTCGAGGCTAGTTGAGTCCTTATGGAGCACTCAAGATGCAGAACTTTATTTTATTTTTTATTACTATTTTATTCCTAGAAATTCCTATTTAGTTCCCTAATTGACCCAATAATTAATCTAATAATTAATAAATAATTCCTTTAATTCTGAGGGTGTTACACACGTGCTGTATCTGGATCGTCGAGGGGAAAGGAAGCCGCCGTAGATGACTCCGATGATGAGGAAAGTCGCGCCACATGCTATGATGCAGATGTCATTGGGTCATCACCTAAACAACACGTTGCTCCACAAAGAGGAAAGTCGCGCCACATGCTTTGGAGCGAGTGAAGTATTAGTCGCTCCAATTTGTTTGCCGCGACCAAAAGGGCTACTTCTTTGAAATTTAGTTTGGAACATGTTATTATTGAAATATTAGATTAAATAGGATTAAAATAAAAAAATCGGAACAGGAGGATGAGCTCGAGCATGTCGTTGGGGATGGCGTCCATGACGCCTGCTGTAAGATTAATTGGGCTTTTGGCCCATTAGCTAATTATAATCAAATAAATTACAAATCACATTAGCGGTGGTAGTTAGTTACAAGTTGAAAAGAGCCGAGTGGTTTCCATTTCTGGCCCAATGGTTTGCTTATCCGTCTGAGCCCCGACCCGACAAATCGTAGCTTCGACCCGAGAGGTCGGTGGTCGGGCGGATCGTGACCTCATACCCTAGAGGGTCAGGGTCGGGTGGATCGTGAGTTCTCCCACGTTGCCACGTCCGGCCAAATCATGGGAGGTTTGGGCATCATAAGAGGTGGATGACTAGTAACCGTCGTTTAAATGGCCTACGGTTACTAGAACTTACTATTTTGATAACTATATTAACCATTGCGTTAAGAACTCTCCTTATGCCTATAAAACAGGACTACCTTTCATCTTCCAAATGAGACACAACACAATCATCGGACCTTTTA
Organism: Urochloa ruziziensis; assembly: GCA_015476505.1. Taxonomy (NCBI): domain Eukaryota; kingdom Viridiplantae; phylum Streptophyta; class Magnoliopsida; order Poales; family Poaceae; genus Urochloa; species Urochloa ruziziensis. The sequence continues at coordinate 43,961,750 of CM027119.1, forward strand.
TCCATCGTTGTGTTGTGCCTGCGTTCTTGTTGTCGCTGTTCTACTCCTCAAAGTTGTTTGGCCATAAAAGGGAATTCTCATCCCTGCCAGTTCCTATATTTTAGTTCTGTCCTAGTGACCGTCAGGGTCTTCCCGGGCCGACTTATGCCTTACTCTCTTCGGGTCTCAACCCGTCTCATCATCACATATTTTATTAAAGGTGAATCATAATCAACGGGGGCTTTGACTAAATGGGCTCATGTCCGTGAGCCACGGCTATCCGGATAGGTTAATAGCTCTGCAGAGCTTGTACACTATGCCATACGTTCGGTCAGCCCATACCCCTGCGAAGGGTGGTACTGACCTACGAGACCCTTTCTCGCTAGTGTTTATTTCTGGACAACATTTCCTAGGTCCATCCACATGTAATACTGGGGTCCGCGCAGGGGACACCATCATCCGCCTCGTGGATATCAACCCGGGTAAGTGCGCATAAATAAAATAACAGGGCCTCCAGCCCTTAGGGTCCTCGACCCTGCGGTCAACCTATGCCGACCAGACCTAGCCCTCTGTCGGGGTCTGTCTCCAGTATACCCGTTTCCCGACTTGGCATGTGCACGACTAGGCACCGGGTGCTACCCGGTTTCCGCCTGTCGGCACATTGCACCAATCGTTCGGCTCCTTGGGATGGATTGCTAGGGTCTGCTAGCGTGGTGTGGATCAAGGCCTCACATGAATAGGTATTCCCGAAGGCTATACCTTTTTGGCACGTACGGTGGTACTTGGCATTAGAAATACTCTCCCATGAATCGGTCGATATATGACCAGAGTAATCCTTTGGGACAGGATCCTCCGTTGAGGGTGCCTCCCTTACTCGCAAGTCCATCCTTACGGGGTTTCTCTTAGTTGGTTCATTTTAGATTAAATTCCAAAGCACACAAATATCTCTCGGGAGCTTTCCGTGATAAATCATGTATTTGAAGAATTCCTACAAAATCTACTTCTAAATAACGCTCGGTTATCAACAGGTCGTGACCGGGGTCATTAATGGGTTGTTTGGCTAGAAATGGCTCTAAATCAAGGCGGAGATAAAATATAGAGTGTTTTCCTTATGATTTTATAAAATATGCAGTCCATATTATTATCTTGGTTGGTTTTATTATGTAGGAACTAGGACTAGCATGATCAAGGAGGTGGTTGCTAGGTCTTGCCTTCATTGACGGTATTTGGACGTCCGCTAATGCGTACATATCCGATGCTGACCAGGCTTGGGCTTCTGGGCTTCTGGAGCTTCTGGTCAGGCCATCGACCTATGGGTTGAGAAAACATAGAAAAATAACATTCAATATAGTAATACACCAATCAATTCTTATAGAAAAGAGATAAAGAATAAAAGCTGAATATTAGGGTCATTGGAAAATAATCCGTTAATTATGATAAATAAATAGTGGATTAAAGGTGGGACTTTTGGGAGGAAATTCCAGGGAATTGGTAAGCAATCTCCTTGGAAGGGATTATCGAACGGCCGGGGAGTTATATGGATTTCTAAGAAATAACTCCAGGATGACAGGTTTAGAGATTTAGTATCTAGGCTGTGTGGATATCCTGGATACTTGGATGAACTACCCATCGATTATTTCGAAATTGATCAATGGATATGACAACGGCGCTTAGAAGTGTTTGGGCGAGAGAGCGGCTTCTAAGTGTGGAAGGAAGGTTTGGGAATAGCGGATTTGGGGAATTACTAGACATCAAAGTAGTAATTCCTGGATAGCTAGTGGATGGTTATATTAATTATTTAAAAATAAGTTTCTAAATAATTAATGGTATGGGAATCCTGATGATGCTTCTGGAAAGTTAATAATTAACTTTTCCAAGGATTTCTGAGATGGAATTGGGTAGCATCACGGTTAGGGTTTTATGAAAAACTAGGGTTTTGATCGGGCAGCGAAACGGTTGTGCGGGGTCTTGGACAGTGTTTCGGCAGGGCATTATAAGGGCATGGTTGGGCTTAGGATATGAATTCTAGGGTAATAAGCATATGGAAATGCTTGGAATAATTCCTAGTGTTTATAGGAATTTATTGGGATTTTATGGGGCTTTGGAATGGAAAAGGGAAATTTTGGGGTACACTAACCGGGCTTTTCTATTGGATGAGAGTTACTCTATTTGTGTTTGGGATCAAGAAATATCCCAAAATGGTTTAGATGACTCTAGTAGGTTTAGAAATATTTCTAGTATTTTTGGAGAATTTTGAGGAATTTTTGGGGTGAAGGAAGTGCTTGAAATAAAAGTTTGTGTACGAATTCGGGGTGTACCTAGCATTTTCAGAAGGGGCTTACGCAAGCGTGGGGTCTGGCTGGCGCACTGTTCCGTGCGCCGGGTTCGTGGGCGTGGTGGACCGCGCACGCCACGGTCTGCGGCTCAGTGGACCGTGTCCACGCGTCGGGACGGGTTACGACCCGCAGACGACGTCACGTGGGGCCCACCAGGCAGCGGGCGAGGAAGGCGGACGACGTCGACTTGGCTGACGGCGTCAACTCGGGCCCGCCTGGCAGTGAAGGCGGGGGAGGAGACGGCGTCGAGCGACAGTAGTGGTGACGACATTGGTGGTCGGGCCCGCCAGTCGGGTTTAACACCAGAGAGAGGGGGTGACGGCGGCAGACGGAAGCGGACGGCGGCGTACCAGTTCGGTTGGGGACGGCGGTGCCGCCGCGGGTGCTATTAGCGCCGCCGCGGGGGCTCGCCGGTGTGAGCCTCGCCAGAGCTAGAGCTCGCCGGCGGCCCTGTGGCTTGCACCAGGAGGACGAGCAGAACACTGAGGACTCACATGTGATGGTGTGGGGGTGGGGAAACTACCCAGAGGAGTGTGGCGTGGGGAGAGGGATTTGGGGCGGTCAGCCTTGGTTGCACACCCAGAGGTCACCGGGGTCCTATTTATAGGACGAGCAAGGCGCGCTAAGGTTGACACGTCGTCTCGGATGGAGGAGGAAGGCCGGCGGGAGGCAAACGTGTGGTGCCGGTCGTGGGAGGGATGATGGTAGCGGCGGGCTCGGGCTCGGCCGGCGAGGGTGGTCGGCACCGCATTGCCCATGCGGTGGTGGCTCACGGCGTCGACATGCGTCGCCGTCGCGCTTGCGCCCCGAGGGTGGATCTTGGCCGGTGGCTGGAGATCGGGTGGCGCCGAGCGGCTCTGGCATGGGCGCGAGGAGGGGAAAAGGAAGGAGGAGGAGGGGATGACGTCACGCTGACGTAGTGCGGGCCACACGTGCTAACTGGGCCAGGCAGAGCGGGCTGGAGGAAGGGAGAAAGAGTGGGACCCGGGCCGGCCGGAGGAGGGGAGAAGGTGAGCGAGGAGAGGAATTGGGGGGGGGGGGGGGGCACAAACTTTGCGGCTGGGCGGAGTGGAATAGCTGGGCTGAAAACGAGGTTGGTGGCCCGTTTATCAAACAAAGGGTTTTTCTACTTGTTTGAATATAGATTTGGGTTTAAATTTGAAAGGGATTCAAATTTAAATAGAGTTTTAATGTGAGGCTTGAGATGAACATTATTTTGGAGTATTTTTGGAGAAGTTTTGTATTAGGAATGAATATTCAAACTAGATTTGAATATTAGTCCTAAAGATTTGAGAGAGATATATTTGGAAGAAATTCCTACTCCTAGGAATTTAGAAATTAGAAAAGATTTGTAAGGCATTCAAATGCATCACACATGACAAATTAGATGCATGGTTTATTTTAGAAAATATATTTCGAATATTATTAGGAAAGAGATTAGGTTTAATTTAAAGAAAATTTTTGAAAAGCTCGTATTTTTAAATGCCTTAAAAAGCAGGGTGTTACAATCATGCTATTTCTTTTGCTATCACATATGTCATGATTTATGATTGGATCCTTTGTTGGTAAAGGATATGATTGTCATGGTTTATTCCGTTTATCTTTATGAGACTCTTGTAATAAAATTATGAACCATGTATGTAATGATGATCAGTCTAACACTTGGCATTCATGGCTTTATCATGTTAATTTTGGTTGTATGTTGCGGCTGGCCAAGATGAGTTTAATTCCGAATTTTACTTTTGTCAAAAATTATAAATACAAGTGTGTGTGCAATCTAAGCAACCCTGCAAGCCTCACAAGGCTACCAAGGCGAGGAACTTGACATCATTAGACTTAGTTCATTCCAATTTGTGCGAGATGACTGGTGTATTGACTAAAGGAGGAACGATATACTTCATTACCTTGATAGATGATTCTACTATTGTGGGCCCCGCCACCCGGCGGGCCCACCTAGCATGAAATAATGTCATTTCCTGGTGAAGGAAAACATTAATTGCATAAGAGTTGGCAGCGGCTAATCAGAATTGAAAAGTAAAGATCGGAACTAGGACCTGATCAAGACGACTTGCAGAGCCGGTGAAGGGAGGGAAGACCTTCCGATGGAGCTGCAAGATTAAGCAAGTCTGAGTACCACCGCACTCAGCAAGTACAGAACAATTGAAGGTATAAACATGCATTATTAGTTGACTGGTGATTAATAAATCAGTGTGGGGTCCTGGAGGGGCAAGAACCTCCCTACCAGTCCCTCTGGTGATTCTGGCCCGGATCCTTCTATCGATCCCGCAATCACCCTCATCTCATTATTATCACTCCTATAGGCTATTCTTGGCTAATCTGTGGGAGCTTTAACCAGACGGGCTCATATCCGAGAGTCACGGCTATCGATAGATTAGATAACTCTGCAGAGGTTTGTACTCTTGAAACTATACGGTCAGGCGACCCTCCCGTGGCCAACGGTAGGGCCCCCCTACGGGACTCGTATCCACTGGCGTCCATCTCTGGACAGCTTCCATCTGGGTCTACCCACGGATGCTACTGGGGTCTAAACAGGGATCGCATAAACGTCCACTCAGGGACATCAACCCGGGTATGGATGCATCATATAAGTTAGGGCATGCATCGCCCGTGGGCCCTACCAGCCCTGTCACATGCGACCCGTGCCGACCAGTCCCAGCCCTCTGTCTGGGGCTGTCTCCAGCATTTCCGTTGCCCACCGTGGCCCCTGGGGTAGCTTGGCCAGAGGTAGCTGGTGGAGTGTGAGTCGAGGCCTCACATTACAGGGCATTCCCGAAGGCTATGTCCTTTTTGGCCCGTATAGCCGTACATGGCGTTGGAAAGACTTTCCCAAGAACCGGTCCTTAATCGACCAAGGTAGGCCTCTGGACAGGAGCTCCTCCGAGACTATCCACCCTACCTCGCATCTTCTTCCCCCTGGTGCCTCTCGCAACCAGGGTTTCTGGCTCTGAGTAGTGTCTTAGTAGCTGGGGGTATTGAGTGGCTAACTTTCCATGCAACTACAGACATTTAGCTAAGAGAAGAGCATGTTAATGCAGTTGATTATTATGAGCAAGGAAATTGCTAAGACTTGCCTGATACGGTGGTAGTCTCCGCCGGAGTTATAGCCTGAAGATTTCCTGGCGGAGTATCTATGCAAATAGAATTATACGACTAATCAATCATCACAGCGAATGAATTACTTATAAGGGGAGAAGCTAGAGAGAGAATGGCCATAAGGGTGGTTTCTAAGTTGAGCAGTGGATTGCCGGGGTTTCGCGGGGTGTCTCAGGGTCTACGCGGGGTTTGGCGGGGTTTGGAAATGTCGGTGGAAGGCAATAAACTATTTCTAAGTTTAGGGAAGGTTTCTAGGAAATCTAACCTTATGAAAAACCTTAGAATATATTATATTATTTTAGGAATTTATTGGTTATTTATGGGGCCCTATTTTGAATTAGGCATAACCGGGGTACGCTAACGAGGCTTTCTATAGGCTGAAAAAAGAATCCTTTTAGTTCTAGGTCTAGAAATGGGTACAAATAATTTGGATGATACTAAATGGCTTATTATTTTCCCTAGTATTTTTAGGTATTTTCTGGGAATTTTTGAGAATTTCTAAAGTAGAGAAATAACTTTTTGGGTGCACTAAGCCGGGTGTACCTAGCGTTTTCTCTGTGTTTGTGCGGCTGACGAGTGGGGCCAGCTGATGCCAGCACTGGCGCCAGCCCGCAGGCCACTGTGTTGTGGACCAATGCTCGTGGGCGCGTGGACCACGCGGCCCACTGAGCCTGCGGTCCACTGGACCGGGCGCACGCAAGGCGGGGAGGGGGAGGTGGCGGCTGGCGTGTGGCGCGCGGGTGGCTGGCAGGCGGGCCCCGCGCTGGCGTGGCTGCCACGCAGGCTCCAGCGCGGCTGTCGTGTTTCACGGTGGCGCAGAGGGGCGGCAGGGGAAGTTCGCCGGAGTTCTCGCCGCCGGTGACGCCAGGGCGTCTCTCGCGGCGGTGAAGGTATCTACAAACTCAGGGGAGCACGGCGGACCCGGCGAGGATGTTCTCGTCGAGGTTTGGGAGCTGATGCGGCGGTGCGGGCTCGCCGGAGCTCGAGCGGCGGCCGGCGGAAAGGGGGAATCACGGCAGGGGGTCCTGGGGCTTTGGCTAAGGGTTGTGCGCAACCAGTGGGTGGCGTGGAGCGTACTGGTGCGCGAAGTTGCAGAAGAAAGGTGCCAGGGCCGGCCAGCAGCTCGCCGGGGCACGGCGGCGCTCACGGCCGCTGGCTGGCCTCGGCTGGGCACCGCGGAGGGCGACGGAGGGGTTGGGGAGGATGTAGAGGGCCGCGGGGTACTTACCGCAGAGAGGCTGGGGCGAGAGATGGCCGGGGTGGCGGCGTCGGCGTGCGGTGGCGCTTGCGGGTCACGGCGGCGCGCGGCGGTGCTTGCTCAGGGCGCGGGCGTCCTCCAGAACCCGTCGCTACGCTTCCTGGGCTCCACGAGGTGCCCTAGGGGATGTTACGGCGGCCGGAGGGAGAATCAGGGGCTTGGCGGCAGGGTACCGGAGCAGCGCGGCGGCGCTCTTGCACTCGTGGTGGTGGCAGTGGTGGTGGTGGGGTGTGGTTTGGCGCTGTTGAGCTCCATCCGGGGCGCGCACGAGGCTATTTATAGCCTAGCAGTGCTCCCCGGGGGCTCACCGGGGCAGCGGGGCGGCGACACGCGGCATGGCGAGCTCGCCGTCGTGCGACGCGTGCGGCCGCGGCATTTCATGCAAATGGCCGGGGAGAGGGTGTCGGCACCGCACTTCTGGTGCGGTGGCCTCGCGTGATGCTGCCACGTGCACTGCGCGTCTTTGTCGAGGCTATCCTGGCCGGAGGAGGGGGATCGAGCGGCGACGGCGGTGGCAGGGGCGCGGCGAGATGGAGGGGGAAGGGGCTCCCGTGCCGGGATGGCCTCCTGACGCAAGCAGGGAGCGGCAGGGGTGACGTGGCGTTGGTTTTGGGGCTCCACGCGGGCTAAAGGCGTCGCGGTGGCGGGATGGGCGCGCGGCGGCGCCGCGCCGGAGAAATGAGAGAGGCGGGAGGAACCAGAGGAGGGAGAGGAGGAAGACGACGGAGGTGTGGGCTGGGCCGGGCCACGCGGGGGGTGTGCCGGGGGAGGAAGTTGAAGGGGGGTTTGTGGACTTCGCGGGGAAAGCTGAAGGGGGAGTGGCGCGCTGGGCTGGGCCGCGCGGGGGTGAGCCAGGGAGAAGAATCGAAGGGGCTAAACTAGACTTGAGGAACTCTGGGCCGCGGCTGGCCGGCCCATCAGGCTTTAGAAGTCTTTTCTTATTTTTCTAAAGGGTTTTGAATGGGTTTTTGAATTCAAATTTGAACTAGGTTCTTTTTAATTTGAGTCTAGGGCTTCCGATACTATTTCAATCCTTATGAAGCACCCAAGTTGTAGAACTTGATTTTATTTTTCTATTATCATTTTATATTCTATAATTCCAAATATTTTTCATTCTAGCCTATAATAGTCCTTATAAATCTAATAATTTATCTATTAATAATCCTTATTAATTTTGAGGGTGTCACAACTATAAATTGCTATGTGTACTTGCTTAAAACTAAAAATGAGGCATTGCAATTTTTCAAGACCTACAAAGCCGAAGATGAAAATCAACTTGAGAGGATGATCAAACGTGTTAGATCTAATCGAGGTGGAGAATATTTTCGAAACAAGTTCAACGTGTTTTGTGAGGAGTATGACATTATTCATGAGAGAACACCACCTTATTCTTCTGAGTCAAATGGAATGGCTAAAAAAGAATTGGACTCTAACTGAGATGGTTAACACCATGTTAGAGATAGTGGGTCTCTACTTGGAATGGTGGGCTGAAGCGATGTTGACTGCGTGTCATATTCTCAGCAGAGTTACTATAAAAAAACAAAGAGAAGACATCATTCGAGGAATGGTAGAATAAAATATTAACACTCTCATATTTACGTACTTAGGGTTGTTTGGCAAAGGTTAATGTGCCAATAGCGAAGAAACACAAGCTTGGACCAAAACCAATTGATTGCGTCTTCCTAGGCTATGCTTTTCACAGCATTCTCTTGATTATTAAATCTGGAGTTCCTGACATGCATGTTCATACAATCATAGAATCTAGAGATATCACAATCTTTGAGAGCATTTTTCCTATGTAAGAAACATCTATCAGTTCTAGTCATGAATATGTGAAAACTACAGGACATAATGATGTAGTAGAACACAATGAACGATCACTTGAGGAGAATCAAGAGAAGGATGATAATAAAGGAACTCGAAAAAGTAAGAGACAAAGGACTGCAAAGTCTTTTGACGATTGTCGGACTTTGGGTCCGGCAATCCACTAGGGGATACCCAAGTGGTTGATTTGTAGGAGTTGGGGGGGTCGCGAAGCTAGGGAGCTCGAGGTAACACAGGAGACGCAGGATTTATACAGGTTCAGGCGGCCGAGAGGCACAAACCATACGTCCTGTGTTTGGTGGTGTCTTTGTATTTTGATCTACTCGGCAAAGCTCGATGAGCAATGGCGAGACAGTGATTACAACGAGGTAGAGGGCGGTAGGATCGGCTGGGATGAGTTACAAATCAGAGATTGGATTGGAGATACCCTTAGGGGGTTGCCCTAGGTCGCCTTATAAAGGGGGACGACCTAGGGTTTACAAGTCAGTTTGCCTTGCGGGCTAAGTCTTCATAGTCTTGTTCGTCAAGTCTGGGGCTTCCTGTGGGTCGGGCCATGGGTCGGGCCACATCACTGTCAGACGTGGGCCCTGACCGACTGACATCCTAGCCGGTGAGGGCCCCCTGGGTACCCATATCCCACAAGTCCCCGAGCAACGTGCAGGCGAGTGGAGGACTGCTTGATGAAGAGGCGAGGCCATCATGATCGGTTGAAGCATCTTAATCATCAGGCCGACGCAAGGGTGTGCGGTGCTATAAAAAATTCGGGGATGATCTTGATCATGTCCGTGTGGCTGGGTGCCAGCTAGTGGCCGAGTCGGGCTCCTGAGGCTGCCGAGTCACTTCAAGAAAAGAGACCCGACTTGTCGGGGCATATGGAGGGCGACGAAAGGAGCTCTCCATATGGAGTAGTCCCCGAGCATTTGAGCGATTAGTATAATCGGGCCAATGGTTAAAAAGAAGAAGAATCCGAGCTTCGGGGCAACCTGGCCACCAAAGGGTAAGAACGCCGCATCATCTGCTTGGTCATGCCAAGACAAAAATAGTACTCTTATGATCATGTGTGCATGCTCCGTGGTAGAGGTCGTCGAAGGCTGTAAAGGTGGTCAGGCCCCGCAAAGCGAAGGTCAACATGAGCCATGGCTCACGTGTTGTGTACTCTTCAATAATATATCCCGAGTCGTTGGCCCGCGCCAGTCCCCAAGCCTTGGAGGTGGTCGAGTCAACGAGGAAGCCAAGTGGTCGACCTGCGCCAGTCCCTGAGCTAGGAGCTGGCCGAGTCGAAGAAAGTACGCCGAGTGGTCGACCCACGCCAGTCCCCAAGCCTGGGAGCTGGACGAGTCAATGAAGAACGCCGAGTGGTCGACCTGCTCCAGTCCCTAAGCCTAGGAGCTGGCCGAGTTGGTCAAAGTCTGTAGGGAGGTCGGCCCGCCCCACTCCCCGAGTCTGGCGACCAGACGAGTCGAAGGTGGTGTGCCGAGTGGTTGCCTCACGCCAATTTGTGCCAACCCCGAGCCTGGGAGCTAGCCAAGTCGGTGAGGAACGCCGAGTAGTTTCTTAGCTGTAAGAAGATATTGCAACCATTATGTAGCACAATATAAAATATATAATAATATGTACAATAAACATGTATTGTTGTAAAGCCATGACAGAAACATGTCTGTGAATGCATTGTGCATGTGTATAAAACCCCTACCCTCTAGCAAGACGCCGAGTAGGACACCGTGCAGCCCTTGCCTTGTGTCATTAAGCACCCTTGTTACCTGGCTAACCACTGCCCTCATTGAGGTTGGCTTACCACTCTACGACGCTCTGCATGGAGGCTTACTTCGTAGGCAGCACGCGGGGTGGGTACAGAGCCCAGGGTTTCACGATTGGAGACTTGAACCGCACGGGTTAACTCGGGAATTACTGGAGGGACATAGAGTTGGGCATGGGCTTAAAAGCCAGAGTCGGCAAGGACTCTCCCAAGCACTAGATCAGCGCGCCGTGTTGAAGAAAAATAAAACAAAGCAATAGGACATGTCCCAGTCCTCGAGCATCAGCGAGGCTGTTGGAATAGCATAACGGGTAGGTTCACGATGACCAAGAAGTCGAAAAGTAGTGGGTCAGAGTACGTAGCTGTGTAGTATAGACGTCCGAGTCGAAGTAGTCATCGTAATGCTGGTGGGAGCCCGTCCCCGAGTATGGAAGCTAGCAGCCGAGTCATGCGAGGCTTGATTCATGTCGAGTTGGAGGAGCTGTCGTGCTTGTGCCCGAGTGGGCAGCCATCGACGAAGCCGGCTAATCGCCGTTGATGGGCCATTGCAGAGCTGTAGCGATTACCGTCCTGATGTGCTGCCGCCGAGTCGGCGCTGATGGAGTTTCTGTGTAGTTGCAGCAGCCGGCGAACTGTCGTAAACCGCGCGTGCGGGCGTACTGCAGATCTTGTGCAAACCTCAGGACGCGCATGGTCCACCGCCTGCCTAATGCTTGTGATTGTCCTCACGTGTGAAGAAACAAACATGAACACGTTAAGTGTTAGCTTCAACCGCCGTAAACGAGTAGATCGGAATAGATTGGATAAAGAAAAATAGATCGGAATATTGAAAAAGAGTTAAAGGAACATGCTTCCCTGTATGGTTGTTGATGATCCGATCTGTTTTCAACACTCAGCTCGTGCGTAGATTGGGGCCGTATGCAAAACGATCTACTCGGCCGCCTTGCACGGCGACTCGCCTTCCGAGCATGCATGCGCCGCTGCGCGTGGCACGTCCCCAGCGGCTGTCACGACCTTAGCACGTCAGGACGCCGGGTTGCCAAACTCCATGCACCGAACAAAGACATCCCAAACTGTATCCCAGCGACGAGAAGATCCAACAGCTGCCGGCAGCCGCCGCATGCGCTTTTGCGCGCCGCGTAGTGGCCGGAGCCGTGTCGCCGCAAGTAGCGACCCTGCCGCAGATTGATGCTATCGGGTGGGACGGGTGGGTGCTTGATGAAAAAGACGTCGGATCCAAAAACTGCCATCGAGTTAGCTATAGATGCTCCACGATCTCCCTTACCTGGCGCGCCAACTGTCGGACTTTGGGTCCGGCAATCCTCTAGGGGATACCCAAGTGGTTGATTTGTAGGAGTTGGGGGGATCGCGAAGCTAGGGAGCTCGAGGTAACATATGAGACGCAGGATTTATGCAGGTTCAGGCGGCCGGGAGGCACAAACCCTATGTCCTGTGTTCGGTGGTGTCTTTGTATTGATCTACTCGGCAAAGCTCGATGAGCAATGGCGAAACGGTGGTTACAATGAGGTAGAGGGCGATAGGATCGGCTGGGATGAGTTACAGATCAGAGATAGGATCGGAGATACCCTTAGGGGGTTGCCCTAGGTTGCCTTATAAAGGGGGGACGACATAGGGTTTATAAGTTGGATTGCCTTGCGGGCTAAGTCTTCATAGTCTTGTTCGTCAAGTCTGGGGCTTCCTGTGGGTCGGGCCATGGGTCGGTCCACATCGCTGTCAGACGTGGGCCCTGGTCGACTGACATCCTGGTCGGTGAGGCCCCCTGGGTACCCACATCCCACAATGATGAATTCATTGCGTACCTTGTAGATGACACTCCAAGAACCATTATTGAGGCTTATGGATCTCCAGATGTTGACTATTGGAAGGAAGCAATCAAAAGTGTGATGAATTCCATAATATCTAATTGGAAGTGGGAGGTCGTTGATCATCCATATGGGTGCAAACCCGTAGGATGCAAGTGGGTATTCAAGAAGAAGTTTATGTCAGATGGTAGTATTGAAAAGTACAAGGCAAAGCTTGTGGCCAAGGGTTATACCCAAAAGGAAGGCGAAGATTTATTTGACACTTACTCACTAGTTTCTAGACTAACCATGATTCGAGTACTATTATCATTGACTGCCTCACACGGTCTTCTCATTCATCAGATGGACATTAAGATGGCTTTCCTTAATGGAGAATTGGATGAGAAAATTTACATGGATCAGCTAGATGGGTATGTTGTAGGTGGTCAGGAAGAAAAGTGTGCAAGTTGTTAAAATCTTTGTATGGCCTGAAACAAGCTCCTAAGAAGTGGCATAAGAAGTTTGACAAGACTCTGACATCAGCCAACTTTGTTGTTAATGAAGCCGACAAGTGTGTACTACTGCTTTGAGTGATCATGTGTTTGTATGTCGATCACATATTGATCCTTGCTACTAATTTCAAAGTGATTTAGGAGGTTAGGATATTTCTATCTCAAAATTTTGTGATGAAAGACATGGTAGTGGCTGATGTGATTTTGAACATTAAGCTACTAAGAGAAGGAAATGGTGGGGTTACACTTTTGCAATCCCACTATGTGAAGAAGGTCTTGAATTACTTTGGTTATAGTGATTCCAAGCCTTCTCCAACACCTTACAATTCCAATGTGATGTTGTGGAAAAAACGAAGGATTGCAAGGGATCAATTCAAATGTTCTTAAATTATTGGCTCATTGATGTATCTAGCTAGCGCTACGAGGCCTGACATTTCTTTTGCTATTAGCAAACTGAGCATATTTGTTACAAATACCGGAGATGATCATTGAAGCATTGTTGAAAGATTGATGCGATGTCTAGCAGGCACCATGAGCTTTGGAATTCACTATGCTGGGTATCCTAAGGTACTTGTAACGCCTTACTTTTTAAGGCATTTAAAAATATGAGCTTGTTAAAAATTTTCCCAAGATTAACCTTAATCTCTTCCCTAATCACATTCAAAATATATTTTCTAAAAGCAAGTCATGCATTTAACATATCATATGTGTTGCATTTGTATGTGTAGAAATCCTTCCATCTCAATTCTCGGATTAATATTTAAGTCCAATTTAAATATTAATTCCCTATCTCCAATCCTTCCAAAAACCCCTCGAATTAAGCTTCACATCAAAACCCCGTTTAAATTTGAATCTATATTCAAATTTGAACCTAAAACCTATTCCAAATAAATAGAAAAAGCCTTTTACTGATAGCTGGGCCGACACTCCCAATTCAGCCCAACTAAACTTCGTGGCCCGTCACCAAGGTCCAACCTCCGCCCTCCAACTCTCAGCCTCATCCGCTCCCGCCCCTTCCCCGGCCTGCCCGCGGCCCGGTCCTTCCCCGCTCCGCTTCCACTGGGCCAGCCCAACTCCTCCCTCCGCTCCGCCTCGGCCCAGTCCGCTCCGCCGGCCCAGCTCACGCGCTGACGCCAGGCGTGGCGTCACTCCATCCCCTTCCTCCCTCCGCCCTCCGCTCCACGCGCCATCGCCGCTCGCCGCCGCTGGATCACCGGCCGTCGGTCAGGATCCCCTCCAGGGGCTTGCACGCGACGCGTGGCAACACCCCCGCCCGCCACCGCACTCAGAGCGCGGCGCCGACCACCCCCGCCGGCCGGAAACGCGCCTGCCGCTGCCGTCACCTCCCCTCCGGCCGGCGCCACGCGTCGAGCTCCGCTCGAGCTCCCTCCCCTCCGCCGCACGACGTGGCGACGCTCCGCGCGTCCGCCCGGCCTATAAAAGGCGGCCCAGCCCCGGTGGAAGGAGCACCCCAAGCTCAAGCTCGAGCTTTCCCTCACCCGCCCGCGGGTGCGCCGCCCCACTCCTTTCCCCTCCTCCCTGCTAGCCTCGCCGTGGCCTCCCCATCCGCCTGAGCCAAGCCGCGGGGCCGGCGGCGAGCTACATCGCCGAGGCGTAGCTCCGGCAGCCCCCGCGGCGGCGCAATGGCGCGCTCGGCGGCGCCGCCCGGCCCCGGCGGGAAGAAGAGCCGCCGTCCCCCGGCCGTCACCCCACCCCTCCTCTCTCTCCACAAACCCGACAAGCGGGCCCCACCATCGACGGCGTCGTCCCGCGCCGTTCCCTTCCCTCCCCCCCCGCTACCGCTGACACGCGGGCCCGGCCGACGCCGTCAGCCACGCTGACGCCGTCCACCCAAGCGCCAACGCCGTTCCGCTGTCCCAGCCGCTGCCTGGTGGGTCCCACGTGCCGTCGCCCAACGGCCGTGACGCCCCCAGCGCGTAGACGCGGTCCACTGGACCAGCGACCCAGAGCCGCGGTCCACCGCGCCCTACCGCGCTGGTCCACGGAACAGTCCGCGTAGTGGACCCCGCCAGCCCACGCCAGCGTCAGCACTAGCAAAATGCTAGGTACACCCGGTAAGTGTACACCGAATCTTACTTAGAGCCCTTCCTCCACTCCAAAAATTCCCCAAATTTCTCCAAAAATATTAGAAATATTTCTAAACCTATTAGAGCCATCCAAACTATTTTAGGATATTTCTTAGCCCCAAATCCCAAAAGATTAGCCCTCATCCAATAAGAAATCCCGTTAAGTGGACCCCGAAAATTCCCTTTCCCAATTCAAAGCTCCATAAAATCCCCAAGTTTTTCCATAAATACTAGGGATTATTCTAAGCATTTCCATGTGCTTAGTTCCCTAGGATTTATATCCTAGCCCCAAATCTCGATCGCGCTATCCCAAAACCCCGCCGAAACCCCGTCTAAAGCCCTGCGGACGTCGTTTCGCCGTCCGATCAAAACCCGGGGTTTTGGTAAGATCTTAGCCATTGGGCTATCCAAACCCAATCCATCCCATTAATTATTTAGAAACTTATTTCTAAATAATTAATATAATCATTCATTATTCTGGGATTATTGCTTAGCGATCCCATACTCCCCGTTTCCACTGTTCCAAACCTTTCTTAGAAACCACCGTCATCTGGGGATTATCTCTTAGAAATCCATAAAACCCCCGACCGTTCGATCATCTCCGAGGAAATTACTTATTAATTTCCTGGGAACTCCATTCCTTGAATCCATTAATTATTTACCATAATTAATGGATTATCTCTTAATATCCCTTTTTATCCTTTATTTCTATTCTATAGGAATTAATTGATGTATTGTTATACTGAATGTTATTTTCCATGTTCCATTGATCGATAGGTCGTTGGCGTGACCAGGCCCCGCCCAAGATGCCGAAGCTCCCGAAGACTCAGAAGTCCAAGCCTGGTCAACGTCAAACCTACGTACGCATTAGCGGACGTCCGAGTACCGTTCATGAAGGCAAGTCCTGGCAACCAACTCCTTGGTCATGCCAGTCCCAGCTCCTGCATAATAAAATCAACCCAGTTAATAACATGGAATGCATTCTTTGCTAAAACATAAGGAGAACCCTCTATATTCCACCTCCCCCTTGATTTAGAGCTACTTCTAGCCCAAAATCCTACTAATAACCCCGGTCACGACCTGTCGCTGACCGAGCGTTATTTAGAAGTAGATTTCTTAGGAAGTTTCTGAACCTTTTGTTATTCAGAAGAGCTTCCGGGAGATGAGAGAGAATGTTGGATTAATATAAAATGAACCAACTAATAATAGAACCCCTAAGGACGGACTTGCGAGTAAGGGCGGCAGCCTCAGTAGAGGATCCTGTCTCAAAGGCTTGCTCTGGTCGCATAAGGACCGGTTCACGGGAGAGTCTTTCTAATGCCAGTACCGCCATACGGGCCAAAAAGGACATAGCCTTCGGGAATGACCTGTAATGTGAGGCCTTGACCCACACCCCGCTAGCAGCTCCTAGTAAATCCATCCCAAGGAGCCGCATGATTGGTGTAGAGTGCCGACCGGCGAACTGAGTAGCGCTCGGTGCTGAGTCGGGCACGCACCAAGTGGGGATACAGATGTACTGGAGACAGCCCCAGACAGAGGGTTGGGACTGGGCGGCACGGGTTGACTAGAGTACAGGGTAGGGAGACTCTGAGGGCCGAGGGCCCTAATATATGAGCTCATTTGACCCGGGTCGACATCCGCGAGGCGGATGATGATTAGTAGCCCCTGCTTAGCCCCCAGTACTATCTGTGGCTGGACCTAGGAAAGGCTGTCTGGAGACAGACGCCGGCAGGTACGGGTCTCGTAGGACGGCACTGCCAAAGTACACGGTAAGTGCTGACCGATCGTATGGCATAGGGTACAACCTCTGCAGAGTAACCAATCTGTCGATAGCCGTGGCTCTCGGTTATGAGCCCATTTAGTCAAAGCCCCCGTTGATTAGCATACACAAGTAGAAATAAAGGATGAAATGACGAGATGGGCGGAGGCCCAGATGAGTGAGGCATAAGCCTGCCCAGAAGGACCCTGACGGTCTCTGGGAGAGAGAACTAAAATATGGGGACTGGCAGGGATGAGAATGCCCCTCCAGGACCAAACGACATAATATTCTCCTTTACCACCCCTGTTTATAAATGTACAACTTTACTTTGTATTTATATTTCCACCAAAGGATAACCTCACTCCCCTGCACACATTATAATTTTACACAACATTTGCTGAGTACAAATCATAGATGTACTCATCCTTGCTTTCCAATGATACAGGTACATGGACATGTAGGGCATCCCGGCCCATTCCCTCCTCGAGTGGGCCATAATGCCACTCTCCGCTAAAGCGAAGGTAGTTATTCTTTATTTACTGCGCGTTTATTGCTTCTAATACTAATCCTGTGTAAAACCTGTATCAGCGTACTGATCCAGGGACTGATACAGGTGATTACGGGACATCCAAAGGATGGTCGCCACAGTACTAGAGGGCTATAATGGCTCAAATTGGATCTTTGTTGCTTATAAGATAAAAGCCACAAGTGGATATGTGTTTACACTTGGAGATGGCAATGTTTCCGAAACTCTTGCTAGCAAACCATCTTAACAAGGTTAATAATGAAAGAAGAACTCACAACATTGGATACCGCCACGGTTGAGGCTGAGTGGCTTCATGAACTCCTGATTGATTTGTCGCCTTCCTGGTAGTTGAAAAACTAATTACCAGCTATCCTAATGTACTGTGATAATTAAACGATAATTATCAAGGTGAAAAGTTCTAAGGACAACATGAAGCCATCAAGGCATGTTAACGGTGACTAAAGTATGTCAGAAAATGATAAACTCTAGAGTGATAGCGTTGGACTATGTCCAAACGATAAAGAATCCGGTGGTTCAATTCACAAAAGTTCTTTCTCAAAATATGATTGACGATGCATTGAGAGAGATGTGATTGAGATCCACATGAGAGTTATGTCATAGTGGTAACATGTTCTATTTGATCGGAAATCCCATGAAGTAGAATGATGAAACAAGCTATTAGCTAATAGAGAAGGAGAGTACTGTGTACAAACCACTACATTGAAGATGCATACTCTCCTATTCTGCATGGCAGGTTGGTTAAATCTTAATGTGATCCGAGTGGCTTATTTGAAGCAAAGATGTTGACCTGCAGAAATATCTTTGAGGATCACACCTATGTGAGTTTGACTGTTAGTCAGAGTCTATGAGAATGGGTAATCTCTAGAGACTTATGAAAGTCTTTGGAGTGTGACCTATATGCTCCAACCAGAGAGAATGCAAATTGCATCCTAGTATCGGTAAAGGGTGTAAGTGAAACTTGTTTGCATAAAACTGTCAATTCAAAGCATAGTCCATTGTTTAGTTGTGTGCAGGTGTGCATATGGTCCAGGTGGATGTTCCACCTTAATCAAGTCTCCATCAAAACAATGGTGATGAGAACTAGGCCCGGTCTTCTGACAGGTAAGGGTACATTCGATTGGTGGAGAACTTGATGTTGACGATCCGGCTTCAAATCAGTCCCAATTCGAACCCTGCAACCGCTACACCACTGCTTCGTTGGTTATCAACCAAGCACAACTTGATTGACCTAGCCGAGAAGGCTTTTCCTGCAAGCGAATCGAAGAACACAAGCAAGAAGATAGAAAACACGCAATCTGATAATTGCAAATATAATTGAAGTGAATTGAGACAGGGGTTTAAGCTCTTGATTCGAAGGACTAGTCGCCACAGGCAGGAAGAACAAGAACGGGGGCCTTGGATCAAAGTAAAAGGACTTGGCATCACAGTTACAACGATGCAATCAAGTTTCACTTTGGAAAACAGAACTAAACAAAACCCGAGTCTAAACGACGACGGCTACTGAGTTTATGAGGAAACCAAGGGCGTCCTAGGGTTGGGGGTGACCAGGGGGGCGTCCTCAACATGGGCTTAAGGTCCGACATGATACAAAGCCTGAAAAGGCCCCAAAACAGGTGATGCACCACCTTTCATGGTCACATGGAATGATCCACTAGGCTTCTGGAGCTAGGAACAGAACCAAAAGAAGCGTCTCGTCGTCACGGTTCAAACGCATCCCAGAGCACCTTCATTGGACACCGTATGAGGGAGATATCGTTGTTTTGGTGCAGGCATATTGGCTGAATCCGAACTGAACTAGCTGTCCAACTTGGCGATGACTTGAAGCATGTTGATGAGGCCGTCGAGTGCATGTCCAGCATGGTGATGTCCTCATCAATTAATATATCCAACAACGGTGGATTAGATCCCAAATGAGCCTTGGAATTTGGTGGCCATTAGCTAATTAATCAAATAAATCCCATAGAAAATTGGTGATCATAGTTAATTAGAAGTTGAGAAGAGCCGATTGGTTTATACATCTGACTGAGTAGTTTCCATATCTAATCGAGTGGTTTGCGTCTCTGTTTGAGCCCCGACCCCAACATGCGGGGGTTAGGCAAATTGTAGCCTCCGACTGTGAGGTCTGGGGTCGGGCAGATCACAACCTTAGACCCCAGAGGTCATGGTCTGGCAAATTATGGGATCTCCCACGTTCCCACGTCTGGCCAAGTCGTGGGAGATTGGCACATCATGAGAGTTTGATGACGAGTAACCGTTGTTTATATGGCCTACAATTATTAGTAACTTACCATTTTGATGACTGCATTAACCTCTGCACTAAGCACTCTCCTGATGCCTATAAAGGAGGACTACCTTTCATCTTCTAAAAGAGACACAACACAACCATAAGAGCTTTTATCGATCCACGGCTGCGTTGCGTTCTTGTTAGTCCCTGTTTCCACGATCTGAGTGCACATATAGAGATTGGAAGAGCAGGCCTCCGAAGCTACGTTCTCACCAGAGACTCTGCATGTAAGGAGTAGAGGGCGATCAAGTTTTTGGGATCACTTATGTGCGACTGCTCGCTGCGTACGTCTACTTCCTGGAGGCACAACTACACTGCAAACATCTACGGTACATCAATCTCGATCGACTAGCAATGTCGAGTAACAACGCATCTAGTCCTTCTGGAATTGGCCCCGCTATTGGGCACTTTCTTCTAAACTTTTGCGTTCTGTACCTTTGTGCAATAGCATCTTCTACTAGTCCTATGTTCATTAGCACAAACACGTTTGATCATGTTATTTTTTCTTCTATCACATATGTCATGATTTATGTTTTGATTAGGATTAAAATGTACCGTAAAATGCCTCTTATTTCATCACTTGCCCTGGCAAATCCCTTTATACTCGCTTGGTTTTTTCGCCGATCCTGGAGACTAAGGCGTGCAAGATTATTATTATTATTTTGCTAACATCACTTGGTCCATCCTACTCAGATTCCCCACAACAACATTATCACGAGGCTTCCACCTTCTCTAACTACATTATGAGATTATATAGATTGTTTTTATTTAGCCCAACCCAAAAGATCGACAGCAAGGCTAAGCTACAATACCAACCCCATGCGTCAAGAAATGATAAAACAAATTCTAGGCAACCATAGGATGGGATTTATATTTATACCCAACATTTAACTAATAGTCTAGCACTCTAGCTACTCTAATTAAAACAAAATAAATTAGGCGCGCTGGTTATGATCAAGGACACTTACCTGAACCGACGGCTTCAATTAAACCACATCATCAAGCATCAAACAAAGACACGAGCAAATTATAAAAAGAAAAACATTACACCATGATTTAAATATTTTATAAGGCTCTTTATCACGTGTGTTAAAAAATTTACTAAATTGGAGATGTAGTCAATATGGGCTCTTTAGATTAATCTAGAACGTTTGCTTATCATAAAATCCAACGGTGTAGGCTCAAAGGTGTAAGAGTTTTAAATTAGATATGTAATCAACATGGACTCTTTAGATTAATCTATAGCATTTGATCACCATAAATCCGACGGTGTAGGAGGTATAAGAGTAATATATGTATGACCGTCAAATCTTTGGCTCTTTATAGTATAGATTTATTTATTCTCAACCCATTGAAATGACAGGGTAATAAAGAGAAGCGTCGGTGGGCACTGGGCAGCCGAACGCGCGTACAGCCATATTGGAACATTTATAGCTTTTAAATATTATACAATATTACTAGCAAGTAACAAGCTAGATAATTATGTGTTTAGCACTTGCAATTGTCTGTAACAAATGCTTCGTGAAGACGAACTGATACATAGTAGAACATGTTTAAGTTTTTCTACCGAACCGCTAAATGACACATTTGTTATTTTGGATCAACGTAGTTAAGGGCAATTCGGACTTGGAGCTACCCTCTTAGAGAGGGGTCGTTTAATGCATAAGGTCGACCTTGTTCAGCTCAGTGCTCAAGACTCAAAGCCATAATATACCATTACTTGCTGCCTCAATACAAGACTATCGATATATACCTTATAACTATAGTGATCTCAGGCATGATAAGTGCAGGCATGCACACTCATCTCTATGAACATTCGCACGCAACCCTACTGATGAGGACATCTTTAGGCACGGTTTGGCCAGGCGCACAACAATGTAGGCGGCAATCGTGGCTCAGCGGGAGCATGGTTTGACCAGGCGCACAACAGTGTAGGCGGCAGCCGTGCACGCGGTTTGACCAGGCGCACAACAGTGTAGGCGGCAGCTGTGCACATCTGAATTATCACACCTCGCTTAGCGGAGGAGGAGTAAGCCACCTTAAAATGGAGAGCTACCCTTCTCCTATCGGACTAGTCTTTTAGGGAGATTGGGCCTTTCCCCGAGTGGGTGTGCCTAAGAACTGTCAGGCTCCGGGCGGCCTTTGATGGGCCTCGGCCGACCCCGTGTGGGCCGGATGTATCACCTACTCTTATGAGCACCTCCGAAAGACTGAGCCGACGACAAATTATCAAAATTGACGAAGTCACCACTGGTGCCTCGCTATCGATGGGCACGTCACCTACTGCTAAAAGAATAGCGCTGGTTAAATCATAAAATAAATCCAGAAAATGCAAGCACCAATGCCAAGTCGAGGACTTGAACCCTGGTGGCCAGGTTTCACCGTAGGAACCCTTACCGGAGATGCTCTAAGCACCTCGGCTTAGGAACTCTAGCACAGACATAACACTATGGAGCGGGTGTGCATCGCTTCATCGTGTGTGGCTGTTACTCTGAAACTGCGCACCTAATAATAAGGTCAATACGTCTTCATCTATTTTTGGGCTCCATTTCTCCTTTTCTCGTTTTCATTTCTTCGTTTCTATTATTCTCTTCTGTGCTGGTGTGGCGGCGCCCGCCGGGCCAGGAGGCACAGCAGGGTGCGGCTACGCCGGCGCCGGCGTGGAGGCGCAGCGGGCCCTCTGGCCGCCGGCGAGCGGGCGCCAGTGAGGAGCTATCTTTTTTTATAAGGAGCTGCTCTTTCTTGTGGCCTAAGATTGTGACTTGTGTGATGAATTTTTGTGTCGTGAGATTGTGAGAAATTGTTATTGTGACCGTGAAATTGTGAGATGTTTCATGTGATTTTTGTGATATTATGATTGTGAGAAAGTGTGATGTTTCCGTGTGATTGTTTGACTGGTTGTTCTGCGTTTCCAAAGTACAGGATGCTCCTTTACAAAAAAACAAAGAAATTTAGCTCCTCACGGGCGCCTGCTCGCCAGCGGCCATAGGGCCTGCTGCGCCTCCTAGCTTGGTGGGCGCCGCCGCGCCCTGCCAGCCGGCCGGCCTGGATAAGAGAGAGATGTGAGGATCAAAAAAGAGATAAGGAAGAAGAGATAGGAGGATGAGGCATTGGGTGCGCGGGAAGCGCGGGGGGGAGAAGGTTGTGCGTGCCCGAGAGAGATTGAATTTAATACCGGCTGGTGAGTAAGGCCGGTACTAAATCGCTTTGGTGTTGGTTAGTACTGGCTAAAAATACCAGCGGGTACTAACTTAGTTCCGCGGCTACTGTTTTTTTAGAGCCGATACTAAATTCTGACATTAGTATCGGCTCCAGTCCGGCCGATACTAACGTGCGCAGGCCAATGTGGTGTTTTTTCAGCAGTGGGTCAACGCAAACAATAAGTGAACATTACTTGCCGTAGGCGTCATTACAAGACTATCGGTATATGATGGATAAATAAAGGGCTTTGCTTAAATACTCCATTTAACTCCTAAGAGGTAAGACTTCAAAACAATCTGGGCCGTTAAATTTTAGAGTGACAAGTCCATTAAAAATAACAGTAAAAAAAAATTCTAATAATAAATTGATTTTCAATAATAATAAAATTAAAAATGTCCGCCGCCCTCATTCGCGTATCGCTCGCGACAGTACCCCCTGGCGGCTCGGCCTCTTCGTTATCCGCTCGTCTTCATCACGCACGGGCAGGCAAGCCAAGTCGTTAATGGCGCCGCTCATCCTCACGCGCACAGGCGAACGCGAATCCATGTCCAACCGAGGTATTCCCAAGCTCCCTGCGTGGGGCGTTCTTCTTCCTCCAGCCGCATCCCGCCGAGCCACAGTCGTCGGGTCCCCAAACCTGCAGACGCAAACTGCATCCGATATTCTCGGTCCACGTTCGGCTTATGCCTGTAATCTCGTAAGATGGATGCCTTAGTTGGGGGCAATCCCAAACTGCTTCCCAGCGACGTCCATATCCCATTGCCCAGAGGCCCGCCGCCACCAGCGCCGCCCTGCAGGACCACTTGGTCGACCACCGGCGTCCAAGCGTGGGTAGGTGCTGAGCACTGCGAGGCCTTCCAGCCGATCTGTATCAAGGCAGCCGGTAGGCACCAGAAGTTGCAGTCACCTTCACGGCCGCAGAGGGCCACCTGCCCGGCCGGCGGCGGCCATGCTGGAGAGTTGCTGAGCGCCTGGAGGCATCAAGTGAGCAAGATTGTGAGTAATGTTTGTGAATTTGAGATGTGATTTGCTAATTGTTTTTTTAAGACTGTGGTCTGCTAATTGTACATTGGGCCTCAGAATTTATACGGACATGGTTAGATAAATTGCCATGTCTTGGATAGGGCTAAATTGTGGTTGTATCTGACACTAGGATTATGTCTCTGAATCCCTATGTCAGGAGAAACTTCTTTTTTAGATACGAATTTTACTTTTGTTCATACAGCACCTGATAGCCATCATGGAATTCTTTGCAGTTGTGAAGTCTTGTTACTGCAGAGTGCAGACACACATGCAATGCAACTTTGACATAAAGTTATATATATTGCATATTATGCTTTATTACGATTTAACCAGGAGGCTAAATTCTTAACTTTAATTCCAGATGTGTTTTAGAGTCGTTGAATCGCGTGCTGATCAAATATGGTATGTGTTTAGCATACTAGTTCAGATCAATTTTTTTGAACTTGGTGTCTTCCTTGTTTTAAATCTGTTTGATAATCAGGTCGAAACCGTGTGTATGCCGGCAAAATTTTCTGCACTGTGCAGGAAATTGACAAAGGATCAAAGGGGTATTGTTGAAAAAATAGGATTGGGCAGTTTACTTACTATTCCGTCAATGCCTATTCAGCGTATGCTAGTGGAGAAACTTGTTGAAAATTTCAGTGCCATGGATCGGACCTTTACAATACAGGGCCATACACTTTCTATTTCCCCATGTGATGTGTATTGTATTCTAGGTTTACAAGACAAAGGAGAAAAGATAGAAATTAGTAGAAAACAAGCAGACCGTAAATGGTTTAATCTTTATAAACAAGAAGGTGATACGGCAATCACTTTGAAATACTTGGAGGAAAGAATACCAAAGGAGGCTGATGGTGATCACTTTGCAAAGTTATTTGTGCTGTATGCTATAGGGACAATTTTGGCGCCTAGTTCTAAGGGATATGTTAGCAGCAACTATTTAGAGATTGTGGTTAATGTTTCAAGAATCAAGGGACTCAATTGGGCGCGATTCACATTAGAGCATTTGTTGGAGAACCTGGCATTATTCAAGTCGAGCAGAAGAACTGGACTTGCTGGAAATTTGGCACTATTCCAGGTGTGTGTGGTTGTTTACTTTCACATAGTCCCCTTTAAGTATTGTTGAGGGTAGCATGGAAAACATTATACATCAATGAGTTCTCTGATGTGGCTAGGTATGGTTTTTTGAGCATTTTCAAGCGGCTGGTGATGGCTTAGAATATGCATTGCATCAGCATCCTCTGATAAGAAACTGGGATGAAGACAAAATTATCAAGTGGGCACGTCTTCAAGGCATAAAGAATTTTGAGGCTGAAAAGGTGATTCGTACTGTGTCATTTTAGTTTGTGTTTGATGTAGTGATGGATTTGGAGCAAATTATTTGCATGACGCAGGTGGTCATTGAATTGGAACCAAATGAGACTAAAGTGTGCACTGGTAATGATAATTTGCATGCAGCGAATGGTGGCCAATATAATGAGGGAAGGAGACATGAAAACTTTGAGAATGAGGATTGGAATGAGAATGTAAAATAATTTGTGACTTGCACTTGCCTGGACAGTAATAACATTAATGCTGTTCGTTTCACAAATGTCAATAGTCTATCTGCAGTAACTCTTGTCTATTTTTTAGGTTCAACAAGAAGAGGTAAATGGAGACAACCTGCGGTATGCTACAAAGGATGAAGAAACCAAGATGAAGGTACTTATAAGTATGTTTAAAGTGTCAAGTTAGAGCAAACGTACTTGAGTTATATCATATTTGAGGAAACAATGGAGTCGGTGGAATTGTTGTTGAAAAGGTGCCCGGAGTTTCATACAGTTGTGCAGGTTATTCTCTAAATTTGTTAAGTTTTTTTTTTGCTGCATGTATGTGACTGGTTATTATAAATTTGTACTCCATTTCTGTTCCAAATAGATGCTTGTTGCTGGAAGTACTATGTCAACAAATTATGCGGGGAAACAATGCGTTCATCGGGCAATAGCAAACTGCGAGAATCCCATTCCAATGTTAAGAACGGAAGTGAGAGGGCAAGTCCTGCAGACAATAAGGATAAATCAGAGAAAGAAAAATCATGTCAGGAGCCTGGTACTGCTTCTGAAAGGGAGGTTTTTTCATCCGACTTATCTTCAAGCACGAAGAGAAAAATTCATTTCTTTTCGAGTCCTACACTTGTTCAAAAGGTGAAAACCCGGATCGATAGGCAACCAAGCAAAGTCTGCAAGTCCCCATATGCAGGCATAAAGCAAAAGTGGATTTCTAAACCCAAAATGAATAGTGCAAAGCAGAAGAGTGTATCTAAAACAAAAACAAACATTGCTTCTGTTGGTATGTTTTAGTGCTTTGATTTATGTTGACATAGAGAGTTTCTATATCTTGATGTCTTAACAGAATTACAATGATGCAGGTGCGCTTACTAAAGGGCTGAAGTTAAGTGACTTGGAACTTCATGCCATTTCATATGTTTGTGAGGAAATGGCCATACATGCCAAGAAAAATCTAGTACGTATATGTGTATCACAACTAGATGCTACATCTTTGAAGTGTCTAGTTGCACCTGTGGAAGGGAATACAAGGGAAAAATGGTTACATTCTGGGGTAAGTAGTGTACTTTAACTTATGTGCTTGCCATGGAGAAGGTGTTGGTTATTAATACTATTATGTTGGCATGCAGATAATAAACTCCTATGGAACTATGTTTAACTCTGATTGGAAGAATGATAATGAGGAAATGAAGCATGCAGTTTCAGATGCCCAATGTCAGTGGATATGCAAAGCTGGGCGAGCTTGGATAAAATCTGGTAGACCTCATTGGAGGTTGTGCCTTGAGTTAGCTCAGGAATTGGTCGGAGCTGACATGGTAACACTGAAACCAGAGTTTACCATTTGTTATCTTAATGCAGGTTGTAAAAGTTGACATCCATGTTAATGCAGGTCTTCCTTCCCATGAATAGTTCAAACACTCATTGGTGGCTTTGTGTTTTGCATCCTGGTAGAAACGAATTTCAAGTTCTCAATTCTTTCAATTGGCACATAGATTATGAACAAGAAACATTTGAATTGGTATGGGCAATATACTATTATGCTTGTCAGTTGTAACTGTTAAGTTAGTATCTGCAAATTTTCTGAGTTAATAAGCTATCTTGCAGCGTTGTGGAATTCATTCAATTTTGCAAGCAATTCTGCATTCATCTGAGAAGTTGGTGTCCAGGTGGAATAACTATGATATTCTAAAATGGAAAGTCGTTGTGAAGGATAACATTCCATGGCAATATGATGCGTATGTATTTTCATATGTTTCTATGGTTGATTTATAGTTGTACCCATTTATAGAGTTTCCTTATGGTATACAATTTTAAATGCAGCTGCTCATGCGGGATTTTCACAATAAAGTATATGCAATATTGGAATGGGCGTGAATTAACTAATCTGTTCTCACAAACGGACATGGAAACAATCAGGAAGAGGATGCCAGCAGAACTAATCATGTCGCCTTTAAATGAGATTACTAGCAGCAAAGATCATGTACTTGCCATGCAGAATTTGTAGTTGATCTGTGTTTTAATTTGTTAACTATATATTATGGTATTGAATTTGCATGTTCGAGGCTTTATTGGTTCATATACATGTCATGTGTCAAGTACCTTCTGAGCTTTCTTGTAAAATGAACGGAGCGTATGTGTCCTTTTGTGTTAAACAATGATTTTTAGATACACATGATTGTATAATATTGTTGAATTTAGCTTTTCCCTATATATAACTAGCATAGGATGCGGCTTAATTTTTGTGCATGGGCTACTAGCCACCTGCTGAGACTGAGCACGAGAACCGCCAGACTGCGGATCACCCTGTTCCTTTTTATCTCCTCTCGCACGCGTCATGCTTACTATTTCGTCGACCATTGCAGTGGGCGTGAGCTGCCATCCATCCTGATGTGCGGCATACATGCACCTGCCATGGCAATCACACTCCCCTGTTGCTTGATGGTTTTCGTGCCTCTTCATCTGATGATTTCAATCAATTCCAGCCGACTGAACCTGAACTGTTGTGCCGTGTGCCAACTACTGACCTGAACGAGATGAACTGGTGTATGCCTACCTAGCTTAACGTGAACGAGAATACAGTCAAAATCACCAGTTCCTATAAATGGCACACGCACACATACAGTGAAACAATTCAGCAATTGAAGATAGAGGGTACCAGAGCAAATTTAGGCTACAGGGATTCACAAAAACATACATGATTCTGAAAGAAAAATATAAATACAGTAGCTGCATTTGAAACAGTCTGAGAACGAAACTAACACAAACAGGCATTCTCTATCCCCATTTTAAACCAATAATGAGCTAGACTCCGGCAGTTATTACAGAACAAAGACAAAAAAGAAAAAAGAATAGTACAACGTCTTATGCTAAGCTACTCCGAGATGATAAACATTTAACTCACCTTCTCCTGCAGGAAACGGAAGTGGTCAGTTAGAAATACAGAGTCACTAATTGTATCATGAAATTTTACTAAAATGTGAATTACGTGCAAAATGGCATTAACCTTTGTGTTCTTGGGCAAGTTCGTATGTCGTGATCGGTTGACTTGCATTCTGAACGAGTCCCTTTCATTGAGTTCACATGATCAGGTGTTTCCAAAGTGCTACCGGACTTGGCGTTAAGTGTATACCTATTTAGCACACAACATTGTGGCATGACGGCACCAAGTCTAATCAACACAACCATGATATGACAACATGGTATTCCTTCACACTCAAACTTTAAACAGCTACAACTGACATTTGCAAGGGTCTCCTCATCATCGCAGTCCACTTGAAAAACCTTGCTTCCATTTTTTGCTACAATGAGATACTTGGTGGAACCATCAGTTTTCAAAATTTCCCCTGTCTCATACATATTTGTCCCTTTAATTTCCTTCTGCACTAAATAAAAATTTGCTGGAGTGAAACAGTGAGCAGCTGAATTTTCCAACACATGATGTTCTGTAATGGCTACTGGTATGGACTGGGAAGCCTCACAATCCAGTTGTGACTCGTTTCTCCTAATGCGAGAAAGACAATGGAAATAATGATCTACAATATCATACAACATCATTTTCCGGTCCAGGTGCTTGTGAAGTCGAGAATTTAAGCTCTCACTTCGCTGGTTACTTCTCGCACCCAAGAAATACTTATTCTTCAAATAACTAGCTGCCCACAACCTCCTAATCATGTACATCTTAGTCAGCCACCTTCGGTACTTACGGCGTGTACGACACTTACCAGTTGTATTATGCTTCTTCAAGAATCTTGCCCACTTAGACTCAAGTTTCCGGAGTACCACGCATGCGTACATTAGCTTCCTAAATCCAGGAATCATAGAATGGTGAAGATAGCGAGCTGCATTCCTCTCAATGTGCCATGCACACAGGCGGTGATCTGTGTTAGGTAAAACTGCTCTTATAGCCCTGCGCATTGCACGGTCGCCATCAGTAATTATGGACCTTGGCCCCTTGTTGTACATTGCTACTAGAAGTGTTCTTAACCCCCATTCAAATTATTCCACAGTTTCATGAGAAACAATGGCACAAGCAAATATTGTGGTGCTGCGGTGATGATTCAT
The DNA here is from genome assembly GCA_015476505.1 of Urochloa ruziziensis. NCBI lineage: Eukaryota > Viridiplantae > Streptophyta > Magnoliopsida > Poales > Poaceae > Urochloa > Urochloa ruziziensis. The sequence continues at coordinate 43,990,838 of CM027119.1, forward strand.
GCCTACAAAAAGAACAAATGGCATCTTGTACCTATTTGTTCGGTACGTACTACCAAAAATAACCAAATCCGCAAATGCTTGGTAATCTAGGCGAGACTGGCCATCGCACCAGAACAGATTGAGCAATCGACCTGTAGAATTAGTCTGATAGTCGAAGAAGAATTCAGAATCCTCTAGTTGCTTTTGTTTCATAAACTTCAACACTGCATTTGCATCACCATCTGCGATCTTTGCCTTTTTAGTCCGATATGAAAAATTATAAAGGTCCTTAGTGACATGACCGACACTATAAGGCCCCCCGCTCTGCTGCTCCATAACATCCCTAATTTGAAATGTCCTAATACCCGCAGTCTGGTATGATAAGATTTCCTTTTTCTGGTGCACTGACATTCTACGGTGCGAGAACAGGAACCCTACTTCGTTTGATCTGGCCATAACATGGTTGTGTGTGTCGATGTACTTATGTACATACCATATATTCATCTCAGGGTTGTGCTTAATCACTACCTCAAATGGACACTCAAATCGTGTAAATGGCCGTGGCCTCCTTTTTACATTTTGTCTATTCAATAATTTAGGTTTTCTTGTCCCTTCTTTTGAGCATACATACTGACGAGATGTTATTTCATCTTTGTTTGTTCCGTTTATAACCTTCCCCTTTCTTAGACTAAACCCTTTATTTCTGGCAAAAGCATTGAAAAACTCATATCCCTGATCCTCAGAATGGAAAGTCCTCTCTATAATATATTCATACTCTGCTAACTCTTCAAGTGTTTGCGTCTGTGCTGACATGTTAAATTACTGTTACCTAATAAGAAATACAAAATTGTTTTACATCACGCTGTTGGGACTTATATGGAACAAGCACTGAACATGAACATGGAATGGAAAAGTACTAACCCTTGTTGGCACATCTGATGCTCTTGCCGACCTCCTTGTTTGAAAACCTCTTGCCCACCTTCAATCCCCACTTCCCGCACCTGCCTCTCAGGCTACAAATTAACCACAATTATCAGGACTGGATGGGAACAAAGTTTTAACCAAATGGGGAAAAATGGGCGGGGAAATACATAATCAAATGGGGTGAATGAACCTAACCTCACGAGCTTTAGGATCCGCTTTCAGAGTTTCTTGCCAGTTAGGTTAGGGGACTCGCGATGGGATCTTCTTTGTCGAGCGCCCGCGCTTGCACGTGGCCTGGACAATGCACGGAGGCTGGCTGTGTGCCCGTGTTGCCTTGTCGCCCCAGCCGGCACCAGAGCCTGCTCCTGTTCTAGGGTGAGGGCGGGCAGACCGGCAGTGCAGCGGCGCAGCTTCGCAATGGGACGCTTGGAGATTGACCACGGCGGGGGAGAGACCGAGGGGAACCGCCACCGTTTGTCCGGGCCGTCGTAGGGTTGGATGGAGATGGGCTGCTAATTGGGCCATGAAATGTACTGGGATGAATTGTACCCGTGATCCGAAAACTACAAAACTCACTTACACGTCTCAAAAAAAAAACTTACTCGTGGACCTAACTACCATTGTATAATAAAGTCCATTATTCCAACTACTATTTATAAACTGTCACAACAAGTTTTGGTGTATCAGCTATTGCAATAAATTTGTACAATCTATCGTGTCAATTTGAAATTAAAAAATTCACATGCTGATGTTGTCCTTGTTAGATCAACGTTTCATGATTAACAATACTCAGAACACATGACCACTAGTCTAGATCAAGATCACGCCTAACACATTGAACTAATGTGGAATTTAGTGGAAATGAGACTTATACCAGTGTTGTTCATGTCCATGGCTGGTGCTTGACGAGGTGTAGATGAAGTAGAGTCAACGACGTCGATATCGTTGACTCCCACGGGCTCTCTTCGAGCTTCCAAGCCTTCCAACGGTCTTAGGGGTAGGTATTTTGGGTAGATCAGCGTTCGACCCTCATGGCTAACTCCTCTCCTCCATGTTGGACAAAGAATGTTAAAAGTCCTTCATGTCACATTCTATGGCACGTCAAATGGCTTACACGTAACGAAACATTTATTCATGCAACACATTTATTTGAACAAGCCTGGCACGTTCGTCTCTTTGTAATTATTTAACAAAACGGCTGGCCTTAATCATGATGAAGGCATCAAACGAATGGAAGAACTAGCGGAGCGACATAGATGACAATGAAAAACGTAGCATACACACACGTTCACGTAAAGAAATTGCATCGATACGACACGTGAGGTTGGCTAAAAAAAACTGGCACGTTTCCTGGCAAAAAATTGGTTGGCGTCAAAAAATCTTCGACACGTTTGCCTTCTGAATCAAAAGAAAAAACAAAACCAGCGACACATTTTTGTAACGTGAGATATCAGGTCGGCGTGACAAAAAAAAAAAAGCAGCCACACATTTGCCGTCAAAAACGAAAGGCAGCGACACGATATCATGAAAGGTTGGCGGTCAAAAAACAAAACGCACCGACACGTCTTAGATACGTGAGAGTTTTCGAAGAAGTAACCGTCGCGTTTTTCCCCTGTTACACGTGAGAGAGAAAAAGAGGAGTTAGATCTAATTAATTATATTTTTTGATTTAAAAATACATATAATAAATATTAAAGTATTACTTTATAGGAGGTAATATCTCTTTAAATCGATGGTTCACAGTGATTTCGGAGTACCTGAGCAACCCCCATAAATATATATGGTGATCAGGCATGATAAGTGCAGGCATGCAAGGACGGAGGCCACGGGAGGTTGATAGGATACGTCCAATTCATGTACATGTCCGGCAGGCTCTCCACCTCCATCTTGTCGATGTCTATGCTGAACTCCGGCGACACTCGTCGTCCCACCGTGAAAATCTTGACACGTACCGTCCCTGCTCTATGGACACCACGGCCTCCGTCAACGAAGTGCCATCCATTCAGCCGCGGCAGATCCAGGATCGCCGCCGTCAGCTGTATGCTATTCTCCAGCGCCCACTTGCCGCCGGCAGCTTGCGGCCGCCTTGCAAAGACTTTCAGGATGCTAGCAGTATCTCCACCACCGTCACCGAGAACAACGCGCGGCTCGCCGTCGGCGCCGACCGCAACCGTGATCTGGAGTCTTTCCATGCATATATAGTCATAGGGATCCCAGGCCTCGACGTCCGGGTCGGGCAATAGGAAAGACGAGTACTCGGTGCCAGCCTGGTCATCCACGGCAAGAACCGTCCCATCTCCGACGAGCCAGTAGAGCGATCCCGATGCGAACCCTATGAAGTTGTACCACTCGTCCGACTTCAAGTTTACTACACGGCAGGACCCACCCGAGGTGAACACGTAGGCGCTGTTGCGATTTCCACCATCAATAGCCCAGCAGAACGCCCTGAAGTTTGACATGCCGATGCTGCCTGGCTCGGCGTTGTCGTCGCCGCCGCCGAGGAGGAAGGCCCGTGCTAAATGGTCGCTAGGGAACTCCGGTAGGGAGATGACCTCGTGGCGTCGTGTCAGGGGCTCGCAGACGATGAAGTCATGAGATCCTTTATTGTTATTGCGATCACCACGACGCAAGAGGAGTAGTGTTCCCTTGCTGTCCATGATGTTCCAATAGGTGCTGTTGGTGCTGTTTTCTGGGAGGAAGTCGAGGGAGAAGTAGCCGCTGTCGATGCCGGTGGGACGTGGCGAGGGCTCGAAGCGTGGGCGTGCAGGGTACCGTCGTCTTTGGTAATAGCCGGCGACGACGGGGAGCTTGTGGAGGGAGCCGTAGTGACGCAGGAAGACATCGCCGGCGATGATGCGGCGCCATTGCTTGCATGTTGACGCCGCACGAAGGAGGCCGACTTGAGAGTCGAGGCGCAGGAGGATGAGCTCCAGCATGTCGCTTGGGATGGCGTCCATGGCTGATGGCTCGCGCAAACCCCTAGCAGCGGATCCTCTTTGCTCGTCCCTTTTTACCTCGGTGCGCGCTACGTGCATTTCCTTATATATCAGCCGTTCTAGGTCCGTGCTACGTATACCAGAAATAATTAGAGCTCGTTTTTGATTTTTCAACAATGGAAATTTGAGATTACTTCCATCTGATGAAGTGGACGTACTTGCGTTATATATAGTCAGTAAAACATCAGGGAGACGTATGTATGAATTGTTTCCATCCAAAGTCTGCGCGTGCACAATTTAGGTATTTTTATTTTCGGAAATGCTATATTTCCCGCACTATACCATATTTATTTCCAACAATGGAAACCCCTAGCAGCGGATCCTCTTTGCTCGTCCTTTTTGTTTCCTCGGTGCTACGTGCATTTCCTTATATATCGGCCGTTCTGATTCCGTGCTATATACGTAGCAGAAATTAGAGCTCTCCTTTAATTTTTCAATTGAACAATGGAATTTGAGATTATTCCCATCCGATGAAGTGTACGTGCGTACATAGTCAGTAAAATATCAGGGAGTATGTACGAATTGTTTCCAACCAAAGTCTGCGCGTGCACAATTTAGGTAATATTGTTTTCGGAAATGCTATATTTCCCGCACTATACCATATTTATTTCAGCTAATTAGGATCTTCCAATATATCTTTCATGGGCTCTATATATTATGAAAGTTGCTTTTGCGGTTCCCCAATAACTCCTAATCCAACTAGAGTTCCAATTCCCATCCATTTGTGGTAAGTTGCAATAGATTATTGTTTCTCCTAATAATTTTATTGCGGAAAGGGAAAAATAAACAGGATGTTCTGCAACACTAGTTTTACACAACTACGTAATTAGATTGGACATGCTCACCCAGTCATCCCGCTTAGGCCTTGTTCGGTTAAAACCTTCCTAAAAGGTACCGGAGTGTATTAAGAGGTATTTTGAGTTGTCGGGAATTTAATACCTCCCAGTAAGAAATTTTCGCACAGCTACGTATTCTATGGATCGGAGGTGCGCATGGCTTAGTTGTGTGGCGGCTCCCTAATCTGAAACTGCACACCTAATAAAAGTCAAGGCGTCTTCATCTATTCTTAGATCTATTTTTAACTTCAAATAGAGTTCCTATCCATAATGTTTATGGATTTTTGCAATTACAAATTAGATTGATCCTGTCAATCGATCTTTGAAGAAGACTCTGGAATGCATAGATGAAGTAGCCCTTGAAGCTGAATTAGAGCATCAGCAGTGGTGAATCGACTCATAAGCTCCACGAAGACAGAGAATGAGCCATTTTTTCTCTCTCCAGTCGAAGTCGCTATCAATGGACCCACTATAAAACAAAAACTCAATAATTTTTTTGCCTTCACTCATCGTCTCTCCTCACAATCAGAGCACCACCAAGCGTCCTTTTTTGTTTCTTTATTCACCATGCACCGGCTCATAATCTTGCCTCGGATCGTCTCTCTCCTCTTGAATCGCCATTCTCTAGTCAATGAACAGATACATAAAGTGCCATGTTGGCTCATGAGTCGGTCACTAGAAATGGCCTTAAGTCTTTGAGGGCTCACCCCCGTGGCAGTAGTAGTGTTCGATCGGCACTTGGTGCGATGTGGTAATAAGCATTAATGGTGTTGGCTGCCAATTGTGTCTAGTTGAGTGGGCTAAATATACTTCTGGGCTTCTGTTCTGATGGCCTTTTTAGGCTTGGTGAGCTGGACAAATTTGGTAGCCACCTAAACTAGTGTATTCCTTTTTGATTAATATAATTTTGAGCGGGATGCTCAAATTCATTTACCATTCTGGTGAGCTGTGAGTTTCATGCGTCCTGAAGGCTAATGTTGGCTGAAAACTAAGTTGGTGACAAAAAAAGACTTGTGGACTGTAGTGCGCATTCAACCCGGCATTCAGGCTATCATGGTTACTTTGCGCATTGGCTACGTTTGTGGCATGTAAACTTCGTAAAAGAAGAATCAAATACTATAGATCGTACCGTTTGTGCATTGAACAATTGAGAACCAAAGTCGACCAGCAGGCAGTCAGTTTACAAATGCAAATCATAAATATTATATTTTTTTTTGATACCCTTGTCTTTTCAAACTAGGCTTGTAGATCTTGCCAGTGAACAAAAATTATGAATTTTTTTTAGAAACGGGAATATATTTCAATATTACAGCCACTGCATCGACCAATGCATATAGTTGTTCGTTATTACGGAGGGCGCGACGCGGTCATCGGCGGCGGTGGGGCACGCGCAGGGGCACTACATCTGGGCGTCGACGGGGAACCCGGAGCTGCTGGTCACCATGATCGTGGTGCTCACGTCGGGGCCCTACGCCGGCAGCTCCGTCACCGTGGTTGGGAGGGACGACATCGGCGCGCCCGTGCGGGAGCTGTCGGTGGTCGGCGGCACGGGGTAGTTTAGGATGGCGAGAGGCTACGTGATCTGGAAGACCGTCATGATGGATTCTACGTATCACTAGGAGTAGATCGAGCAGGTAATTGCATATACAGGACATACCTCATCTCCTGTTGATGTTGAGGCTCTGCAAGACGGCGTCGGTGTAGAGGCGTTGACGATGACGACCGGGACAGTGGCCTGGTGGAGCTTCCCATAGATTCAGCCCACCCTCTCAGATCGGGTTCGGGTTAAGGACGGTGGGGAACAGTGGCAGCAGTGAACCTCATTTTTGTGCCAAAACCTCCACCTCCTCTATATAGGGCTGCGCGACGGGGGCCCACCAGCCTTCTATTGGGCTGGGCGTCCCCGATCAGGACGCGAGTCAAAGGCCCAGTTGGCCTTTGGCTGGAGATCAACCTAACACGTCAGCCTCGACCACCCCAACGCCGTGCTGGAGCTCGACGTCTTCGTCAGCTAATAATAATGCCTGAGCTCAGTGGGGTGTCCGACGACGTGGCAAGCAACTTCCTGTCATCAACACGTGCATGGAACCGCCAATAAGCTTCTACTCCTACGTGTCAAGTATAAATGAATAAATCTACCTACGGTAATAAAAGTATCGAAGTTTATATTATGTGCGCGGCTTCAAAACTTCAATTATTGTGGTGTAAAGCAGGCTAGCAGGTCACCTGCGATGACCAGACGTACGGGTGATGTGAGTGCGTAGGGCCAAGGACCAGTTCGTTGCTTGTACTAGTATTGGGGTGTCCAACAACGTGGCAATGTCACCAACACATGCATGAAACCGCCAATAAATGGATAAATCTACCTACGGTAATAAAAGCGTCGAAGTTTATATTATGTGTGCGGCTTCAAAACTTTAGTTATTGTGGTTTAAAAGAAGGCTAGCAGGTTACCTGCTATGACCACTTGACCAGGTCGGTGTGGGTGGATAAGCCCAAGGGCAGTATCAATGGAAGTTTCATAGAGAGTTTCACGAACATTAATTACCATGTCACGTCAGTAAAATTGCTGACTTGGCAGGATCATTAAAAAGAAGAGCTTCATTAAATGTGAGAGAAGTTGCGTCCCCAAGAAACTCACTTGGCTTGACTACTAACTGTGCATGCATGGCCTTATAATAGAAAGAACCATCATTCATCATAGAAATGTAAGGACCAGGATCATATCATTCCTTTACATTCATGAACAAGGAACTTTTTTATGAAGCAATAGGAACAAGGAACTTTAATACAGTGTGAGAATGTGACCGTATGCCTCGAGTTATAGGGAGCTCCTGTACTCAGAGATTAGAAATTCCTTAAGACGCCAGCTTCAAATTAAGAGCGCTTATATAGAGCAGTATGTACTAGCGAATTAAAGATTTGGCCTAGCTATTAAACTTTTTTCAATAAAAATAATGAGAAAATGAACTTCACCAAAAATAGAAATCCCAAGTTTCCACACAGTATTCACTTCTTATCTGCCGTTGTAGATAATGAGGCAGCAAAGCCACTCTTTACATGATGTCAAGATAGAAAAGAAAATTATTTACAGAGAGAGCAGCGTCTTGGATCGGATTCCCTCCAGCCTCCACTCCGCACTAGCAAATGCAGCGGTGAGGAGACGGTGACGTCGTCGTGGAGGTGAGTGGAGCGAGCTTCGTGCCTTCATTCCGGGCTTCCGACGGGAGGGACAAGGTTGGGCGCGGGCGGGAGGAGGGTTCTTTACAGAAAAGGACCGTGAAGTAGCATTAGGCAGGAGCATTAGGGCGGGCAAGAGACAATATTGCGCCCTGTAAGTGTGTTAACAGCTGCTGGAATAGCTCAGTTGGTTAGAGCGTGTGGCTGTTAACCACAAGGTCGGAGGTTCAAGCCCTCCTTCTAGCGGTTTTTTTACTTTTTTGTTCTTTTTCCACCGCATGTTTACTTTTAACCCCTTTTACTTATTTTCTCCTTTTTGCTCTTTCCCTAATGTATACATGATGTGCCTCATATTTCCATTTAATCTATTTACTTATTTTTTCTATTGTAATTTTCCCTTATACATACATGACAACTGTATTTAAATTTCTTTTCTCTTATAATAGTATTTATATTTGGAATTCTGCAACATCATATTTCAAATTTCTTTTATGCCCTCTGTTTTTCAGTAATTTCTTTTCACATCATACGCATATAAATGTGTCATCTGTATCATGTTAGAAATTTCTCGATGATTGTTGTAGCATATTAATTTTCAAAGAAGAGAACAAATGGAGAGGCACATAGCCGTAGATCTTATAGGTGTATGGGAGCGAAGTCCAAAGCTGTGGAACACAACAGAACGACGACAAACGAGGGGATTTTTTTAACCTCAGCCTGAAATTCGCTCTCACGGGGAGTCGAACCCAAGAACTGAGGAGTGCTACTGAGGCCATCTAACCAAGTCAGCTAGAGGCCCTTTCGTATAGCATGGATAAAGTAAGTGAACATATCATCCTTAGTGGAATCGCCAAATAAGGTGTTGATAAGAAAGCACGCTGCATATATTATGTGCTTTAGAAGAAAAAGCAATAGCGTTGACATTCTAACGTATACTCCATCCAATACTTGTGCAGTCAGAAAAACCTCGACCTGATGCTATCTAAAGGCTTGAAAATTTCCTTCGAACAATTGATACACTCCCAGCATAGTGTACAATGGTGTACTGGACAGGCATGAGTTTACTAAGATTGCCTTTCCTCCCAAAGACATTGTGTCACATTTCCATGTTCCCAGTCTGTTCCTAGCCTTCCCTTCTACATAGCTGAGTTGTGCCTTCGTTAGTTTAACATCGCTCACTGGTAGACCAAGATATATCATTGGTAAAGCCCCAACTTTTCATCCAAATATCTCTGCAATTTCATCTTTCACATGATCTTCCCAATGTAGAATGCATTTCAGGTTTATCAGATTCTCTTCCTCCCTCTTCAGAAATATAGTTGTGTCATCAGCATACTGAAGATGTGTCAGACCCCCCTCTACTAAATATGGAACCAAGCCTTCTATGGCTCCTGCTCTACTGGTGTAACACCCAAAAATTCATCACAAAAGTTATTCAAAAGTTTTAAAAAATATATATAATAGTTGTTTTAGGATCAACTTGTGTTTGTTGCATCCATGCTGCTGCATTTTATTTTGAGTGGTTCGAATTCAAATTTGGTTGAATTCGAATTTAGTTTGAGTGTTGTTTTGCTTAAACTTCAGCAAGTCCGCTTTTGCTCCCCGATATTCCCGGCCCGCTCAGCATCCCCCCTCTCCTTCTCCCTGCAGCCTAGCCAGCAGCAGCGCCGCGGCCCGCTACCGCGCGCTCGGCCCGCTCGGCCAGCCGGCCCAGCTCGGCCTGCGCCAGCAGCGCCGCGCCCGCCGCGTCGAAGGCGCCCCCGCTCCTTCCCGCTTTCCCTTCGCGCGCGCGCCCCGCAGCCGCTTGGCCTTTTTCCGCCTTCACCCCGCGCCGCTGACAGCCAGGCCCCACCTGTCATCTCCCTCCTCCCGCCCGCGCCGCTCACGGCCGCGCCGCCGCAAACCCTCCGCCTTCACCGCGCCTGCGTTACTCCCCCGGCTGCGCCGCGCCGCACCAGTAACCGCCGCCTCCTCCCCTCCTCAAACGAGTAACGCCCCCCCCCTTCAAGACCCCCACTCGCGCGCGCCATTAATGGACGCCGAGCTCTCCCCCGCCGGCCGCCTCTTTTCCCCTCCCCTCGCGTCGCCCCCGCTCCCCTCCTCGCCCTATAAGTACCCCACACCTTCGCCCGAGCCTCCTAGCCACTTCCCCGCTCAAAATCGCCACCCAAAACCACCGGCCGGAGCTCGCTGGAGCTCACCGCCGCCCGTGCTCCTCCCCTTCAAGGGTAAGCCGCCGCCGCCGCTTCAACTCTCGGTGAGAACATCCTCAACCTCTTCCCCGTCGCCCTAGCTTCCTCCAGGGCCAAACCGCGTCGCAAATCGAGCCCCCTAGCTCGCGGCCGCACCTTCTCCGGCGAAGCGCCGCCGCCTCCGCCGCCGCGCGTCGTCACCTACGCCGCCAGCGCGCCGCCGCACCCGCCGGGCGAATCCCAGCCGCACACCCCGATCCAACGGCCCGGATCAAACCCGACTCGGGTCAATACCGGTCAACCCAGCCCGCGCCCTGGCTCTTTTGCAAAAGAGCCCCTGGGTTTTCTAGTTTTTGCAGCGCCGTCCAGCCCAGTTCAAAAATAATTAGAAAAGAGCCCCTAGTTCTTTCATTTTAGCCCCTGTCTTTCTGTTTAATCTTGTCAGCCGCCCTAGCTTAGTTCTTTTGCATGTTAGCCCTCTAGTTTTGATGTAATTAGATTTTAGCCCTCGGTTTTTCTCAGTTTAGCCCCTAGAAACTAAGTTTTCTTACCAGCAGTCCCTAAACCTTGTTTAGCTCATATCTTAGCCGTTTTAACTCCGTTTTGAGCGATTCTTGCGCTCACGGATTCGTCTCTGCGTAAGGAACAGTTTTATGTGCTTGTTTTGTTCTGTTTATTATATTTGGTATACTGTTCTTTTATTTATTTGTATTGCTTGTGTGTTCGTGTAGAGAACGTGAACTTTGAAGAAGGACAAGAGTAGCATTTTGAGGAGGACCAACAGCAGTTTGCGGAGGAAGGCAAGTGGTTCCCCCCCCCCTCATATTCTTTTTATAACCCAGAAATGGCATTTTAATTCACCTTTACATTTACATATGTTTTGCATAAACTTGACGGGTCCTATGTTAAGGATTGCCTAGTTTTATCCATACACCTTGTCAAACCGGGTTTTATTTTATGTTGGGTAGAAATGCTAGTTGCTATATGGTTCATGGTGGTTTCTATTGAACAAATGTTAAACTTGTTATATTTATGTGGAACTTTGGTAATTGCAAGATCACTTTTGTTAATCGGAACATGGAGAACCACCCGGGAAAACAGTGCATCCATAAGTGTCATATGGCTCTGACTTTGGCAATTAACCAAGTGAATTTAGTGCTTTATAATCTTAACTGAAAAGGGCAAGAGGGGTGGCATTGACAGGATATAGCCCGGTCCTCTTGGGGTAGCAGCCTTGGTTAAGGTGCTGACCATTAGGGAGGGTTATGCCCTGCGGTGACTAGAAACCTTAGCGGATTATTTTGTACTAAGTATATTTGGCGAAAACCTCAATGTGAATCCCTAGCCATTCACCTCGGAAGTGTCTAAGGGCCTTGCAAACCCGGGCGACATGGGAAACACTACTTATGGTGAAAGTGTACAACCTCTGCAGAGTGTTTAAAACTGATATATCAGCCGTGCTCACGGTTAAGAGCGGCCTGGACCCTCACATGATAATTAAACTGGAAGATGAAAATAAATTGTGGTTTCTTTGGTTCTGAGATGCTATGGTTTTCTTTATCTCTAAGGGGTTGGTATAAACTTGTACCTAGTAAATAGGCGCTTGCTAATAAAATATGACCAACTAAAAATGCTAATCGCCATAAACCTTAGCCTTTCCTTGGAAACTTTGCATTTTCCCCCCACATGCTGAGTACCAACCATAAGTGTACTCACCCTTGCTCCAACTGCTGTTCAGAAGATTCGGATGTTGAGGGTTTCTTCGATGACTTTGAGGATTTCTAAGGCAGGCGTTCACTAGTCAAGTGCTGTGGGAGAAGTTCGCTGCAGTTTACGTTTTAAGTTATCGTTAAACGTTTAAGACCTTCGAGTCTTCCGTGAGAGTGTAATAAAGTACTTTATCTATCTTTACGTTTTGAACATTGTCTTATGATATTTTCACTTATGACGTCAACATATGTGTGTAAATGGATCCTGGCGCACATATGCTATGCATTCGGTTTTGTCCTCAAAATTGGGTGTGACAGAAGTGGTATCAGAGCTGTGTTGACTGCAGGACGGTAGCCTAGATAGAAATGGTCGAAATAAGGATTCATGATCTAGCAAGCCATTCAGCTCCAAAAACACTTCCTTATTTCCGCATAAAAATCTATTTTATTTTGATTTATTTGTATCTCTTATTTCAACTTATTTCTGAGATTGTTTCTTAATCTGTCAGATGGCCAGGACTAAGAAGACTGCTCGCAAGAGCACCGGAGGACGTCAGGTTCGCATCGCCCCTCCTCAGCCAGCTCCTCCTGTTTCCCCCATGGAGGAGGAACCAGCGGAGATGTACTTCTACGTCGAGTTGGAGGATGGTCGCATTATGGAGATGGGACCGGACGGACAGCTGGTGACCCCCGTCGCTTCGCCAGCACCAGCTCCAGCATCACCCGTGCCAATAGAGGAAGAAGCACCAACACCACCTGCTGCTCCTGGTCCAGATGTCCCCGCACCTACTGCCGCTGGAGGAGATCCAGATGACTCTGGAGACGATACCGAAGATGAAGATGAAGATGAAGACGAAGATGAAGATGAAGATGGATATGGTGAAGGTGACTCCGATAATGAGGATAACAACAACAACAACAACAACGACGACACCCCCGACAACAACAATGAGGCTAATGGCAATCAGGGTGATGATCCGCAGGAGATGGAGGCGACTTGCGAGGTTATCACCTCGGCGGATGAGCATGGCTACCTCTCCACTCTGCTCGAGGATGTGCTGCATGAGTTGGGCAGCACGGTGAGGCCACTCTATGTTACCCAGTGCGTCTCCGACCCCGCAGTCGACGACTACTACTTCACCCGCGTTCACACCCGGGAGCGCATGGAGACTTCAGGAGGCTTCAGGTCCCGTTCGATGCACGACTCCAATACGCCCCATGGTACCTACGCCGCTTCCATCAGCGAAGCCGCCAGGAGGGCCTTATGGTCCATCTGCTACGAGCATCGTCTACAGCTGAGCATCACCGACTTTCGTCACCTTCCTCGTCGTCCCAGGGGCACCGAACAAAATAACGTGATGATGGGAGAAGCTGAAGAAGACCACATCAACATCCTCACTCGTGTGACTACTGCTTTGAACTCCGACCTGGATGGAGCCACCGCGGAGCTTGCACATACTCATGACCAGCTGCTGAAAGCCAACGCCAGGATTGCGCAGCTGGAGGCGCAACTTGCCGAACAAGAGCCATCTGAGAGCGCAGAGGAGGAGATCCCCTGCCCCGCTGCTTCACCACTCCGCAAGAGGCTTCGCTGTGGCACTCCTGGTTCTATCACCGGCTTCCTAGGCTAGGCTCCTAGCTTAGTTTAAATAAGTTATCTCGTTAGAACCGTTCCTGCGAGGACGTGCGATGTTTTAAATGTTTGCTGTGTTGACAAATATTTGATTTGGAGTTTTGTTATGACTGAGATGTTTTGTGGTGTGATGGCTGCAAATGCATCATGAAATAAAATAGGTTAAGTCTTTTAAATTTAAATCTTAGCCCGTTTTCTTTCATCTTTTAAGCACAATGCAATTCTGTTCACGTCATCTCTCAGACACAGCACCACTGTTTGATTTTTAACCGAAGCTTCAGAACTCCGATCGACATGAAACCAATTGGGTTGGAATGGGGATTTAATAAGTTATTTCCTGGTAAAATATCGTGATTTTAGGACTCTCAATTCGTGCGTTATGCACCCGTCTTTATAGAAATGAGAATCTGTCATAACAGCCTGACACAGTTAGCTTCTTTATTTTATATCTCGAGCGACAGACATCGGATGGAGGTGATTCAACTTGGGTTAGTTTCAGAATTTTATGAGCTAACTCCTGGTAAAAATACACGATTTTTAGATATACTATCTAAGAGTTACAACCGATTTAGTGAGGAAGATGGAATCTGTACAATCTGAACATTTGTCAATCTTTCAATCTTTGATTACTTATGCTACTTTACCCCTTTGTCTACACCGATCTGAGTCTTATGTTCCTAACAAATCAGATGGTGAACACCAGGTCTGGAGGAGGACAGGACGTTCCAAGTCAAAGGCATGCACATATAATCAATCAGCAGATCCCGACACTGCCGCCTTCACCGAATCATCAAGCACCGCCTCCCCAACCGGATCCAGCCATGGAACAGTTCTTCGCAAACCAGACAGCACAGTTGCAGAACCTCACCGCCGTTGTTCAAAATTTGCAAGCTCAGCAGAACCAACCACCACCAAATGCACCACCACCGCCACCACCGCCCAGGGACAAGCACCGGGAATTTATGAGTCATCACCCTCCTACTTATTCTCACTCATCTGATCCATTGGATGCTGATGATTGGCTAAAGATCATCACTAAGAAGCTGGAGCAAACACAATGCACCGATCGTGAGAAGGTTTTGTATGCTTCAGGTCATTTGGAAGGATCCGCATCTGACTGGTGGGATGCTTTCACCACTGCACATGATGCTCCCGACACCATCACTTGGGAAGAGTTCAGAACTGGTTTCCGTACTCACCATATATCAGCTAGTGTGATGAAGCTCAAACAAAGGGAGTTTCTAGCATTGACTCAGGGCAATATGACTGTTAGTGAGTACCGGGATAAATTCACTCAATTGTCTTGCTACTCCCCTAATGAGGTTGACACTGATGAAAAGAGGCAAGAGCGTTTCCTGAATGGTCTGATAGGGCCGCTCAACTACCAACTATAAAGCCACACCTTTCCAAATTTCCAGATGCTGCTAGACAAGGCCATTGGTTTGGAGAGCAAGCGCAAGGAACTGGGTGAGCAGAAGCGAAAGTTTAAGTCTCAGGGGCAATTTAGTGGCAATAGCCGCCCTCGCTATAACTCACCACAGGGGTTTCAGAATCGCTTCGGAGGACACAGTGGAAGCTATCAGCAAAATCAACAGGGTCAACGTTCTTCTCAGCAATTCCAATGTTTCAATCAACAAGCACCACGCACTCCCAACCCGCAGCAGAACCGGTCAGGCTACGCCACAGGTACACCTGCAAGGGCTAACAACCCAGTCACTCCTGTTCAACCTAATGGCTGTTTCAAGTGTGGTGAAGTGGGGCATTATGCCAATAACTGCCCCAAACGCAACCCTCAGACTCCTCAGAACTAGAGAAGCAACGCCCCGAGGTCTGCTCAACCGGCTTCTCAAGGCAACAAGGGCCAACAGAACGTCGTACGTGGAAGAGTGAACCACGTGACTGCCGATACTGCCCAGGAGGCTAATGATGTTGTGCTCGGTACATTCCTCATCAACTCTGAACCTGTATCAGTTTTGTTTGATTCTGGAGCATCGCATTCGTTTATAACAGATCAATTTGTGGCAAAGCATGACATCCCTAAACAACCTTTGAGAAAGATGTTACTAGTTAATTCCCCAGGCGGCGAGATGAAGGCTAGTCACCTATGCCCGCGGGTCAATCTTAAAATTTTGGGGATAGATTTTCCATCCGACCTAGTGGTCTTAAAATCCAGTGGTATTGATGTAATTCTGGGAATGGATTGGTTAGCGGCATATGATGGAATTATTCAGTGTGCCAAAAAGTCCGTGTTACTAACCAGCCCTCAAGGGGACAAGATTGAATTTGTTGCTACTGGCTCATCTAAGGAAGAGAGTACAGCCAATCATCTAGAAGGAAAAGCGTTAGAAGATATCAAAATCGTCTGCGAATATCCAGATGTCTTTCCGGAAGACTTACCAGGTATGCCACCTGACCGCGATATTGAGTTCTCTATTGAGCTTATACCTGGCACTGCACCCATATCTAAAAGACCCTATAGGATGGATGTCAAAGATCTAGAAGAACTTAAGAAACAAATACAAGAGTTGTTACGTAAGGGTTTTATCCGCCCTAGCTCGTCACCTTGGGGAGCGTCCGTTCTCTTCGTTGATAAAAAGGATGGCACCAGAAGGCTGTGTGTGGATTATAGAGCTCTCAACGATGTGACTATCAAAACCAAATATCCACTCCCTAGAATCGAGGACCTATTTGATCAAATGCGAGGTGCGAAAGTGTTCTCCAAAATTGATTTACGATCAGGCTATCACCAATTAAAAATCCGAGCAGAAGATATTCCGAAGACAGTATTCACTTCCAGATATGGTCTGTATGAGTTCCTTGTGATGTCCTTCGGGTTGACAAATGCTCCGGCATACTTCATGTATTTGATGAATAAGATTTTTATGGAATACCTTGACAAGTTTGTGGTAGTTTTCATTGACGACATCTTGGTGTTCTCTAAGAGTGAAGAAGAGCATGAGGAACACCTGAGATTGGTACTACAGAAGCTTAGAGAAAACCAATTGTACGCTAAATTTAGCAAGTGTGATTTTTGGTTGAAAGAGGTTTCCTTTCTTGGGCATGTTATCACCGATGGTGGAATCATGGTAGACCCAGGTAAGGTTCAAGATGTGTTGAACTGGAATCCGCCTCAGAACGTGCCAGAAATCAGAAGCTTTCTTGGATTAGCAGGTTACTACCGTAGGTTTATTGAGGGATTCTCAAAGATCGTAAAACCCCTCACCTCGTTATTGGAAAAAGGAAAAGAATTCAAGTGGGATACCGCGTGTCAAGCTAGTTTTGAAGAACTGAAGAAAAGATTAACCACTGCTCCTGTGCTGATAATGCCTGATATCCACAAGGGATTTGACGTTTACTGTGATGCTTCACGTCTAGGACTTGGATGTGTTTTGATGCAAGAAGGCAGAGTGGTAGCCTATGCCTCTAGACAACTGAGAAAACATGAGCAGAATTATCCTACGCATGATTTGGAGTTAGCTGTCGTAGTGCACGCATTAAAGATTTGGAGACATTACATGGTTGGTAACAAATGTCAGATCTTCACTGACCATAAGAGTTTGAAATACATCTTCACTCAAAAGGATCTTAATCTGAGACAACGCAGATGGCTAGAATTGATTAAAGATTATGATTTGAGTATTCACTATCATCCTGGTAAAGCGAACGTTGTAGCGGATGCTTTGAGTCGAAAAAGTCAAGCTAATACGACCATAGCCAGATTGATACCTCAAGAATTGTGTTGGGAAATGGAGCGACTTAACTTAGGGTTTCTTGCCCAAACTGAATTCATGACCATGGAAATTGAGCCTACCCTCGAACAAGAAATAAGAAAGGGACAATTGACAGACACCAAACTTAAAGAAATTAAAACCTTGATTAGTTTTGGAAAAGCTCCAGATTTTACTGAAGATGACCAAGGGACTATTTGGTTCAGAAAAAGAATTTGTGTACCCGATATTGACCATCCTCGTGAGCTCATATTGAAGGAAGCACATGATTCAGCCTATTCTATTCATCCAAGGAGTACTAAGATGTATCAGGATTTGAAAGAGAAATACTGGTGGTATGGGTTAAAAAGAGATGTAGCTACACACGTTGCTTTGTGTGACGTATGCCAGAGAGTAAAAGCAGAACACCAAAGGCCAGCAGGTCTACTCCAACCATTGAAAATACCTGAGTGGAAGTGGGAAGAAATTGGTATGGATTTTATTGTGGGATTACCCCGCACTCGCGATGGCTACGATTCTATATGGGTTATCGTGGATAGGTTAACTAAGGTTGCTCACTTCATACCGGTCAAAACCACGCATACAGGGGCCAAGTTAGCAGAACTGTACATGTCAAGGATTGTGTGTTTGCATGGTGTTCCAAAGAAGATAGTGTCTGATCGAGGCACCCAGTTCACGTCACGCTTCTGGCAAAAGTTGCACGAATCAATGGATACAAAGCTTAATTTCAGTTCGGCGTATCATCCACAAACGGATGGTCAGACTGAAAGGATCAATCAAATCCTAGAGGATATGCTGAGAGCCTGTGCATTAAAGCATAGTGGCAGCTGGGATAAAAGTTGACCGTACGCAGAATTCTCTTATAACAATAGTTATCAAGCTAGTCTCAAGATGGCTCCATTTGAAGCTCTATACGGGAGAAAATGTAGAACACCTTTGTATTGGAGTCAGACGGGAGAAAGTCAGGTTTTTGGACCAGAGATTCTTCAAGAGGCCGAGAAACAAGTCCAAATGATCTGAGACAATCTTAGAACTGCACAGTCCCGACAGAAGAGTTATGCTGACACTCGAAGGAGAGAACTGACATTTGAAGTGGGAGATTACGTGTATCTCAAGGTTTCGCCTATCAGAGGTCTCCGAAGGTTCAAGGTTAAGGGAAAGTTGTCACCACGTTACATTGGTCCTTTTCAAATCTTGGAAAGAAAGGGTGAAGTGGCATATCAACTAGAATTGCCTGCTCGATTGTCAGATGTACATGATGTATTTCATATCTCTCAGTTGAAAAAGTGTTTGAGGGTACCCGAAGAACAATTACCTTTGGAAGAACTCAATGTGCAAGATGACTTGACCTATACGGAACATCCTATCAAGATATTAGAAACATCCGAAAGAGTCACTAGAAGTAAAGTGGTCAAAATGTGCAAAGTTCAGTGGAGTCACCACTGCGAGGATGAGGCTACTTGGGAGAGAGAAGATGAGCTTATCGCAAAATTTCCTCACCTGTTTCTCAATCCTTCTGAATCTCGAGGACGAGATTCTCTTTAAGGGGTAGGATTTGTAACACCCAAAAATCCATCACAAAAGTTATTCAAAAGTTTTTTAAAAAAATATAATAATTGTTTTAGGATCAACTTGTGTTTGTTGCATCCATGCTGCTGCATTTTATTTTGAGTGGTTCGAATTCAAATTTGGTTGAATTCGAATTTAGTTTGAGTGTTGTTTTGCTTAAACTTCAGCAAGTCCGCTTTTGCTCCCCGATCTTCCCGGCCCGCTCAGCATCCCCCCTCTCCTTCTCCCTGCAGCCCAGCCAGCAGCAGCGCCGCGGCCCGCTACCGCGCGCTCGGCCCGCTCGGCCAGCCGGCCCAGCTCGGCCTGCGCCAGCAGCGCCGCGCCCGCCGTGTTGAAGGCGCCCCCGCTCCTTTCCGCTTTCCCTTCGCGCGCGCGCCTCGCAGCCGCTTGGCCTTTTTCCGCCTTCACCCCATGCCGCTGACAGCCGGGCCCCACCTGTCATCTCCCTCCTCCCGCCCGCGCCGCTCACGGCCGCGCCGCCGCAAACCCTCCGCCTTCACCGCGCCTGCGTTACTCCCCCGGCTGCGCCGCGCCGCACCAGTAACCGCCGCCTCCTCCCCTCCTCAAACCAGTAACCCCCCCCCTCCAAAACCGCCGGTCGGAGCTCGCCGGAGCTCACTGCCGCCCGTGCTCCTCCCCTTCAAGGGTAAGCCGCCGCCGCCGCTTCAACTCTCGGTGAGGACATCCTCAACCTCTTCCCCGTCGCCCTAGCTTCCTCCAGGGCCAAACTGCGTCGCAAATCGAGCCCCCTAGCTCGCGGCCGCACCTTCTCTGGTGAAGCGCCGCCGCCTCTGCCGCCGCGCGTCGTCGCCTCCGCCGCCAGCGCGCCGCCGCACCCGCCGGGCGAATCCCAGCCGCACACCCCGATCCAACGGCCCGGATCAAACCAGACCCGGGTCAATACCGGTCAACCCAGCCCGCGCCCTGGCTCTTTTGCAAAAGAGCCCCTGGGTTTTCTAGTTTTTGCAGCGCCGTCCAGCCCAGTTCAAAAATAATTAGAAAAGAGCCCCTGGTTCTTTTATTTTAGCCCCTATCTTTCTGTTTAATCTTGTCTGCCGCCCTAGCTTAGTTCTTTTGCATGTTAGCCCTCCACTTTTGATGTAATTAGATTTTAGCCCTCGGTTTTTCTCAGTTTAGCCCCTGGAAACTAAGTTTTCTTACCAGCAGTCCCTAAACCTTGTTTAGCTCATATCTTAGCCGTTTTAACTCCGTTTTGAGCGGTTCTTGCGCTCACGGATTCGTCTCTGCGTAAGGAACAGTTTTATGTGCTTGTTTTGTTCTGTTTATTATTTTTGGTGTACTGTTCTTTTATTTATTTGTATTGCTTGTGTGTTCGTGTAGAGAACGTGAACTTTGAAGAAGGACAAGAGCAGCATTTTGAGGAGGACCAACAGCAGTTTGCGGAGGAAGGCAAGTGGTTCCCCCCCCCCTCATATTCTTTTTATAACCCAGAAATGGCATTTTAATTCACCTTTACATTTACATATGTTTTGCATAAACTTGACGGGTCCTATGTTAAGGATTGCCTAGTTTTATCCATACACCTTGTCAAACCGGGTTTTACTTTATGTTGGGTAGAAATGCTAGTTGCTATATGGTTCATGGTGGTTTCTATTGAACAAATGTTAAACTTGTTATATTTATGTGGAACTTTGGTAATTGCAAGATCACTTTTGTTAATCGGAACATGGAGAACCACCCGGGAAAACAGTGCATCCATAAGTGTCATATGGCTCTGACTTTGGCAATTAACCAAGTGAATTTAGTGCTTTATAATCTTACCTGAAAAGGGCAAGAGGGGTGGCATTGACAGGATATAGCCCGGTCCTCTTGGGGTAGCAGCCTTGGTTAAGGTGCTGACCATTAGGGAGGGTTATGCCCTGCGGTGACTAGAAACCTTAGCGGATTATTTTGTACTAAGTATATTTGGCGAAAAACTCAATGTGAATCCCTAGCCATTCACCTCGAAAGTGTCTAAGGGCCCTGCAAACCCGGGCGACATGGGAAACACTACTTATGGTGAAAGTGTACAACCTCTGCAGAGTGTTTAAAACTGATATATCAGCCGTGCTCACGGTTAAGAGCGGCCTGGACCCTCACATGATAATTAAACTGGAAGATGAAAATAAATTGTGGTTTCTTTGGTTCTGAGATGCTATGGTTTTCTTGAGGACCCGGTGTGTCCGAGGACCGGTGGATGGTCGCTTCCCGGTGTGATGAGTGATTGACAACGTGGTGTGGATTGACGTTTCCCTTGGCTCAAGTATTGCAGGTGTAGAATGCGGCTTGGTTGCATTGGTGCAGGTGAAGAACAGGCGCGAAAGGTCTTAGCCATGGCGGCCTCCGAGGAGCGGAGAGACAAGTAGGCTTGGTTCGAGGGACCCGGTGGCCGGTGGATCAAGTGCGGTTCACATGCTGGCAAGAACGAGCAAGGGGACGTGGTTCCGGTGCGAGGTAGCGGCTCACAACCAAAGCTCGTACGCGGACGAGAAGCCGGCGCAAGGTGGCGGCTAACGACCGAAGTTTGCGCGCGGGGTTTGGTGATTTGGCCACAAAATCATCGGTGGACGGTTTCCCTTGGTTTGGGCCTCAAAACCAAGGCCGAGGACTCGACGAGGCAAGCTTTGGGCTGCTGGGCCAGTGGTGGCTGTCAGGGGCGGTTAAACCGCCCCCCAGGGGCGGTTTAACCGCCTCCCCCTAGGCCGGCCCAAAATCGGCGTCGAGGAGCTTCGATCCGTAGGACACGCGGCGTGACTGCAAGGCTTGCGTCGGAGGGAAGCTAGCTTGCAGTGGAAGGTGCCCGAGCCAGAAAATATCTGAGATCAAAATGTCAAATTTGCCCCTGAGGGGTATGTATCACTTAGGGGTAATTTAGTCTTTAGAGCACCACCACTTGGACTACTAATAGGCCCCTTCAGGGCTGGTGGCTGCCATCTCTCTAGTTTTATCTCTTTAGGTTTTCCTTTGAACTAGTTTTCCCTTCATCCCCTCCACCTAGAACTACTTCGAATCATTCCTAGTTTGTATAGGTGAATTCATGGTTATGTGATTGAGTTTGTGCTGCTCATCTTTGTGCCATGATTTGATTTCCCGAGCTCCCTTTCCTTTTTCTATTTTCGTGGGAATTTTCGGAGCTATTTTTGGGGGATTTTCGTTCTTCTTGTTCTAGAGCATTTTCTCTCGGATTTCTTTGGGGGATTCACGTATGAGTGCCTTGTGCCTCTTTTGCTGGTGATCCTTTGCCCCCAAACGCCGAGAATCGCTCTGGATTTGAGATTT
This sequence comes from Urochloa ruziziensis, assembly GCA_015476505.1. Taxonomy (NCBI): domain Eukaryota; kingdom Viridiplantae; phylum Streptophyta; class Magnoliopsida; order Poales; family Poaceae; genus Urochloa; species Urochloa ruziziensis. The sequence continues at coordinate 44,012,863 of CM027119.1, forward strand.
TCGGGATGAACTCGAGGTCATGGTGTTCTTCGTGAGATCTGCGATTCCGGGAGTTGTACTGAGTTAGAGGCCGAGATCTTTTGGGAAAACACTCCACTGGAGGTCTAGATCATCTGACCAAAATCTCGCCTCAAGAGCTCAAGCGGTTTGGGAGATCCACTTTTGTTTTGACTTTTCCCGAGCCACCCAGGCCCGGGCGGTTTAACCGCCCCCCCTGGCCGGTTTAACCGCCCCCCTCTGGGTGTGTTAGATCGAGCCGCGTTTCAGGTCGTTTTGGTGTTCGTTTCGATTGGTTCGAGTTCCGCTGCTCGTTTCTTGTTCCTAGGGTCAGTAGCTTGACAGTGGCTACGTGATCTTGGCAAGATTGCTCTCGGAGGTTTCGGAGTTGTTTTGGGAGAATAGCCGGATCGGTTGGAAAGATTTTTTATCGGCTCCCATTCACTCCCCCCCCCCCCTCTCTGGTCGCCGTTTCGGTCCTTCAATTGGTATCAGAGCCGGTTACGGGTCTTTGCGACTCTAACCAGTCTAAGATCCAAAGATGGCGTACCAAGGTCGGGGTTCTGGGCCTTCGCACTTCGATGGGAAGAACTACCCGAACTGGGTTGCGCGTATGGGCGCTTTCTTGCGAGGCAAAGGAAAGTTGTTGTGGGATGTGACCAAAGATGAACACTATGTCAATCCCACCAACTTAGATGCCCAGGATGCGAGAGATAAATTCGAGGCCAACGCTAGGGCTGTCGACTACTTGTTTCGTGCTTTGTCGGCTGAGGAGTTTGAGAGAGTTTTGGGCGAGGACCTAGCTAGCCAGATCTGGCTAAAGCTCAAGGTAGCCCATGGTGGTGATAGTCATGTTAAGGCTAGGCTTTTCTCGGTTTATCGTAGAGAGTACGAGAACTTTGAGCAGTTGGATGGTGAGTCGGTTGATGCGATGTTTCAGCGCTTTACTGCCATAGTCAACAACATGAAAGCCAACATTGCTGCACTCCCATACACGGATCATGACAGAGCTTTGAAGCTCTTGCTTTCCCTTGATCGGTCCGTGTGGGGTGCCAAGGTTGAGGCGATCATGGAGTCGGCTAACTATGAAACCTTGAGAATTGATGAGCTTTTCTCGAAGTTGAAATCTTCAGAGGTTGATAGACGGTTTCTTGCCAAGGCTAAGAGTCCGACTGATCCCCATAGTCTGGCTCTAGTCGGTGGCTCTGGTTATGGACAGGCTAACACTTCCAGACACTTTGCTTTGTCTTCTCTTGTGTCTCTTCCAGATGAAGAATATGAGGTGCTGAGCGAGGAGGATCTCGCGTTGCTCACGAGGAGGTTCAAGCGGATGTACCAGAACCGCAAGGGTTCGAGGCGTGCCGGGAGTACGTGCTACAGATGCAGGAAGATGGGCCACTTCATCGCCGAGTGCCCCGAGGAAATCAAGAAACACAAGCACCGCCCGCAAGATGAGCACAAGCGCTGCTCCAAGGACAAGCACCACTTCAAGCACAAGAACAAGGAGGAGAACACCGACACCTCGTCAAGCTCAAGCAGCGAGGAAGAAGACCGCGGCCACCGCAAGGAGAAGAAGCACAAGAACCGCAACTTCAACGGGCTTTCTGGGGTCGCTATGAACTTCTGCACCATGGCTCACGGCTCCAACAACAAGAACATCTCCGACTACGACTCCGACTCCGACTCCGAGGATGAGGTATTGACTGATCCCACCTCTTTGCGTAAGGAGATTGCTAGATTAGAGCAGTTGGTCGATAATCGCGATGATGTGCTTAGGAAGACCAACAAGGAGAAGAGAGAGTTTAGGTCTTTGCTAGGAGAGTCAAAGGAAAGAACAGCTGAGCTTGAAACCTTACTTTCTGAGACTGGAAAGAAGGCGATGGATTTTGAGTCTGTGCTTAGCGAGTCTAGCAAGAAAGTGGCTGAGCTTGAAACTGAGTTGGCAAGTGCTAGAGCTGAGATAGGTGTGTTGAAAGATGCTCCTATTGTTTCTGATGAGATTGAATGCTCTTTCTGTGATATGCATCTTGCTGATTTGGTAGCTCTTAAGGACAAACACATGACATGCCTAGATGATCTAGAAGATGCTAGGGTTGAGATTGCTGAGTTGAAGTCTAGACCTTCTTTGCTAGGTGCTTGTACTTCTTGTCCTGTTTTACATGCTCAGTTGCTTGAATCTCGTACCATGATCAGTTCGCTTGAAGCTCAATTGAAATCTCCTATTGCAAACTCTTGTTCGGCTTGCGATGTTGTTGCTTTGAGGAATGTTGAGCTGGCGCAATCTGTTGATCGTTTGCAAGATGAAAATGATGAGTTGCGTCAATGTTTGGGTTGGTTGTCGGGTCGCGAGCCACAGCTTAAGATGTTGATTGCTGGGTTCAAGAGAGCTGATGGTCGTGGTCCGGGTTCTGAAAAAGTTGGTGAGTGTAGTGGTGAGAAAGAGAGAGAGCAAACTAGTTCCACCACAAGTACCCCAACACCACCAGAGAAAACTCCACCAAAGAACAGCTTCACACCTAAACCCAACCACCTGTTGAACAAGCTTGACACCACTCCAGATCCTCCCAAGTTTCCCCCAAAGACAAGCGACTTCCAAAAGAGAGTGACCTTTGTGAAGAGTGGGGTTTACCAGCCTAGAGAGAAGCCACAGCCGAGAGAAACCCCAAAGCCAAAGCCAGTCCGCTTCCATTGTGATCATTGTGGAAGGGATGGTCACCTAGAAGAGTTTTGCTGGAGGAAGAAGAGGGAGGTGAGACGAGAGAAGGAGATGGGGAACAGGAACTGGTACCACTCTTCCCGTAGTGTGCCTGTGTCTCGTTCACCCTTGCCTAGGAGAGAGGGCTTTGTGCGTACAGCTCCTTCGTTTGGTAGTCGTGGTGTTCCAACTAGTCGTGAGTTTGCTAGGCGGCCTCCGGTTCGTGGTCAGTTTGGTTCAAGGAGGTTCGACCATAGCTTCGAGGCGAGGAGAGAGTCTAGGCCACGTTTTCCCCCGCGTGGTGCTAGAGGTCCGATGGTGAGAGACGAGAGGGTACCACGTAGTGACGTTTTTTTTGCTAACCCCTCTTTTGAGTAGATGGCCCGACACTGGTTTAACTCCTTCTGTGCTAACCCCAGTGTTGAGTCATTCGCTCGTTCTCGTTCTCGCTTTTGATTGTGCAGGTGTGAGGTATGGAGAACATGAGCTTGGTGACTCTTGGTCTTTTGCATGATCAAGGTTTGATGGTTCTCCACACCTTTTTGGATGGCCCCGATGTGGCCCTTGTACACTATGTATTGTGAGTATATCCCTTGTACACTCTTGTGTTCATTTGTGTATATTTGGCTTGCTTTGTGCCTGTATCATGATTTTTATGTTTTGTGTAGCATATTGTACATTTGTTTATCTGGTATCCTTTTAGTTGGTATCTTTTGTTGCATTTTGCTCATTTGAGATTTCTCTTCCTTTTTATGATGGAGCTTTCCATTTGCTTTTGTACTCCTTTTCTAGTTTTTCTAGGTGTCTTTGATTGAGGGGGAGCTCGGCTTTATTTAATGGGGAGTATTTGCTCGACTTGATTTGTAAAGGAGAGGATCTTGCTTAGAGCTTTTGGATAGCATGAATTTGTGAGGTTGCTGAGTTGGCACTTTGGTTGTGCATTTCATGGGTGTTTGAAATTTGAACCTGAACCTTGGATTTGCATTTTGATTGCACATTCCAGGGGGAGCTTTGTATTTGTGCTTTGATCGCGCTTGTGTTTTGAGTTTAAGCTTGCCCATATTTCTACCCAAAACCAGCTTGCAGACATTTTCACTAAGCCACTTGACCAAGTTACCTTCACTCGCTTGCGAGGAGAACTTGGTGTGTGTGCATTTTTCTGAGCTGAGTTTTGGAGGCTTCTCTTGTAGCATATGTATACTTTTGTACCATCTTTGTATCTTGATGTACATTTTTCTTGCTTTTGTATCTTGATTTCATCTTTTGTATCATATCTTAGGATGAGCTTCTCCTATATGCAGTGATTGCTACAACTTGCTACATTTTAGAGTTTAGGCAGGCTGGCTAGGGATTGATTGTATGGATGGCTATGCTCTTGATGTTTTTGATATATATTCTTTTGAGATAGTCTCCTTTTTGAATTAAAATGACAAACTGAACGTAAATCCTTCACCCATGAGTAAATGCCTTTGCATGTCTTGTTTGAGCCGAAATGACTATATCTTGCTTAAGATCATGCTAGGGTGTGCTATTCTTTTCAATTGGGTCAAAGACCTTTGTCATTGTGAATGTTTAGCCCATGCTTTATCTTGTGGAGGAGCATAAGCTTCTTTCTGTCGCAAAGACATTTCATGTACCATGCTTAACTTGAAAAACTTGATAAATGAGATGTCTATGCATGAAAGAAGAAAGATGAGAAAAAGAAATATTTGCAGAAAATTATGCTCATGTCTCTATGCTTTCACCATTGCAGAGGAGTGAGGATGAAAGCTATGGGAGTGGATCTAGGGTTTTGCTCTCGCGCGCGGAGGAGAACTTGAGCGCTGAGAAGGCAAATGGCGAGTAAAGGAAGAAGATTGCGGCGGGGATGGCTTATAATGGAATGAACCGTTCCTCCCGCGCGCGGCGCGATGCGTGTCTCGGGAACTCAACCGACGCAGGCACGTCCCGTCGCTTTGAATTCAAAGGTGCGGTAAGGAGTCGCGATATCTCGCGATATTTTGCCTTCCGTAAAGCAACCGTTAGTTTCCTTAGAAAACAACGGACTTTACGGCATTAGTGGGCCTAAATGGGCTGAAATGTAGCACGACTTTTCGGTTCTGTTACGCTAACAAATTTGTGGGTTCCTGAGCTAGTGTTCAGGGGCAGAAACCACTCGGTCGTGAGGCTAAAATTACTCGACGGCCAGACTTGATTTTGCAATTAATGTTGCATCCTCGCAATTGATTTTTACGTAAGGCATGCGATACTATCGCTAAATTCGCTCAGAAGTCTGAGTCAAGTGTTGACAAGTATAAATCTTGCGAGAAGGTGGCTTACCATATGGTCAAGCTGGGTCGTGGGACACGACTCGGGAGTCATGCCGAGTTCAAAGAACTTGAGAACAGAATCCTTAGAAAGGGGAAACAAAAAAGCCCCAGAAGGAGAAAATTATCTAAAATCCATGCCCAGAGGCATGGGGGCTGAAAAATTCAGTCAGAATTCACGGCTTTCAGAGTCTTGACACGATCGTGCCGAGTCGTATCAAGACTCGGGGGCTACACCCAATGGGTGCACCTGGAGGTGCACACCATTGATGGATTAAATTCAAAAAGAGATTCATAATATTTTATTTTTGACCCTCAACCAGAATATTCTATTCTGCTCAAGGCTCGGGGGCTACACCCAATGGGTGCACCTGGAGGTGCACACCATTGAAGATCGAGATAGAGATGGAGAAAAGTTGAAGACCTTTGGCCAATTTCATACTAAAATTGCCCAAAGCCCGGGGGCTAAGTGTATTCACTTCGCTGTCGCGTCGTGAAAAAGAGCACTCCTTCCCCTCACTATGGCCATAATTGAAGAATTGTTTTCAGGAGCGTCTGATCATGCACTCAGATCTTCCTCGAAACCACTCAGATCTTCCTCGAAACCACTCAGATCTTCCTCATAACCACTCGGATCTTCTTCGAAATCACTCGGATGAGATCTTAAACAACTTGGGAGCACTCGGATCATGCAAGAAAAGACGGATCAATTACAGCCAACGATCGGTCAAGAAGTGCTTGGGGGCTACTGTGGGGGATATAGTACCCGGGTACCTCACGAGCAAGCCTGGCAGCCCACCAAAGGGGGCGGCCCAACCCACCGTTCTGGACCTGAAGACGTGCGGGACAAGTCGGTGCACGGAGGAAGGATCTGGAAGGAGAGGTTATAGTTGGAATAGGAATTATTGTAAAGAAGGAAAGGATTCTTAGAGATAGGATCGGCTACAAACCGACTTGTAACCCTGCCCCCCGATATATAAGGCGGGCAGGGACCCCCTCCAAAACATCGAAACTCACCACATCTCAACTCATAGCAAAATCCACGCAATACAACACTCCAAAACAGGACGTAGGGTATTACGTCGAGTTGACGGCCCGAACCTGTATAAACCCCCGTGTCTGTCCATCCTAACCATCTTGCTTCCGATCTTTGCGATCTTCCCTGCATTACAAATCACTTCCGTGGGCTACCCCGTGGAAGACTGCCGGAGATAATATCACCGACAGTTCTTGGAACACTATAGTTCCCATAACCATCACTTGTTCAATTATTGAAAACACTAAAGTTTTCAAAACCATTACCCTTGAGTTTAAGGACAGGCGTAGGCTTTCTCGCATGCACATTTTATTACATCAGAAACATTTCTTAGCATGCATGTCCGATATTCCTAATACCCGTTTTCTTTCATCTTGATGAATTTCACCGAGATTGAATCTTTGAGAACAAAGACTTCCTTGTTTTCATTACAGACTGACATCACTGCTAGTAAGTGAAATGTCATGAACTTGAATTAGGAAAAAGATCTTCCCATTCCATACCTTTATACAAATTCAATTATCCTTTCTTTTTTCTCTAACTGAAAAATAACTGAGTCTTAACTTCAAACACTACAAGCAGCATTCAAATAACTTCTACAAGCAGCATTCCTTATGTTCTTTTACCTCCATGACAAAACCTTTGGGTTATGACACAAATCACATCTAAGGATGTTGTCTTTACTTTCATCTGATGTAACTCAGATAATGATTACATGTTCCCTTTGGAGTCACAATTCGACTGTCAGACCCATCACAGCCCGATGTTTTGGCTCCATTAGGAAATAATTACTGAGTCCTAAAACATGTTGGAACTTATCGAGTTCAACTAATTTTCCATGGCCATGAGCCACTTCGATAAGTGATCGCCCTTCATGGCACAAACTCTATCATGTGGGGCTGGTAACGTTCTTTCTCATGAGCAATACTGGGTTCTATCGGTTCCTGAAGGACAAGTTCCAGATTTTCGCTTATTGTTGCCACAAGTATAGCCGCCAAGACGGCTCCTGAATCATCGGAGTGAGTACTTGCGCCCTCTCCTCCTCAAGATTAATTTATCAAGTCACCATACTCCCCTTCATTATTTCATCCTTTATCTCAAGTTTGCCAATGAAACGACAGATTTTGGGATATGCAGGGTACTTACTTTGTACTCTATTGAGAATATGAATAGGGTTTTTAACACCTCCACCCACAATCCCAATTGTTATTTTCTTATGTTTCATTCTGCTGAGACTTGCCCAGCATAGAATACTGGGTAACTGCGCTATCTTCCTTGAAACTTATAAAATTCAGGAATTTAGCTATTTCTTTACTTTAGTGGTATTGTTATTATGACCGTTGTACTCCCCCTGACGATCACGTTCATCATTTATAGATCACTTTGCATTACATTAAGTATTGGGGAACACTTTTTCTTAATTGATCTCATATTTCTCCCCTCGAAATGTGGTTAGCATCGTTCTACCACAATTTCGAATCATTTCAGAACAAATGTGAATGAAGAAACTTTAATTATCTTCTTTGTCTGCATGATTACGACATGCAAAACAGAATTATTACTACTCGTACGGGAGTGCCTTTTCCTCGTCTTTCTTCAAGACTCAACATAGTTCTTTATCCTTAGTTCTCTTGCAAGTCACACTCGCATGCCATTCATGAGTTATAGCAACTTTCTCCTGCCTTGCAGGATAAGTCTTTTACCAACCTTCTCTCGGCATGAGGGATTGTCTAGCACAAGCATTATTTAAACTTTACCCCGCCATGCGGGTGATTTTCTCAAACTTTTCCCGCTATGCGGGCTCTGCCGTTAACTTTCTCCCCCTTACGGGTATTTCCCATGAGGGACAAATTCAGATATTTAAATCTGAATGTTCTTTAACGTACATGCTTAGCCCGACTTTGGTCAAAAATAAGCATGCATGTCAATTATTACTTCTCATCATGATAATCGAGAATGTCAATACATTCTTCTTTATAGAGTACATGAAAAATAATTTTCAATAATCTATCTTTCTTCTTGTATCACTGTCCAAGAATGCTTTCTTTTGAAGACGCTCTTCAAAGAGAACACAGCCCCTTGTGCTATGGCCTTCTTCTTTTGTCATTTTCTAAGTCTCAAGTACCCAGATGATTTTCCTTACTGCAGTCAAGAATGACAGCATATCTTTAGTCTGAGAAAATTATTTACAAAAAACAACAATAATGCTTATTAGACTTTCAAACATTTATATTCTATTCTATATCATCTTTGGGCAGAAAATAGAACACAATAACATCTCTTTACATTAATTCCACATCACCTTTGGGCAGAAATAGAAATAACGTAAAAACTTTAAACATTTCTCTACTTCAAGGGCATTTTTAAACTTTATTTCTAAATTAATTTCACATCACCTTTGGGCAGAAATGAAAATAACATAGAAACTTCAAATTATCTTTAAATCTTTAAAACTATACTCCTCAAATTAAAATGTCCCTTTGGTTTGAATTTAACATGAGGATTTAATCAATCACAGCGGAAACTTTAAACATTTCTTTGCATTTAAGAGCATTTCTTAATCTTTACCAGTTCTCTAAAAATTGATCACTTTGATACAAAATTTATGAGAGATTTAAACTTTAAGCGATGAATTCATAGAATTATAATATTGTTATTATCAACTTTGGTCAGAAAAATACCATAATTTCAACTTAAATAAATGTCTTTCTACTCCTCTAAATATACACAATTTAGAGAATGAAAACTTTACATTGCAGCGGAAACATTAAAATTATTCAGAAGCAACATCTCAATTGGGCTTTACTTCTCTCCTAAACAAACTATCCCTTTCGTTCAAGTTTGAATAGAGATTATACTTTACATAATTCAACATATAATTGCTTCTGAAAATGATTAAATTAATTGTGAAAATTCACAGTTCGCATCTTTACTTTTGACCCAATCGCGCAAAAACGGCCCACAGCCTGCTCACGCACTTAACACGTCCACGCCTCTGCGTAGCTCAGCACACGAGCTGGCCAAAACGGCCCCGGCTCGATTTGTTTGCTTGGTCTGGTACGGCCTGATGACCCCGCACACGACCTGTATATGCTCTTAAAACTTAATTCTTCTGTTGGTTCCAATTACATTAAAAGGAGCAACGGTTTAAACTTTTATAGTGGCTACAAAAACCAAAACATACTTTACTCAAAAGGCAACATAACATTAAACTTTGCCACTAAAATTCAACTTTTCAGAAGCATTCAACTCTATGTAAAAGTTTAACCCTTTGGTCCAAAATTTAAACAGAGATGTTAACATAAAATTGATACATAATTCATAAAAAACATACTTCTGAAAATGAAAAACATAAATGTGAAAAGATTCTACTCACAAACTTCAGTTTCGGCCCGCGAAAAGAATTAGCTCGGCCCGCGAAACACGCGAACGCGTGGGTCATGCGCGCGCTTGCGGCTCATTAGCGGCCCAGCAACTTAGCCGCTCGGCCCGCTTTCTCTTGCGCGCGCTGCTCACTTGGCCCGCTCGCTCGGCCTGACTGCTTGGGCCAGAGGCCCGCCAATCGACGACCAGGCCGCCAATTTGGCCTGCCGCGGCTGCCCGCCTGGGCCAAAACTGGCCCGCGAGCCTTCGGTCGCTCCCGGCCGTCGATCCGATCGGACGGCCGGCCGTGATTTTTGCCCGATCAAAAAACCAGGCCGCCGGACCCCTTGAAACCCCAGATCAAAACTTTCTCCTCCCCCTTTCTGCAGGCCGGAGCCGGCGGCACCGTCGGCGGCGCTCAGGCCGCCGCGCCGCCCAGACTCGCCGCCATGCCATGGCCGGCGATGTCGAGTCGCCCCTATTTCTTTTCTTACTTTCTTTCCCCCATCCCCCTCTTCTCAGCGCGGCACCCGGCCGAATGGACTGCACGGCGGCCGTCCATTGCCGCGAGGATGGAGTGGTGGTGGCGCCGCCGCGGGGCCCCTCGCCGGCGCGCGCTCTCACCCCGAGGGTGAGCGCGCCACCGTCGAGCGGCTTTGCGGCGGTGCCCTGAGCACCGAGCCGAGCCCAGTGGTGCGGATCAACTTCCCGCGCGCCGTCGATCGACAGCTGGTGGCGGTGACGGCGGTGGAAAGTCCTGGTAAGACCGTCGTCTCCGCCCTTTCTCTGTTATCTTGGACTTTCTAGGGTTACGATTCATTCTTTGATTTTCTTTTCTTTCCCAAGTCGGCGGCGCCCCTGCTGGACAGTGCACACGCCGTCGCGGGTTCTTGCTTCCGCCGGCGGCCGGTGATCCTTTCACTGATTCTTTGGCCGGCGACGTTTCTATTCCCTAACTCAAACCTACTCTCTAGATCAGGCTTTGATACCATTGATGGATTCTACGTATCACTAGGAGTAGATCGAGCAGGTAATTGCATATACAGGACATACCTCATCTCCTGTTGATGTTGAGGCTCTGCAAGACGGCGTCGGTGTAGAGGCGTTGACGATGACGACCGGGACAGTGGCCTGGTGGAGCTTCCTATCGATTCAGCCCACCCTCTCAGATCGGGTTCGGGTTAAGGACGGTGGGGAACAGTGGCAGCAGTGAACCTCATTTTTGTGCCAAAGCCCCCACCTCCTCTATATAGGGCTACGTGACGGGGGCCCACCAACCTTCTATTGGGCTGGGCGTCCCCGATCAGAACGCGAGTCAAAGGCCCAGTTGGGCCAACTGGCTGGAGATCAACCTAACACGTCAGCCTCGACCACCCCAACGCCGTGCTAGAGCTCGACGTCTTCGTCAGCTAATAATAATGCCTGAGCTCAGTGGGGTGTCCGACGACGTGGCAAGCAACTTCCTGTCATCAACACGTGCATGGAACCGCCAATAAGCTTCTACTCCTACGTGTCAAGTATAAATGAATAAATGTACCTACGGTAATAAAAGTATCGAAGTTTATATTATGTGCGCGGCTTCAAAACTTCAATTATTGTGGTGTAAAGCAGGCTAGCAGGTCACCTGCGATGACCAGACGTACGGGTGATGTGAGTGCGTAGGGCCAAGGACCAGTTCGTTGCTTGTACTAGTATTGGGGTGTTCAACAACGTGGCAAGCAATTCATGTCACCAACACATGCATGAAACCGCCAATAAATGGATAAATCTACCTACGGTAATAAAAGCGTCGAAGTTTATATTATGTGTGCGGCTTCAAAACTTTAGTTATTGTGGTTTAAAAGAAGGCTAGCAGGTTACCAGCTATGACCACTTGACCAGGTCGGTGTGGGTGGATAAGCCCAAGGGCAGTACCAATGGAAGTTTCATAGAGAGTTTCACGAACATTAATTACCATGTCACATCAGTAAAATTACTGACTTGGCAGGATCATTAAAAAGAAGAGTTTCATTAAATGTGAGAGAAGTTGCGTCCCCAAGAAACTCACTTGGCTTGACTACTAATTGTGCATGCATGGCCTTATAATAGAAAGAACCATCATTCATCATAGAAATGTAAGGACCAGGATCATATCATTCCTTTACATTCATGAACAAGGAACTTTTTTATGAAGTAATAGGAACAAGGAACTTTAATACAGTGTGAGAATGTGACCGTATGCCTCGAGTTATAGGGAGCTCCTGTACTCAGAGATTAGAAATTCCTTAAGACGCCAGCTTCAAATTAAGAGCGCTTATATAGAGCAGTATGTACTAGCGAATTAAAGATTTGGCCTAGCTATTAAACTTTTTTCAATAAAAATAACGAGAAAATGAACTTCACCAAAAACAAAAATCCTAAGTTTCCGAAGAGTATTCACTTCTTATCTGCCGTTGTAGATAATGAAGCAGCAGAGCACTCTTTACATGATGTCAAGATAGAAAAGAAAATTATTTACAGAGAGAGCAGCGTCTTGGATCGGATTCCCTCCGGCCTCCACTCCGCACTAGCAATGCAGCGGTGAGGAGACGGTGACGTCGTCGTGGAGGTGAGCGAGCTTCGTGCCTTCGTTCCGGGCTTCCGGCGGGAGGGACAGGGTTGGGCGCGGGCGGGAGGAGGGTTCTTTACAGAAAAGGAACGTGAAGTAGCATTAGGCAGGAGCATTAGGGCGGGGAAAAGACAATATTGTGCACTATAAGTGTATTAACAGCTGCTGGAATAGCTCAGTTGGTTAGAGCGTGTGGCTGTTAACCACAAGGTCGGAGGTTCAAGCCCTCCTTCTAGCGGTTTTTTTACTTTTTTGTTGTTTTTCCACCGCATGTTTACTTTTAACCCCTTTTACTTATTTTCTCCTTTTTGCTCTTTCCCTAATGTATACGTGATGTGCCTCATATTTCCATTTAATCTATTTACTTATTTTTTCTATTGTAATTTTCCCGTATAACATACATGACAACTGTATTTAAATTTCTTTTCTCTTATAATAGTATTTATATTTGGAATTCTGCAACATCATATTTCAAATTTCTTTTCTGCCCTCTGTTTTTTAGTCATGTCTTTTCACATCATACGCATATAAATGTGTCATCTGTATCATGTTAGAAATTTCTCGATGATTGTTGTAGCATATTAATTTTCAAAGAAGAGAACAAATGGAGAGGCACATAGCCGTAGATCTTATAGGTGTATGGGAGCGAAGTCCAAAGCTGTGGAACACAACAGAATGCCTTGGAAATTTGCGCAAGTACCGGTAACACTTTTTTTTTTTAGCAGAGGTACCGGTAAGACCTGCTCCCTCCGTCCCATGAAGAGTGCAATTCTGGTTTTTTTCAGACAGATTAGTGGTGCTGTGAAAAGACTACCCTGCCCTTGGTTTTTTACCTAAAGTGGTTAGTTTTGACATGCAAATCAAATCTGGCCACCTAATTAGGAAAGTAGTTGTGATCGAATTTTTAGAATTGCATTCTTTGTGGGATTTTTTTCAAATGTCAGAATTGCATTCTTCATGGGACGGAGGGAGTACTCATCTTCTATTACGATGGTTTCCCATTCTGCATACAAGAAGAAACCATCCATGCTTACCTGAGCTTCTCATGCCTGACCACCGTATTTATCCTTCAGATATACACATCGATAATCTTGTAATGAGGCAGCAAGTGACGTTACATAATTGCTTTGAGTCTTCAGGCTTGAGCTGAACAAAGGCCGTATGATCAAACGGTGCGAAGACCAAACCCCTCCCTCATATTAGCCGTCGTGCTCATTGATCTAAGATATCAATGCTACATGCAACGTGAAGTAGCATTAGGCAGGAGCATTAGGGTGGGGATCCTAGGTTATGCTGGGTATGCACACACGTTTTTAACCCCTATCACAACCGGTTTAGTGGTACTCACTACTACAGAAACTGCCATCACAACTGGTTTTTAACCCCTATCACAACCGGTTTTCAAAAACCGGCTGTGATGACCCCCATCACAACCGGTTTTCATCTAAACCCAAAATAAACCAAAATAAAATAGCAAAACATTTTATTTATTTGGGGATGGACCCATCCAGCAACTACCCACCGTCCCAGCAGGATTTCAACCCATGACCTCAGCTTCGCACGTAGCCTCTTCTACCACTGCACCACTAGAGTGTTTGTGTCTATATACTATTTTGATTACCCTCGTATTAATGTTTTCCGAGTGTAAATTGTTTATTTGAGACTCTAAATGACTTCAAATAAAAAGGTGGTGAACTACAATGTTTCATAACTTTTTAAGATCTACAACTTTCGTTTTGGTCAAAAGTTCATCCGAGGTCGTTTACAAAATTTGAATTTTCAAATTCGAAAAATTCAAACTTAGATTCGGTTCACAAGATGACTTCAAATTAAAAAGTGGTGAACTACAATGTTTCATAACTTTTCAAGATCTACAACTTTCATTTTGGTCAAAAGTTCATCCAAGATCGTTCACAAAATTTGATTTCGTTTAGCCCTCCAAAAATGTGTTAGTAAAGAACCGGTTGTGATGCTCACCATCACAACCGGTTTTTAAAAACCGGTTGTGATAGTGAGCATCACAACCGGTTTGTAAGAAAAACCGGTTGTGATATGCCGGCCGACTATCACAACTGGTTTTTGAGAAAACCGGCTGTGATAGGGGGCACCACAACCGGTTTTCTAAAAATCGGTTGTGATAGCACTATATCACAACCGGTTTTTTCAAAACCGGTTGTGATAGCCCTATCACAACCGGTCTTCTCAAGACCGGTTGTGATAGCCCGTTTGTGAAAGTGGTTTGTGTAGTAGTGACTGTATGTTACCCGCACACTCATGCCCTCCAATCTCTCCTATAGCGTGTGCATCAGATGCACACGCGTGTGTGTAGCATGCGTGGTGGCGTGTGTCGTGTGCGTCCGACCAAAAAAAAAAAATTAACATATCCTTCACAATGATATTGATTTTGTAATTCTATAAGAAAAATTAGTGGTCAAGTTTTGTTTCCACATACTTTTACAAATGCTAAAAGGGGGGAGTACTACATGGTGCAATAATGATGCAAATAAGTCAGAAAAAAACGTGGTGCATGAGTTATAACTTTTTATTTTGGCTTTTTGTCAGAAGTTTTATGGGATTAAATTCAGCATTTAAATGTTATATTTTCTATCTGGCCTAACAAGCTTCTACTTTGATTGCCAACGATGTTGATGCTTTTACCAATAAGATGACTGCAAATGATAATGATGTTGATGCTTCTTTGTTATGGATGATGAAGAATTCCTACTTTGACTTATTTGAATCCGATTGTTTATATTTTGTGTGGGTATATTCAATATGTTATATAAATATTCAGAAGCTTGGCTCCTTCCTCATTGCTTATTTTTAGAGATTCTTCTTCATTACCTTGCACCTTCATCTCGGTTTTACTAGAATTTCTGGCACAATCAGTCGGGCCAATTTCAAAACTGGTAAGACTGCTTTTCGAACAAACCACTTGGATGTTATCTTGCCCCCTGCTGAACTTCGACTACTATGCCCAGATATATTATTTTTAAACATGTTCACCTCTGGGGACACTTTGATGATGTCTAGCCAACGTTTATTCAGTGGCCAGCGTCTCTTATCTAGTGTTAATTTCTGAAATTTTGCTCAATAATCCCTGCTCTTTCTTGACCCGATATGTTTACCTAATTACCTTGTTCTTCTTTTCTGGATAGACCATCCAATTTCTTTAATCAAAGTAATCAATATGTGTAGGTGGTTGCTTATTAGCTGCTAGCTCCTTGCGAACTGAGCGAAGCCAAGGGTCCTTGTGGTGGAACCTGCCCACCAGAGTCCAAAACTTCAAATCCTCGACTTGGCACGAGTGCTTGCATTTTTCTAGATTTATTTTAGGATTTGACCAGCACTATTCTTTCAATGGTATGCGATATGCCCGTCGACAGTGAGGCGTGAACGGTGACTTCGTCAATCTTGAGGATTTGTCGGCTCAATGTTTCGGAGGTGCTTATAGGGTAGGGTTATTGCGTGCGTGTGTTCGTAGGGGCGAGTGTGCATGCGTGTTTGTGAGCGTCTACGTCTATACTGTGTGATTCTAAAAAAAACTGCTAGCTCCTTATAATTAAATAGTAGGGTGCACGTGCCACAGGCACGTGTTAAAATTCGAATGAAAATAATTGAAACAATTGCTTGAAACACATCACACTCAAAAGATGTGTTTGCAGTGAACAATCAATGGCAAATTTGTTAACTGCAAAGTGCCAAAAGATAACCATAGATTAAACCAAGTGTCACAAACACAACCGGCGGTTTTACAATGTCACGCAACCTGATACCGAGATAGCAATTTTGTTACTTAAAAGGTAGCCATCACCAAGTCCATATAATGACGAGCAAAATACTACTGCCCAGATCACCAAGACATGAACAATCTTACTTACTGACAAAGAAACTGACCAAAAACTTCTAAAAAGCATTGGAGCCTAGTAACAGCAACTATAACATACATTTCCCATCACTCATTCTTCTTAGAGTAATCTCATCAGAACCATGGAGGCACGTGTTTTTAAAAAGAAGGTAAGATGGGTCTCTTGATAGGCATAGGTGGAGACCTCCACTCCCGTGCACATGCTGTTCTTATCTCATCGCTCGCCTCCGCCCACATGCCTTTCGCTCCTCCGCAAGCTCAGCGGCCACACCCACCTCAGCCCCACCTCGCTGTCGAGGACCACCTCCTACCTCTCCTCTCCTATTTTCCCTCCCATCATCTTCTAGATCTAAAGACACCATGAGGTAACCGCTACCATCGTCCTCATCTCCGATGAGCTCCCCCACCCCATCCTTTGGCACCGTTTCTGTTAGCTTCCACCGACGGATCCACCTGTAAGGAAAATGGACCTAGTAATAGGCCATTAGTGATTTTGGTGATTGTATGTCAACATCCACCCATAGACTAACGACGTTTGCTAGTGTACAAGATTTAGTCGCATGGATGCATTAGTGATGGACTTGGATGAATCAAATACCAAACAAGGTCATGAAGGCATGCACAAGACTTTTGAAGACCCTTAGGAAGACCAAGTCATCATAGAAGAGAAGCCGGAAAGAAGACACGCGAAGATCCGAAGCAAATCATGCTGAAAAAGAGCATAGGACAAATTTATAGTGAGCAGAGGATGAATCGGTGCTAATGCTCCAGTGCTAATTGGGTGATTTGGCACATCAAACAAGGTCATGAGGACTTGCTCAAGACCTTAAAGAAGCCCAAGACCTTAAAGAAGCCCAAGACATCATACAAGAGAAGCCGGAATAAAAACACACGAAGAAACAAAGAAAAAGAGCATAGGACAAATTGACAGTGAGCACAGGATGATACGGTGGTAATGCTCCGGTGCTAAGTGGGTGAGCAGAGGATGATACGGTGGTAATGCTGCAGTGCTAAGTGGGTGAGCATAGGATGATACGGTGGTAATGCTCCGGTGCTCATCGGATAAGTCGGTGCTCATCGGCTCGGCTCACGATCGGCTCAAATTCGGCTCTGCGTGGTTTGGTCATTTACCATAGGATGATCCAGTGCTCCACATGAAATGCCACCGGATGGGTCGGTGCTCCATTCAAAGCAACGGCTAGTACAACGGCTATATGACCAAAAAGCTCCGGTGCAATGCGTCAGTGCTCAGCGAATGTGTCGGTGCTACGCAGAAATGTTGGCCGTTGGAGCAACGGCTAGTTTGAGGAGTTGGGGCTATATATACCCCATTGCCCGGCCATTTTAAGTTGCTTGAGACTTGGGGAAGTGGTTGATAGTTGCTCTACTCATTTACAAGTGCTCATTCCACCAAAGTGCTTAATAGAATATCTAGGTGATTAGCATAGAGCTTAGTGCTTGATTAAGTGCTAGTTAGACCTTTTAGCGCATTGCTTTAGGTGTTAGCCTAGAGTTTAGGCGAGGTTTGCACACCTCTATCTATTGGTGCTTGTGCGCACCAAGAGTTGTAAGTATCGGGGCTTGTAAGTCTTGCGAGACCCTCCAACCGCGTTTGTGGAGAGGCCGCCGTTACTTTGTGCTAGGGAGGTGAGGCCCTAGGCGTTTTGCCGAAGCTCAACCAAGTGGAGGCGGCGAGGAGCATCCGGGAGAGGCCAAGCGGAGACCCACTCGCGTGTGGGGAAGTCCCGTAGGCTATCCTACGGAGTGACTCGACCGGGGAGTTTATGCCCTTGCGCGGGCATTCCCAGGAAGACATCAGATTGAAGTCAGGAACAACAGATTCAGCTGCAGCATCGGCTACGAGGGACCCCAGCATGGATCCACCATCTCCACATGGTCCCGACAACGACATGGACCCGCCCTCACCAATTGGTAGAAGGGGCCCCAGCATGAGTCCACCTCAGCCGAAGAAGAGGTACGCCAAGGCTCCAATGCCGCCGGCTGCTAAGCGGCAGAAGAAGAAGAAAGAGAATCCTCCGCCTCCGCCTCCTAAGCTCGCGTACGAGAAAACAGATGAGGAAACCGATGCGACCGTCAGCCAAGAGGTTGCGGATTTTTTTCAGAAGGTTAAGAACAAGAGAAAGCCAAAGCCGAAGGAACCGGTTGACCCGACAGCCGTAAGACACTTTATTAAACAGGCCAGACCCGCGGTGAAAGAGACGGTATCGGACTACGACCGCACAATCATGAAGTCGTACAAGAAAGTCGACAATAGAAAAAGTGCATCGTCGTCGAAAAGCTCTCAGTCCAAAGGCATTGCACAGCTGGGACAACAATCGAAGCAATCGATTCCTCCGCTTGTTGTGCTATCAGAGGAAGAACAACAATTGGTTGAGATTATGAAGCAAACCAACCTCACAAAAGCTCAACTGCGAGGTGAAGATGATATTCCAATACACGAGGGAGGCAAGCAAAAACCGTTCGAATTGGGGCAATCACTGGTATGGCCTGAGCTGCTAGCACACCTAGGGACCAGAATGTATGAGTTCCACAATTGGTACATGCGAGAATCTGGAAATGGATTGACCATGTTCGCAGCACGGATCAGAAATTCACCCTATCGGCCGTCATGTGATATGTGGATTGATTTCGGAGATATCCATTTTTTATACCATCAAGATGCCCTTTCCAAGTCTCTCATGAGTGCATGGATTCTGTAAGTATTTAATAAAATGTTTATATTGTACCTCTAGTTGTCAATCCTATCTAACTATATGTTATTGTGTATCATGTAGGATGGAGTATCAACATTGCCGGAAGAAGGGATACTATGGCATTGGCTTCTTGGATCCGGATATCTTACACATGGAGAATATTGCAAATTATCCCAATCGAACGACAACAAATATTTTCAATGCCTTGATGGCACAACATACATGTTCATTGATACTTTTTCCGTACCTCTTCGGGTTAGTCGTAGAACATATTTTACTATTTCTATATTCATTCATGTTACGGTTCTAAATGACATCTTTATATGTACAGGTTTCACTGGATCCTCCTTGTACTCGAGATTAATCGAGGCCGGATTACGGTGTTCGACTCATTGAGAAAGCCGATGAAAGAGTATCAAAGCCTAGTTGATACTCTTAACAAAGCGTGGAAACACTTTGTTAAACACCAAGTTGGAGTATCAGATACGGACGAGCTTGTATGGAGGCTTGACTTTCCGGTACGTTCAAAATTTCATATTAGTCTTATTTCATTTAGTCAAACATCGAGAGTGTATTACATAACCGATTGTTCATATACGTGTATATATAGTGTATGAGACAGGAACAGGGAAACAACCTGTGTGGGTACTACGTATGCGAATTCATCCACGGATTTGTAGGCCCGAAGATGATGACGGAAAAAGAATTTGACGTACGTAAACTTCCTACCATTTTATTAAATTTTTATACGGATCATAGAATAAGCATTGGTTTAATGGATCCTGATCGAGGAAAGGACAAGGAGGAAGAGGAGTTCCAAAAGAAGAAGAAGAAAGATTAGCTTAATTGGTTTTTCTTTAATCGAAACACTTGAAAAGTTGTATATATATGTAATACTTTTTAGAAAGCTAACTAAGTACATGTAGATTATATATTATTGTAACGTAATATTACTTTATACGCAAGCGCATTAGAACGGATACGATACGAATACGCATTGTAACGGAAACGATACGAATACGCATTATACGGATACGAATACGCATTAGAATGGATACGATACGAATACGCATTAGAACGGATACGATACGGAATACGCATTAGAAATAAAATAAAATAAAAGAGAAAAAACAGTTTAGTACCGGTTGGTATTACCAACCGGTACTAAACTGCCTCCCCGGGGTGGCGGGCAGCGCACGCAGTTTAGTACACCAACCGGTACTAACGTGCGCGTTTTAGTACCGGTTCTGGAACCGGTACTAAAAGACTGCCACTTTAGTCTCGAAACGTTAGTACCGGTTCCAGAACCGGTACTAACGAGACCTTCTTGACCGGTACTGATAGTCGTTTTTCCCGTAGTGTTCGTTAGTTTAACATCGCTCACTGGTAGACCAAGATATATCATTGGTAAAGCCCCAACTTTTCATCCAAATATCTCTGCAATTTCATCTTTCACCTGATCTTCCCAATGTAGAATGCATTTCAGGTTTATCAGATTCTCTTCCTCCCTCCTCAGAAATATAGTTGTGTCATCAGCATACTGAAGATGTGTCAGACCCCCCTCTACTAAATATGGAACCAAGCCTTCTATGGCTCCTGCTCTACTGGCTGAGGTTAGCATAGCTGATGGGGCATCTCCCACTAGATCGAACAGCAGCAGGGACAACGGATCCCCTTGTCTTAACCCTTCGTAACTCCTAAAGAAAGCCCCCCTTTCTCCATTAATATCCACTACCACTCGTCCTCCCTTGACTGTCTGCATAACCCAGCCAATCCAAGTTTCTGAGAACCCTTTCTTCCTTAGCACTTCCTCCATGAAGTCCTAGATTCACTTTGTCGTACGCTTTCTCAATATCCAGCTTAAGTATCACACACTCTTCCTTCTTGCTCTTCAACTCATGTAATACCTCATGTACTATGGCGATGCCATCCAGGATATTTCTTCCTGGGATGAATGGCAGTCTGGTTTGGACTAATAATTCTATCCGCTATCTTAGTCTAGCCGCAAAGTCAAGACCTTGGTGATAATCTTGTAGATGACGTTGAGAAGACAAATTGGCCTGAACTGTTTGATATTATTTGGAAGTTTCAGCTTTGGTAGTAGAATAATCACCCCATAATTCAGTCTCCATATGTCCAGCTGACCTGCATATAATTCATCTAGCATCTCTTTGACATCTAACTAATTTGTGGCCAAAATTCTTTGAAGAACTCTATCGAGAAGCCTTAGGGCTTGGTGCTGTGTTGTTCTTTATCTGTCTTACTGCCTCATCTAACTCCTCTACTGTGAAAGGCCCTGTGAGCATCTCATTTTCCGCTTCGGACACTTTCATGCTGTTCATCCAACAAATTATCTCCCAGTTTAATGTTCAACCTACCTTCTGCACCAAAAAGCCCTCTGTAGTAGTTTGTGATGTGTAACTTTAGCTCCTCCATGTCGTTACAAATAAAAAGAGGAAGTACCATATGGTGAAATGGGAGACACTAAGTAGACCAAAGGATTATGGTGGCCTTGGCTTCATGGATGTTAGGGTAATGAATACATGTCTCCTAGCAAAATGGATTGAAAGGTTGGAACGAGGTGATAACAATATTTGTGTGAACCTATTGAAGAAGAAATACCTAGGGGACAAAAGCATATTCCAAGTGAACAAAGCAAAAGGTTCACAATTTTGGAGGGGGATATTAGAGGTTAGAAAGTGGTATCAGTGGGGGAGGGTCATGAAAGTAAGGGGCGGGAAGCGAATCAGATTCTGGCAGGATACATGGCTGGGTGAATGCCCGCTAAAAGTTGAATTTGACGAGATATATAGGTTCTGCAGGGAACCTAACATTACAGTAGAAGAGGTTGGGAGAGAAGGAGAGTGGCAGATAGACTTCCGACGTTCGCTGTCAGAGAGAGAGAGGTTCAAGAATGGAACAGGTTGATGGATATGCTATCCCCAGTAGTACTGACAGAGGGGCATGATGAATATATGGGCATTAGAAAAATCCGGGAGATACACTACTCAATCGTTGTATAAGCAAATGACCTTTGGAGGTGTGAAGGATGCAGTAATGATGGAGGTATGAAATGTAAGATCCCACTAAAGATTCAAATTTTCTTATGGATGGCAATCAGGGACAGGATCCAGTCTGCAGAACAACTAAAGAAGAGGAAATGGAAAGGGCAAGTTCAATGCAAATTGTGTGGAGAGATAGAAACAACTAATCATATTCTTTTCAAGTGCCCAATAGCAGTCTTCCTTTGGACTCTAATTAGGGACGTAATGGAATGGCCCAATGCGCCAACCTCATGTGCACAATTCGTCGAGATAGTGATGCTGAAAAATAAAAATAAAACCAAACCAAATAAATTGTTTGTTTGTGCAGGTGCAATGTGGGCACTCTGGAAAACTCGCAATGACCTGGTCTTCAAGGACAAGATCATTGCCTCGCCAGTGGTGGTGGCATACAAAACGGCAACCCTCTTATCCCAGTGGAAGCTGATGGTAAAAGAAGAAGAAGCCGAGAAGATAGAGATGCTGGTTCAGATGCTAGAGCAAGCTTTGGAAAGTAGAAAATTGTCTAGTGGTTTTAATTTTCTGTTGTTCGCTTCTGTAAACTCTAACTCCGTTGGCAATGTGAGGTATGAGGGAGCCGGCTGGGTAGAATATATTTTGCTGGTTTGTAGAGGTAGTAAACTATGTTTTAGAATCAGGGAGCAGTCAGGCTTCCTGGAAAAACGTTTCTAGCACGGATGCTAGTCGACTTTTGTAATTGCTCGTTAAGCTTTAATAAATCTGGGCGAACGCCTTTGGTCAAAAATACTTGTGCAGTCGTCAACGACTATTCATTACTGCAGATGTCAGCCAGACTCTGCTTTCTTCCCAGAGCACACATCCAGAATCACCCGCCATGTACATAAACGCCATTGGAGAAGCTTAATCGCACCATGCATCGCTCCCTCTAATCAGTAATCACCCTATCATTTAATCAGGCATGGACGCGCTGCAACTTGTCCCGGTCCGCGCGCCCCTTTTCCTCCTCCGCGGCGCGCTGAGCCAGCGCCAGGGCCTCCCGCCGGGCCCGCCGTCATGGCAGTGTGGTGTGGCTCACCAACTCGGTCGCCGAGATCGAGCCCCTGCTGCGGCGCCTCTTCCAGCGGCACGGCCCCATCGTGGCGCTCCGCATGGGCGCGCGCCTCTCCGTCTTCGTCGCCGACCGCCACCTCGCGCACACGGCGCTCGTGTCGGCGAGGCTCCTTGGCGAGGGCGACAACACCATCAACCACGCCAGTTGTGGGCCCGTGTGGCGCACTGGCGCCACCTCCGCCGCAACCTCGTTGCCGAGACGCAGGTCAAGCTCTTCGCGCCGGTGCGGGCCTGGGTGCGCCGCGTGCTCTCCGACAAGCTTCGGGAGGCGTCGGAGGCGGGGCCGACTCGCCGCCGCACGTGGTGGAGATGTTCCAGTACGCCATGTGTTTGCCTCCTGGTGCTCATGTGCTTCGGCGAGCGCCTGGACGAGCCCAGCGTGCGCGCCATCGCCGTAGCAGAGCGGGAGGCGCTCGTCTACCGCTCCAGGAACATGCCTGTCTTCGCATTCCTCACGGCGGACGGCGGTCACCAAGCACCTCTTCCGAGCCACGCCTCGACACGGTGTGGGCGCTGCGGCGGCGCGTCACCGAGCTCATCCTTCCGCTCATCAACACGCAGCGTGGCGGCGCTGGCAGCGAGACGAGGAAACAACAGGAGACCACGTTTGAGCAGTCGTACGTGGATACCCTGCTCGACATCAAGCTCCCCAACGGCGACGGCAGCGAGCGCCCGCTCACCGACGACGAGATCGTCCTCCTCTGCGCTGAGTTCATCGACGGTGGCACGGACAACACCTCCACCGCGCTGCAGTGGATCATGGCCGAGCTCGTCAAGAACCCGACCATGCAGGAGAAGCTCTACACCGAGATCACGGCCATCACCACCGACGACAAGGAGGAGGTCTCCGAGGAAGATGTGCACAAGATGCCATACCTGAAGGCGGTGATCCTAGAGGGCCTCCGGAAGCACCCGCCGGCGCACTTCGTGCTACCGCGCAAGGCGGCGGAGGACATGAAGCTCGGCGGGTACCTGATCCCCAAGGGAACCACGGTGAACTTAATGGTGGCCGAGATGAGCCTGGACGAGCGGGAGTGGGAGAATCCGACGAAGTTCTGTTGACGTTTTTTTACGTCAAACACCGAGCACCAAACGTGCCACATATCACAGATCGTGCAATCCACAACTTATCCAATGTACTCGGCACTGTCGGGTTTCGAAAACCAGCACTACCGAGTATAAAGGACTTGCTCAAAAAACCAACGAACACCTTCCTAGGAGGGACCCCGTCAGGGATGGTGCACCTTGGGTTGCCCTAACGTCGGCAGGCCAGTTCGTACGCCTTCAAACGTCGTCGAGACACAAGAAGAACAGCAATGCGGAGGTTGGAAAAGATTAGGGTTTTGAGATAAAAAGTAAAGGTACTAGTATTGATTGATCGATCGGATAAAAACTCGATCGGCCGTGGCCCTTCATATTTATAGGGTGGGGAGGTCTTGCTCCGAGTACAAGTCGAAATAGAATACAAAAATCGTGCCAAACTTGGACTCTACTCTCGGACTCCTTTGTACACGGCACTGCTGACTTAGTAATCCCGGCACTGCCGGGACTATCAATTCAGCACTGCCGAGTTGCAAATTCAGCACTGCCGAGTACATAGACTCCTGCCATTTTTGGTCGTCAACATATGCCCCCCTGTTTTCTAGAAAAGCTTGCGTACTAGAAAACATTCTTCAAGACCAAAATTGCATAAGGACGATGACTAAACAATGCATCGGCCGTATTTCTTGTTTCTTAAGGACGACAACATATTGTCAGCCATAATACTTGTCCTTGCTCAAGTTGGGACTGAAGCTGCTTGTTTTGGCCTTCACACCTCCTTGATTTGTGTCGACCTAAGTGACATCGCTTCATATTGGACTTTTGTCATCCTTTGCTCGCACCATCACTGCAACTTTCTTTTAGTATGAGACAAACCTGAGGAATACCACCTCGGCTATATGTATATACAATCTTGTTTTCTGCCCCTATTACTCTCCTTAATATCAATGGAAGTGCTCCAGACCATATCATTGTTAACTACAACCGACCTTTGCAATGAACCATAATTTGAGCATGGAGGGGGTCATATTGATAAATGAATAGTACGGATTTCTATGTCACGCTCAGGAGAAGCACCATAGTCCACCAACTCCTTGTCGTCATTAACAGATGTCAATGGAAGACTTTCCAAGCCAAGACCAGAGTCTACCGTCATTGGCTTAGTTGTATTTTCATTTTCAGCCAAATCCGAAACCGAAACTGGGACTTTCTCAATAGAACTCGGCGCAGCTTTTGTTACAATAAAGGACATGACAAATTGACACCAGATGGTTGTTATTATAGCTTTAAAAGGTGAAGGGACCGTGACACCCTAAGAGTGGGGTGAATTAGGGTTCTCTAAAAACTATGGCTACGAGCACATATGAAAACTTATTCCAATTTCTATCTAAATGTGCACTAGGTTTGTCAATGTGTTGCTATATCTACCGCTATAAGTTTTCCACCCTAGGTTCCAATCCTAGCAACTACACATGAAAATTCTAGAAAAGGTAAATGCGGAATTTAGTGCATATGTAAATGCGAAAATAAAAAGGTAGAGAACGCAAACTCTCGACACGGCGATTTTTCCCGACGTATCGAAAAGCAATGCTTTCCACTAATCCTCATTGTTGGAGCCCCTCTCAAAGGGTATGCGAACGCAAGGGCATATACTCCCCAGTCGAGTCATTTCGTAGGATGGCCTACGGGACTTCTCCACTCGCAAATAGGTCTTCGCTTGGCCACTTGGTTGAGCTTTGGCAAAAATGCCTAGGGCCTCAACTCCCTAGTACAAGCACCGGTGGCCACTCCACAAACTCGGTTGGAGGGTCTCGCAAGACTTACAGGCCACAGAACTTATAACTCTTGGTGCGCGCAAACACCGATACAAAGATGTATGCAAACCTCGCCTAAACTCTAGGATAACACCTAAAACAATATGCTACAAGGTCTAAAGTAGCACTAATCAAGAACTAAGCTCTATGCTAATCACCTAGATCTTGTATTTAGCACTTTGGTGGAATGAGCATTTAGAAATGAGTAACACAAAAACCAGCACCTTCACAATTCTCAAGCACCCTTCAAATGGCCGAGGGTCGGGGTATATATAGCTCCAAGTTCAAGAACTAGCTGCTGCTCCAACATCTAACTTTTCTATGTACCACCGATGCATCCGATCCTCACCGTAGCTTTAGCACCGGAGCTTCTTGGGCAACTAGCCGTTGCACTGACCGTTGCCTCAAATCTATCAACGACTCATTTGCTGCTCCCTTGCTTTACCACCGTATCAATCAATGCTATTTGATTTCTTGGCAGTGCCTTATCTGAGCCGATCTAGAGCTGAGCTCCACTGCTTCCATGTTGGCTACCACCGGACCATCTGTACTCCATTTAAACTTGGCCCTGCTTGTTTCCTGCGCTGACCACAGACTTGTTCGGTGCTCACAGAGAGATACTCCGGTGCTCCATTGAGCAGGATTCCCTTCATCAACTCGCAGGATTTTCAATATAATTTGGATGGCTTGAATAACGTCATTTGGAACTTGAAAATACCTTCAAATATAATCTCGACAAACATGTTAGTCCGCATGACTATGTTGGCATTAATAATCACCAAAATCATAAACATGGCCTAGGACCATTTTCCATGCAAAAGGTAAGATATACAACTTTGGATCACACATAAGGTTGAAAACCTGTAAGTTCATAGGCTGCAATTAGATCAATGACGAGCATAAACAACTTGATTTGCAGGGCACAAGTTGACGTTCACAAAGGATATGCTCCAGTTCATTAAGATGAGGTCTCCCGGTCAAGGTCTTGAACTACCACGAAAGCTCAAGCCAATGCGGACGAGTCACTTGTCATGAAGACAAGCCTCACCTCCCCTAATGTTCCGGTCACTTTGATGTCATCTCCACGAAGGAAGGGTTCTTCATCTTCCCCTCACACAGTCACTGTCGCCTCTCCACGTCGGTTAGAGGGTCAAAGACTTACCGGTGAGTCACCAAGACTCCAAGGCGCCGGCCAGCAAATCTTGTACAAAGGGTTCACTCTAGAACCATGCACAAGGCATCAACAGCTTGCTCTATCTCAATCTATGCCTACCCTAGCACCAACACTCTTCTAAGATTGTGCTAATGGACTTGGTTTGATCTCTTTAGCGCTTAGGTGGGTTGGAAATATTCTGGATGTAGCTTGAGCTTGCATGAACTCCAAGTTACTCCAACATCTTTAAATGGGAAAGTAGGGGGGTATATGTAGCTTAACAACTCGAGACTGTTGTTGCTCAAAAGCACCTCAACGGCTAGTTCACTTTTGTATGGATCGGAATATCCGATCGCCTTTATGATGCACCGATCGGATCTTCCAATCCACACAACCTTTTGCACGCTAGCTATTACCCCTCCGCCCATGCTGACGTCATTCATCCGATCAATAGCCTGGTCCGTGTAAAACCTCCCGATCGGATCTTCCAATTGCTTCATTTGAACTAGGAGACTAGTCGCTACTTCCCTAACACCATTGTTCCTCATCCGGTCCAGCTATCTCCAGCTTCATCACGTTTGACATCGTCTCTACGAGAAGTGCAAAATTTTCTTTTTGGTCATCTGGTCTACGCTTGATCATATCTTCTGGTCCACACAACTTGCTACACCAAACCGACTGGATGATGCACCAATAGTCCGATTCATGCAAACACTACTACACAAACCAACATCACAAACGCGTCATCACAGCCGGTTTTGCGTAAACCGGCTATGATACACTTTCACAACCGGTTTTAAAGCAAATAGGGGCAACAAGTTATAAAACCGGCTGTGATGTTCACTTTCACAGCCGGTGGTCAGCTAAAACCGGCTGTGAAAGTATCACAACCGGATTTTAACACCATCCAGTTGTGAAGGTCAGTTCGGACCCGAAAAAATTATACGATGGAATTTAGAGGAGCAGTGACGTCCGGCCCCTCTCCGCCTCCTCCCGTCCGCCTCCTCTCTCCCCGTCTCTTCTTTCTTCTCGTCGATCCGCCTCATCCTCCTCGTCAACACCTCCTCTCGATCTCTCCCCACCGCCGGCGGCCGGCTCTCTCCCCGGCAGCCGGCCTCTCTCCCCTCCGCCTTCCTCTCTCCCCGGCGGCCGGCCGTGCCTCTACATCCGCCCCTCTCCTCCCAGATCTTGCTGCTCCTCCCCTTCCCCCTCCGCTCGCCCCACACTCGCGACGGCAGTGAGGAGCGGCGGCGGAGCAAGGTGCGGCGCAGGGCGGAGCTGCGGAGGCTCGGCGCGGGCGCGGAGCAGCGGCGACCGGTGGCGCGGGCGTGGGGCAGCGGCAGCTGTCAACGCGGGCGCGGAGCAGCAGCGTCTCGATCCGGCAGGGGCGGCGCAGTGGGATCTGGCGACGGCGGTCGGCATGGGCGACACATCTTACTCTTCTCCAAGGTGAGCGCTCGAATGTACGCAGGAATTATAAATCCAGATTGTTTCAGATTGTTTGATACGCAAAAGGGAATTTAGAGGAGCAGCGACACCCGTGAATGTGATTGACCCCTTTTGTGTAGTTTTCCCTTTTGCGTATCAAACAATCTGAAACATCAGTACGTAGGTTGCAAAGTCGCTACTTGTAGCTAGAATTGTCGATTCTGGATTTATAAGAACCCTTATTGTTTATGAGATGGGATATATATAGCTCTATATTAGACCTTGCTCTCGACTTGTATTGTTGGGAGTGTGATTTATCATCTTCCA
This sequence comes from Urochloa ruziziensis, assembly GCA_015476505.1. NCBI lineage: Eukaryota > Viridiplantae > Streptophyta > Magnoliopsida > Poales > Poaceae > Urochloa > Urochloa ruziziensis. Next base: position 44,041,325 of record CM027119.1, read on the forward strand.
TCTTCCTGTTTTGATGCAAAATTAGTCTACAAATTTGATGCAAAATTAGTCTACATGCTACTGTAGTAGATGTAGATATTTGTTTGTGTTTTATTTTCCTGTAGTTGTTTGAAATGCTTGTTAATTGACAATGACAGGAAGAAGAGATTGCTGAGCAGGAAGGCACAAGCACCACGATGGATCCTTCTAAATTTTTCGCTTCCTCAGACAGGTTACTGGCTCATATCTTCTGCACTTCATTCATTTCACTTGTTTTGTTACTGGCTCAGTAGGCATGAGAATTCAGATAGGGAATTTGTTAACATAGAGATGACAAGGATTATAAAAGATTTGATTTACTGGACTTTTAATTTCTAATCATCTGAAAACATTTTATCTAGAGGATTCCATTTAGCTTCTCTTCTCTTTAGTGCTTGAACTGTCTACCACATTCTTTGGGTACATCATAGTAAGTCCACTGATGCATTTCAAGACATGCATTTCTTCTAGGAAGTTAGCTGCCCCATTTGAAGCAGTAACTTGGTGCAATAATTTCATCAGGCAATTAGCAATTTGTGTGTAAATATTCATGTGTAAACAGACAATGTGGAACTGATTGTAATCATCTCATTCAAATGTTTGTATGTATGTGTGCAATGAAACAATGACTATTCAGCGATGGAAAAATTGATGAGTGAAACCCATTTGTAATGCTAGAATTATTGTGCTCTCAAAATAATATCAGATTTTTTTTAATCTCAAAATCCACATCACAACCGGTTTTAATTAAAAACCGGCTGTGATGGCTCCCACATCACAACCGGTTTGTGGCATCACAGCCGGTTTTGACATAAAAACCGGTTGTGATGGCTCCCTCTTCACAGCCGGTTTTTGGTAAAAACCGTTTGTGATGACCCCTCATCACAGCCGGTTTTTCAAAACCGGCTGTGATGGGGAGGACTATCACAGCCACTTTATCACAGCCGCCTCCCAAAACCGGCTGTGATAAGGGTTCCGAACCGGCTGTAAAGGCCGGTTGTGTAGTAGTGAAATTGACCCGATTGGATATTACGGTCGTCTATGTCTTCACTTCTCAGCTTGCCATGGGACCTATTTATCTGATCCTTACAAATTTAGGTCAATCGGATATTCCCACCGCCTATATCCCGCAGAGACCCATCGAATTCAGTAGCTCTTTGAGTCCTTAACCAAAGCATATACTTTTACAAGAAACCGTCATTTGGGTGAGAATACCGCGACTAGGATTTCATCCTTAGGAACTAAAAACCTACAAATTATATGCTTGACAATCTATTAGGCCCGCTGACTATGTTGTCATTCAATCACCAAAATCATAACTACATGGCTAACGGGGCATGTTGACGCTAAAATCGTCCAAAAGATATTGACCTACCAAGTACGGGATGAAGGAATCATAACGCCAAAATGTCCTATCTCTACGGCAAGGCAGGTATCCACCATTCAAGTGGCTTCTCGTCCGCGCTCTGCTGCGAAGTTCTTCTGCCAGCTGCCATGCTGAGGTGTGGGAGCGCCGTGCGGCAAGAAGCAGGCAGCGGTGGGGGCACCGCCGCCCTGACACGTCTGGGGGCGCCCCCGACACGTCTGGTTGCCGCATAGGACCCATACGTATAGGTAGTAATCTGTACCTGTTTTGTTGGCGCAAATTATGGTCAACACATCGAATTGCGCTAGATCGCGCGCGGAAACGAATCACCTCGCAGCAACTTTACCAGAGGCGGTTTAACCGGCCTGGTGCTGAGCACTGCGAAAAGCCTAAGAACGCCTCGGGAGGGACCCCGACGGAGCTAGCGCACGTGGGGTTGTTCTGAGATCGGCCGGCCACTCAGAACGCCTTCAACTGCCGTAGAGACCAAAGAAGAACAACACGAGGTTGGAAAATTTAGGGTTCGAGAGATAAAAGTAAAATAATTGTTCGATTGGTTGAGTTAGGACTCAATCGGCCACGACCCTTTATATTTAAAGGGTGGGGAGGTTCGAAAATCTAAGATCGACTCGTAACTTGCATGAATTCTCTAAACCTACTCGGACTGGGCATACGGGCCGGTTTAACCGCCCTTGCTACCCGGTTAAACTGCCCCTGAGCTGCCAGGCCGGCTATAAGGAAACCCGATTGAACCGACCCCTGATGGCGGTTAAACCGGCCTGCTATGCCATACTTGGCATGTGCCACATGCCAATTTTGACCGTCAACACTTTTCCTCTCTCTTTTTGGCTACTTGCTTCCTGGTAGCTGACGAGTTCATCAATTCATCATTACGTATGGATGATATTATGACAAAATGACATCAAGCAGATGTGACAAACCAGGAATATAAACGTCGTACCTTTCACGTGCTCACCTGTGTGTTAATAGGTCACGAATAACCCTGACGTTGGTTTACAAGAAAAGGCATGATACTCCGGTTTGGAGAGACCTAATAATGGTTCCATATAATTTATTCAAGGTAAGAGGCTAATACCGACCAATATTTGTGCAAGAGCAATATTTGTTATGCTAAGATTGTGTACCAAGTTAATCTGAGAGCTCGACATGGTAAACAGACATACATGAAGTTACCTTGCGCATCAAGAAAATTAGAAACAACTCAGGATTCCTGGATTTCAGGCTTATCTTAACCGACAGGTTTATTCGGCCCGCCCTTATATATACTCCGTACATCGTCATCACGGGGGTCGGCGGATCCAGTTAATCCAAGTCAAGCCCCCATCATCGTTCGTAGCCAGCGCCCGTGGCCCGTGGCAATGGGCAATGGCATCTCGGCATCTCCGAACGGCGGTGTTCCTGAAACGGAGAAGAAGGTACAGGATGCAGCTCCTGAAACGGACAAGTCAGATGCACCTCGTAGAGAAGCAAAAGACGAGTCGTCCAAGCGTGCTCAGGGCATGTACAACCCACAGACAGGGGTGTGTCTCCAAGCACCTCGAAGCTATCATGCAGACAGTTGTATAGACAACCCATACAACCCACGGACAGATAGTCCGTGTGTAAGCTGTTTAATGCTTTGCATATACCTAGGATCAACTAAAAATGCATTTGTGTATACTATTGTGTGACTATTTGATAGAACATTTAGGACACAAGCACATGCCTCAGGTAGATAATTGACCGATCAAACACATTAAAAAAATTGCACATTCAGAAAGTATCAACGATACACAGGCTCTGTTCACATTCAGATAGTAGCGATACACATGCTTTGTTCACATTCAGATCTTTGCCTCGGAAACTAACAGGTGAAATTGCATGGGAGAGAGAAGATTCTGCAACCGGATCGAACGTGCCCATGATGAAGAGCATCAGCCGCGCGCACGCGCCGCTTCTGTATGTCCAACATCTTGGCCCCGCCGCCGTCCGGATCGAAAGTCGCTGGGATCTCACCTGCCTAGGGACCAATCTCCCGTTCCCTCTTGCCACCGGAGGCAGAGGGAAGGAGGGTGAAAGCGAGGAAGGAGGCTGGACGGAGCTCGGGGCTTCGCTGCCGCCGCGTGAGATTGTGAGGTTGGGGAAAAATTGGCTGCTGGGCACGGGAGGGAGATAGGACGGGCGGAGGTGGTTTTGGCTGGAGGGCAACTCCCGCGCGCAGCCGCTGGTGGATTTGGAGCACGGGAGTCGGGCTGGGCGCGCAGGATCCGGTGGCCGCGTCGCTCGACGAAGACGACATCTACAACGCGCCCCAGCGCGTCTGCGCCGCCTGGGAGAACGGGACCGAAGCGTCTCTTGACGAGGCGACGGGAAGGCCGTCGCTTGCCGACGCGGAGGGACGAATTGCAAAAACGACATAACGCAGATGGCTCAAAAAGACGGGTTGTACATGCCCTCAGGAGGAGGGACGTGATGAGACGACCCCGGAATCCAGGCGCCGGGTCATCAACTTGGAGGAGAGGCGACGAATCACGAATCATGGCACTAATGGAGAAGTATGAAGACATGGTGATGTCATAATAAACCGGATAATTCGTTTAAAAAAATAGTAAACTGGAGAAGGCTGCCCGGCCAGAAGAAGAAGAGCCTGATATCCACAGCTGACATCATCGCCACCATGCATCCTGGCGTATGCAGTCAGGAACCTCCAAATCGAGTCATGAATAAGTGGGTTACGTATAGAAAGTTTTTTTTTTTTTTGCAGCGAGTCCTTTGTTAGATCTACTTATAGAGTTTTTTTTAGAACTTTTGTTAAGGATGGGGCATAGTTTTCACTCTTTGATTATATTAGTATTCCACGAACAGAACTTGTCAACTCCTCTTTGAATCAACTCTACCGCTCATTCTGTTTTGATCGTATATGCAGCGTGCCCTCTTGTTAGACAACTTCATGTCGTGCAATATGTTTCTGTAAGACGAGACATATCTGATTCTGGAGTTCTTACCGCGTAGTTAAGACAAGTAACGGGGATCTTTTGCGTGCGGAAAAATTGGGGAAATCATTTTTGCGTTTGATAAATTTGGTTCTCTCTCCAGTTTTCAGTTCATTTTTTCTTGGGACTGGATGAGTCCTTCATTTAGATGTTGTATACTCCCTCCGTCGCTTTATAACCACTATGTAAGAACTCTACTAAGGAGACATACATATAGGAGACGCGGTTTTGACCAGCGTCTCCTTTATTATAAAGGAGACGCGGGTTGAACAGCCGCGTCTCCCATAAATATGTCCAAACAATCTGCGTCTCCTATACACCCATATCGGAGACGCAGGTTAACAATCCGCGTCTCCCATAACATATTTACATTATGGGAGACGCGGATCGTTAACTCGCATCTCCTATGTATCATGTAAAAGGAGACGCGGATCGAGAAACCACGTCTCCCGTAACATCCAGGAGACGCGTCATCCCCTCTGGGAGAAAAACGTGTCACCACTAAGCTATGACTCGGACCCGAAATTTTAATTAACTTTGGTTTTGAGTCCATACGTTCACGTCCAACCCCATTCGCTCGTGGGCCCTGGCGTCCGCTGCTCCCCATTCTTCCCTCTCCTCCCTCTCGACTCCTCCCTCTCCCCACCGACACCCATCTTGCGCCCACCAACGCCGTCGCCGGACACCGCAGCCACCGGCGCACCCTGCCCGATTGTTCCTCCACAACCCCCTTCTGATCCATCACACCCGCCAGCATCGCCTTCTCCTTCTTCACCCCAGTCGCCCCCGCGCAGATCTTCTCTCCTATCAACACGAGATCTAGATCTCGTGAGGGCGGCCCCTCCTCCTCCTCGAGCTCGTCGATGTCGACCCCTCCTCCACCTCGCGCTCTCCTGCGTCCGCCCTCTCCTCCTGTCGCGCTCGCCAGTGGCGACGGCCTCCACCTCCCCGTCGAGCTCGCTAGCTATAGTGGTCTCCTCTTCCTGTCGCACTCGCTGGCGGCGGCGGCGGCCTCCACCTCCCCATCGAGCTCACCGACGGCAACGGCCTCCTTCTCCACATCGCGCTTGATGGCAGCGACCTCCAACTCCAGCAATGATTCGTTGAATCACGGTGAGCCTCTCTGTCCGTCACCCCCATGACGCACACTAATCTTTGTCTCTTGTTTCTCGATCAGCAGTCGAGCTATTCCAGATATCGATTTGATTAAGGATTATTATCAGTTTCTTTCACCTTTAGATTTGTTCGTGCTGATGGTAAAAAGTGCCCCGTGATACATGTTTTGTTTGCCTTTGGGGTGCACGGTGGGTGGATGGGGAAGAGGGGGGAGGGTTAGTGCACTGGTTCGTTGTGAACTTGCTCAAAATTCTGGTGAATAAAATAAGTTCGTAATTGATACTTTCATGGGCTTCACATTTTGATGTCTCTGCTAGTTGTGTAGTATATTGATTTGATTATTGTCAACATTAAACACCTTCTCTCTATTTTCTCTGCAGATTGAGAAGGCTTTCTTGAAGTAGCCAAAGGTGTATCTCTAGTAATATTCGAGTGCTTATATCCGACGTGCCATTTTATCATTCATTTTTTAATGTGAGTCTTATAAGTTGTTCTGGAATTAAGTCCCAACAAGGCTGACAAGGGAAACAAGCATGGCAAGGGAGTGAACAGGTTCTGGATGAACATCGTCCTTCGGTTCATGACTCTCAGGGAAGCCATTGAAGGTCTGCATTCTTTTCTTCTCAAATCAGTTTACTGGTTTTTTGTGGTACTATGCGTATGGCATGTGTCCTCCCAAAATTTCAATGATTCGTGTGCATTAAGTGCTGGAAATTTTGATTGAAAAGACCTATGGTACCACATTTGAGTGAAATTGAGGCTCTAATTATCTCTTTAGTATTCGATATAGTATCTCTGGAGTACTTGCCATCAGCTGGTGAGCACTAGGATTGAAAGCTCATATAATTCTCTAGGTGACCATAGGATACCAATACATGTGAGTATTATTTCACATTTCTAATATATCTGTTGAGCTGGGTTTAAGAGATGAGCAACTATTGAAAATGTGCTGGTGCTTTTGTTTAATAGATTAGTATTGCATTGGATTATAGAAGGCAATGTGATGTATGTATGAGCACTACATATCTGGCTTCTGACTTCACTCTTTTCTTCAGAAAAATGTGATGCTTAGCTTTGGCTCCAATTAATGGTGTCACTAAACCATTTTTCAGGAGCAAATGATGTGCAATGCAAATAAGTGCCTTAGAAGAAAGGTATGTTCCCGTTACCAGCCATTTTATGTTGCATACATTATTTTCTATCTTATCTAGATAATACAGAAAACATTCATTATTATCTTGTAAGTTTAAGTCAAAAAAATTGGCATGATATCATCATCCTGACTATAGTATAAATGTCCAATTCCTATATGTGTTCTTTCGTTTTTGTGTGCAATTGGATGCTTTCACAGTTCCATGAGGTATACCACTGTAGTATCCAATGTTACAAATTGCAGAACTATATGCTTTCATGGTTGTTTGACCAAGGACTATCGGAGTTCAAAAGTTATTGTACTGTCTATTTCTTATATATAGGTATCCAAGTAGAACGAGAGCTTAGGCCACTACATTTTTATTCTCTATTTGGTCTCACATTTTTTCAGACCTGACTAGATATGTTTTGGAACTACAGCTGCAAGGAAACACCATTGGTGTTGTATGCTGCTGGGTGGAGTCTGAAGTTGTAGCTGCAAGCTCGACAAATTATATTAATCCCTTGATCTTCTCTACAACTTCCACACTAGTAGAAGGAGTGCATTTGTTTCACATTCAAGGATGCATCACCACGCTGGTAAGTCCACTGATCTCTACAACTTACAGACTTGTATATAATGAATAGAAATGTGACTGTTTGGTACCTGTGCTATTTAATTCCTGTTATTTGACAGATTGAATTCCTCCTGAATGTGAAAAGGCAACATTGTTAGCATATATGCATTAAATTTGATGTGCGCTACTCCCCTTTACTTACTTTTTGCAGCATCTATATTAATATCCCCAGACAGTATGAGTTTGTTTCTCTTCCCATGAAATTTGAATAATGAACTAAGGATAATGAAATACTAGTAAATAACATAGTGTGTGATAATTAATATCCCTACAGTATGGGGTTTGTTCTTTCTGTAGCAATGATGGATGTGTTTTACATGGCTTGTGATGGTGATAGTGGATAAAGCCTGTGTATTTTTAACAAGGAATATAGTGGTGATCTTAGTAAGTATTCACCAACATAGCACTCTGATGTGAACACAATACCATATATGCCACCTTAATGTTTCTGCTGACAGTCAAGGATATGGAGGTATGCAGATTTAGTCATATTCAATTTAGTTTCAGGGCAGCATATGAGTAGTTGTGGGAACTTTAAATTAAAGTGATCAGGTGAAAACACAATATAATTGATTTGCCATAAATGATATCATGATACTTTTAGAGCTATATGGTGAGAAAAATAAGGGTGCAAGGGCTATTTTATCCAAAGGGGTCATTTAATATTACCAATAATGTCCTCTTAAGACACAGAGAAGTATTTGCTCCTAGTAACTGTGCAGGGGATTATTTTCTTTAAATTTGAGCTTATTGACCACCTCGTTTTTGGTCAAAGTTCCTCCCTGATCCAATTGATAGTTATGTGCTTAACATTTCCTTTATCTGATAGCTTGCTTGTTCCTATACAGAGAACTAGCTGTGTGATGCTGCATAGGAAGGAAAATGCTCAGCCTTTAACCTCCTTGACAGGTTGGTGTTCTTTTATTTTTAGATAAGAATCAGTATGAACCTATTATGCTTGGGAAAAGGATGTGTTGTTGTGTTGTTGAATCAGTATAAACTTATTATGCTAATCGGTTTTGTGCAGGTTTCAACTTTTGATCAGAGGTATGAGAATTTGGGCTGTCAAGGGGTAGTTAAGAAATGTAAGTGCATTTCCTTCTGCACCTAAGCTCTAATGCCCTGGTTGTGAAGTAGTGATGAACTTTATTTTTGCTACTTTCTAATGATTGATCCGATTCCTATACCATGTATAAAACTGTGCAGAACTGTATTTTATATTGTGATTTGTAGGAACAACAAATTGTATGTTCACTGTGTTATGTTAGAATACATGTGAAAGTATTTGTGATGTATACAATTAAAGTTGTGTATCTGTGATGTATACAATGGATAAAGCCGTGTATCTTTGATGCATACAATGGATAAAGTTGTGTATCTGTGATGTATATAAGACACATTTGATATCCTATTTATTTTTTTTGTTTTCCAATTCATCATTGGAGACGCGGATTGAAAAAACGCGTCTTCAATGACTCGCATTGGAGACGCGGGTTGGCAATCCACGTCTCCAGTGAGGGTCATTGGAGACGCGGGTTGGCAATCTGCGTCTCCTATAATATGGTCAGTGGAGACACGGCTGCCAAAAACGCGTCTCTGGTGAGACACTTATAGGAGACGCGGCTGGCAAAAGCGCGTCTCCAATGACCCTCTTTATGGGAGACGCGGTTTTTGTAAAAGGAGACGTAAATTTGGAGACGCGAAAAAACCGCGTCTCCTTATTCCCTTAACCCGCGTCTCCTTAGTAAGCGCCTTACATAGTGAACTGTGGTCATTTGTCAAAACCATCTCCTTTTCACGAAAAGTTATCCACCTAAAAAAGTGTCAATTCATTCTATCTCTATGCATGCTTCTATAGATACAATAATTTTTCATATTTTCTACCGTTTTCACAACCTAAACACAATCTGTCGCGGAAGCTACACGTTGATGTCCCGGATTGTCGCTGCCTGCCTCCTCGCGTAGCTGAACACCTGCCTGCCTATCCCCACCACGTGAGCTGGCCTCATGACCACATGTACCCTTAAAGTAAAAAACACACAAACAGGCTCATTCCATCCCCAACCTCGCCAGATGGAACTCCTGCCGGCCTCCAACGAACTCCTCCGGCGAGGCCACGCATGCCGCTGGGCTCTCCTCCGCTCGGCGTCCCCGGCCGCTGCCGTCCTTCCGCCCGGCGTCCACGGCCCCATCCGGCCCGCCTCCATCGTCCCCTGCAGGACCGCGGGATATGCCGGTGCGTGAGGAGACGACGGCGCTCGACGGGCCGATGGGCGGTGACGGCGGCGGATGTGGCGAGGATGCGGTGGCCGGCGCGCGCAGGAGGCAGCGGCCGGTATGGGGCTCACTCGAGAGTGCCGGAGACACGGCTCTACATCAGGAGCTCAATGCTGGTGGCATTGAGACACATGCGGCGAGGGTTAGCAAGCTCGTGCGTGATGCTGCGAGCCACCAAAGCATCGAGCTTCTAAGAGCATCTCCAACAGTTTCCCTATCCTCTTTTCCCTTTATACTTTTCAGCCATATAGGGGAATTGAGGGCAAAAAATCATCTCCAACAGATTGATTTTCCCCTTTCCTCTTTATTTTCCTTCCCTCTCCCCTTTATTTTCTCAATCTCCTCCATCTCCCTTTCCTTCTCCCTTTCCCCTCCTTTCTTCTCCAGCCACACGATGCGCAACACAGACCATGGCCGCCTGATGGGAGTTCGCCGGCCTGCCCCGCCACGCCGCGCCGCCGGCCTGCTCCGCGCGGCCACTGCACCGCCGGCCTATCTCGCCGGCTGCGAGGCCACCCGCGCAGGGGCCGTGGAGCGCCGCCGCCGCCGCCGACTCCGAGACCGCCGGCGCAGGGGCCGTTGAGCGCCGCCGGCAGCGGCCGCGAGCTCGCCCGCGTAGGGGCTGCGGAGCACCGCCGCCGCCGCCCGCGAGGCCGCCCGCGCAGAGTTCACCACCACCTCCAACTCCATGGCCGTGTGCTGGATTTCTTCTATCGGGAGGAAAACAGAGAAACAAGAGAAAGGGTGAGAAGAGGAGGAAGAAGATGATACCCATTGACAGTTAGGTCCCATTTGTCAGGTGGAGGAAAGGGGAAAGGGAGAACTGATTTTACCACTTCTTCTGAAAACACTGAAATTGTGAAAGGGGATTCCCCTATAAAGCAAGAAAAGAGAAAGGGGAAAGGAAAACTGTTGGAGATGCTCTAAATCTCACAGTAGAGACCTCTCCTCAGGTCTCGGCCAAGCAGTTCGCATGCTCATCTCTCCCAAACTTAGCTCCGCTGAACCCCTACCAAACTTTCTGATTGAATACAGCTTGTGAAATCGAAGTTTCCCAGGCTGAATTGAATGTTTCCTTCACCAAATAGACTTCCCAGGCTTTCTGATTTGAAGCAAATTGTGCTTGACTTCTTGCTAGCCGTGGCCGGCCTCGGGCGCGGGCCGCTCGGCGCTAGCGGCGTAGTGGAAGTCCAGCCGTGGCCAGCATTAAGCGAGGGCGGCGGTGCAGCGGCCTCGCGCGCGGGCAGCTCAGCGCCGGCCGCATGAGCGTCGAAGCAGGAGCCCAGTAGAGGTCCATGCTTCCTCCGGCGACAGGCACGGGAAGGAAAACTACGGCGGCCATGCGAGGAGGTGAAATTGGTGCGGCGTGGACGGCGATGCACTGGAAGAGAATGAGCCATCTCCGGACGACATAAACAACGACTATTTTTGGACCCGATACTAATGGAGTATTGGCATCGGGTCCAACGGCTAGCAGCCGCGCGCGCCGCGACCGGTGCTAAAGGCCCCCCTTTAGCACCGGCTGCTGCCTGCAACCGGTGCTAATTCCAGAGCAACATTTAGCACCGGTTCTAGCTAGGGACCGGTGCTAAATCCCCGATGTTAGTACCGGTTGCAGCCAGCAACCGGTGCTGATTATCTACCTATATATTCCCTCCTTCCTCCCCACGCCTGAGCCAGCATGAACACTCCGAGCTGTGTTCATGGTGTGCTCGGGTTGAGGGGAGATTTTGCCAATTTTTTTCAAAAATTGTGAAGCTTTCCTTCTTTTGAAGCATTCTACGAGGTACACAATTTTATCCTCTCATGTTCTTGTTTAGTTCTATTGTTATTATACTTTATAAATATGAAATTTGTGAAGAAAAAAGAGAAGAGAGAGAAAGGGTTATATATGTGTGTTCATAGTGGTTTAAATTTAATGTTAGGTATGTATTGGAGAAATTTTGTTAGAAATGTTTTTTGACTATGCTTTTTAGTATTTTATTTATAAATAGAATATAATGATTTTTATTTTGTATGATTTGCAATATAATGATTTTCTACGAGGTACACAATTTCATCCTCTGATGTTATTGATTAGTTTCTATTGTTATTATACTTTATAAATATAAAATTTGTGAAGAAAAAAAGAGAAGAGAGAGAAATGAGTATAATATTATAATTTAGAAATGTTTTTTCAGTATGTTTTTTATTATTTTATTTATAAATGGAATAGAATGATTTTAAAAATGTGTTATGTAATTTTTTTATATTAATTGGAGATATGTGAAATTGGTTAGTTTATTTTGACAGAAGTTCGTATGTTGTAATGAGTACTTTTCAATAACATTTATTGTTTTTTGAGAAATAAAAGCCTTGTGGATATATCGATATGGCTACTGCTGGAGGAAGTGGGACCGGTGATAGTGATCGTGGTTCGTCTCGCGGGAAGAGCAAAACTACAGTACCACCTCATGATAAGTCGAAAAAAGCAGGACCTTGGGTGAAAGCACAACTTAATTTTTTGATTAAAACACATGAAGAGTGTGTTGCAAGGGGTGAGGAACCTGGTTTTGATCTTCAAGATCTGTTGCGGCGCTACGGTCCAGCTGCACCATCTTCTGCACCTAGGAAAAAATATATCAGAGCATCCTACTTTCCCACCGAAGGATGGTTAAAGATATAGGTCATGTTGCATGTTGGATGTGGAGAAATTTATGTACGACATCTTGAATAAATTATGAACATTGGTCATGTTTCATTATGACTTTAAGAAATACAATTTATTTTCAATTAGATCACTTTGTAATGTATGAATAAATTATGAACCTTGGTCGTGTTGGATATTTTGTTAATTTTGTAATGTGTATGAATTAATTAGATCACTTTGCTAAATGTAGATGAATAGGCAATGGATGCACTTGGCGGACCGACGCAGTCAGGATTGGGTTGATGGCATGCATGCTTTTCTCGATGTGGCGGAGGACAACAAGTCGCCGTCAGGTGACATGTTTTGTCCGTGTGGGCAATGTAAAAATCAGGAATCGTACAAATCAAGTGGGGTTCTTCACTTCCATCTGATGACCCATGGTTTCATGCAAAACTATGTGGTTTGGTCGAAACACGGTGAAAGAGGAGTCATAATGGATAACAATGAAGAAGAGGAGGATGATAACGTTCAATATGGTGCCTTTGCAGATGTTGCAATGGATTATGCAGATCAGGATGGTGCTGACCAGGAAGATGTTGCTCCACAGAATGACCCTAATGATGCACTTGGTCAAATGTTACGTGATGCTGAGCAAGGCTGCGACAATGACAAGGAAAGGAAAAAGATAGATCGTATGTTACAGGACCACAAAACTAATTTGTACCCAAATTGCAAAGAGGGGCTGAAAAGGTTGGGTATCACGCTTGATTTTTTGCAGTGGAAGGCATGTAATGGTGTTACTGACAAGGGTTTTGAGGAATTATTGAAACTCGTGAAGAAGATTCTTCCCGAGGGTGACGAATTGCCATCAACAACGTGGGAAGCAAAACGGGTTGTTTGCCCTCTTGGTTTAGAGGTGTAGAAGATACATGCGTGTCCTAATGACTGTATCCTATATCGTGGTGCTGAATACGAAAATTTGGATTGTTGTCCGGTTTACAAATGCACACGCTACAAGATCAGGCGGGATGACCCTGGTGAGGTTGATGGGGAGACTATTAAGAACAAGATTCCTGCGAAGCTGGTGTGGTATTTTCCTTTAATACCACATTTGAAGCGTTTGTTCAGGAACAAAGAGCATGCCAAGTTGATGCGATGGTACAAGGAAGAACGTAAGAACGATGGTATGTTGAGGCACCCCGCGGATGGATCCCAGTGGAGAAACATTGACCGAGCATGCCCAACGTTCGATGCTGATGCAAGAAATTTAAGGCTTGGTTTAAGTACTGATGGCATGAATCCATTTGGTGAAATGAGTAGTAGTCATATCACTTGGCCTGTGACTGTATGTATCTATAACTTACCTCCTTGGCTATGCATGAAGCGGAAGTTCATTATGATGCCGGTGCTTATCCAAGGTTCAAAGCAACCTGGCAACGACATCGATGTTTATCTAAGACCATTGCTTGACGAACTTAAACAACTATGGAAGGAAGAAGGTGTTACTATGTGGGATGAGTACAAACAGAAAAGTTTTAACCTTAGGGCACTACTTTTCATCAACATCAATGATTGGCCTGCACTAAGTAACCTGTCCGGACAAACAAACAAAGGATATAAAGCATGCACCCATTGCTTAGATGATACTGAAAGCATCTATTTGAAGCATTGTAGAAAGGTTGTTTACATGGGTCATCGTCGATTTCTTCCTTCGAAGCACGAACTACGAAAGAAATGTCCACACTTTGGCGGGGATGCGGAGCACCGTACAAAGCCGATACACCGCAATGGACAAGATGTATTTGATATGGTGAAAAATGTAGAAGTAATATTTGGAAAGGGAGATGGAAGCCAACCTGTCAAGGCAGGTGAGGATGGGCGTGCCGCGATGTGGAAGAAAAAGTCTCTCTTTTGGGAGCTTCCTTATTGGAAATTGTTAGAGGTCCACAACGCAATTTGTTGGGTCTAGGGTTCCGTGGGCCCCCTAGAAATCCAGACAAAGCGGAGAGCAATGGACAAAACTAGAAGCCAAGGGGTCCTTGTATTCATCTAAAATGCCAACCCTTTTACACGCGGTGGAGGGCGCCTTTTATACCCCCTCCGCTCTGCCCCGGAAGGACGGTTATGCCCCTAGTTTACATTACAACTTCACAGGCACGCAGGCCTATCTTCGTACATTTACCGCCGGGTTCAACCACCCCGGCAAATCCAACTTGCATACCTACAGCGCTGCCGTGTCTGGTCAGCCTACCTAAGGCGCCTTCTCGAAAACCCGCCTCTGATGCCGTCTGCCTCACGTCTCTGGGAGCGGCTCTGGCGGGGCGCCTGGCCTTCGTTTCGATCGACCGTCGCAGCCCCGATCCGGGGTCCCTGGCCGGTCGCCCCCCGGAGCCTTCTTCTGGAGGCCCGCAGCCCCGGCCGTTCGCCGGGCTTCGCTGGGGCCCTGGGCGGAGCCCCGCTCCCGGGCTGCGACCGTCCCGGGGCTTCGATACCTGAAATAGAAACAGGGTTAGTGGTCCGTGGTCCTGGTTGCTTGTCGGGCTTCGCTAGGGGCTTGGTCGGAGCCATGCCTCCAGGCTACGGCCGTCCTGGGGCTTCGATGCCTGAAAGGAAAACCGGGTTAGCCGCCGCGGAGCCACCGTCAGGGGCTCCACGCTTCTCGTGGGGAATGCTCTTAGGGCATCGCTGGGCCCTCCAGAGGGACTCGAGGTGGGTTTTGTTTTGGCGGTCCCCAACAGTAGCCCCTCGCGGGCCAGGCTTCGACTTCGGCGCCCAAGGCCCTCGAACCCTTTGACAGCCCCAAAACGCCACCCCGAGCGCCGAAGGAAGGGGCCGGCTCCGGAGATGTTCCTCTGAGACTGTTGGCTGTGGGGCGCCTTGGGCGGAGCCGACGGATGCTATACGGAATGGACACGCGTCACGTGCCGATTGGCCGCCTGTTCGCGTTCCGAGGCGCTTTTGTAGGTTACCCTGGGTGACCCTATATAAGGGGGGGAGGGCGCGGTGAAATCCACTTTTCACCGCGCCGCACCCTCTCGTTTGCCCTAATTCACGCCGCCTCGAGATTTGCGCTTGCTGCATCCTACGTTCCTCGTTGTTCAGGTTTGTTGGATTCCCCTCCTTTAGGGGCTTCGGTTTGTGGCTTAGGTTATGCCCCTTGCGGCGAGGGTCCTCTGTCCCTTCGCGACCTAAGCGTGGGTTTTTGTTTTCAGGCTGGCTTGGACCAAGCAGACTGCCCGGCTGATCGACTTGGCCATGGCGAGCCCTGCGCGCGACGACGTTCCGGCCGGGGAGGGGGCTGATGTTGAGGTTCAAGCCGAGGTTCAGGCTGAGGTGGCGCTTAGCCCGGCTGCGGGGGACTCGGCCGCGGCCTCCGCCGGGGAGGGAAGTGATGGCCCGTCGGGTGGTGAGTCGGAGGCTGCCGGCCACGCGCGGAAATCGAAGCCGCGCCCGACCGTCTACTTTGGGCCCTCCTGTGTTGGGGAGTCCACAATCAGGTTCTACGAGGAGAAATGCTTCTTCCCTGCGGGATGGGGCCGTGCGCCCGGAGCCGAGTCGGAGCCAACTCCCCGTCCCGGAGAAGCCGTGGTGTTCCGGGACTTCTTCAACGCGGGGCTCCGGTTTCCGTGCCTGCCTCAGCTGGTGGATATGTTGAGGCGGTATCGGGTGCAGCTTCACCACCTGACCCCGACCTCTTTTATCCAGCTCAGTAAGTTCTTCTGGGCTGTGAAGACCTTCGGAGCGGAGCCCGATGTGGACGCATTTGTGCGGCTCTATGAGCTGCATACTCAATACAAGAAGGTGACGCTTGCTGATGGCGTCACATACACCAACCAGTTCGGGTTTGGCACCTTCATCTCGCGCAGGGAGCTGGACCCCAGTGTGACGAAGGTGGAGCTGTCCAAGGCTCAAAAGGGGAAGCTGGACGACGAGTGGCTCCAGTACTGGTTCTACGTGGGAGCTCCGGTGGGAGGGTCAGTCCAGGCCAACGAGGCGGAGCCCCCGGCGTTTCCGCTTGCTGGGGGCGTCTCCGTCTCTTTCAAGGTGAAGTGCCTTCCGTACTACGACAGCACCTCCGGGTTCAAAGAGTGCATGACTCGCTTCACGCAAGCCACCCTGCTGCTCGGAGGTCAGGATGTGGTGGACGAGTTCGTGACGGCGAGGATCTGGCCCCTGAGGTCGTCGTGGAGGCCGGTGTCCCTTGAGTTTCGGGATTTTGGGGGCTTCAAGGATGTGCCTTTTCCCTTGTTCCAACTGGACCGGGCCATACATTTCCCCGGTCTGTCGGATGGCCAGGTAGTGGAGAAGGTCGACCGCGACGTCGTCGACCTGCTTGGCTATGTTACTGCCCTAGAGGTGGACTCCCAGACGACAATCGTCAAGCATGATCAGAGGCTGAACCGATGCCTCGCTGAGATGGGGATGGAGGTGCCCCCGAGGGCCTTTCTTCCGAAGGGGGCTTCGTGTGCCCGCAAAGGGGCTATCGCCCCGCGGAGGCTGGGGCCAAGATGAAAGTGGTGGTCCCCCAGAAATGGAAGGGAGCTCAGGAACCGTTCGCCGCCGGGACAAGTGTGGGCGGAGACTCCCAGAGGACGAAGGAGTCTGAGCGGAAGAAACGGCGTCGTCTCGAGACGCAGGGCCAGCAGGTTGCTGGCGAGGATGCCTCGGTGCCGGGAAGGTCCAGGCTGAGCTCAAAGGTGATTAGCAAGAGACCTAAGGGCCGGACCGTGCTGCGCGTGGCCCCCGTTGACTCGGATGATGAAGAGGACCAGACGCCTCCGGGGCCCATCTCCCTGACCACGGAGGCCCTGGCGGCTCCGGGGGGAGGGGGGGCGCCATCCCTGGAGATGGTTGAAGCGGCTGCTGCTGTTCGCTCCAAGGCTGCGCGTTGTGGCCCAGGTGAGGCATTGATCCCTCGATATCCGCCTTTTGCTACCTGCGGTGCCTCCCCCGGCTTCTTGGAGGATCTTCGCCGAGTGTCGGCTTTGCCTGGGGAGGGGCTGGTGGAGCCGCGGCTGAGCTTTGCAGGTTTGTTGATGCGTTATGGCTTAGTGCACCGTGACAGGGATGAATACGGGAGGGCTTTTGACATGAGCGTTGGTTTGGTGTCCCGCATCTCTTCCTTAACCTATGGTGTGCTGATGTTAAAAGGTGATGCTCCCGTGGCGTCGCCACCGAGCAAGGCTGCGGTCGCCGGGGCAGGCGGAGCCGAGGAAGGGCCTCAGCCCCGGGCTCCAGGCAAGGAGTCTGCCGTGGTGGGGGTCGCCGGAGCTCGAGGGGGCCTCGATCTCTTGACGCGTCAGGTAGGGGTTTCCGGAATTGGTTTCCTCGAGCCCGCAGTGGTGGTTCCTTTAACGCGCGCTTTCCTTGTTTTGCTTTTCAGAATTCGTGCAGATGGTTAAGGGCTACGAAGTGAGAGATCTGGCCGCTCTGGCTGTGGAGTACGGCCGGAGGGTAAGCCGCTTTTCTTCGCCTCCGCGTGCTTGGTCGTAATTTGAGTTTGTAGTGGCTGTCCACTGATTGCGGCTTGTGGCCTCCGCAGAGCTGTGTTATAGGGCGCGTCCTTGGGGAAATGGAGGCTCAGCGTCAGGGGCGGGAGAAGCTGGAGGCGGACAGCCTTCGGGAGGAGGTTAGTTGCTTGGAGACCCTGAAGGGGCTGCTTAAGGTGTCGAATTTCGAGCTTGCTATGCAAAATACTCACCTGAAAGTTTCCTGCACGGAGATGGTCAACGAGATAGCGAAGCTAAAGGTGGAGCTGTGCAAGAGCGAGGAGGTTGTCGCCGGGCTCCGCGACTTGGTGGAGGCTGAGACAAGTCTCCGAGCCAAGGCCGAGGAGGATAGGAGGGGAGTCGCGGCGTCATTGGAGGAGCGGTCCCAGCAAGTTGCGGGCCTTGAAGCCTAAGTTTCGGGCGTAGAACATCCCGCCACCATACGAACATGGTATGGACGCGGGATATCAATGGGCTCCGCTCCGAGTTGGCCGGACATGCCAAGCAGATTGAGAGGCTTCGGGAACAGCTGGCCGACGCGAAGCGGCGCTCGGCTGATCGCGAGGCCGAGCTCCTGGCTCAGTGTCGCAAGGCGGAGTGTGCTTATGCGGCGGCCCTTGAGGAGTTCGGCTCCTGCCCCGCTCCGTCCCCCGCATCGGCTGACAGCCTGGCCTAGTTGGAGTGGCTCGAGCCTGAGTTCTAGTCGCTCCCATCGGTCTTTGAGGGTACCAGCGACTACGCAGCGGCCTTGACTGCAGAGACCGTGGGGGAGGCGCTGGAGAACGCCGGATGTGACCACCTCCCCAAGGTGGGCACAAAATCGATGGCCTTCCGCAGGGCCACCTTTGCGCGTTCTTCCGAAGCCGTGAAGGACCTGCGCTGAGCCTGCATCCGAGCCTGCATCCTGGCGCGTACAACGGCGCGCGCTCGGCTGGCGGAGGTACGTGCTTAGCTCTGGTCTGGTTCAAGCAGTCTCTTTTACGAATGGCGTCGCCTGAGTGGCGTGCTAAGACGTTGTTTGCTCGTGCGCAGATGAGGGCTAAGGCGGAGCTCGAAGAGGGCGAGATGGAGGCAGGAGACGAAGCTGAGGCCTCCGACGAGGAGAGCTCGGAGGACGGAGGGGAGGAGGCCCTGGGCTCCGCTGAGGGGGAGCTGGATCCTTCCCCAAGGGCTCCGAGCCGAGATCCGGGCCCGAGCTCTATGGGAGACGTGAGGGACTGAGCTTTTCTCTTTTGGGCATGTTAAGCCCTCGTTTTGCTTGTAAACTTTTGCCACAGCGATGTATTTAATTGGAAAGGCCCATGGGTGCGCAGGTTGCGCCAGATGACTTTGATGACGAGGTTATGCCTCTGCGTATGGAGAGGGATGGGATTATTGTTAGCGGCTACGCACTTTGGTACTTTGAGCGCTACTACCCGTACCGGGAGTTTCACCACTTCTGGGAATACGTTCGAGACCACTATGGTTGCGGTAGCCGTTGTGGTAGCCTAGTGTTTGATGGCTGGAGCGGGCCTCGCCTACAGTGCTCCCCGGCTCCGGGGGAGGCTAATGTGAAGGTGGAGCCCAAGGACTTTGCGGGCTGCGAGCTCTTTGCCTATGCCTGTGACGCGCCTGTGGGAGCTGCGCGGTTGCGCGGTCACGTTGTGGAGCTGTTTTGAGTCTTTCATGCTCTTGTAACCATTCTAAAGTATTTTAAGTAATTGATCTGCGTTCGTGTCTCTTGGATCTTGGGGTGCTGGGCCTCGGTGACAGCCCTCGACGTTTTTGCAAAAAAAACGCCACCCCCGCCTGGCTGTCAGCGAGGCCTGGGCTTCGTCGGGTAGGCTGAGCGCGGTGTCGCGCTGGGGCTTCGGCTTTTTGGAAAAACGCCACCCCCCCCCCCCCGCCTAAGCCCCGGGGGGACGCCCGCGCGTGCCCCTGCGGCGATTTTTTGTGCGAGGCTTGAGTGGGGGCTAAGGAGCGAGCGGCGGTCGGAGCTCGCTTGCGAGCGCATTGTGGCGGGGTCACGGGCGCACAGTGGCGGAGTCACGGGCGCACAGTGGCGGAGTCACGGGCGCACAGTGGCACTTGCTCGCCTATAAAAGGGGAGGGGAGCGCTGCGTGGTTCCGGGCGTTATTCTTGCGCTTATGGTGATGGTAGAGTTTTCCTTGAGGGTGTCAGTTCCCGGCCGTCCTCCCGACGCTCGGTGGTGTTCTTGAAGTCTTGGAGGACATGAGGATGCTCGCGATCCGTCAGGCAGTCGGAGGTTGCGGGATCGTGGCCTATCCTGACTCCGTGGCAGGGAGGCCACGACGCGACCGGGACCCTTGCTCCCTGGCGGAGGCAACTCAGGGGCGGGCAGTCACATGACTGCATGTGTTGGGAGACTCCCCCAGCTTTGCTCGGTCATGGTGCGAAGCCCCCGGCCCGCGCTTCCCCCCGGTTGCCCGGAAGCTATGAGAATGCTCGCGACGTGACGGCACAAGTCGGCCTTGCGAGCGTGGCGGGGATGTTGACACGGGTCTGTGTACGCACCGTCAGCGAGGCGGTGCGAAGTGTTTGTACTTTTTTATGCTCGTGTACGAGCTTAAATTTTTTGCCTGAATGGCTGGCTTTGTAAGAGGTGTTCTTAATATTGATTTTTCCGACACAATTAGTGTCATTTGCTTTTGGCCGATCCGTGCTTGCTGGGTGACTTAGTGGTTTGTAGGGTAGAAAGGGTGGCTCCGTGTGTTTTGCGCGGAGCCCCCTTGCCCGCCTTAGCGGGACTTTGAGAAAAAGGCGGCTTCGCGCGCTTTTCACGGAGCCACTTGCCCGCCTTAGCGGGACTTCGAGAGAGAGGCGGCTCCGCGCGCTTTTCGCGGAGCCCCTTCCCCGCCTTGGCGGGACTTCGAGAGAAAGGCGGCTCCGCGCGCTTTTCGCGGAGCCCCTTGCCCGCCTTGGCGGGACTTCGAGAGAAAGGCGGCTCCGCACGCTTTTCGCGGAGCCCCTTGCCCGCCTTAGCGGGACTTCGAGAGAAAGGCGGCTCCGCGCGCTTTTCACGGAGCCCCTTGCCCGCCTTGGCAGGACTTCGAGAGAAAGGCGGCTCCGCGCGCTTTTCGCGGAGCCCCTTGCCTGCCTTAGCGGGACTTCGAGATAAAGGTGGCTCCGCACGCTTTTCGCGGAGCCCCTTGCCCGCCTTGGCGGGACTTCGAGAGAAAGGCGGCTCCGCGCGCTTTTCGCGGAGCCCCATGCCCGCCTTCGCGGGACTTCGAGAGAAAGGCGGCTCCGCGCGCTTTTCACGGAGCCCCTTGCCCGCCTTAGCGGGACTTCGAGAGAAAGGCGGCTCCGCGCGCTTTTCACGGAGCCCCTTGCCCGCCTTAGTGGGACTTCGAGATACAGGTGGCTCCGCGCGCTTTTCGTGGAGCCCCTTGCCCGCCTTAGCGGGACTTTGAGAGAAAGGCGGCTCCGCGCGCTTTTCGCGGAGCCCCTTGCCCGCCTTGGCAGGACTTCGAGAGAAAGGCGGCTCCACGCGCTTTTGGCAGAGCCCCTTGCCCGCCTTGGCGGGACTTTGAGAGAAAGGCGGCTCCGCGCGCTTTTTGCGGAGCCCCTTGCCCGCCTTAGCGGGACTTCGAGATAAAGGTGGCTCCGTGCGCTTTTCGCGGAGCCCCTTGCCCGCCTTAGCGGGACTTTTGGGGGGGAGGGGGCTTATTTGGCCGCGCGCGCTCTGCGTGCGATGGCCAATGTGGCCCCGAGCCCTGTTGGGGGGCTCCGGGTTGATGATTGGCCTAGCGGCCTGTTCGACCCGGAGCCTCCCGTAGCGTGAGTCGGACGGCGAGGACAGTTGCACGTTTTGGTTCATTTCTGTTTTTCATGTGGGGAGATGATTACATGGGATGCGGGTTCCGCCTCGTTAAAAACCTCACCTCCGAAAGGAGTCTCCCCGTGAGGAAAAGAGTGCGGCCTGAGGAACGAAAGGGAAAGAGAAAGAAAAGCGAAATGCCTGGCCTCTTGCTTATAGTTCCGCAAGGTGCTTTACGGGCTTACAACACTGAGCCTTGTTGCGGAGGTGTACCCCCTTGTTAGGGGTAGAATTTCTTTAGGCTGTCGATGTTCCATGTGTGTGGGAGCTCGTTGCCTTCGCTGTCTGCAAGGTGGAAAGAGCCCGGCCTGGAGCTTTTGGTGACAATGAAGGGGCCTTCCCATTTCTCGTGTAACTTGCTAAGGTTTTCGTGGTTTGGCCTCAGCCTGAGAACGAGGTCTCCCGGTGTGATGTCTTTCGGCTTGACTTTTTTGTCGCGCCATCTTCGGGTTTCCTCCTGGTATTTTTCCAAGTTCTCGGCGGCTCTGAGCGTGTCCAGCTCCATCACGTCTTTTTCGGTAAGCGCGCTTGATTCGGCGGCTTCGCGATGGCTGACTCGGAGGCTCCCCAGCTTGAGCTCCTCGGGGGACATGGCCTCAGCTCCGAACAGGAGCCGGAATGGTGAGAAACCTGTGGCCCTCGACTCGGTGGAGTTGTGTGCCCAGAACAACCTCCCTGTCGGGCCGCATGCTGTCGAGCTGCACTCGCTTTGTATTCGAAGCCGGTGTGATGCTGATCTCGTCCCTGTCTTTGGGTGGTTCGCGCAAAGGTTCCTTCCTTTCCAGGAGATCTGCCAACGTGATGCTCCCTTTGATGGGGGCTTCGGCGATGGCCAGGTGGCGGACCGGCCTGCGTCCGGGGGCTGTGCCCCTCTCTATTGACTGAGCTCGTTTCTGATTCCCCTTCACGGAGATGACTGTGCAAGGTCCGGGCAGTTTCATGAGCAGGTAGGAGCTCCGGATGACGGCATCAAACTTGTTGATGGAGCCCCTGCCGAATATGGCCTTGTAGGGGTACAACATTTCCACTACATCGAATGTCACATCTTCGGTTCTTGGGTTGCGGAGGTCTCCCAGGGAGACAGGCAGAGTGATTTTACCCAGGGCTTTGACCGTGGTGCCTCCGAAGCCGATGAGCGGAATGCTGGCTGGCTGCAGTAGTCTTTGGTCTAGTTTCATCGAGTCGAAGGTATTTGGGAACAGAATGTCCGCGGAGCTGCCAGTGTCGACCAGTATGTCGTCCAGGACCCACCCCGCTACGTTGGCTTCTATCACCATGGCGTCCTCGTGGGGGTGGCAAGCTAGGTCCAGGTCGTCCTCGGTGAAGGAAATGGGGACGTGAGACCAGGCATCGCTGCTGATGGGCCCCCCACTGAACTGTACTGCGTGCACTCTCCTGAAATAGTCAGCTCTGGCTCTCTTGGTCTCAAACTCGCGGGAGGAGCCACCAGCAATGGGCATGACGAAGCCCCTGGTTGGGAAAGCCGCTGGTTGGCTTATAGTCTGAGCCGCGACTGGCTCCTGTTTAGGCGGGTGCGGGGGTGGGGGGAGTTCCTCCCCCACGATGCTCGCTGGTTGAGCCTGTGGCGAAGTGTGTCGGTGCCGAGCCGATCTGTTGGTATGGGATAGGCTGGGAGGTAGTCAGAGCCTGATGATACTGTCCCTGGCCCAGAGCTCTCCATTCTTGGCAGGGTGGATGGAAGGCCGTAGGGGGTTGCGGGTACTGTGTCTGCGGAGGTGCGGGATTGAAGGGGAGTTGCCAGTGTGGGCTCGGGCACGGATGTGCGGCCGCTTGCTCCAGTTGCTTTCTTTCCCACTCTATGCGTTCAAGGTTCCACGCTCTTTCTGGACACTTCATCGTGCCATGATCATCGTTTTCCATGTGGAAAGCGCCGAAAAACATTTTCTTGTCTTGAGGCCTCTGGTCTCTAGGAGCTCCGCCTCTATGGTTGTGCTTACTGCCTTTGCCCAGTCGGCCCTGCCCCTGTGGTGCGCTGTAAGGGCGGTCCTGGGGTCGGGATTGAGGGGGTGCGGGAGTTTCCCCCTGCTGGATATTGCAGACCCGCGTTTGCTGGTATTGCGCAGGTGGGTTCTGCTGGAACTGCTGCTTGGGCTGGTCCCAGTGCGGAGGCCCTTTGGGTTGGCCTCCGCCCGACTGTCTGTCTCTGCTGCGCTCTGCCACCCTCCAGCGGTGATCTTCATCTGACTTGCAGTACTTTTCTAGCTCGGCGTAGAGCTCAGTGAGGGTCTTGGGCTCCTTCCTGCAGAGGTGGCCAGCCGTGGGACCTGGGTTGAGTCCCGCGATGCACGCTTTGATGGCCTTGTCATCTGGGATGTGGGGTGCTTGGGCTTTGAGCTGCACAAACCTTCTGAAGTAGTCGACCAGGGGTTCTTTGTCCCTCTGCTTGCAGTTTTGCAGGTCCTTTTCTGTGACAGAGGCTTTTTGGAAACCCCGGAAGTTTTCGGTGAGCTTGTTCTTGAGGTTTTCCCAGCTGTAAATTGACAGAGGGGGCAGAAGGAAATACCAATTCAGGGCCGCACCCTTGCAGGATATTATCAGCGACTTCGCTAGCACTGTGTCGTCTCCCCCGGCCAAGGCTATGGCCGCCTCGTAGCTCATGAGGAACTTGCGGGGGTCATAGGATCCGTCGTACTTGGGTAGGGGCATTGGCTTGTATGCCTGGGGCCAAGGCATGGCCTGCAGCCCGCGCGAGAGCGGTGCTGAGTCGTCTACGGCTCCGGGTCTTGGGGTCACGTGGACCACGTGGGGCTGCCTCGAGGGTCCGGGTTTGGCGTGCGAACGACCAAGTGAGAGCGTGACCTCCGGGACGGGCGGTGGCTGCTCGACCCTCCCGCTCTGCATGGTGCGGAGCCCTTCTAGCTCAGTTTCCAAGTCCAGCAATTTTTGCTTGGCCTCCGCCAGCATTCTGGCCTTTCTCTCCTTTTCAGCCTGCTGATGCGTTTCGAAGCTGATCTTGTCCCTAGCCTCGGAAGCCCTCTTGAGCTTGGCGAGGACCTCCGCCAGTTCCCGCGTTATGGGGTCGTGATCCTCGGCTGCCTGGGCCGGTATTGCGGTCTCGGGAATCGGAGCCCCCTCGTTTCGGGTTCCCCTGGTTTCTGACCTGGTTCGGGGGTTCCCTGTTTTCCTGGTCCAGGGGTGGACCTCATCATCTGAGTTGTACAGGGCGAGCTGGGCGTCCGCCTCCTGCGGAGCCCCCTGGGCTTCGGCTGTAGAGGTCGACGGGGCGGTTGGCCTCTTTTCTTTGGGACTACCATGGTTCTCGTGGATCTTACTTCGTGCCAAGCACAAACGGTGGACGCCAAATGTTGGGTCTAGGGTTCGTGGGCCCCCTAGAAGTCCAGACAAAGCGGAGAGCAATGGACAAAACTAGACGCCAAGGGGTCCTTGTATTCATCCAAAATGCCAACCCTTTTACACGCGGTAGAAGGCGCCTTTTATACCCCCTCCGCTTCGCCCTGGAAGGACGGTTATGCCCCTAGTTTACATTACAACTTCATAGGCACGCAGGCTATCTTCGTACATTTACCGCCGGGTTCAACCACCCCGGCAAATCCAACTTGTATACCTACAGCGCTGCCATGTCTGGTCAGCGTACCTAAGGTGCCTTCTCGAAAACCCGCCTCTGATGCCGTCCGCCTCACGTCTCTGGAGCGGCTCTGGCGGGGTGCCTGGCCTTCGTTCCGATCGACCGTCGCAGCCCCGATCTGGGGTCCCTGACCGGTCGCCCCTCGGAGCCTTCTTCTGGAGGCCCGTAGCCCCGGCCGTTCGCTGGGCTTCGCTGGGGCCCTGGGCGGAGCCTCGCTCCCGGGCTGCGGCCGTCCCGGGGCTTCGATACCTGAAATAGAAACAGGGTTAGTGGTCCGCGGTCCTGGTTGCTTGCCGGGCTTCGCTGGGGGCTTGGTCGGAGCCATGCCTCCAGGCTGCAGCCGTCCTGGGGCTTCGATGCCTGAAAGGAAAACCGGGTTAGCCGCCGCGGAGCCGCCGTCAGGGGCTCCACGCTTCTCGTGGGGAATGCTCTTAGGGCATCGCCGGGCCCTCCAGAGGGCTCGAGGTGGGTTTTGTTTTGGCGGTCCCCAACACAATTGATGTGATGCATCTGACGAAGAATCTTTGTGTGAACTTGATCAGCTTCCTTGGTACTTATGGGAAGCCAAGAGATACACTAGAAGCACGGCAGGAACTTAAACGTTTGAATCTACGGAATGATCTACATCCAGAAAACAGAGACAAAGGACGCAAGTACCTGTGTCCCGCTAGCTTCACTCTCAGCAAAGAGGAGAAGGCAAGTATGTTTGAATGCTTGAACAGTATCAAGGTCCCGTCAGGCTATTCCTCCAATATTAAAGGAATAATTAACATAAAAGATAAAATGTTCTTAAACCTCAAGTCTCACGACTGTCATGTGTTGATGACCCAACTTCTTCCCGTCATATTGAGGGGTGTGCTACCAGTTAATGTGCGGAAAGCGATTATGAAGCTATGTGCATTCCTTAATGCAATTTCTCAGAAGGTGATCAATCCTGAAGATTTGGATAGGCGACAGAACAACGTGGTCCAATGTCTTGTCAGCTTTGAGATGATATTTCCACCATCATTCTTTAATATTATGACACATCTATTGGTTCACGTCGTCAAAGAGATTTGTATACTGGGCCCGGTATTTCTTCATAACATGTTCTCTTTTGAGAGATACTTTGTTGTTCTGAAGAAGTATGTACGTAGTCGTGCTCGTCCAGAAGGATGCATTGCTAAGGGATACAAAACAGAGGAGGTGATTGAATTCTGTGTTGACTTTATCGAAGACCTCAAGCCGATTGGGTTGCCTGAATCACATCATGAGGGGAGACTTGGTGGAAAGGGCACACTAGGAAGAAAGACGATGGTAATCAGAGACATGCTGACATTTCGTAAAGCACATCTCACAATTCTACAACAGTCAGCCTTAGTTGCTCCATACATCGAGAAGCACATGAAGATTCTGTATGAAGAAAATCTAGGAAAGACTGCGACATTTATTCAATGTCAACACAATAGTAGTTTCGCAGATTGGTTGCGAGAACATCTGATGGCTGTTGTGGGTACTGATGCGCAACTAGCCTTTCTAGCTAGGGGTCCATCGACCACGATCTTAAAATTTCAAGGCTACGGCATAAATGGGTATACATTTTATACAAGAGCCCAAGACAAGAAGAGCACCAACCAAAATAGTGGTGTCTGGATCGATGCGACCGACAGCAATGGCAATAAGAACTCATACTATGGTGTCATAGAGGAGATATGGAAACTGTAATATGGACCTTTAAAGATTCCACTGTTTAAGTGTCAATGGGTGAAACTGACTGCAGGAGGAGTTACAACTGATGAGTATGGGATGACTATAGTGGACCTAAACAAGATTGGGTTTCTAGACGAGCCGTTCGTCCTAGCCAAAGATGTGACACAAGTTTTTTATATAAAAGACATGGCTAGCAAGCCAAATAAAGGGACGAGCAAGCAATCGGACCCATCAAAAGACGAGCCAAAGCGTCATATAGTTCTTCTTGGAAAAAGAAAAATCATAGGAGTTGAGGATAAGGCAGATGAAGATTATGATATGCTCGACGGTCGACCTCCATTCTCGGTGGCTGCTGACCCAACCATCCTGTTAGCAGCAGAGGAGACACCCTATCTACATCGCGATCACAATCAAGGGACATTTGTGAGGAGAAAGTTTGTTAGTGTTCAAGTAAACAATGATGTTGTATAAGTTAATTGCACTATGATGAAAACTGTAATATTTCAACTATTTTTTCTCTTTCATTTCATATATAACAAATATATTAATTTTTTATATATTAATTGCACTATGACGTGGCTAATAATGTTTTAGTTATAATCTAAATAAGTAAAACTAACTATAACCTAAATAAATAAGACCAAGTATAACCTAAATATATAAGACTAAGTATAAATTAAATAAATAAGACTAAACATTTAGATGTAACATTATTTAGCACCGGGTATTTGCAAAACCCGGTGCTATATATAAAATTGCGCCAAAAAAGTGGCGCCAAACGGAACTGGGGCACCTTTAGCACCGGGCGGATCTAAGACCCGGTGCTAAAGGTCCCCAGTTTCGTTTGGCGCCCAGGCGGCTGACATTTAGCACCGGGCCTAGGCTGCGCCCGGTGCTAATCCTAAACCTTTAGCACAGGGTCTTGGCTGCGTCCGGTGCTAAAGGACCTTTAGCTCCGGGCCATGGCTGCGCCCGGTGCTAAACGTCCGCCCTACATATAGTCAACACTTAGAAAATTTTCGCATCTCGCCGTCTTCGTCTTCTCCACTCCCCACTTCGACTCCCCGCCGACCCTCGCGGACCCCGCCGCGGTCGTCCCCAAGCGCCACCGCGCCGCCGTCATCGTCTCCAAGCGCCGCCGTCGTCCCCAAGCGCCACCGCGCCGCCGTCGTCCCCCATCGCCGTCGCGTCTCCCCAAGCGCCGCCGTCGTCCCCAAGCTGGACCTCCACCCCCGGCGCCGCCCCTCCACCGACGCCCGGCCTCCACCCCAACGACGCCCCCGCTCGCCGCCGCCGCCGGAAGCGCCGCCGCCCCCGACGCGCCCGGCCGCCACCCGCGCGCCGTTCAGCCGACCCGGACGCGCCGCCGCCCTCCATCAGAAGTCACCGCAGAAGTACACGCGCATTTTCATAAGAAGAAAGAGTCTGAGAAAGAGTTCGTGGTTGACCCGGTCAAGGCGGCGAGGTTCTTACAAAATTTGACCATGGCAGAACAGAAAAAAGCCAAAATATCTTACTACGACCGCTCATTAATAAAATCTTTTTAGAAAAGGAAGAGAGCTGAGCAGGCTGAGCGGTTGGTATCGCCTAAGTCTAAAGAAGCCGGCATCGCCTAAGTCAAAAGTGAAGCCGGCATCGCCTAAGTCTAAAGTGAAGCCGGTAACGCATAAGTCAAAACGTTCTACTATTCCTCAGCTCGGCGAACAACCTCAGCAAGGATTGACTCAGTTGCCAGATGCACACGAACTGATGCTCTAACGCCAAATGGAAGAGACAGGTCTCAGTAGAGCGGTCCTCACTGGCCAAGAATCCCCGCCCAAAGCTAAAGTGACTAAGTGACATTTTGAGCTTGGCAAGTCTTTCGTCCCGCCAGATGATGTGAAAAGGCTACAAACAAAGATGTATTTTTTCCATGGATGGTACATGGTTCAAGCGTCGAAAGGACGAGACACCGTCCCGCCAGATGATGTGAAAAAGCTACAAACAAAGATGTATTTCTTCCATGGATGGTACATGGTTCAAGCGTCGAAAGGACGAGACATGTTCGGGTGTCGCGTGAAGGATGAGGATTTTTTCAATGGAGAAGAAACGATTTGGTTGGAGTTTAAAGATATCTACGAAATCTACCAACGAGACGCCCTGGACATGTCTTTGATTCAAACCTGGGTTTTGTAAGTGATTTCTTCTAACAATTTCTTTATTGTCATTTAAAAAACTCTATGAGTGACGGCACTACTTTGTTGCTTATTATGTAGAATGCAGATTCAAAGATGTCGGAGGGAGCGTATTTTTTATGTTGGTTTCATGGACCCGTTAAAGGTAAACCAAGACATGATTTATAAAGATCCAGAGGCGACATATCAGAACTTATTCAAGTATGTGGATAAGCAAAATTTTATGGACTCCATACTATTGCCATACCACTACGGGTGAGTGCTAACACTTATATTATCTCATTTTATTTTCTTAATTTCTTAATTTCTTTAAATTATCTCATTATGCTAAAACACTTATACATATGTATGTAGTTACCACTAGGTGCTCATAGTACTGAATCCTGATAGAGGTGTGGTGAACGTCTTCGATTCGTTGAGGAAACCACAAGAAGAGATGTTTACGAGGTCGTATATATAAGTAAATTTCAACAATTCAAATTTTTCTATATACTTACATTATTGACTTATTTTATTTGAACTCAAATTTGAGACTAACCACATGATTATGTAATTGCAGGATGTGGAACGAGATTCGTGAAAAGCACCCCGGTATTGGATATGAAAAGCTCGTATGGAATACTAAATTCCCGGTACGCATGCAATTTGTACATATACGTCTTTGCTAATCAACTTAAAAAATTATCTTTAACTTTGTTTTCGCCAACAGTGTCATCAACAAGGGCTGGGCAATAATTTATGCGGATACTACGTTTGCGAGTACATGCATAGCTGGATTAAAAATATATATACTAACCATGATATTATGGTACGCAATATCTATTTACAAGTTTCTAATTCAACTTCACCATTATTATACTTTAATTTTAATTGTTTGCAATTCGTAGATGATGTCCATCTCTAGTAAAAGCCTAGAGCAGCATAAGATAGACGCAGTTGCAGAACAACTCGTTGGATTTATTTGGGACGAGATCATCAATGTGAATGGAGAATTTCATTATGATGATGCATGGGACAATACAGACACCTCAAGTCTTCGTTCCTCCATCGCTGGTCCTAGATCCTCTGCTCGTCCTAGTTCATCATCAGCTCGTCCAAGTGCAGGATCGTAATTTATGGATACTAAGTTAGAAAACTTAACTCTTTTAGCACTATGAGATGATGTAACTCTTTTGGCACTAAGATATGTAATATATGTCTTTTTTATGCTTATACGAGCCTTATACAAATACTAGTGCAGTGTAGTACGACATCCGTATTAGAACAAATACGTAGGCGAAATACGTATACAAACAAATAAATATGAAGGCTGGCAAAGGGAAAATTATATGGTCCCCCTTTAGTACCGGTTCTAGCCACAAACCAGTGCTAAAGGGGCTCGCACAGGGGCATGTGCGCGGCCCCTTTTAGCACCGGTTGGTTTCAAGACCCGGTGCTAAAGGGGGCCAATGACCCGGTGCTAAAGGGGTTTCCTAACCGGTGCGGATGCCTCATTCTCTTCTAGTGATGGCCTGGCTGTGGGTCCGACAAACCGCATGTGGGGAGGGGGGGGGGGACCACGCCCGGCCGAGTGCACATGGTAGTAGTAGGGGTGTTAGGGTCTTTTTAGTTTGTGTTGGTCGCTGTGTTTTTTGTCCGGCGACTAATAAATGGAGACAGAAGGAGTATTTGGCTGCAGAGATGTTTATACATTTTTTGTTATTTCAAAAGATGACAAGAAGTCATGCTATCTGATAACGTTACCGCAGAGTTACCGAACAAAAAGGATAATCAGTTAATCACCAAATACACGGCCAATTCCTTTTTTTTTTAACAAACCCGATTATATTAAAAAGAAGAATATGTCTAATAGGCACAATACAACCAGAAACAACACCAACATCGCTCAAGCACTACTCAAACTCAACTCTGGCTAACATAGCATCAACTAAACTCTGCCGTATTGGGTCATCAACATAACTAAACTTCGTTTGGTCGGATTGGGTCATTAACACAAGCCTCCACAAACTCTTTACAGTCCGATTGAGACGTCGACACGAGCGTCCACAAACTCTTTACGGTCGCCCATCGAGTCATGCCGAACACCAGGGGAGCAAGGAGTAACTAACATGCCAAGGAGAGAAACTTCCATAATGACACCTCCAGGGAGGAGCGCGACGTATTAGCGCCGTCGTCGCCCGTCCAAACGGACCGGGATTTCAACCACAAGAAACTCCGCCCTTGGAGCCAAAGCACGTCGATTGTCGAACCTAGACGTTGGCCGCTGGTGATGAGACGCGGGCGTCCCCGCCATCACCATGCTACACGACAGAGCGCGATGAGTGTCCTCACCATGCTTGTCGTAGGCAGCAACACCACGGGTGCCACGGTTGTCCCCATCGCTCCCGCCGTGCTATTGCCACCAATGTACAAGGCCAACCAGCGAAGAAGAAGTCGCCAGCCGCGCCAGCCTCATGAGCAAGGCCGCCGCAGTCGCGCGTCCTGTGCGCCTCACCCCCACTGCCCCCACGGTCGAAGCTCCCGCCACCTCTTCGTGCGGCCGTCTCCTCGCTCGCGCGACCGCCGCCGATTCCATGCCCCCGCCAGATCCGCATCAGCGCCTGCGCATGGCCACCACAGGACCCACACGCCTCCCGCGCCCTTGCTTGGCCACTGCCAGGGGTCCTCGCTGCCCCGCCCGTCACCTCCTAGATCTACTCGGGTGAAGCCACGACGAGCCAAGAGAGCCCCGCCACCGTCGCCCCAGCAGGCACGCAGGCTTCCGGTGCCCTGCTCTGGCCGCAGCGAGGCGTGGGTGTGGGAAGGGGCGGCGGCGGCTAGGTTTTGTGGTGCCGCCCGTGTCGCCTGTGGGAGGAGGGCGATGCACGGGCTGTTGACTTCGTTGTTTTTTCGCTTCTTACACAGCCAATTGCACTACAGTCTCATTCCATTTTGCGTTTACATTAGCAATGTACTCCCTCGATCCTATAAAAAGTTCAATTCAAACTTTTTTTTGGACATATTAGTGATAGCGTCAAAAGACTCTCATGCCCTCATTTATTTGCCATATTGAGTTAGTTTTGGCATGCAAATCAAATCCCATCACTTAATTAGGAAGGTAGTTAAGATCCAAATGCGTCAAAAGATTCTTTGTGGATTTTTTTTTTCAAATGCTAGGATTGTACTTTTTATAGGACGGAGGGAGTATGAACCAAATATTACCGTATATATTAGCTTGAGTCTGTTGTAGTTTGTCGCAACAAGGAGATAGATAAGGAACAATTCGGAATCCCAAGTTTGTAGGCACGCGCACCGAGCGCTGCTGGCTCCCACATGGTGGGACCCATGTCATTCTTATCCTCTCCTCCTTTCCCACTGCACAGGGAGTGCTCTCTCTCTCCTCTTTCTACCGCCGCGTGCCCGACACGTCAACGAAATGGAGCCCCGCCACCGTGCCCCATGCCCCGAAGGCATGGAGCCTCCCACCTCCGTGCGCCGCACAACCGTCCCGTGGCCCCTGACCCGCTGCGCTCGACGGGAGCGGCGGCGGGATGGCATGCGTGCGCCCCCCGCAAGGGTCGGCGCAGAGGCTGTGGTGGCTCCTGGCCGGCGAGGCGCCACCTCGTCAGAGAGGAGGGTGCCGACAACCAGGTGCTTTTTTATTTTTTTCTTCTTTTTTTCTTTTCTGGGACAAAACAAAAAAAACTTTGTTGCAAAAAAATCTGTTGCAAAAGTTTTGCTCGAGTATTTTTTTCCTTCAATTTTTGCTTCAAAATTTTGTTGTCAAAACCTTTTTTTTCAAAACATTTTCTCTTGATATTTTCATGCTAAAGTTGTACTCAAACATTTTTTTTCTCCAAATTATTGTGTTGTCAAAATTTTTATTCAAAAATTTCTTTTGCTGTCAAAGTTTTCTCTTCAAAGTCTTGTTGCATTTTTTTCTGAACAGATTTTTTATGTGAGGCAGCCATGCATGCGGGGGACCACAAGTGGGTACGAGGGGAAGCTGCGCGCTGCAGGTGAGAGCGGGCGCACAAATTAGCAACCCCCGGAACTAATCCTGCCAATGGGACCTTGAACTTCGGTGGGCTGCTGTCACAGTATATTAACGAAGGCACTCGTTCCTATAGGGTCCTTTACTATGCTTCTGCACTCTGCAGTCCCTCTGATAATTCACATGGTAATCAGAGCCAACCAAAACCAAATCAGTACGTAGTGGTCATTTCTCAAAGCAAGTATTATGGGTTCTAGTCAGCAGGCTAAATGGTTGTCCATGTCAAAAAAAATCCAGTTGGAAGAAAGAGGAAGGAAGAGAGAGAAGAGGGCGGGCGACTATTTCGGCGCCAGCTGGTCACAGGAGTAGCAGCCCACCCGAGGAGCTCACATGCTTTGCTTGGAGGCCAACATGATGCTAAATTAGTTAAATATTCCTCAACCGCTCAATCCTTATGCTCCTTAGGCCTCCTCCAAAGGTTACTAGCTCACACATCTAAGAGCTAGCATAAGAGATAGGTCATCCAACAATACGAGTCAAATGGTAGCTCTTATGTCTAGGAGACCCCACACATCACTCTCACATAATATGGGGATGTGTGCATGAGGCTATCTCTTAAACAAGAGATAGCTCTTCATCATCTCTCTTCCACATAGGCAAAAGGCTGATATGGCACACTTATGAGCTATCTGAGTTGGCATCATTGGAGAAGGCCTTATACTAGCTTGTTTTACTGCTAGCTCAAGCTCAAGATGACGTAGAAACTCCGTTTCGTCGGCAGCCGGCGTTCTTATTAATCTTGCTCTCAAGGGGAAATATCTCCTGACAACCCACATGCACGTCTTCCATGGCATGCTTCAAAAGTGGAGCGCATCCTCGTTGGGAGCTGAAACACGATCACGCGACAGCGCACGAGGAGCTAGGCAGCGATAAAGCAATTGTTGACGGCCATTACAATCCAGTTTTGACCGTCAACAATTCGATGAAATAAGGATGATCATACCATGTTCCATGCATAAAAGTGTTTATACTAACAAATTCCATAAGTTTTGGATGAGTTATGGCTGCAGGATGAAACAGATGAAACAGGGGCCAAACCTGGCACAGAGCCAGGCCGGCCGGCCTAGCCCAGGCCGACCGGCCTCCCCTGGCCAGGTCTGGCCACGTCACTGATCCACAAGCTCAAGCAAATACCCAGGATGATCAAGCACCATGCAATCAACGTCGGTTTAAACCAAGGACCTGAAAGGCCTAGAGTGCAAGATACATGGATTAGAGCGCCCACAACATCGGATTCTTGGACAACCTCAACTGAACGCAACCGCTACCGACCTCAGGAAGGAATCTGGAGCGTCCACGATGAAGGCGGTGGCCAGGGGCGCCAGGTGTAGGCCGATCGGCCTACACCAGGCCGGCCGGCCTGCTGCTGCCTCTTCACGTGACCATCTTTCGCGTAGAGGTTAAGCAGGCTGGTGGCGTGATAGTTACGAGTGCTACCGACCCTGGGAGGCTATAAAACGCTTCCCTCTCTTCCATCCAAGACACACACCACACTTCTCAAGTCTTTTCTTTGTATCTTTTCCATTTCTTAGATTAGGATTAGAGTTGGGAGTAGAGTCGAGTCGAGCTTCGCTCGGATCTTCGGAGTTCTGGTAAAGTTCTTGTATCCTTTTCTTCTTTTGAAGAGTTTATCATAACAATACTATCTTATTTAGAGATTAAGTTATTTTTCATATTTATCTCTTGCTCTTTCTTAGAGTAAAGTTCTTAGCTCTTTTCAGAGTGAAGTTTTATCCTCCTTTAGTTTTAGTTTAGAGTTTAGTTTTAGCTCTACCGGGCTTTATCTCGTGGGTTTGCTCGCCTTGATCGGGCCGTAAGACGCCTTAGGGAAGACGGGGATTTCTCTTGATAGGCCTCAGGAGAAATCTTAATCTTCGAGTGCAGACGTGGTGTCTGGCTTGTTGATTAACTAGGAAGTGTGTTGCACCCCACGGAACTGCAATGGTAGGCGGCAGGTGGTGACAGCCCTGTCCGTCCTTCGTAGTCCACCACATTCCGGTGTATTCATAACAGTAGTGCTGAGCCCGGAGAACCCCTTCTCTCACCCCGTTCTGAGGTTCTCCCGTTCTAGCCGTCGAAGCGAGCTCTATCCCCGGTATCTAAGCTAGAGTCTAGGCTAAGGCTAGAGTGTCTTTTGCTCTGAATTAGGAAGTATCTAAGTCCGGTCTCTTCCAACATCTTTCCTTTTCTATAGACATAGGAGCTTCTGTGTGTCGCTGGTCTTTCAGACCTTCTATCCGGTCATTCACTTGACCATTATCGCTCAAACCTAGAGTTTGTACCCTTGGGTTTTTGGCTTGATATTTCTGGCAAGATTTATCATATCATTCTTCAATACACTTTAACCATCTGCTTCCCTACGAAAATATAAATACGATACCCTGGGATAACTCCCGAGGTGAAGTGCTACAACGAGATATATTCTGTGCGCTTGCAGAATCCGTTTTGCATACAACGACATATATCTTCGCGCTCTTGAGCATTGCTAAAAACGTGACGCTAAGGAGTGCCAACAAGCATTTCTGGCGCCGTTGCCGGGAAGCAATTGGCTAAAGTTATTGTTGAATTATTTGATAATCTTTACAGATTTACCAAACCACTAACCCTAGTGACCTCACCACTGCAACATTCGTCTATTTTTGATGTGTTTGCAGGGTAGTGCATGACTGGTTTCAACCTACCGTCAAACTTTGATCCAAATCCAGAACGCATTGGAAGAGTAGTGCGCAAAAGAGTCGTACCTCCTCAGATTTCACTCAGCTCAAGCAACATTCTCGAGTCGTCATCCGACTTCGAGTTCGAGCCAGACACAGGTTCGTCGTATTCTTCGGCCCCAGAATCACCAGAGATGGCTCAGCCAAAGTTCTCAGCCCCGTCAAGCAGCAACTTTCCGGGACTGTCGAACGCACTGAAAGGGGGATTTGAGCTAAGGTCTGGCCTAATCAACATGGTCCAGGCCAGTCCTTTCTGCGGAAAGGCAATTGAGGATGCCAACGCTCACCTTCGGAATTTTCTGGAGGTGTGTAGCACTATCAACCCCAATGGCACGCCGATCAACAATATCCGCTTACACCTCTTCCCATTTTCTTTACTTGGGGAAGCCAAGGAGTGGTTCTATGCCAACAAAGCATCCTTTGAACGAAACTGACAGACATGCGCCGACGCATTTCTGACCAAGTATTTTCCAGTGGGCAAGACCAACGCCCTCCGAGGGAAAATCACTAGCTTTCAGCAGCTAGACGGACAGTCAGTCCCAGAAGCTTGGGAGCGACTGCAAGAGTACATTGCAGCCTGCCCCCACCATGGTGTGGAAGAGTGCTTGATCACTCAAAACTTCTTCCATAGCCTGAGCCGCCTATCGCAAGAGCACTTGGATGCAGCTGGGGGAGGAGCTTTCCTCTCGCTAGATGTAGACGCTGCGAAGGCACTCATTGAGAAAATATCCTCTCACCAAAGTTGGGTGGGAGAGAGACAAGCTCCCCACACCAAGGGAGTACACCAGATTGACTCCGTCGACATGCTGACCGCTAAGATGGACCTTCTCTTGAAGAAGATTGAATCTTCCGGAAAGGAGATGAGTCAGATTGTGGAAGACCGAATCACATGTGAAACATGTGGAGAAACAGGACACTCGGGCACTTGCTGCCCGATGACACAAGAGGAAGCCTGCTTAATTGGAAACAACAACAATTCAGGCTTCCGTCCTCAACAAGGTTGGAATTCCGAGCCTAATTTCCCCTTCGGCCAACAGCAAGGTAATGGCTCTAATAACGATTTTCAACCGTCGTTAAAGGACATCTGGTACGGCCAAAAACAAATTAACGATAGCATTAGCAAGAAATTTCTTGCTAATGATAAAGTTATGGAGTCGATGGCCTCCCAGATAGAAGCTTTCAATACTGTCGTTAAAAACCAGCTGAGCTTCAACAAAATGATTGAAACTCAAGTAGCTCAGCTGGCCGCATCTTGTCCTAACCCAAATGCGAGAAAGCTACCCGGGCAACCGGAGGTTCCTTGCAAGGAAAATGTTAGTGCGGTGACCACGCGGACTGGCAAGTCCACGCGAGATCCACACAATCCTCAAGATGCAGGTACCCGACAGAAGGAAGCTAGCAACACCAAGCCAGCCGCCGAAGAGGAAGACGACGAGGAATCCATCCCTGTCTTGAAGGAGGGGAACGAGGCACCGAAGGCCTCAAGCGACAGCGAGATCCCACTTTCCTCCCATTCCCAGAACGGAGGAGAAGACCCGTGGCCGACGAACAATTTGACAAGTTCGTCGAGGTAATCAAGAAGGTATACATCAATATGCCACTTCTTGATGCTTTGCAGGTACTGACGTATGCCAAGTATATCAAAGACATACTTAGCAACAAGAGGACTCTACCCACAAGGGAGATGGTACAGCTGACTGAGGAATGCAGCTATGCCATACTCGGTCCCCGCCTCAAGAAGAAGAAAGATCCTGGTTGTCCCACAATCTCATGCTCAATTGGAGGCCATGATTTCGACAATGCCCTATGTGACTTGGGGGCGAGCGTATTTTTCGACCACCTTAAGCATATTTCGCTTGTCTCTACACCCATGTGTTTGCAGCTAGCGGATCAATCGATCCGCTACCCACGCGGAGTCACGGAAAATGTCCCAGTCAAGATCAGGGATTTCTTCGTCCCTGTGGATTTCATCGTCCTTGACATGGAAGATGGAGCCAAGAATTCTCTCATTCTCGGGAGACCATTCTTGAGTACCGCGAATGCAAACATCGACGTGGGAAAAGGGACTATTCAACTTAGGATCAACAGAGAAACCGAGAATTTCTCCTTCCGTCCTAAAGAGACCCCTGAACAGGTCAATATGGTCAGAGAAATCACACCTAGAAATCTCAGGATGCCAACCATAGAAACACTCATGAAAATGGTGGAAGCCCTCGCTGCCAAGGAAAAGAAAAGACATGACCGCTATCATGCGCGGCGAAGGATATCAAGAGCCAAAGTACTGGAAGAGCAAGCAAAGCGCGACAAGGAAGTTGAAACCAAGCCCCGTCCAAACCGAAAGGAATGGCGGGTGAACTCGCATTCATATTTTACTTATGCATCACTTCGCATATATAAAAAAAATTCGGCCAAATTTCAGGCCGGTCGGCCCCACCTAGGCCGGCCGGCCCCACTTGTCATCTTCTATGGCCAGATCAAAGCAACAAGGAACAAGCACATGTGAGTTGGCACGACACAAAAGGATGGAGGAAAATGGGCAGCACACCAGGCCGAACGGCTCCATACAGGCCGGCCGGCCTCTCTCCACCGTCGCCGTCCCATCCTCACCTACCAGCAGCACCAGGAGCAGTGGAGTGACCACCGACGCACGGGATGGGCACGACTGGCGCCATGTGCAGGCCGAACGGCCTGCTCCAGGCCGGCCGGTCGGCCTCCCCCTGCCGCGCCTCTATAAAAGGCAACGCCCAGCTCAGGAGCAACTCACCCCAAGCACAGGTATGCAAGCATCCTGAGCACTTCCCTTCTCCCTCGCTCCGAATTTCGAAAATCTTTAAGTAAGCTTAGAGCTTAAGCCACAAGAAAATTCTACTAAAATCCATTCTTGAGTTCTTGTGAGAACAAACCCCTGCCGGTTGAACGAGAATGTTTGTGGTGGTTCTTACCCCGCAAGAACGACTAACCGAGTTGTGGTGATTAATCTCCCACAAGAACGCCTAACTTCTGACTGTCTAACCCCTGATTTCCTTCAGGTATTGTGAGACTAACCTTTTGCAGGAATCATGTGGACAAAGGCACGTCAGACGGCACGTGGAGTCGTGACCAAGCTCAGCTCCTCGAACTCCCGCCTCTCTCAGGGATCATCCGCTTCCAGGGACACTATGTCTGTCGACTCAACTCGACAACACACAGAGTCCCAGGAGGAGGAAGTGCCTCGGAACAGGCTCCGCATCCGAATCATGACTCGGATCGAGCATATCGTTGATCGGACCAAAGGGGAGAGAACGGTGCTGGCTAAGCTCCAGGACCGCTACTACACGCATGACAAGTACTTCGACCCCATGCTGCTGATCAGGACCGGTCTCGGAGGAGACATGGAACGTGCTTTCAACAACGCCGGATGGCAAAACTTCTACCCCGTCTCGAAAACAGGTTCACACTTCCTAACTATGGAGTTTTTGATGAGTTTGAAAGTCGAAGTTCTTCCCAATGAGACAAATATTTGCTTTCAATTTTTCAACGAGGATTTTACTCTGACCCCGAAGCAACTCAGTGAGGCTCTTGGTTTCAACAAGAGATGCATCATTGATGCCAACCTGCTGGTGACTAACCACCGGTACAACCGTGCCGCATGGTGGGATAGCATCACAGGCGAGCCATCCTCGGGGAAAAATAGCATCACTGCCATCCAGAACCCCACTCTTCATTTCTGGCAAAGTGGATTGCTATGGTGGTTCACCCACGAGCTGATTTGCGCCTTTGCCTTTTATCTGATTTACAGTGCCTGTATGCCATGGTCAAGAAAATTCGTTTCTCGCCTGTCATGAGCATGCTTGACGACTGGCAGAGGTTAGTCACTGGCCGAGCCACGATTGACATAACCTCGCTAGTCACCCGCATTGCCACTCACGTTGGTGCTTTGCAGGGCGCTCAAGTCACGTTCCTTCCTGTTACACAAGAGTATCAGGCTTGCATTGGTTTAGACCATTTTATCCAGGGTCACTTGTTGCGCGAGGGCCCTGGCAATACTCTTTTCATGTGCTATCCAGGTTTCGTCGACGAAGTCGAGCTTCCATGCCCGGCTTTGTCGCTGAGATCAGCGAAAAGTCTAACCATGCAGCTCAGAAGGAAGGAACCCGCTCGCCACAGTGTTGCAGGCCCTGTGACATGTGGCAGGCGGACCAAGCATGACAGTGAAGCCGGAACGTCTACCGCACCTCAGCCTGGGTACCAGCAGTAGCAGCAGCCCGAGTACCACTACCAGCAGCAGCCCGAGTACGACTACCACCAGCAGCCGACGGAGAATCCCACTGCCCACATGACCTTCGAGGAAGCTTTCGACTACCATCAAGGAACGGCAGGATACGACCCGCAGGTCAGACCATCCGCCTCTGCCAGGTATGATTACGAGATCCTGGTCTCACGAGGGATCGCTGATCTGAGTACCAGGTTGGAAACGATGACTCTGCAATAGCAGTAGCTCAGAGATGAAGTTGCACACAACACCGACCTCACGCAGCAGAACTGGGGGATGACCACATCCCTCCAGACCGACATGCACGGCTTCTTCGACTACATGCACTACGACCCCAACCAGTATTACCAGTGAGCTTCAGCGAAGCTTGGGGGAGTCTTAGGTATGTTCGAACGTGCCGTACCTTGCCTTGCGTTGCCGTACCTTGCCTTGCCTTGATATAATAATAATAATTAAAAAACAAAAACAATGTTGAATAAAAAGCTCCTTATGTTTGGAATATGCTTGATAACCTTGGAATGATGAATAGTTGCTCAGTTTATGCCCTTTAAGTGCCTCATGCTTAATCCCTTACTTTCCAAGTATTTGAGTTTGTTGGCATTTAAGGATCCACCATATTTATCTGTGGAAGGAGAGCACCGGTTCATTATTTAAGTTGTTGTGAGTTTTGATATGGTTTGTTTTGAGGTATAACTGCATGCCTAGTAAGGAACCTCTCGGAAGTTTTTATAAAATATTACTTGGTGAATCTTCCCCGATGGTTTAAATGTCCTATCCAGAGCCTAAACAGTTATATATCTCATGAACTACCATATGCTATCTTGAGTTGCTTTGAGTCTTGTCGAATGGAGAAGTCCACTTGCAGACGGCACTTGTTATTTACCGGTCTTTCCATCCACCTCAGCCTCAAAATGTCCGACTAGTCAAAATCCCGCTCCGGGGTTGACATCCACCGTCGATGACATATACTCACCTCACCACAAAGCTCACCCCAAAGGTCCTCAATCACTCCATACAAAGTTGAATTCCTCTCTGTTACCAAAGTAAGATAAGAGATGTATTCGAAAAAAAGGGTTGGAGACAATGCTCCATTCGAAAAAAAGGAAAAAAAAGAAGAGAGAAACATCTCAAAAGTATGAGAGAGAGAAAATAAGGAGTCCCAAGACCTTTGAGCATCACACCTTCTCCCTCTCCACTTGAACCTATGAATTCCAAAGACCGGAATTTGATGAGTGTCATTGCTCGCGAACCAATCTTCGACTCGACAAAAGAAGTAACCAAGGTATGCCACTCTTACCCAACCTACAACTCCACTTCAGCCTTAGTGTAGGGAAAAATTGGTCAATCCCGACCAAGAGTGAGGATTAAATACCTTGAGTGA
The DNA here is from genome assembly GCA_015476505.1 of Urochloa ruziziensis. NCBI lineage: Eukaryota > Viridiplantae > Streptophyta > Magnoliopsida > Poales > Poaceae > Urochloa > Urochloa ruziziensis. The sequence continues at coordinate 44,082,653 of CM027119.1, forward strand.
CTCGAGAGTACCATCGGGGAATGAATGAACCATCTTTTGAAAAATTCATATCTCCGAGATGAAACCTGAAAAGTTGCAGGAAATACTTCAGAGATGACCGTCAGGCTCTCAACAGCCCAAAACGTGAACCGTGCAGCCCCATGATGAACCATGGTATGAGTTCTCTTTTATGCCAACTTATTCAAATGATTTGTCGAGTTTTGGCTTAAGCACAGGGAACTTAGAGAGTATGAACATTGAAGCAACTCCTGACCCACCGAACCTAGAGTTTAGCCTTGCTCGAGGACGAGCAAGAGTCTAAGCTTGGGGGCGTGTTGACGGCCATTACAACCCAGTTTTGACCGTCAACAATTCGGTGAAATGAGGATGATCATACCATGTTCCATACATAAAAGTGTTTATACTAACAAATTCTATAAGTTTTAGATGAGTTATGGTTGCAGGATGAAACAGATGAAACAGGGGCCAAACCTGGCACAGAGCCAGGCCGGTCGGCCTAGCCCAGGCCGACTGGCCTCCCCTGGCTAGGTCTGGCCACGTCACTGATCCACAAGCTCAAGCAAATACCCAGGATGATCAAGCACCATGCAATCAACGTCGGTTTAATCCAAGGACCCGAAAGGCCTAGAGTGCAAGACACATGGATTAGAGGGCTCACAACATCAGATTCTTGGACAACCTCAACTGAACGCAACCGCTACCGACCTCAGGAAGCAATATGTAGCGTCCACGACGAAGGCGGTGGCCAGGGGCGCCAGGTGTAGGCCGATCGGCCTACACCAGGCCGGTCGGCCTGCTGCTGCCTCTTCACGCGACCATCTTTCGCGTAGAGGTTAAGCAGGCTGGTGGCGTGATAGTTATGAGTGCTACTGACCCTGGGAGGCTATAAAAGGCTGCCCTCTCTTCCATCCAAGACACACACCACAGTTCTCAAGTCTTTGCTTGAAGGGAGCTCTTGTATCTTTTCCATTTCTTAGATTAGGATTAGAGTTGGGAGTAGAGTCGAGTCGAGCTTCGCTCGGATCTTGGGAGTTCTTCGGAGTTCTGGTAAAGTTTTTGTATCCTTTTCTTCTTTTGAAGAGTTTATCCTAACAATACTATCTTATTCAGAGCTTAAGTTATTTTTCATATTTATCTCTTGCTCTTTCTTAGAGTAAAGTTCTTAGCTCTTTTCAGAGTTAAGTTTTGTCTTCCTTTAGTTTTAGTTTAGAGTTTAGTTTTAGCTCTACTGGGCTTTATCTCGTGGGTTTGCTCGCCTTGACCGGGCTGTAAGACGCCTTAGGGAAGACGGGGATTTCTCTTGACAGGCCTCAGGAGAAATCTTAATCTTCGAGTGCAGACGTGGTGTCTGGCCTGTTGATTAACTAGGAAGTGTGTTGCATCCCACGGAACTGCAGTGGTAGGCGGCAGGTGGTGACAGCCCTATCCGTCCTTCGTAGTCCACCACGTTCGGGTGTATTCATAACATTAGTGCTGAGCCCGGAGAACCCCCTCTCTCACCCCGTTCTGAGGTTCTCCCGTTCTAGCCGTCGAAGCGAGCTCTGTCCCCGGTATCTAAGCTAGAGTCTAGGCTAAGGCTAGAGTGTCTTTTGCTCTGAATTAGGAAGTATCTCAGTCCGGTCTCTCCCAACATCTTTCCTTTTCTATAGACTTAGGAGCTTCTGTGTGTCGCTGGTCTTTCAGACCTTCTATACGGTCATTCACTTGACTATGATCCCTCAAACCTAGAGTTTGTACCCTTGGGTTTTTTCTTGATATTTCTGGCAAGATTTATCATATCATTCTTCAATACACTTTAACCATCTGCTTCCCTGCAGAAATATACATACGATACCCTGGGATAACTCCTGAGGTGAAGTGCTACAACGAGATATATTATGTGCGCTTGCAGAATCCGTTTTGCATACAACGACATATATCTTCGCGCTCCTGAGCGTTGCTAAAAACGTGACGCTAAGAAGTGCCAACAGCAATCTCGGCCCTTCATGTACGCGTGGAGTATGTAAGACTATGTGTGGCGGTCACCCCTATAACCACCTTGTAAAAGAGTTCCTCTATAATTTTATAGGTTTTAATTACCGTATGAAATCCTCATCTCTCCAAAAAAGTTGAATGAGCATTGAGCTAACAATATTTAAAAGTTTTTTGAACCAGCTATAATTGTTCGATCAATTTTTATTATAAAAATGATGAACTAGTTTATTAAAGAAAGAAAAAATGTTGAACGAACATGTCTTTGAAATGTTGTGCTGACAAAAATATTGGATCAACTAGAAAGATAAAGAAAACTGAGCCAAGTTGACTCAACAATATTAGAATTTAATGACCTAATATGTTAGAAGAAGTGCCCAAAATAATGGATTAACTAGATAAATAGATGTTTACTCTGGAACAAATGCTTGATGGATGAGTGTAACCCACCCCCCCCCCCCCCCCCCCCCACACACACACACACACTCTCACACACAAAAGAGAGAGAGAGAGAAAACACAAAGTCACTGACAATGTTCATATAAAAAGTTAAGTTTTTATCTAGGGGCATGTTCCGAATTCTTCCCCACATTTTAAATTGTTGAGTCAAACAAAAAATGGCAGATCAGAAAAAATTAAAAAATATTGAGTCAACAAAACGTTAATCAACTAGTTATTTAAGAAAAATATTGAGGCCATCCTTAGCCTCAGTTCTCCAAGTAGTCAAAACCAAAAAGAAAAAGTCCAAATACTCCCTTAAAGTATAAGTAAAGTCCGAATAACCCCTAAAATATGTTTTGGTTCAATTTACCCCCTAAAGTATGACATTTGGTTCAACTTACCACTTAATACAATTTGTCTTTTTTTTTCTCCATGTACAAGTGGAATTTTGAGTTTACATTTTGTGACATGATAATAGACATCATAACACACATTAAAAAATATGTCATGAATTTTTTATCATTATTTTCATATGGTAGAATATTTGATAATAAATTACTCATTGAGATACCAAATTATGTAAAAAATAATGACAAAAATTTGAAATTGTGGAAGCTAACGCGAAAACAAAGAACCAGCTTCATCTTAGCTTCTGCAATCACCCCATATTGTTTCGATTCTCCAAATCCCAATTTACCATTTTTTTACCAGATTGTAGCACAAATGTTTACTCACTTGACATTGTGTCCACATATAAGTTAGAGAGAAAGAGACTATAAGGCAGAATTAATCCATCTTTCCAAAGAACGATCAACTCTTGAACTGCAGGCTTTTCACTATCCAGTTTTAGATCTATGGTGCTTTTTAGAATCCCTATAGCTAATTAAAGCAACAGGGCCTATATTAACTAAATAAAGGAAAATAGGAAATCTAGATGTTATTAAAACATGAAGTATTGACTTTTGACCAAATAAACAATAGTAGATTTACATGCTCACTTTGCTTGAGCAGCTTTGCTTTGAACAAGTCCAACCTGTACTTGGTTCCTCGAAGCCAACAATACACATATTCATGGAATTTTCGAGCTGATGGGCTGACTTACAAATGTGGAGATTCCTTTTGTTTCCCTTCTCTACGCATTGAAGTAGAGTAAATCTTTTATTTAGTCTTCTTTAATAACCTACGGACTAGTTAATTCTGTAGGCCTGTGGCACTTGCCACCGTCGCCGCATCCTTGCATGGTGTAATTGTTTGTTAGTGTTGAATGAAAATAGAATGGAACTGATGATTTATTATTGTGTTGTGTGTTACATATATATATACAAGCCCAAGAGGTGCCCTCAAAGGGTGCCTTTCTATGAAAGGGTGTCTCTCTAGAAGAGGTGTCTATACAAAAGGGTGTCTATTCCAACTGATGCTAATTAATCCTAACAGTTAGTTGTGGCTCTCCTATCTTTGTTCTATTTTAATGTGTCTATAGCAGGGCAACGAGTCCTTGGTGTAATTTAAGCTTCAAGACTCTGGCTCTAGCTGAAGTATAGCTCTAGCCAAACAAAGTTTGGCAGAACGACTTTTTTTTATGAAATCATGGAGGGGTCAAATTGCTATAATGCCCTTGGCAATTTGCCTGTTTGACATTATTTTTTAGAAGAAATTTTTATATAAGTGTGTATTGATCAGGGATCTTAATTGCTTGTGCCTGCCATGTGGATTCCGGGGAACATGTCAGTGGCGCTGCCTTCACCACATAGCCAATCCAGCACGAGTGCCTCTTTGAAGCAGTGCGACGACTGTCTCTTTGAAGCAAGACATGCAGAGATCAAGGAATTGAATTCGTTCGTGGAGACCAAGCACTCTCAAAACAAGGTTAATCCACAATCCAAGGTTCGCTAGGATAATTTGATAAAAGGCTATCTATGTGATACATCAAAGAGATAAACACATGATACTCAGAGACCTGTTATTACCAAATTAAAACTCTAAAGCATAGATACACAGATGCACGAGTAAGCATCTTCAACAATCCTTTTCCTTCTTGACGCAGTTATCGTTGCAGGCACTGTTGCAAGAGGTGTCGCACTGCTGGCGAACCGCGTTAGCGCAAGCTTGGCATGCTGAGTAGTTGGGTGTGCAGGCGTACACGCAGCTGTTCTGGACGGCGATGTCGCAGCTGGTGCAGCCGCATGTGCTGCAGTCGCCGATACAGTCGTTCTTGCAGCAGGAGAGGGTGCTCGTGCCGTTGCTGTTGCAGCAGTCCTGGCAAAGCTGGAGGACCAAAGTTCTGCAACTGTCGCAGCCGGGCGGAGGGCTGCAGTAACTGCTGCAGTTCGCAGCTGTGATGGCCGAGCAGTTCGTATCGCACTGCGACGCGCAGTCGCTGCACAATGGCCTCGTCTTTGGATGGCCATGGCAAGACATGACCAGCACGGTGAGAACGGCAATGGCCGCTGCCGCGTTAAGAGCAGCTGTGCCTGAAGCCATTGGTGTGGATGGATACTAGCTAGTAGGAGAGGAACAGGAAAACACAAAGTTTAGATGGGATCAAGATTGTTGGTGGTGTCTATACGGTGCAGGGGGTGTTGCTATTTGTAGAGCTCTCAGATGCATTTGAAACCATTGTTGTGGATGGATGCTTGAGAGCAAGAGGATAACACAAAGTTAAGATGGGAAGTTGGGAACAATGTTGGTGCACGGGGTGATGCTATTTATAGGGCTCCAATTGTGGGAAGAAATAACGGAGGTAGTACAAGCTAAATTTATATACAGATATAGTGATCTAAGGTAGATTACACACATCATGTGCATGTTACAAGTTGACTCGAAGAGGAGTATCCGTAGAGTAGATAATTAATGATCCTGACCGGGCTCCATTATTCTCCATATACATATATGCATGTGACTAGCTAGAACGTTTCGGATTGATTGGGATTCAATCTCCTAAGTTTGATCGCGCACCAGTATACGCAAGTCTAGCCTTTCTACAATTTCTACAATAGGACTTTGCATGTACATTGCTTGAGCAACTTTGCTTCCAAGAAGTCCGATTCAACGTGTACTTGACTACTTACATATATTATTCATGCAATTTTTTCCCTGATGCATGCGCTGACTTTGATCTGGTCAGCAAAAATTGTTATGTGGAATAGATTCCCTTCTTTCCATTCCCTATGCATTGCTGTTCATAAATCTTTGAATTTAGTCTTTCTAGAACTCTATAGAATTGTTAGGCCATTCTTAGTGGGAGTTAAATGGACACAATTACCTAAAATGACAATACGTCGTCTAAAACATGTTTGAAACTTTGATAAACACCCTCCCTCAATGCATAGTTTCATATGTTGTTGTTTTCTAGGATATTACATGCAAGACACAAGTTATCTAGATAACTGTGCAGAGAGAGGTTATCAGGACACGTACAACGGGTCGTCCTCTTCCGTAGGCATGCATTTTTTTTTTACAGAAACCCCCCGCGGCATCGGCTCCTAGGCACGCTCATGGTCTCGTTCGTCTACGAGCCAAGTGCGTGCTCCCAGCACGGAGCGACGACTCGGAGACCGCTGTAGGAAGCGATGCGGGGAGACAACGGCGACTCGGATCCGTTGCACAACCCTCGTCTTCTTCCTCGTCCAGCACCACACCGACCACCGTTGCGAGTTTGAGCCACCATTGTCGAGCTCCGGCCGCCGCCGTCGATCTCCCTCCACGCTCCACCTCGGCTCAAGACGAGGACGGGAATGGGTTCCCCTCTTCCCGGCTGCCCTCGCCATGATTTGTGTGTCAAAGGATGAATTAAACATCTTGCAGACACTCAAACAGACAACCCATTGTACAAGTTGTTTGTTTAACCTGTCTATCTGTGTCAAAAAGACAGCTGCCGTCTACACCGTTGTACTTGCCCTCACCATGAAACTCATTTCACCTGTCTCTTTATCAATACATTGTCACATCATTAAAAGTGATGACATGACACTCTATTTAATATTTAATGCTCGTAAAACTACTCCCACTAGGAATGACCTTGCTAATCGTGTAGGGATTGTATAGGTGGGCATCCTTGCACGTCAGCTCATCTTTGAGCACAGGAAGCAATCCATGATGTATATCTCGTATTTCTGGATGACATCTTACATCGGAAGTACACGTGACAAATACAAGATACGCCCTCCTTAAGTTAGCTTGTGATACTGTTGCCAGATAACAGATATAAATTCTTTCTTTTCTAATAAATGCTGAAGCTATCATGGAGTGTTTTCACTTTTTTGCAGCCTTTCAGGCTTTGACGGTTTTTTCAAACCTTACCAAATAAATAAAAATATAAAATACTTTAAAGTGTAAACTACCGTTAAGAACAACGGTCACTTTAAATTACAGACCACAAGAGATAGTAATAGCTAACTAGACCAAAAACAAAAGCTCAATTGAATATGCATCATCCTCTCTGATGGCTAATGGTTCATAATTCCACGATATTCTAAGCAAACAAATTCTTTATTCTGCTAGATTAATCGTTGGAAGTGACTCCTCCTCAAATGCTTAAAATTTGTTTTTCTTTCAATCACCATGTCAAACCGTTGGATCTAAATCCAACAGCCTAGATCTCTTCTCATTCTTCTTCTTTTCTTTCTAATGTTCTTCTTCCTCCTCCCGATACCCACCCCCACCCCTCCGGCTCAGGCGGGCTAGGGCCCTGTCGGAGCTCGATGTCAGCCCCTGCTTCTGCGGAGCTCCGGCGTGGCCCCAGCCCGTTCGCGCTGGCCACCATGGCGGCCCTTCCTGCCACCCTCACACCGTGGCCCGCCGGAGTTCCGCGCTGCCGGTCACGCCACAGTCGCACCCGCTCCTCCCTGCCCTCACCGCCCGGGCCGGCCGACGGTAAGCACCCCCACCCCCCTCTCCCAACCTGAATCCGAACCCTAACCTCGTCGGAGCTCGCCAGAATCTCATCGGAGTTGGAGAAGAAGAGATGGTAGTGGAAGAGAAGAAGGTTAGTTTTTTAAGTGATTGAGAGATACCTAAATTTTAAGCATTTGAGTAGGAGTAAATCTCTTAATTGTTTACATCCCTTCTCCTCGCTATTCTGCCGAACAGAACAAAAGTCTAGCAAACGTCTCGGTTTATATAGTAGTATAAAATTAATATTTCTAGCTTCAATGTCTCTTTCTTCTCTTCCGTCTTCTCTTTCTTCTTTTCTTACCATTCTCTACACAAGCCCGCATAACTGGCGGCCATGGCAGCGTGTACAGGAACGCTGGCCCAGTGTATTTCTTCCTGCCGTATTCACGCTTAAGGTCCATGGTTTCAAGATCGACGGAGAAGAAGCACTTCTTCTCTGGCGACAACACGACGAAACCCTGCTCTGCGTCGATGATTTTAAATCCCATAGCGAAATATTATTTTTCCTTGTGCCCTCTCAATGCAAGCACCCACTCGTCACTCGTCAGCGGTGCCGTGGTGATCATGCGCCTGACCGAAGACTTGCCAGCGAGATGGACAATCCTTACTGTACCAGCTCCCCCTCCTACAACGCGCTCATCGAGGACCACCACCTGCTTAGAGCAAAGGCAATAGTTACGTCCGCTGCGGGCGTCTCGTCCGCCAGTTCAGCATATGTTGGTGGTGGGCTCCCACAGCCATTTAATGCTGCGCGCAGTTGAGACACCATAGCCAGCGAATGGGAGAATAGAAAACGGTGGCTGCAGCCCCACAAACCCCATGCGCCCGCGCTGTGCTAGCGTTTCATCAACAGCTCGCTTCCTTCTCTCTCCTATATATTTTCTCTCTCACACGTAGGCACCTCGCCCGCTTTGAGTCACCCATAATACCTGCTCTTATCGTCGCATCCCCAGTAAATGCACATGGCCGTACCTAGAATTTGGAACCCCGGAACAGAAAGAATAAAGAGGCCCTAATTTTTTCAAAAAAAAATGCAGCATAATTGAAGCATTTTTTTTGCTAATTGTGTGCTGCGAACAGCTGCGACCTGCGAACGTACTACATGTATTAGGAACTGGAATGGACTAGGATTATAGAAGTTGGATGAGTTCCAGCGGTTAGCAAAGTGGAGTCCGCAATTAATTAATGGACTGTACTCCCTCCGGTTCAGTATTAGAAGTCGTTTTGGACAAGGTTTGAGTCAAACATTGGAAACATAAATCATGAATAACATTTAAGCTGTTGAGTTTGAAAATATGAAAATCATATAAATAGATTGGTCTTGAAAATTACTTTCATAAAAATATACATATATAACTTTTCAAACTGTCCCTTGCTGCCACCGTTGCTGCCACGGTTGAACACGCTGGTGGACGGGTCGCCGTGACCGTTGTGCCTGTCCGTGTAGTGGCACAAGTCATGATCATACAGCACCAGCAGCTCACGGAAGTTGGCCATGCCCATGCCGATGCCGGCTGGTTTTGTCGGTGTGGCCATCGAGCAGGAAGGCACCGAGGATGCAGACGCAGTATTCGGGCGGTGGGATCGACAGGTACTGCCGCGTCAGCGGCTCGCAGACGAGTAGGTCAGGGGTAATGTTGTCCGTTAATCGTTATGTGGTCGCAGCACCCGCAGAAAGGCTCACTGCGTCCAGTGCCGTCCTTCTCCTTGAGGAGGAGAAGGCTGCCACGGCCGTCGACGAGCTCCGGCGGATCGCCGGCGTATGGCACGTAACTGACCGAGAGTACGAGCCCACTTTGTCCATCAGATGCAGATGCAGATGCAGATTCTGACGAGGGAACGGACACGGGTCCGTGTTCGGCCAAAGGTGAAATCGGCCATACGAACATGGAGTGTCACGGTTGATACTGTAGAAGGTCCCGACGGCCGGCGGATCATGGAGGGACTGGAAGAGGAGGAGGAAGGTACCGCCGGTAACGAGAAGACGCCAGTGCTTGCAAGTGGCCGCGGCGCGGACGAGGCGGTTGGGTGAGTCAAGGCCAAGGAGGACTAGCTCCAGGAGGTTGTCGGTGAGGTCGTGAACGCTCGCCGTCGAGCCTTTTCCTCTTCCGTTCCTCGGTGATCTTGGCTTGCCACTTCTCCGTCTCCATGTCTGGGAGGGCACACGAACAATCAGGTCTCTCTTTTCGCAACGATGGAATAATGCAAATAATCATGTGCAGATTGTTGGAGATTTAAATATATGCTATATATATAGGGTTAAAATCTGAATCTATACTAAATAGAGCCAAATAATTTTGTTTCGTCAAATATTATGGACCATTGGTCCGACAAGTGGGCCAGTGGTTATGTATGTTAGAAGTGAGGACTCTTTCTCTCGCTATACGTCGGTAGCCAGGACACTCCCAAAAAGTTGGAATTACTTATAAGTATTTTGGAATGGAGGGAGTATAGGGTTAAAATCTGAATGGAATAACTGATCGAATCTAATCTTATATCCAACTAATACGAAAAAAGAGATTCTTCAATAGTAGTGGCAGAGGATCGAATAAATTTTGAGGTATGCTGCAGCCGCGTTATGAAAATTTACAAAATTCAGTATGTACAGCGGCTGCAAGTTAAGAGAAAAAAGAGATTCTTCAACAGAGATGATCTAGAGTATTTATGACACAATAAACGAAATCTGTAAGTCAAGAGACGCACCAGGTGATCCCCTAGCGGCTGCTGCCTGTGACGATTTTTTTTTATTTTTAACCTTTTTTTTAATTTTATTTTAATAATAACACCTCCAGAACAATATTTTCATATCAGACCCTTTTGGCCGCGCCGGTGGGCACGGCGCGGCAGGATAACGTCGTCGCGCCGCATGCACCGGCACGGCAAGCGATCCAGCGTGGCGCGGTGGGACTACATGGAGCGCCCTTGCCGCGCCACATGCAATGGCGCGGCAAGGAAGTCTCGTCACGTCACGTCACCCTGGCTAGCGCGGAAGGGAAAATCCAGTCCAGTTTATCCAGTTTGGCTCATCTAAATAAAATAGTATTTGAACTTTAAATACCATTTTTAGGATGTAAACAATCCATTTTAATAACAAGCACAAGCCTAAGTGTTATACACTTTGAAATATATATAATTTTAAAGTAGCCTATGTATTATCCTTGTATTCCTCTTACGACACCAAGTTAAAGTTACCCAGTTTGGCTTATCTTATTAAAATAGTATTTAAACTTTAAATGTCACGAGATTTGGCATGCACAATGTATAAGGTGTAAACATTTCATTTTAATAACACGCACAAATTTTTATACATGAGAACTCTCCAAACTTGAAGTTAAAGATGGCACATTCATGCTGTTTTTAGACTGACTTCCAGCTAAGTGCTGAATTGACAGCATTTGGCTGTCTCTGCTGAAGCAATTGACATCCTTAATCATACAGGATCCTAAACATTGTGCATGCCAAGTTTCGTATTATTTAAAGTCCAAATACTATTTTATTTAGATGGATCAAAATAGATAAGCTGGACTGAATTGGCATGACGAGACTTCCTTGTCGCGCCACTGCGGCAAGGGCGCTCCACGTAGTCCCGCCGCGCCATGCTGGATCGCTTGCCGCGCCGGTGCATGCGGCGCGACGACCTTATCCTGCCGCGTCGGGCCCACCGGCGCGGCCAAAAGGGTCAGATCTGAATATATTGTTCGGAAGGGTTATAATTAAAATAAAATTTTAAAAAAAGGTTAACAATAAAAAAAATTCCCTGTGACTGGATCCTCGTGTGGCCTCGTCAGAAACTCACGCACGGCGGCACAGCGCACCGTCAACGGAAGCCCCGAACACCGGTGCCAATCGCCGGCTATCCAAGTCCCCGAACACGGCGCCGTGCAGCCGCGCTAGGCGACCGCCACACCTTGCCAATTCTCAATTTATTTGAAATATCTCCATTTGTTACTGTGAAAATTTCTTTCTCTTAGAATTTCAGAGATCAAATGCTTACTATTTTCAGATCAGACCCTTTTGGCCGCGCCGGTGGGCACGGCGCGGCAGGATAACGTCGTCGCGCCGCATGCACCGGCACGGCAAGCGATCCAGCGTGGCGCGGTGGGACTACATGGAGCGCCCTTGCCGCGCCACATGCAATGGCGCGGCAAGGAAGTCTCGTCACGTCACGTCACCCTGGCTAGCGCGGAAGGGAAAATCCAGTCCAGTTTATCCAGTTTGGCTCATCTAAATAAAATAGTATTTGAACTTTAAATACCATTTTTAGGATGTAAACAATCCATTTTAATAACAAGCACAAGCCTAAGTGTTATACACTTTGAAATATATATAATTTTAAAGTAGCCTATGTATTATCCTTGTATTCCTCTTACGACACCAAGTTAAAGTTACCCAGTTTGGCTTATCTTATTAAAATAGTATTTAAACTTTAAATGTCACGAGATTTGGCATGCACAATGTATAAGGTGTAAACATTTCATTTTAATAACACGCACAAATTTTTATACATGAGAACTCTCCAAACTTGAAGTTAAAGATGGCACATTCATGCTGTTTTTAGACTGACTTCCAGCTAAGTGCTGAATTGACAGCATTTGGCTGTCTCTAGCAATTGACATCCTTAATCATACAGGATCCTAAACATTGTGCATGCCAAGTTTCGTATTATTTAAAGTCCAAATACTATTTTATTTAGATGGATCAAAATAGATAAGCTGGACTGAATTGGCGTGACGAGACTTCCTTGTCGCGCCACTGCGGCAAGGGCGCTCCACGTAGTCCCGCCGCGCCATGCTGGATCGCTTGCCGCGCCGGTGCATGCGGCGCGACGACCTTATCCTGCCGCGTCGGGCCCACCGGCGCGGCCAAAAGGGTCAGATCTGAATATATTGTTCGGAAGGGTTATAATTAAAATAAAATTTAAAAAAAAGGTTAACAATAAAAAAAATTCCCTGTGACTGGATCGTCGTGTGGCCTCGTCAGAAACTCACGCACGGCGGCACAGCGCACCGTCAACGGAAGCCCCGAACACCGGTGCCAATCGCCGGCTATCCAAGTCCCCGAACACGGCGCCGTGCAGCCGCGCTAGGCGACCGCCACACCTTGCCAATTCTCAATTTATTTGAAATATCTCCATTTGTTACTGTGAAAATTTCTTTCTCTTAGAATTTCAGAGATCAAATGCTTACTATTTTCATCGTATATTTTCTAGTAGTTGCAAAATATAATTTTTTATATTTTGCAGCAACCATTTCTCCGTATGTCGTTGCAGCGCCTGACCGTTCGGATGCCCAAGAGCTAGAAGCGCCGCATTTGCATTCATTGATATTTGATACTCCGTATATTTAATGAAGATTTTTTTAATAGCGTATTGTCACTATAGAATAGAAATACATAATACTTCAATATTTAAGCCAATATTAGCAACAACCAAACTTTCATCTAAATACTCATTATTGTTATTATTATTATTTTGCTAGATTGTCCATTCTCTTTCTTCTTCTCTTTCTCCTTTTGGTGCCATATGGAGTACACAAGCACGCATAACCGGCGGCCAGGGCAGCGTGTACGGGAACGCCGGCCCTGTGTATTCCTTCCTCCAATCTTCACGCTTAAGCTCCATGGTTTCAAGATCAACAGAGAAACCTCCCATCTGCGGCGACAGCAGGACGACCAACCCTTCAGCCGTATCGAGATCATAGTCTTCTTCGAGCTCGTGCTCCACAGGAAGCCCTCGGCTGGCCTCCTCCATCCGGACACTCATCTCAAGCACCCAGTCGTCATTGCCACCGTCGCCACGGAGCTGTCCAAAGACCTCGAGCTCGCCGTTGTAGGTGAGATGAATAATCCGCACCGTTCCAGCATGGTCCCCGCCGATGACCCGGAAGTTGTTTCTATCAAACCCCATCCGGTTCATCATGTGTTCCGAGAGCGCCATGGCGGAGAACTGGAGCGTGCGCTCGTCGAGCACCACCACCTGCTTGTCGTCGCATCCCCAGTAGATGCGGCCGGCGAGGTGAACTTCATCTAGACTCGGGAGGTAGACGCCAGCCTCGTCCTTCTCGCCGTAGTACCACCCGGCCTCCGTTGCGGCCGCCACGGGTGAAAACGCTGGCCAATGGGTGGCCGTGGCTGTTGGCCTGGTCGTTCCAGTAGTCTTGTTCGTATTGCACCAGGAGCACACTGAAATTTGTCATGCCGATGGCGGCACCGTCGCAGGCTTCGTCGGCGTCGCCGTTGAGCAGGAAGGCTCCAAGAACACAGACGTTACGAATGGGTGGCGGGATCGCTTGGTACTGCTGCGTCAGCGGCTCGCAGACGACTAGGTCGGGGGTCATGTAGTCCGGGGAGATCCAACAGCACATGCACCATGGAGGTTCAGTACGGTCGTCCTTCTCGCCGAGCAGGAGGAGAAGGCGGCCACGGCCGTCGACGAGCTCCCTTGAGCCACGGTTGGCGGGGGGCACCAAGTCGAGGGAGAGCTGGAGCCCGGTTGGTCCATCAGATGCAGATGTCGACGAGGGAACGAACACGGGATCCACTTCTTGCCAAAGGTGATGCTGACCATACGAGCGCGGCCGATAAGGGTCAGGGTTGATGCTATACAAGGTCCCGATGGCCCGGGGAGGATGGAGGGACAGGAAGCGGCTGAGGAAGCCGGCGCCGACGGTGCCGGCCACGAGACGGTGCCAGCGCTTGCACGTGGCGGAGGCGCGGACGAGGCAGCCGGACGAGCTGAGGCCGAGGAGGACCAGCTCGAGGAGGTCGTCGGTGAGGTCGTGGACGCTCGTCGCCCCCGCCGTGCCCATCGGATCGGATCGGAGGACGACTCGCGTAGCACATTACTTATGTATCGTTTAGGTATTTGGAAAGTGTTTGACACGAAATAAATAAAAAAGCGTGTTGCGGGGCATGACAGTGTACTAAGTACACAAATAAATAAAAGACATAGATAGAGAAACAAGTATTTCATTAATTGCTTGATCAACAAAATTACAAGTTCCCTTAATATAATGCGCGCCATTGCCTCATGTGAGGGCCATCCGGTTCAAGCGATGTGGTCTCCTGGTTCCCGGGGCTTTAGAAAGCTCCCGGTTAATTACTCTCGCGAATTAACTTCACGGGACACCTCCGATTAAGCTGCGCATGGTCGTCGTATTCGTCTTCGCTTCACTTCTTCCATGCATAATGAGTAGATGGATGATGGAGTTGATGTAGGTGTCGGCGTTGGCATGGTCCACGGCCTCATCGGTCCGTGGTGCCGTGATAGCGTAGCCATCGCTTAGGCTACGCCCGCCTTGTCGTCCGGCCTCATCGGTCACGGGCGACGTGTGAGACATGGTTGGTTAGTAGTATATGCATGGAGAAGAGCAGCTCGGCATCGGCGACGTCGTATCGCAGCTTTACGGTAGATGCACGTATACTGTGACGCTTGTATAAATTGTCGAGCATTCCGATGAGTAGGTCCAGTAATTAAACGAGCAGCAGCCGTGGGCGGCAAGATGGCCACGGCCCACACGGTTGCACCAGCGGCCGGCGAGCTCACCTGTGCGTTGATTGCAGTTACTGTAATCTTCATTGTTTGAGCAATACAAGCACGCAGTACGTATACATGCTTGCGTGTTACCACTCCCGTGTGCATGCCCCATGCATGCACGTACGCTGGATAACCACACTTGCACATGGTGGTCTTCGACGGCCGTGCAGCTAGCTCTTGTAGCTCACTCGTCAATTCCGCAGCGGCGCGACGAACTCGGCAGCCACCGTAGACGTCACAAGGGGCCTGTGGGTAATGACTTGAAGTGACGCTCGCGGTCGAGAGCTTCCATCCATGGCGCACGTACAGCTCCCTAGCTCGGCGACCTTGCTCGACGGCGCGATGAACTCGTAGCAGCCGCCGTCGCGATCGCGGTCGTCGGAAACAGCGCAGCGGCCTCAGTGCGCGCCGCAGCCGTCATAGTAGCTCGCCGCGACCTCCATGGGCAGTGCAAGGGTTGAGCCGGTCGTCGTGCATGGTGACGTCCGCCTGCTTCCCAAACGACTCCGGTGACGAGGGCAGTCGGGTGCGCTAGGCCGCGACATGGAGCCGAGCGTCGTCGAACTTGGAAATGAGTGAAGGCACCACGGCATCCATCGGCGGCGTCATTCTTTGGCATGCAGGTCGCACAGACGGAAGTCGTCCCTGCATATGCCTCCCTGTCCATGCATGAAACGGAGAGAAAAGAGAGAAGAGGGGTTAGTGTATATAACCACCTGTGCCGGCCATGGTCCTCGCCTCCGCCCGGCAGCGGCGTCCTACCCCCGGCGTCCTTCTCGTGCGCCGACGTGCACCGGAGCTGGTGGCAGGTGCGTCTTGTCTTCTTTTCTTCTTCGTGCTTGCAAGTGCGTGGGGTGGGTGGCTAAAGAGAGAGCAGCAGCAGTGCGGCAAGAAAGCGAGCGGTCTCTCCTTGCCTCTCTGCCTCTGTCCTCCTATCTCGAGTGAATGGAGCAGCAAAGGCATCATAATAGACGTCCGCTTCATACAAAGCCAAGGCGGAAGGTTGTATATGCAAAGAGTGACAGGCCAGGTGCTATGTTTGCTCTAACCATGTTGAAAGGATTCATACCATCAGTACTCAATCCGAATCTTACGTTCCTTATTTCACTGGCAAATTTCTTCTTGAAATGATAATTGATAGCCCTCCACTGTGAACCGTCAGCCGGATGTCTAAGCTTTCCATCATTCAGACGCTCTTCTTCATGCCAACGTATAAGCTTTGCTGTCTTTGGGTTTGCAAATAAACGCTTCAATCGAGGAATCACGGGAAAGTACCAGACGACTTTGGCGGGTGGTCTTTTATTTCGATCACATGTCATATGTATAGCTGATACAGACTTGTACCTTGAAGCTTCACACACTGGGCATGCATCTAATTCTTTATAGTCACCACGATATAAGATGCAATCATTTGGGCATGCATGTATTTTTTGTACTTCTAGCCCAATCGGACATATCATTTGCTTTGCCTGGTATGTCTTATTCGGCAACCCATTAGGGCTGGGAAGCATCTTCTCCAGAATATTCAGCAAAATGTCAAAGCCCGTGTCTGACACACCATTTGTTGCCTTCATCTCCAGTAGCAAGAGGTCAGCTTCAAGTTTCGACATGCTACAACCACTGTACAATGGAGTCTTTGCATCCTTTCTCATCTGCTCGAGCTTTTTCAGATTCTTTGCATCCAAGCATTCTGGCTTCGCATCACATATCATCTGGTCAAGACCATCAACCACATCATCCGCAGCTAATGTCTCGGCGAAGGTTTCATCGATGTTTTCTATATATGTTTGTTCGACCGGTTCTGGCTCATTTTCAAGTTCCACTGCCTGTGTGGCCTGATGGTGTACAGTTTCCCTAATCTTCTCTCGGGTAGTTTGCTGCGTGGTTTCATTCTCACCTTCCTCACCATGCTTATTCCAAATCTTGTAGTTTGGCACGAACCCCTAGACAACAAATGATACCGGATCTGCTCGACGTTACGAAACTGTTTCTGGTTTTTTTCGACATAGCATGTCAGATTTTGTAGTTTCTGTTTCGAAACTGGTTTTTTCTGGTTTTTGCAGTCATAGCATGGACAATACACATATCCATCACTCATGTTGATGTAAGCCTTCGCAACCTTCACAAATGAATCAACGCCGTTGATATATATGACATCTCTTTTGGCCGCTGGCCGTACATCCAGCCTCGATCGTTGTCCATCTAAAATTCATGCCAAAATTCAAAATTTAGTGGATGAAACATGATCAAATTTGAAATGGTTGCTAGTTACCCACCTCAAAATAAGTTGATGGAGTGATTCTTCAAAGAAATCCCACTTTCTACATTGAAATTTGACAAGAAATCCCCTCTAAAACGGAACAAGAAAGCCCCTACATCAAATTCATGCCAAATTTCAAAATCTAGTGGATGAAACATGCTCAAAATTGAAATGGTTACTAGTTACAAACCTCAACCAAAGTTGATGAAGTGATTCTTCAAAGAAATCCCACTTTCCCCATTGAAAGTTGGCAACAGATCCCCTCTAAAATGGAACAAAAGCCCCTCCATCAAATTCATGCCAAAATTCAAAATCTAGTGGATGAAACATGCTCAAAATTGAAATAGTTGCTAGTTACCGACCTCAAAATAAGTTCATGGAGTGATTCTTCAAACAAATCACACTTTCCCCATTGCAATTTGCCAAGAAATGCTCTCTAAAATGGAACAAAAGCCCCTCCATCAAATTCATGCCAAATTTCAAAATCTAGTGGATGAAACATGCTCAAAATTGAAATAGTTGCTAGTTACCCACCTCAAAATAAGTTGATGGAGTGATTCTTCAAAAAAACCAACCTTTAGAGAGCAATTTGGTGAAAATGGAGAGAAAAAGGGTTGAGAGAGGGGTGGGCATCGGGTTGAAAAAAGGGGAGGGGAGGGAAAGAGGGTTTTGAACTGTACAGGCACATCACAATCGGTTTTAATAACAAACCGGCTGTGAAAGGGGGCATCACAGCCGGTTTGTAAGAAAAACCGGTTGTGATGTGTGCCCGGCGACTATCACAGCTGGTTTCTAACAAAAACCGGTTGTGATAGGGGTCATCACAGCCGGTTTTGACGTATGCTTGCCCCACCTAACTTAAAACCGGCTGTGATGCCCTATCACAACCGGTTTTGCCAAAACCGGTTGTGATAGCCCGTTTGAGAAAGTGGTTTGTGTAGTAGTGAGTGTGTGGGGTGGGTGGCTAAAGAGAGAGCAGCAGCAGCAGTGCGGCAAGAAAACGATGAGCGGTCTCTCCTTGCCTCTCTGCCTCTGTTCTCCTATCTCGAGTGAATGGAGCAGCACTCCTTTTATAGGCCAGTGGAGGGGCAATACATGGCAGGGAGCTCGAGCGTGTCCCGGCCAGGCGCCAGCTCCCCTTCCTTGTATGCAGCCATGTATGCCTTATTTTCTTTCCTTCTTTATACTTTCCTCATAATAGCTTTCCTAGAGGGGCCAATTGGCGTGGCGCATTCCATTTAATAGGTGGACAGCCATGCTAGCTTCCATAGATAGGAGACGACAGATGCGATTAGAAAACTTTCCATTTGATTAGAGGGAGTGGAAGACGGCGCTCGAGCGTGTACGCAGTGGCTGCCGGGTGGGTTCTCATTTCCATCGTCTCCAGGCCGAGCAAAACGGAAAGGAGTTATAGTTGTGCATATGCGCACACGTCAGCGCGACTGAGTAACAAAGATACGTAGTGGCTATCACCCACGTATATGCACATGTACGTGACTATATCCATCAAAATCATTTCTTTTATTCATTTTTCATTCAAGAGAGATCACGTCAAGAGTATAGACCTCATATTCGGCCCAGTTCCCCTGTGTATACGTACACGGCTATGCGCTTGTTCAATGCAGATGAATACATATTGTTGCATGGAAGTGACCTGCATATACGTGGGTACATACGGCTTTTGCACGCTAGTCTTGCCATCACAATAATCAGCGTCCGCACAAATGGTGCAAAAAAATCGTCAAACAGAAAGTTTGTGTATATATAGCGAAGGATCAACTCTGGATCTGGACGGAATAAGAGATTATCAAATCGAATCTGTTGGGTGATCTTCTGTTTCCTTGCCTCGCAAGGAATTGATTCTGAACGCGATTGAAAACAATCCTTCGTTTATCGATATGATGATTGTAAAAACATGTCAGCCAAAATGGGCTCGGTCTCATCTGGATCGTGAATTCGTTATGAGACTTGGGAGTTAGGTAATTTCCCTCGCCGCCGGCACAAAAATCCTATATACCTTCCTGAAGATTTTTCTCTTACTTCGAAGATGCATCCCTCACGAGGAAAACACACAAGGTCCTTGACCGCTGCCACTCATCACCGTACGGAAGGCATTACGGAACCTTCCGAACCCATGCAAAGGTCTGGCAAAGTGGATTCTTCTGGCCGACTATGTATGGAGATGCTAAGAAATTCGTACGGAGATGCGCCAGGTGTCAGAAACACGGGAACATCAACGCCCGTGATGCTATGCCACTGCAGAATAACCTCCAATTGGAGATTTTCGACGTATGGGGAATCGACTTTATGGGTCCTTTCCATGCATCCGAGCAGTGTGAGTATATCCTGGTCGCAGTCGACTATGTTTCCAAATGGGTGGAGGCACTTCCGTGCACGGCAGCCGACTCGAAGAATTAAAGAAAGATGTTCGAAGAAGTCATCTTTCCCCGTTTCGGAGTACCCTGAGTCGTGATCAGTGATGGAGGATCACACTTCATCGACAAGACGTTCCGGAAGTGTCTAAGCGACTTAGGAGTGAACCACCGAGTGGAGCTACACCTTATCACCCCTAGACCAGCGAGCAAGCAGAAACATCAAACAAACAAATCAAGAACATTCTGCAAAAGACGGTCAATGCAATGGGAACAGGGTGGAAGCGAAAGCTACCAGAACCAGTTTGGGCATATAGAACAGCGTTCAAGACACCGATAGGGATGACTCCCTACCAACTGGTATACGGCAAGACGTGCCACTTACCAGTTGAGCTCGAATTTAAATCCCATTGGGCGATCAAGAGGTAGAATATGGATCTCCAGACAGCCGGATTCAAAAGAAGAATGCAATTGGCTGAACTGGATGAATGGAGGGAGAAGGCCTACCACAACGCCAAGCTTTATAAAGAAAGAACAAAGAGATGGCACGACAAGCGCATCAAGATCAAGCATTTCAAAGCGGGAGATCAGGTATTGCTCTTCAACTCCCGTATTCTTTTGTTTGGTCATGGTAAGCTTAGAAGTAAGTGGGATGGTCCTTTTAAAGTATTAGACGCCGCCGATCATGGCGCGGTAACCCTCCAGGATAATGACGGAAATACTTTCAAGGCTAATGGCCAAAGATTGAAAATATTTCTCGAATCCGAAATGCCGGGGCTCAAAGAGATGGACGTCTACGAGCTAACCGAGATACCTAGTCCAGGTCCGGGCGGGACCTAAAAATGACCCTTATCTAAGATAGATTTCCCTTTCCTATTTTCTTTTTCTTTTCTTTAAACTTTTTCTAGCCAAATCCTAAGAAACTTCTGGAAGAAGAGCGAGTGGAGCACATCTGAAAAATTTCAGGGGCTCCCGAGACAGGGCCAGGCCGGCCGGCCTACCCCAGGCCGATCGGCCCATCCCGGGCTCGTCCCGGGACGCTCTTCGTTTGAAAGAGTCTCCCCGTTATCCCATCCGAGAATCTGTGGGGTTTTGAAAGAGGAGCGTCGTTTTAAATCGAAAGGCTCCCCTCTCTTCTTCCCCATCAGAACTCTCGAGCCTTTCTTCTCCAGAAACTCTCCCCCTTTTGAGAGTTCGTGCCATGGCCTCCCAGTCCAGCCACCAAGACTCCAACTCGGTCTCCCGAAGCAGCCATTCTCCATCCCAATCCTTGAAAGGGATGCCCAGTGCCTCCAATGCCAGCAGCGTCAGGATAATCGAGAGGGCGGCGTTCGTCGAGGCCGTGGTGGCGAAGCCGGAGGGCCGGCGGGCCTCTGCCCAGGCCGATCGGCCTATGGTAGGCCAGCCAGCCTCCCCTCGTCGCCGTTCTGGCTCGCCTTCAGGCAGAGCCCTCCTCCAGAATCCTAAGGAGGAGGGCCAAGGGAGTTCACAGCCGAAGACGCCCCGAAGGCCAACTACGGGACTTTTGTCCCCAAAGAAGGCCATCGGGAAGCGCCTTGTCACCTCCCCGTCCAAGAAGGAGATCGTGCCGCTCTTCCTCTCCACCTCGCCGGAGTTCTCGCCGCAGTACACGCCGCGAAGTCCTAGCCCTCCACGCCGGAGTGGCCCGGGCATCGGGAAGGGGCTATTTTTAGCCCCTAAGAAACCCGATGAGGGGAGGAAGCGCTTCATGGTGCCTCCACCCATCCAAGGGCCTCCCGGACAAATGGAGTGGTCCGATGAGGAGGAGGAGGAGGACGTGGAGGAGCTGAGGAGGAAGCTCGCCGCGCTGCAGCTCAAGGTCAACAATATGGACGAGCGCGTGGCGGAGGCGACGATCGGGCAAATGGAGGCCGAGGACAAGATTGAGGTCCTTCGCAAGGCAATGGCCTCTAAGGTCAAGCACCTCGCGAAGGCGACCGGCAATGAGCACCTCTACCGCCCGAAGGAGGAGTAGATAGGCTAGAATAGGTTTAGAATTTGGGTGCTTAGTTTAAATTTCCTTTCATTGTTTTTTTAAATTTTCCCTTGTATGCAGCACCCCCACTTTTATTTGAGTTGATTTGGAACAAAATAAATTTATGTATTTGAAGATGTGACTCATATAAAAAAAATTGAATAGTTGGTGCACACTTGTGTGCCAACCAACCCCTCGGACTAAACTTTCAGTGAAGCACGCAGAAACTCAGACGTATAAAAGGTTTACTGGTCACTGGCCAAGGCGGGGCACGACTTGGCATTAAGCCAGGCCGGCCGGCCCTATGCTGCTGCCTCTCGAGGAGATCCCGTGCCCGCTGCGTAATCCTGCAAATCACATACACGAGGAACCGTAACCGGGATGTCTGGCAACGAGGCCAGGCCGGCCGGCCTATGCTGGGCCGATCGGCCTGGACCTGTGGCCAACTTTGCTGGCTCGACTCCAGGACACAGTTTGAAACCCCTACACTTGATCCTTGCATGATTTTGATTCAAGAAAAATTCCTGGCTAAATAAATTTAAAACTTGATCAAAATTCATGAAAGTGAAACCCTACGAATGATATCTAGGATATACCTGTGATATTTCTTGAGCAATGATTTCATTTACCTTGGAACTTTTATAGGAATATCTGATTCTTGTTAATTGATCCTTACGATATGATGATTTGAGAAGTTGAACCTTCCGATTCAAGGTTTTAGAGATTGTTTTTGAAAATAAAACATAAGGCAACCCTTGTTATCCTCAACTTGAAATGTCCTATCCAAAGCCATATATCAAATTCAAGTTGAAGTTTCCACATAGCCATCTTCTAAATTTTGAGCTTGCTCGAATTATTTGCCTTCACGTTCATGCTATCTTGTTCATCATGGCCATTCACTCACACGTGCATCAATAAAGTCCAAATTGCCAAAGCTCTTCATCCCCCTGAAAAAAGAAAAAAATGAAGAAGGGAATGATACACTCCTTACCTTCAGAAAAAAAAGAAGAAGAAAGAAAAGGGGATAGATGAAAGATGTTTGAACAAGGGCTCCAACATCAAGTACACATGCACTTGGCCAAGATTTATGAGTGGTATGAATGATTAGACAAGCTTTTTGATCTTGCAATATAAATGAAGAAGAGTGAGCAACTCCGATCCCAAAAACTCCACCTCAAAATGTAGGAATAGGAGAGGCTTGACTCTAAACCAAGGTGTGGATCCAAACACTATGAGAGATCAAGAGATATTGAGAAATAACAAGGGTATGCCTCGCTTTCTTTATAAAATTATCAAAAACTCCAAATACCATGAGGGAGAAGTGTTCGACCGACCAATGAGTTGTTCTAAGACTCAATTGATAAAGATGAGGGTGTTAGCCACCGGAATCCAAGGTATGAAAGAAAAACTCAGAGATATGACTTGCATATACCTTGAGTTCATGACCCTGATTTTGTTGAAGTCCCGATAATTTAGTTCATCCTTTGCTAAGGGACAAGCAAAGTTCAGGTAGGGGGCGTGTTGGTGGTCATTACGATACGATTTCACCACCAACATTCCGTCACATTTCAGGCTCATCTTGCCCATAACAAAGTGAAATTGGTTAGTTCTAATGAGTTCCACAAGTTTTGTATAATTTGTGAGTGCAGAAGCAAGCAAGCAAAAGATGAAGACTTTTGGACACAGCCAGGCCGGCCGGCCTAGCATAGACCGACCGGCCCCCTTCTGTGCCCCTTTGCCACGTTATTGATCCAGGAGATCCCAAATACAACACCAAAGATCCTGAGACATGAGATCAACGTCGGTTTGATCCAAGGACCTGAAAGGCCTAAGCTATACTTGCATGGATTGAAGGGTCCACCAACCTTGGATTCTCGGACAGCTTTGATCCAAAGCAACCGTTACCGACCTCAGGGAGCAATCCGGAGCGTCCCTGAAGAAGGCGGTGCCACAGGCAGCCAGGCCAGGCCATTGGCCTGGCCTAGGCCGGCCGGCCGGCCTCCCCCAGAGGCCGCCACCTGTCCCCCTTCGCGTGGCAGTTAAGCAGAGAGTTAGCTTAAGCTTGACGCCTGCAACTACCCTTGAAGACTATAAAAGGGACCCCCCTTCACCTTGAGAAATCATCCATCAATTCATCCAAAGGAGAGAAGAGAAGTCTAGAGAGGAGTTTTCATCTTTAGTGTTAGATTAGGGAGAGAGTGGTGAGTTGCTTGGGTGACAGCCAAGCTTTGTAGAGAGAGTCCGGGATTTCCTCTCGGTCTCATCTCAACATTTCCACCCCAGAGGAATATACTTTAAGAGTTATGTTCAGTAAGTCCTCGGTCCCTTGCCTTTAGTACCCGCTAGTTTACGAATTACTTTCAGCAATCTATTTTATTTATATTTGATCTGCGAGTACCTGAGTCTGCGCGAGGGACAGCGACTCTTGTTTGGGGTTTCCTCTATAGCCCTTCGCGTTGGGTGGAGGTCAGTGGCTGATAGCTTAGGCGTGGTGCCTGTGCTGGCTAGCCATCTCAGGTTCTGTTGCACCCCATGGAACTGCAGTGGTAGGCGGCAGGTGGTGACAGTCCTGTCCGTCCTTTGTACTCCACCACGTTCGGGTGTACTAATAACAGTAGTGCTGAGCCCGGAAGAACTCCTCTCTCACCCCGTTCTGAGTTCTTCCCGTTCTAGCCGTCGAAGCAGATCAGATTAGATATAGATAGTTTGTCTCGGGTAACGAGTAGCTAACTAAAGTCAAGCTCTCTACCCGCGTACCTTGTGCTCCCTGGTGGATCCGGTTAGAAAAGTTCTAGGCTTGTCGCATCTACCGTTCCTTGGATTCGATATCCAGGTTCTTACACCGCTAGTGAAAGGCTACATCGTACTCCGTGCGCTTGCGGATTTAGTTAGGCTAAGGAGTGCCAACAGTAATACACGACATATTTTCAGGACAGCAAAGTACCTCAAAAGGGAACATGTAGTGAAGAAATACTGGGCCTAGTATACGAATCTCGTTGACGATGTGAACCAATAGATGTGCCATAATATTGAAGAAGGATGGTGGAAATATCATCTCCAATCTTACAAGACATTGGATCATGTCGTTCTGTAGCCTATCGAAATCGTCAGGATTGATCACCTTCTGAAAAATTACATTAAGGAATGCACATAGCTTCACAATCGCTTTCTGCACATTAACTGGTAGCACACCCCTCAGTATGGAGGGAAGTAGTTGGGTTAGCAACATGTGGCAGTCGTGAGACTTGAGGTTTGTGAACTTCTTATCTTTCATATTTATTATTCCCTTAATATTGGAGGAATAGCCAGACAGGACCTTGATACTGTTCAAGCATGCAAACATGCCTGCCTTCTCCTCTTTTCTAAGAGTGAAGCTGGCGGGACGCAGGTACTTGCGTCCTTTGTCTCTGTTTTCTGGATGTAGATCATTCCGTAGATTCAAACGTTTCAGCTCCTGCCATGCTTCTAGTGTATCTTTTGGCTTCCCATAAGTGCCCAGAAAGCTAATCAAGTTCACATAAAGATTCTTCGTCAGATGCATCACATCATTTGCGTTGCGGACCTTTAACAATTGCCAATAAGGAAGCTTCCGAAAGAGAGACTTTTCTTCCACGTCGCAGCACGGCCATCCTCAGCTATCTTAACAGGTTGGCTTCAATCTCCCTTTCCAAAGATTACTTCTACATCCTTCACCATATCAAATACATCTTGTCCATTGCAGTGTATCGGCTTTGTATGGTGGTCCGCATTCCCGCCAAAATGTGGACATTTCTTCCGTAGTTCGTGCTTCAAAGGAAGAAATCGACGATGACCCATATAAACAACCTTTCTACAATGCTTCAAATAGATGCTTTCAGTATTCTCTAAGTAGTGGGTGCATACTGTCGGTGATATTATCTCCGGCAGTCTTCCACGGGGTAGCCCACGGAAGTGATTTGTAATGCAGGGAAGATCGCAAAGATCGGAAGCAGGATGGTTAAGATGGACAGACACAGGGGTTTATACAGGTTCGGGCCGTCGACTCGACGTAATACCCTACGTCCTGTTTTGGGGTGTTGTATTGCGTGGATTGTGTGTTGAAAGATTTCGTCCTAAGACTTGATGTTTTGGAGGGGGTCCCTGCCCGCCTTATATATCGGGGGGCAGGGTTACAAGTCGGTTTGTATCCGATCCTATCTCTAAGAATCCTTTCCTTTTTTACAATAATTCCTATTCCAACTAGGACTTCTCCTTCCAGATCCTTCCTCCGTGCGCCGACTTGTCCCGCACGTCTTCAGGTCCAGAACGATGGGTTGGGCCGCCCCCTTTTGGTGGGCTGCCAGACTTGCTCATGAGGTACCCGGGTACTATATCCCCCACAGTAGCCCCCGAGCACTTCTTGACCGATCGATGGCTGTAATTAATCTGTCTTTTCTTGCATGATCCGAGTGCTCCCAAGTTGTCTAGGACCTCTTCCGAGTGGTTTCGAAGAAGATCCGAATGGTTTTGAGGAAGATCCGAGTGCATGCTCAGACGTTCCTGAAAACGATTCTTCAATCATAGCCATAGTGAGGGGAAGGAGTGCTCTTTTTCACGACGCGACAGCGAAGTGAATACACTTAGCCCCCGGGCTTTGGGCAATTTTAGTATGAAATTGGCCAAAGGTCTTCAACTTTTATCCATCTATATCTTGATCTTCAATGGTGTGCACCTCCAGGTGCACCCATTGGGTGTAGCCCCCGAGCCTTGAGCAGAATAGAATATTCTGGTCGAGGGTCAAAAATAAAATATTATGAATATCTTTTTAAACTTAATCCATCAATGGTGTGCACCTCCAGGTGCACCCATTGGGTGTAGCCCCCGAGTCTTGTTACGACTCAGTATGATCGTGTCAAGACTCTGAAAGCCATGAATTCTGACTGATTTTTTCAGCCCCCATGCCTCTGGACATGGATTTTAGATAATCTTTTCCTTCAGGGGCTTTTTTGTTTCCCCTTTATAAGGATTCTGTCCTCAAGTTCTTTGAACTCGGCATGACCTCCGAGTCGTGTCCCACGACTCAGCTTGACCATATGGTAAGCCATCTTCTCGCAAGATTTATACTTGTCAGCATTTGACCCAGATTTCTGAGCGAATTTAGCGATAGTATCGCATGCCTTACGTAAAAATCAATTGCAAGGATGCAATATTAATTGCAAAATCAAGTCTGGCCGTCGACCAATTTTAACCTCACGACCGAGTGGTTTCTGCCCCTGAACACTAGCTCAGGAACCCACAAATTTGTTAGCGTAACAGAACCGAAAGGTCGTGCTATATTTCAGCCCATTTTGGCCCACTACTCCACAAAGTCCGTTGCGTCCCTAACGGTTGCTTTACGGAAGGCGAAATATCGCGAGATATCGCGACTCCTTACCGCATCTTTGAATTCAAAGCGACGGGACGTGCCTGTGTCGGTTGAGTTCCCGAGACACGCATCGCGCCGCGCGTGGGAGGAACGGTTCATTCCTTTATAAGCCATCCCCGCCGCAATCTTCTTCCTTTACTTGTCATTTGCCTCCCCGACGCTCCAGTTCTCCTCCTCGCGCAAGAGCAAACCCTAGATCCGCTCCCGCAGCTTTCCTCCTCGTTCTTCAGCCCCCGCTCGTCACCATGGCGCCCAAGAGGAAGGAAGGCCCGAAGCGGAAGGAGAGGTCGCCGGCAAGGGCCCGGTCGTCCAAGGCAAAGGCCACCGCCGAGGTCGCCGTGGATCGCGCCGCCGAGTGGAGGGAGTCCATCACCACCACCAGGCGCCTCGAGCAGCACGTCGTCGACGGCATCCTTCCCGACCAGCAAACCGCCGAGTGGCGCGCCGCCGCCGGTGAGTCTTTCCCCACCCCAAACTCTTTTGATTTGGTGGTGTTTGAATCTTTCTTTCTTCGTGGTTTTGGCGTGCCCGTGCATCCTTTCCTTCGCGGGCTGCTGCACTTTTATGGGATCAGTCTTTGCGCGCTGAATCCCAACTCCATTCTCCATATCGCCATCTTCATCAACCTCTGTGAGGCCTATCTTGGGATAGAGCCTCACTTCAATCTTTTTCTTCATCTTTTTCTTCTTAAACCTTATCCCAGAACCGAGTGCCCGCAAGTAGTCGGGGGCGCCGGATTCCAACTCCGCGAGGGTCGAACTCGGGAGTATTTTGACATCCCTTTCCTTACCTCCAATAAGGGGTGGCAGTCCGAGTGGTTTTACGTAGGAAACCACTCGCCTGCCATCTCTCCAGAAATCGATTCTCGTCCTGTTCCCTCCCAATCCTGGACCGCTCTTCCCAAGGAGAGTGAAATGGATCAGGTTCAGGAACTCCTGGGTCTCATTACCCAGTTGAAGGACAATGGGTTGTCTGCCGTCGGAGTGGTAGCCAACTTCGTTCTGCGCTGGGTCCAGCCCCTCAAGCAGCGGGCTCACCCGGCGTACGAGTATTACGCCGAGGGGGACAACACGCGCGAAGCCCCCGAGCGCGTCGACAAAGTCCAAGCCGCCGCTCGGCTTGGCAAATTCTTCGCGACCGGAACCTCCCTGAGGACCATTGACTGTCCTCCGGCGTTCAACTTGGGAAATCCATGCCCTGAGGTATTTAGTCAATCTGTTGTTGTTTTTTATTTCAATTCCACCCATTGGGTGTAATCTCAGAACTGAACCCAATTTTTGCAGGGTCGAGCTGCCTTTGTATCCCTCCCTCCTTTGCCTGAGATGCCAAAGGGAGTGGATCAACCGGCTCGGCGCAGGGCCGTTGGATCTGAAGAAGCAGTCGGGGGAAGTGAGAGTGATCTGCGCGACTCAGATATCACTCCGTCATCCTCTCCTTCTCCCGACGTGCTGTCTCCGAGTGGTGATAAGGCTGCCCCTGCCCCGAAGAAGCGGAAGATCTCAACGGGGATCGTGATTAGGGATGCGCCAAGCCGTCGCCAACTCCTTATCTCTGAGTCGTCTGACTCAGAAGAAGATGAAGCTGGCGTCGCCGAGTCGTCAATCCTACCGCCAATCACCAGCTCGGAGCAGTCTCCCCTTGTAGTATTGCCTCTGAGTGCTGCAAGTCCGAGGGACCTCCCTTCCCCACTCGGAAAGGAAAGCGCCCGAGAATGCGCGTTTCTACTCTGTAAGTATCCTTATCATCTCTTTGATTCTCCTTTATGTTCTTCTATTAGTGATCCATATATGCTTTATTCTGTAGCACACCGTCTGAGGTCCCTTTTGCGGGTCCTGCGCCTCAGTCGGCTGTTGAGACAGAGGCCCCGTCAATCCAAAGTCCAGAGGTGCCGATCCACTCGGCTGATCTTCTCAGCGATCAGCCTATGGGTCCGCCACCAGAGTCGCTGCGAGCACCAACCCTGCCTCCACCGAGTCCAACACCGGCGTCGCCGACCCCACCGCCAGTTCCTCAAGGCAGCCCCCAGCCTGCTCCTGTGGTTGAACCGACTGCAGCAGTGGAGGAGCCCCAGACTGCGGCGGTCGAGGTTGCTTCTGCGGTGGACGGCGCTATGAGTGGTGGTGCTCCCATGACTCCTCTGGAGGAGTTCATGTCACTCCAACTTCGCATGGGCCAGATAGCCAAGGTATTTCCTGAGCTACTTATCTTGTTGATATCAAGTACCGAGTGGTACATCAATTCTTATTGTCATCTGACTTGTCTTTGCAGGACTTAGCTGCTGATGCCGAGGCCAAAGCCTTGGTTATTCAAGAACTATCTTCTGCAGTTGCTAAGGCCGACTCCTTGGTGGCCCGAGTGGCTGAGCTCGAAGCTGCAGCGACCCAACGCCAAGCTGAGTTGGAGGAAGCCCAGCGTACCACCCGCGATCTACGCGGGGAGGTAGAGCAGGCTAGGCTCAACGAGGCCCAGGCCGTGCATGAGCTCAGAGGTATGTTCTTCCTTGTTTGTTCTTCTGTCAGACGTGAATATATTATCCAGATCTGACTTTCTGTAGATTATCGGTATCGGATTATGTCCTAATTCGCAGAGCTCACTGCCAAGGTGGCCCGGCTGCAAGGTGAAGCTGAGGCGCTGCACACCGAGAAGATCGCGCTGGAGGACGCTATCCGAGTGGTAGCGGAGGAGATCGAGCCGGAGGCGTCATCGTCTTCGACTTCCATCCTCGACCGCGTATTGGCGCTCCCACGTTACTTCCGGCGGCAGCTCTGCTCCATCAGCCAGACCAGCTGTGGCCATGTCCTGGCGGTGCTCAAGTCGCTGTTCCCGGCGTCAGACCTGGAGCCACTCGGCCGCGGGTATGCTGCCGGCACCTCCGAAGACGACGTGGGCAGACTGCTCCTTAAAGTCGAGCCCATCGCCAATGTCCTGGCCAAGGATGTTGTTGATGACTCGGATGAAGCGGCCCCGTCTGGTGCTGGTGACCCTGCAGTGTAAATAAAATATTTGTAGTATTTGGTCGAACTAGAATCTTTTGAACAATGTTTAAATTGTCGTTATTGTATATAAGTTTTTATTGGTCTACAACTCCCTTTCTTTCTGCGCTGGCCTTAATTTCTGAGTGGTTGACCTGTTACGGAGTAGATTAGCCTCGTTGGTCTCAGTCTCATGCCGCAGAGTCTTTGTCGTACGTTTAGAGCTTTGACTTGGCGAGTACTTTCCCTCTCGATTTAAGGTTTGTTCCACTCATACTTTATGTGCGTGACGCGAAAGAGGAAATGCGAGTAGTAGAAATAGATGAAAGATGAAATCAACTTTATTGATAACTCATTATAAATCTGCCGAGTCGTAACTGGGGGTGACTACCCTCCAAAATCACTTGGAAAAAACAAATCTAAAAATAAAAAAGAAATAAATACATAACTGAATTAGGCGTAGAAACGCTGTAAGTGCTCGATGTTCCACGGATTTATCGATGTAGGCGTTCTACTGTGTCCAGAGTCAATTGATCCATACGCGCTTGAATTGTCCTCTGGTAGATCGCGCCGGCGTTTTTCAGACCGAAGGCTAAAGAAGCACCGAACGGCGTGATGAACGAGGTCTTTATCTGATCCTTAGGCTCCAGGCCTGTCTGGTAATAGCCTGGATAGCTATCGAGAAAGCAGAGCAGGGCGGGGCCTGCCGTGGAGTCTAACTCTGCCCCGATGGTGGCCGTCTTCTTCGGGTCGTCCGGGTCCAGAGAGGTCCTCTCCAGCTCCGTTTCCTTGCTCGGCGCGATGGCTTCTCTTGCTGGCTTCTTGGTGGGGATCTCTAGAGTGTCCTTGTCCACCTCCTGTGATGCAGCCAGTACTTGTTCCATGCGCTTGGACATGTCCAGGGCGGCTGCCGCGTTGAGAGTTTCCTGCTCGCATGTGTATGCGACTCGGACGTCTCCCAAGACGGTGATCACGCCTTTAGGTCCTGGCATCTTGACCTGCAAGTAGACGTAGTGGGGAATCGCCATGAACTTGGCGAGCGCGGGCCTTCCAAGGATGGCGTGGTATGTAGTTTCAAAGTTCGCCACCGTGAACTGCATATGCTCGGTCCGGTAGTTGTTCCGGTCTCCGAAGGTGACGGGCAGTGTGATGTGCCCGAGTGGTTCTGCCCCCTCTCCCGGTATCAAACCGTAGAATGCGGATTGGGGGGGACTCAGGTCGAGAGTAGTCAGGCCGAGCTCCTTCAATGTGTTAGCAAAGAGGATGTTCAGGCCACTGCCACCGTCGACTAGTACCTTGGTGAGCCGAACGTTGCGAATCGTCGGGGCTACTACCAAGGCATGGGACCCGGGCTTCGGTATGAAGTTTGGATGGTCCTCCCGGGTGAAGGTGATCGGAACTTCCGACCACTTGAGGTACTCAGGTACCGGTGGTTCCCTCGCGTGCATGACCTGGCGATGGGTGAGCTTCTGCTGGCGCTTCGACTCGAACTCTGGTCCGCCATAGATCATGCGCACCACTCGGTCGGCTTCCTGAAAGTCATCGCCGGGCTCGTCGTTCCGCCTGTCGTCTCGCGGGGAACCATCGTTCCTCTTCCTGTGTGGAGGGCCTCTGTTGCCCCCAGTGAAGGCTCGCTTGAGCCCGTAGCACTCTCGCGCCGAGTGCTTGTGCTTGTGGTAAGGGCATTGCTCATCGAGCATGCGCTGGAAGTCCTCTGGAGTTACCCGGCCTCTGGACCGGTCCAGGGCGGCGACCATATCTCCCTCGCTCTTCTTCTTGCGAGGTTGGCTGTCATTGCGTCGATGGTCGTCGTGTCGGTCTTCGTCCTCGCGGCGGTCGCGCTTGCGAGTCGTCATGTTCTCTTCTTCCCAGCGACTCCTGATCTCGCTGAGTTGTTCCTTTTCCGCGATCTCTGCGTCCGCCCACGTGCTAGCGACCCGGAACATGTCATTGACAGTCGCGGGTGGCTTCCGAGTCCACTTGTGAATCAGTCTCCCGTCGGAGATGCCGCGCTGGAAAGCTGACATCACCTCCTGATCCGTGACGTCCGTGATGGAGTTGCGCTTTTCTGAGAATCTGCGCACGAAGTCGTGCAGGGTCTCGTTCTTGCGCTGCCTGATCTGACCGAGGAGCCGCTTGCTCCCGGGCCTCTCCCAGGTGCCGAGATAGTTACCGATGAAGAGTTCGGTAAGCTGCTCCCAGTTGTCGATGGCGTCCTGCGGGAGTCCTGCCAGCCAGTTGCGGCAGTCCTTGGTGAGCTTGATGGGAAGATAGTTTGCCATCACGTCCTCGTCGCCGCCGGCTGCTTGTACGGCGGTGTAATAGATCTGAAGCCATTGAGATGGGTCAGATTTCCCGTCGTACTTGTCGATATCCGACAGCTTGAAGCCTCTGGGCCATGTCACGCTTCTCAAGCGCTCAGTGAACAACTGGAATCCGCCGATCCGACCTCTAGGGCGGGAATCGCTCGGACCCGATCCGTCAGCTGCTCTTGGGGGTGTGCTGTCCCTCCTGTGATCCCGGTCCCTGGGCGGGGAACGGGTCCTCCGATAGTTCCGAGTCCTGGGTGGAGTTCGGTCCCGTCGGTATGTCCTATTGCGCGGTGGAGTTCGATCTCTTGGCGGAGTCGGTCGCCTGGGTGGTGGAAGCACTCGTCCTCGTGGCGGAGTGCGACCGCCGTTGTTGCTGCGCCTTGGGCTACCGGAGAGGTCAGAGTAGTCTGACTCCGTCGAGTAGCCGCTCCTGTTGGAGTTACGACGGGGATTTCCATGATCCCGATCGTACTCTTCGCGCCGTCGGATTTCCTCACGGTGGCGCTCTTCGGTGCTGCTGCGGATGACGTCCCTCGCATCTCGATCTCTGTTGATCGTGGTGCGGAGGTCTTCATCACGACCCGATCCGCCGCTGGCCCGGTGTCGAGACGGACCGGGCTCAGGAGCGTCCGTGGTCGTTCTGCTCTGCATCTGGTGAACCTGGACGGAGGCGGCCTGCACGAGAGCCCTTACCTTTTCCAGGCCCGGAGTGCTAGGTGGCAGCCGATTGATTTCCTCGTTGATGGTAACGAGGTTCTGGACCGGCGTCTCGTAGACGTCGTATCCGTTGAACTTCGAACATGCCGTCGCGCATCAAGTTCCGGGTGCTCCTCCGGTCGTGCTGATCCCGTTGGCGACGATGATCTTCAGAGTGGGGCTCCTGGAGTCGAGCAGTGCCAGATCCCGACGCGGTGGCTCCGTGCGGTCGTGCGTCTCTGCGAGTCGCCCGACTGGCGTTGCGTCCTCGACGCTGGTTCCTGGCTTCAGTCGTCTCCTCAGCTGGAGTGACCTCATCTTCTGAGACAGGATTGGTTGGCGTTGCTGGTGCCACCATGTAGCAATATGACCCGACTCCTTCTTGCGCGAGGTAGTCTTCCTCGGACTCGGAGAAGTCGGACGCGGGCGTATAACGCTCCAAACTACTCGGAGTCAATTATCCGAGTGATCCTAGTAGTTCCGGCTCTGTAGAGGCATCGGACACTGTGTATCCTTCCGGCAGATCGTCCAGGATTGAGGGTCCCAGTAGATCTAACCCGTAGGAGTCGCTCCCAGAGAAGTAATCATCCGTATGGACGATGTCCTTCATCTTTTGCTTCTGAGTCAGCGCGCAAAAGCCAGGGGTCTGGATAGTAATGACCTCAGGGCTCTGGACGCGTGCTGGTTGAGCGTTTACGCTCTGCGATGACTCGGCGACGCGACTCTCAGAAGCCGGATCGGTACCGAGTGATTGTAGATCTGTTCCCGACTGGTCTGGCCTCGCGTTTTGCGATGGACTCAGCGGGGTAGAGCCGACACGATCAGATGCGATCGGACCGGACTGGGCCGTGATGGCTGAAGTCGGCGCCAGAGAGGAACCTCCGTGGCGACCGTAGCTCCTGCCGCTTGGGTATCCAAGGCGGCGGTGATGACGTCCCCGAACTGGATCTCGACTTCGTCGACGTCCGGGAGGTTGCAGCTGTCCAAGATCTTGACGCGATCCATCGAGCTTACCAGATTGATCTCGGCGATATCCCCTACCTGGCGCGCCACTGTCGGTGATATTATCTCCGGCAGTCTTCCACAGGGTAGCCCACGGAAGTGATTTGTAATGCAGGGAAGATCGCAAAGATCGAAAGCAGGATGGTTAAGATGGACAGACACTGGGGTTTATACAGGTTCGGGCCGTCGACTCGACGTAATACCCTACGTCCTGTTTTGGGGTGTTGTATTGCGTGGATTGTGTGTTGAAAGATTTCGTCCTAAGACTTGATGTTTTGGAGGGGGTCCCTGCCCGCCTTATATATCGGGGGGCAGGGTTACAAGTCGGTTTGTATCCGATCCTATCTCTAAGAATCCTTTCCTTTTTTACAATAATTCCTATTCCAACTAGGACTTCTCCTTCCAGATCCTTCCTCCGTGCGCCGACTTGTCCCGCACGTCTTCAGGTCCAGAACGATGGGTTGGGCCGCCCCCTTTTGGTGGGCTGCCAGACTTGCTCGTGAGGTACCCGGGTACTATATCCCCCACACATACTTTATATCCTTTGTTTGTTTGTCCGGACAGGTTACTTAGTGCAGGCCAATCATTAATGTTTTATGAAAAGTAGTGCCCCTAGGTCAATTTTTTTCTTGTTTGTCCTCATCCCACATAGTAACACCTTCTTCCTTCCACAGCTGTTTAAGTTCGTCAAGCAATGGTCTTAGATAAACATTAATGTTGTTGCCATGTTGCTTTGGACCTTGGATAAGCACCGGCATCATAATGAACTTTCGCTTCGTGCATAGCCAAGGAGGTAGGTTGTAGATACATACAGTCACAGGCCAAGTTCTATGACTACTGCTCATTTCACCAAAATTATTCATGCCATCAGTACTTAAACCAAGACTTAAATTTCTTGCATCAACATCAAATGTTGGGCATGCTCTGTCGATGTTCCTCCACTGGGATCCATCGGCGGGGTGCCTCAACATACCATCCTTCTTACGTTCTTCCTTGTGCCATCGCATCAACTTGGCATGCTCTTTGTTTATGAGCAAACGCATCACACGTGGTATTAAAGGAAAATATCATACCAGCTTTGCAGGAATCTTTTTCTTAATAGTCTCCGCATCAACCACACCAGGGTCATCCCACCTGATCTTGTATCGTGCGCAACTCCAAACCGGACAACAATCCAACTTTTCGTATTCAGCACCACGATATAGGAATATAGGATAGTCATTAGGACACGCATGTATCATCTGCAACTCTAAACCGAGAGGGCAAACAACCCGTTTTGCTTCATACGTTCGTGATGGCAATTTGTCACCCTCGGAAAGAATCTTCTTCACGAGTTTCAGTAATTCCTAAAGACCCTTGTTAGTAACATGAGGACCGGATGTGTCCGAGGACCGGTGGATGGTCGCTTTCTGGTGTGATGAGTGATTGACAACGTGGTGTCGATTGACGTTTCCTTGGCTCAAGTATTGCATGTGTAGAATGCGGCTTGGTTGCATTGGTGCAGGTGAAGAACAGGCGCGAAAGGTCTTAATCATGGCGGCCTCCGAGGAGCGGAGAGACAAGTAAGCTTGGTTCGAGGGACCCAATGGCCAGATGGATCAAGTGCGGTTCACACGGTGGCAAGAACGAGCAAGGGAACATGGTTTCGGTGCGAGGTAGCGGCTCACGACCGAAGCTCGTACGCGGACATGAAGCCGGTGCAAGGTAGCGGCTCACAACCGAAGCTTGCACGCGGGGTTTGGTGGTTTGGCTAGAAGACCATCATGTGGACGGTTTCCCTTGGTTTGGGCCTCAAAAGCAAGGCCGAGGACTTGGCGTGGCTATGTTGGGCCGAGGGGCTGCGGTGCCAGCTAGGGGCGGTTTAACCGCCTCCCCCTGGGCTGGCCCAACTCGGCGTCGAGGAGCTTCGATCTGGAGGACACGCGGCGTGACTGCAAGGCTTGCGTCGGAGGGAAGCTAGCTTGCAGTGGAAGGTGTCCCAGCCAGAAAAATCTTCACGAAAAATGTCAAGTTTGCCCCTGAGGGGTATGTATCACTTAGGGGTAGTTTAGTCTTTAGAGCACCACCACTTGGACTATATAATAGACCCCCTAGGGGTTGGTGGCTGCCATATCTCTAGTTTATTTTCCCTTGGCTTGTTTTATTTTCCCTTCCCTCTCATCCACCTAGAACGATTTGCTTGAATCTTTTGTAGTTTGTATAGGTGAATTCATGGTTGGTTGATTGAGCTTAATCATGTCATATTTGTGCCATGATTTGAATTCTCGAGCCCCTTTTCTTTTTCCCATTTTCCGAGCTATTTTTGGGGGATTTTCGTTCTTCACTTCCTAGGGTGTTTTCTCTCGGATTTCTTTGAGGGAATCACGTATGAGTGTCGTGTGCCTCTTTTGCTGGTGATCCTTTGCCCACAAACGCCAGGAATCTCTCTAAATTTGAAGATTTCGGGATGAACTCGAGGTCATGGTTCTCTTCCTTAGATTTGAGATTCCGAGAGTTCTAGTGAGTTAGAGGCCGAGATTTTTGGGGAATAGCCTCTGCTTGAGGTGTATATCATCTACCCAAAGTTTCATCTCAAGAGCTCAAGCCGTTGGGAGATCCGTTCACAAGTTGACTTTTTCCTGAGGCTCCTAGGCCAGGTCGGTTTAACCGCCCCTAGGGAGGTTTAACCGCCCCTGGCTGGGAAGAGGACATTTGGTCTCGTTTTGGTTCGATTTCGATTTGATTTGCTCGATTTGGTTTCCGCTGTTGTGATTTTATTCCTATGGTCATTAGCTTCTCAGTAGCTACGTGATCTTGGCAAGATCGTGTTTTCTGGATTTGAAGTTGAGTTGGGAAGAAAGCCGAATTCGTTGAGAAGAAATTTTTATCGGCTCCCATTCACTCCCCCCCTCTCTGGTCGCCTAATCGGTCCTTCAGTTGGTATCAGAGCCGGTTACGGGTCTTTGCGACTCTAACCAGTCTAAGATCCAAAGATGGTGTACCAAGATCGGGGTTCCGGGCCTCCACACTTCGATGGGAAGAATTATCCGAACTGGGTTGCGCGTATGGGTGCTTTCTTGTGAGGCAAAGGAAAGTTGTTGTGGGATGTGACGAAAGATGAAAACTATTTCAATCCTACCAACTTAGATGCCCAAGATGCAAGAGATAAGTTTGAAGCCAACGCTAGGGCTCTAGACTACTTGTTTCATGCTTTGTCGACAGAGAAGTTTGAGCGAGTTTTGGGCGAGGACCTAGCTAGCCAGATCTGGCTGAAGCTCAAGGTAGCCACGGTGGTGATAGCCATGTGAAGGCTAGGCTTTTCTCGGTGTATCATAGAGAGTATGAGAATTTTGAGCAGTTGCAGGGTGAGTCGGTTGATGCTATTTTTCAGCGCTTTACTGCCATAGTCAACAACATGAAAGCCAACATCACCGCACTCTCATACTCGGATCATGACAGAGCTTTGAAGCTCTTACTTTCACTTGATCGATCCGTGTGGGGTGCCAAGGTTGAGGCGATCATGGAGTCGGCTAACTATGAAACTTTGAAAGTTGATGACCTTTTCTCCAAGTTGAAGTCTTCTAAGGTCGATCGACAGCTTATTGCCAAGGCTAAGAGTCCGACTGATTCCCATAGTCTGGCTCTAGTCGGTGCCTCTGGTTATGGACATGCTAATACTTCCAAACACTTTGCCATGTCTTCTCTTGTGTCTCTTCCAGATGAGGAGTATGAGGTGCTGAGCGAGGAGGATCTCGTGTTGCTCACGAGGAGGTTCGAGCGCATGTACCAGAACCGGAAGGGCTCGAGGCGCGCGGGGAGTACGTGCTACCGGTGCGGCAAGAAGGGCCACTTCATCACCGAGTGCTCAGAGGAAATCAAGAAACGCAAGCACCGCCCGTGAGACGAGCACAAGCACCGCTCCAAGGATGAGTACCACTCCAAGCACAAGAACAAGGAGGAGAACACTGACACCTCATCGAGCTCGAGCAGTGAGGATGAAGACCGCAGCCACCGCAAGGAGAAGAAGCACATGAACCGCAACTTCAACGGCTTTCCTGCACCGCTGTGAACTACTGCACCATGGCGCATGATTCCAAAAACGACTCCGACTACGACTCTGACTCCGACTCCGAGGATGAGGTATTGACCGATCCCATCTCTTTGCGTAAGCAGATCGCTAGGCTTGAGAAGTTGGTCGATAATCGTGATCATGTGCTTAGGAAGACCAACAAGGAGAAGAGAGAGTTTAGGTCGTTGCTTAGAGAGTCTAAGGAAAGGATTGTGGAGCCTGAGGCCTTACTTTCTGAGACTGGAAAGAAGGCAATGAATTTTGAGTCTTTGCTTAGTGAGTCTAGCAAGAAAGTGGTTGAGCTTGAGGTTGAGTTGGCAAGTGCTAGAACAGAGATAGGTGTGCTGAAACATGCTCCTGTTATTTCTGATGAAGTTGAATGCTCTATCTGTGATGTGCATTTTGTTGATTTGGTAGCTCTTAAGGACAAACACATGACATGCCTTGATGAACTAGAAGGAGCTAGGGTTGAGCTTGCTAAGTTGAGGTCTAGACCTTCTTTGCTAGGTGCTTGTACTTCTTATCCTACTTTGCATGCTCAGTTGCTTGAATCTCATACCATGATTAGTTCTCGTGAGACTGAATTGAAATCACCTATTGCAAACTCTTGTTCTCCATGCGATGTTATTACTTTGAAGAATGTCGAGCTTGCACAATATGTTGATCGTCTGCAGGATGAAAATGATGAGTTGCGTCAGTGTTTGGGTTGGTTGTCGGGTCGCGAGCCACAGCTTAAGATGTTCATTGCTGGGTTCAAAAGAGCTGATGGTCATGGTCTGGGTTTTGAGGAGATTGGTGAGAGTAGCAGTGAGAAAGAGAGAGAGCAACCCAACCGCACCACAAACATCCCAACACCACCAGAGAGAACTCCACCAAAGAACAGCTTTACACCTAAACCCAACCACCTGTTGAACAAGCTTGACACCACTCCAGATCCTCCCAAGTTTCCCCCAAAGACAAATAACTTCCAGAAGAGAGTGACCTTTGTGAGGAGTGGGGTTTACCAGAAGAAAGAGAAGCCTCAGCCAAGAGAAACCCAAAGCCAAAGCCAGTTCGCTTCCATTGTGATCATTGTGGAAGGGATGGACACCTTGAAGAGTTTTGTTGGAGGAAGAAGAGAGAGGTGAGACGATAGAAGGAGTTGGGTAACAGGGACAGGTACTACTCTTCTCATAGTGTGCATGTGTCTCGTTCACCCTTGCCTAGGAAAGAGGCGTTTGTTCATATGGTTCCTTCTTTGAGTGGTCATGGTGTTCCAGCTCGTGGTGCTAGGCGGCCTCCTGCTCGTGGCCAGTTTGGTGCAGGGAGGTTCGACCGTAGCTTTGAGGCGAGGAGAGAGTCTAGGCCGCGTTTTCCCCCGCGTGGTGCTAGAGGTCCGATGGTGAGAGACGAGAGGGTTTTACGGAGTAGTGCTGATTTTGCTAACCCTCTTTCGAGCAGATGGCCCGACACTGGTTTAACTCCTTTTGTGCTAACCCCAGTGTTGAGTCGTTCGCTCTTTCTCGTTCTCGCTTTTGATTGTGCAGGTGGGAGGTATGGAGAACTTTTGGTTGATGGTTCTCCACACCTATGGATGGCCCCGATGTGGCCCTTGTACATCTTGTATTGTGAGTACATCGTTTGTACACTCTTTTGCACACTTGTGCTTTGTTGGCATATTTTGTGTTTGTATCATATCCATATTGTATATTTGTTGTATATTTGCTTATCTTGTATCATTGTTGGATGTGTATATACCATGGTAGGCTAGCCACCTTTCTTGTTAACATGTATAATCTTCATGTGTATATCTTGGCATGCTAGTTTTGTGATATATGTTGGTGGACTAGTCACCTTTGTATGATAGTGTGTGATCCACATGAACTCATTGCCAGGTTTTCCCATATGTATCAAATTGTGCATGGCATGTTGTCCTTTTGGTATCCTTTTAGCTGGTATCTTTTGGGTTGCATTTTGCTCATTTGAGATTTCTCTTCCTTTTGTGATGGAGTTTTCCATTTGCTTTTGTACACCTTTTTCTAGTTTTCTAGGTGTCTTTGGTTGAGGGGGAGCTTGTCTTTATTTAAGGGGGAGAAATTGCTCGAACTGATTTGAAAAGGCGAGGACCTTGCTTATAGCTTTTGGATTGCATGAGCTTGTGAGTTTGCTGTTCTGGGACTTTGGTTGTGCATATCATGAGAGTTTGAAATTTGAACCTGAACCTTGGATTTGCATTCCAGTTGCACATTCCAAGGGGAGCTTGTAGTTGAACTTGAACCTTGGATTTGCATTTCAGTTGCACATTCCAAGGGGAGCTCGTAGTTTGAACTTGAACCTTGAAATTGTATTTTGGTTGTACATTTCAGAGGGAGCTCTGTATTTATGCCTTGGTCACGCCTGTGTATTGAGCTTGCCCATGTTTCTACCCAAAACTTGCTTGCAGACATTTTCAGAAAACCACTTGCCCAAGTTATCTTCACCCGCTTGCGAGGAGAACTTGGTGTGTGCGCGCCTTTCTGAGCTGAGTTTTGGAGGCTTCTGTTGTAGCATATGTATACTATTGTATTTGATTTGCTTTTATCCATCTTTGTATCTTGATGTATAATTTTTCACTTTTATATCTTGATTTCATCTTTTGTACCTTGATGTATAGTTTTCATCTTTGCATCTTGTGATATATCATGCTGCATTTGTATCATATCTTAGGATGAGCTTCTCCTATATGTAGTGATTGCTACAACTTGCTACTTTTTAGAGTTTAAGCAGGCTGGCTAGTGATTGGCTATGCTCTTGATGGTTTTGATATATATTCTTTTGAGATAGTCAATTTTTGAAGTAAAATGACAAACTGAACTTAAATTCTTTTCACCCATGAGTAAATGCCTTTGCATATCTTGTTTGAGCCGAAATGGCTATATCTTGCTTAAGATCATGCTAGGATTTGATGTTCTTTTCAATTGGGTCAAAGACCTTTGTCATTGTGAATGTTTAGCCCATGCTTTATATTGTGGAGGAGCATAAGCTTCTTTTTGTTGCAAAGACATTTCATGTACCATGCTTAATTTGAAAGAATTGAAAAATGCGATGTTTATGCATGAAAGAAGAAAGATAAGAAAAAGATACATTTGAAGAATATTATGCTCATGTCTCTATGATTTCACCATTGCACACACTTGCACACATGGTGCCAAGCGGTTGCATGTTGTTTGCCGGAGAAGTCTCCCTTGAGAAGTGAACACGTGGCTCCGTGCTTTCACATGACATGAGATAGAATTTGGGCGTTTGTAATGATCTTTTGTTAAGAATGCTTATCCTATCATAATCTTGGTGAGATGAAGTTCATTTGTGCTTGAATGATCCATGTTTAGGATTTTGCTCATGTGGTGACCCTTTTGATAAAATTGCTCAAATTGATCATGACTTTGTCAAATGGCTATATGTCTTTACTTTCTTGATGGCAATGCCCTTATGATGCTATGAACTATCTAGTTTGCCTCTTCTCTAACTTGTAGCACTTTATAATGCTCATTGTCTATTTGAGAAGCTGGTAGTTGCAATTTTTGCATTTTTGCCTTGATTTCTGCATTGTCAACAAGGGGGAGAAGTTGTTGAAAGGAAAACATTACTGCAT
The DNA here is from genome assembly GCA_015476505.1 of Urochloa ruziziensis. Classification (NCBI taxonomy): domain Eukaryota; kingdom Viridiplantae; phylum Streptophyta; class Magnoliopsida; order Poales; family Poaceae; genus Urochloa; species Urochloa ruziziensis. The sequence continues at coordinate 44,124,143 of CM027119.1, forward strand.
ACTTGTTGAAGTTTTTCCCAAGCTGAAACGGCATTTTTGCAATCATTTTTGGAGAAGCTGCATTTTTGTGCCTGATCTGGGCAGGGCGGTTTAACCGCCCCCCTGGGCGGTTGAACCGCCCCTGTGTAGTGGCACAAGGTTTTGTGGGATTTGAGCCATTTTCGACACATTTTTGCACGCACAAATTCACTTGTTCAGGGGGAGTTTGCATCTATGCAGGGGGAGTGCTTTGAGTATCCTAAAAAGTGTTGTGGAGATTTGTGACGTGTTTTGTGCTTTGCTCTTTTGCCGATGGTGTTGAGCCCTTTTCACTTCTTATTGAAGAGTCGGCATTTTCTGAGCTTTCTCTTGTGAGTGACTTTGTTCTCGGCTTGTTCTTGCTTTTTAATCACTTGCTTGAGCTTTGTTTTCGATTTCTTTTCTATTTTTCCTTAATATCTATCGTGATTACGTGTGTGTTGTCAATACACTCATCAAGGGGGAGATTGAGGACCGAATGTGTCCGAGGACTGGTGGTGTGTCGCTTCCTGGTGTGATGAGTGATTGACAACGTGGTGTGGATTGACGTTTCCCTTGGCTCAAGTATTGCAGGTGTAGAATGCAGCTTGGTTGCATTGGTGCAGGTGAAGAACAGGCGCAAAAGGTCTTAGCCATGGTGGCCTCCGAGGAGCGGAGAGACAAGTAGGCTTGGTTCGAGGGACCCGGTGGCCAGATCGATCAAGTGCGGTTCACATGGTGGCAAGAACGAGCAAGAGAACGTGGTTCCGGTGCGAGGTAGCGGCTCACGACCGAAGCTCCATACGCAGACATGAAGCCGGTGCAAGGTAGCAGCTCACAACCGAAGCTTGCACGCGGGGTTTGGTGGTTTGGCCAGAAGACCATCGTGTGGACGGTTTCCCTTGGTTTGGGCATCAAAACCAAGGCCGAGGACTTGGCGTGGCGATGTTGGGCAGAGGGGCTGCGGTGCCAGCCAGGGGCGGTTTAACCGCCTCCCCCTGGGCTGGCCCAACTTGGCGTCGAGGAGCTTCGATCCGGAGGACATGCGGCGTGACTGCAAGGCTTGCGTCGGAGGGAAGCTAGCTGTTGGTATTTCTTATGACCTACAGATAGATCCGCAAGCGTACGGATACCGATGTAGCTTTCACCCGGGAGTATTCCAGGGATCGATTTCCACGGAGAATGAGAAGTGTACTACTCCTTTAATTTATTCGTCCAAAAGGATAATATGGGGGATATGGATGAAAACAAAAAGAAAATAAGAGATAAAAGGCTGAGGGTAGAGAGGGTACTCGTGTAGCAATACTGGATATTTCGATAGATCAAGCAAGGCAGACTTATCAAGGGAGTTCACTTCGGGCGCCTGAGACACCACCACTCACAGAAAGGGATGAGAAGGGGAGTGGTACCGCCTACCCCTAAGTCCTACAGTCCAGAACTAATGTGGTGGATTACGTCAGCCGGACATGGCTGTCACCACCAGCCGGCTACCACAACTATTCCGTTGAACTGGGTGCAAACCAAGGTAATGACTAGTCTAGGCACCACGCCTATACTAATAATTACTACTTCACTTGATATCAAAGCAAAGGACCCACTACTTAGAAGTGAGCGAGGAACCAGTGAACAAACTAGCAAGACTGAATGCTTAATAAATCAGAAGGGAACCAGAGTTACCAGACAAGACCCGGATGTTACTCGAAGTTGAGCCGCATCCGCCGAGGTACAAAGTGGAAGAGAAACCGGCAGCTCCGGCTTCTCTCCCAGACTCTCACCTCACCTCTCTCCCTATTTTCTAAGTATGGGAGTGGTAGCACTTCACCCTAGAGCTTCTTCTCCTCTATCTTGTTGTGTCTTGAGTGGGGATGAAGGGGCCCTTTTATAGCCTCCCAAGCATGGAAGCCAGCGTAAATGTTAAGCCACATGCTTGATTAGCTTCCACGCGAAAGGGGAGGCATAACCGCCACGAAAGTGGGCCAGCCGGCCTAACTTAGTCCGTTCGGCCTGGGATTCTCGCCACCTGGCACCGTCTTTCTTGTGTACGCTCCTGATGATGTCCTGAGGTCAGTAGTTGAGGGATTGGTGGCAGTTGTGACAGTTAGAGGCCGAACGGCCTAGGGGAGGATCGGTCGGCCTGGCCCTGACTCTTCTCGGCCCTCTGTTGCACCGACTCGCTCATCAACGGTTGCATGTTGTCCCTTGAGGCGGTTTTGGTTGCGTTGATTTGAAGGTGTCCGAGAATCCTAGGTTGGTGGACCCTTCAATCCATGCCCTAGGCCTTTCAGGTCCTCGGATCAAACCAACATTGATCTCACGTCTCAGGGTGTTTGTTGATGTGTTAGTTGTCCCCTGGATCAATGACGTGGCCAGATGAGGGGATAGGAGGCCGGTCGGCCTAGGCTAGGCCGGCCGGCCTGGGTTTGGCTCCATATTTGCTCTCTTTTCTCCTGTATGCTCTTGCACTCACAAATCATTCAAAACTTGTGGAACTCATTAGTATAAATGATATTAGCATGATTATCACTATATGAGCATGAAATCTGGAGAATTGTTGGCGGTAAAATCATGTGATAACGGCCGTCAACACACCCCCACACTTAGACCCTTGCTCGTCCTCGAGAGAGGAGTAGGGACTAAGATGAGACATGACCACCAAGGAAATGGAACAAGCATAAGAAATATTCCAAGCCATACCTTGTACTTGTGAACTTTAAAGTGTCTATCATGCCATCTTGGGCAGTTGAGGATTGGAACGATCATGAATCAAGTCACTTCAACTCTATGTGTCAAGTAGCTTGGGATTTTTTTTGTAAGTTTTCAAAAACAAACCTTGCATTGCTCCTTATTTGATTCTCTCAGATCTCTCAATGTGTATATATCCTCACCAAGGCATTAACTTGCCTTTCTTCATCCTACTTCTAATGATGGCTATATGTGGAGCTCAAGGTAGGGTAAGAAGATGAGGCATACTTGCATCACATGTATTGCAAAGTCAAAGAGTGGATCCAAGAAGAAATCAAATCATACAATCGGATCAAGATGTGCACGTGTATGGGTATGATGGATGGTGGTGGAATAAACAACATCCTTTGTGTGTGGTCTCTCTCCTTTTAAAAAATCTTTTGAGAACATGGCTATCAGTTTTTTTTTTTGGACCTTAATGTGTCCAACTTTTTCTTCTGTTTTTTTCTTTTTTTGTGTGTGGACCTTCATGTGTCCATATTTTTATTCGACAGCCATGTCTCTTTTGTAACAAAACTGAGGACTGAGACTTACACATATGATGGAGCATTTATTTTGTGGAATGGATAGATGAATGATACAATGCTAACTTCTAGTATAGAAGTATAGCAAGGGGGATATATGGCGTGCACGTGAATCTTGATCATGAAAGCATGAAAGAATTCTCACAAGGGTCACAACAATTTGACAAAGCTCAATGCAATGACATGTAGCATATGTGTACATGGTTATCAAGATAACTCAACATATGGCTTTGGTAGGATTTTAGCATATCAAAGAGGAGCTTTGCAAAGGGTTTTCAAATTTTCAAATAAATTTCCCAAGCACTCAAACATTAAGAGTGAAGATCATATCATCAAACCATATCTCAAACATCAACGACTTAGATGAACATGGTTCCCTAAAAATATTTATTCACAAGTGGCAAGATGAAGCGAGGAATAAGACATATGCAAGCCAAACATGGGAGCATGAAGGTAGGCATAGCCAGGTGAATTATTTTATCTTGAGATTGATTTTAATGATAGGGATTGAAATTCAATCAAACTCATGAGTTAAGGAGCGAGAGGTGAAGTGCACATACCATCGCTCTTTGAAGAAGGTAGGGATCCAGACAAACCAGTAGTGTGTTGTGCACCCACGGAGGTGACCAACCCATTGCGGCGCTCTCAGCTTTGTCTTGTCATGCTGGCGTAGGCGATGTATGTGACACATTTGTGGGAGGTCTCAAGTATGTATGACAATGATGAGCTTGAGAGACCTCCCTAACACTTGTACTTGTTCTGATACTGTTATTCAAAAGCAAAAGGTGGAAACAAAAGAGTGGCTCTACTAGTTCAAGAACCAATGAGCCTTTATTCAAGTTTTTTATGGTTTTTTAATATATTTTTGATGAAATTGGAAAGAAAGGAAGAAAAAAATTAAAAAATGAATGAAAAATACGGGTTACCTCCCGGCAGTGCTTGTTTATGGTCAAAAGCCAATATCAGAATGTTGTTATCATCCTCCTCCTCTTCATTGTCATCCAGTATGACTCCTCTTTCACCGTGTTTCGACCAAATGGCATAGTTTTCCATAAAACCATGTGTCATCAAATGGTAGTGAAGAATTCCTCTAGATTTATACGACAGCTGGTTTTTACATTGCCCACACGGACAAAACATGTCTCCTGACGGCGACTCGTTGTCCTCCGCCACATCGAAAAAAGCATGCATGCCATCAACCCATGTACCACTGCGTCGGTCCGTCAAGTGCACCCATTGCCTATTCATCTACATTTAGCAAAGTTTTCAAATTAATTCATACATAACAAAATTAACAAAATATTGTTTTAATATATTGGAATTATATCCAACACAATTTATTGAAAATAAACATGTAAGTCTCAAACTCAAACATGCAACGTGACTAAGGTTCACAATTTATTCATACAATGTAATAAAATTAAAATACAACATAATTTATTGAAAGCAATATAAATTTATCGACATCCAACATTCAACACGACCTAGATCTTCAACCATCTTTGGGTGAGAAAGTAGGATGCTCTGATATATTTTTTCCTAGTGCAGAAGATGGTGGAGCTTGGTTTGGTTGTGATGGAACATAGCGCCACAAAAAAATTTCAAGATCAAAACCAGGTTCCTCACCCCTTTCAACACATTCTTCATGTTTTTTTGGCAAAAAATAAAGTTGTGCTTTCACCCAAGCTTATGGTTTTTTCGAATTCTCATGAGGTTCTACTGGAGTTTTACCCTTCCCGTGAGCCGAACCACGATCACCGTCACCGGTCCCACTCCCTCCAGCAGTAGCCACATTGATATGACCACAAGGCTTTTATTTCTCAACACAAAAGATAACATTTTCTTCAAAAAAATTACTCATTTCGACATATCACTAATTAATGTAAAAAATTACATAACAAACTAACTAAAATTCATTATATTTCATTTATAAAAAATATTAAAGAAACATACTAAAGCAACATTTGTAACCAACATTTCTCTAATGGATACCTCTAACAAAAAATTTCTAAACCACCATGAACACACATATATATAGCTCTTTCTCTCTCTTTTCTTTTTCTTCATAAATTTCTATATTTGCAAAATATACTAACAATAATAGAAGCTAATGAAGAACATGAGAGCATGAAAGTTTGTACCTTGTAAACTCCTTGAAATGAGTGAAAGCTTTACAATTTTTTAATTTTTTTTTGGCAAGATCTCACCTCAACCCGAGCACACCATGAACACAGCTCGGAGTGTTCATGCTAGCTCAGGCGTGGGGAGGAAGAGGGGTTTAAGCAGTATGACTAATTAGCACCGGTTGTATCTAGCAACCGGTGCTAAATACGGACATTTAGCACCTGTTGTAGCTAGCAACCGGTGCTAAATGTGCCGCGAGATTTAGCACCGGTTGCTGGCCACAATCGGTGCTAAAGGTGGGCATTTAGCATCAGTTGTAGCCAACAACCGGTGCTAAATCCCCTCCCCCTCCCCTCCCCCACCCCATCCACCCCCCCCCCCCCCCCCACATCGACCCGCGCGCAGCGCCTGCGTGCGCCTGCTAGCCGTTGGACCCGGTGCTAAAGCCTCATTAGCACCGGGTTCAAAAATGGCTGGTGCATATATGAGGGGCAGATAGACTCTTCTCTAGTTTTATGATTTCTTGGTCTATCTTAGTTAAGCTTGAAAAAGGTATCTTCATTGGTATCATCTCATGTGGATCATGATTCATGAAGCTAACTCCCTATGCTACTAATGTTTCCCTTTGAGCTATGTCATTTGCTAGGCCTTGTTAGGTGACTTGATTCCAAAGGTGGAGAAATATGGAATCGAAGCAAGGTGCAATGGTAAATTTGGTAGGCCACAAGGCGATTGGCTAGACAAAAGGGGAGATCATATGGGCAGATGAACAAATTAAGCAATGCATGTTTTGCTTTGCCCACAAGGCCACAACAGCTGTAAGCACCACGCAATCATCTCTCCCTAGCGACGATACCTTCTCTTACCAACAGCTTCCCTAGTCTACGTATAAATGCGCTGAAATCACGTGAGAGTGCATAGAAATGAGTAACACGACAATCATGAAAAGAATAAAATAACACTACAAAGAAAGAGGAATATATTCAAGCCAGATGAAGGGGTGATGCCCACAAGGGCCACAAGCACCATGTCAATATGTCATCATCCCCTGCGGCGATGCCTTCTCTTACCAACAGCTTCCTCACCACGACGCACGCAAGCTTGCAGAAGGGGTGGCCATGGTAGCGCACACGGGTATGACGGCCCGACGTGCCGGTTCCTCACGTGCTCGCGCTCGGCCTCCATGGTCTCCAGCTCCACAGAGACGAGCCACAATTTCTCCGCCGGCGTCAGCACCACGAACGTGTCGCCCGCAGTGACGATCCTCGCCGGCAGGTTAAATAACCGGTAGTCCTCCCAGCCAGGCAGCCCCGCCGTCACGTCCCTCAGCACGACGCGCTTCTCCACCACCCACTCGCCGGAGCCCGGTAGCCGGCCGAAGACCTGGAGCTCATCGCCATGCACGCGCACGACACGCACTGTGTTGTCGTCCACGCCGCCGATGACCCGGAAGTTCGTCCTCCGGTACTGCGCCCTCATCGGCACCGGGAACGTGACAAGCGAGAATTTCAGCGTGCTCTCGTTGAGGACGAGCACGGTGCCGTTCTCCATCCCCCAGTAGACCCTCCCGGAGACACGCCCGGCCAAGTGGATCGTCTCCATGGCCGGGACCTCGACCTCGGCATCGCCTGTGGCGTGCCAACTTATTCGCCAGCCGCCGTCGCTGCCTGGAACGAACACGCACGCCCGTGGCGAGCCGAATTGGTACCGCGACCTGTCGCGCTCGTAGAGCACGGAGAGCACCCTGAAGCTCGACATGGTGTCATCACCCATGCCGCCGCCGACGACGTCGAGTAGGAAGGCGCCAAGGAGGGGCAGGTGTCTGAGATCGGCAGGGCGCGCGATGCCCTGGTACCGCCGCGACACGGGCTCGCACACGATGAAATCCGGCGACCATCGGCCCGGGTGTACTGACTCTCGCCACGGCCCGTTTGTGAGGAGGAGGAGGCTGCCGCGGCTGTCGACGATCTCCCTGCACCGGTTGTGCCGTGTACGGCGGGGATAGTTGTAGTAGTAGGTGGGGCCAGACCTGTCGGTCTCCGGCGGCGGGACGTAGAGGAAGTCGAGGGAGAAGAGTCCGGCGTCCGCGACGGCCGGCGACGAGGGCACGAAGGCGGCTGCCGGCTTCTTCGGCAGCCAGCGCAGCACTCCCGTCACATCCGGGGGCTGCGCGTCCGTGACATAGTAACGGCCGGCGACGTGCGGCGCGCCGTGGAGGGCGTGGAAGCGGCCGAGGAAGACGTCGTCGGCGATGGCGCGGCGCCAGCGCGTGCACGTGGCCGCGGCCCGGATCAGGTCGAGCGACGAGCCGATGCCTAGGAGAACCTGATAGAGGACCTCGTCGGGGAGGTCGTCGACGGTTGTCGGCACGGCGGGCAGCGCCTTCGTCCTCTGCTTCGCCTTGGACTTGTTGCGACGGGTGCCCTTTCCCATGATGAAGAAATTAATGGGCCAAAAAGGACTCTCTCTCCCTCTCTCCCTCTCGATTTGTGTGTGATTAAAGTCTTGTTGACACACTGACGAACGGAACACTGGGAGGAGCTGCTAAATTTGAAGTAGATCGACTGTGGTCTTGTAGGAACGAGCGGTATGCCCCTATTTATATACTTGCTCCCTTCTTTTTTGAATTGTCTCGATTACAACTTTACTAGCAACGTTGACTATATGATTGTTGCATTATTACTACACCTGTCTTTGTTTCTTGGGAAAATAAAGTGAAAAACGATGTGTTGTTCGCTTGACAGGATTCGACTGAAAAGTCTATTGATTTTCATCGATTCTGAGCTGATTCAATAGTATTTTGTAAGAGAAATAATTAGCTGGGCAGTGCTAATAAGCCAAGCGAACAAAAATGACAACCAACCGCTCTCACTCACTCCAATAATTGTTAAGATCTGAATCATGATATAATATCACGACATCTCATTTCTCAAAGTCGCCAGATGATCACTACCTCCCTTATAATACTGGATCATCGGAATCTCACACCGCATTTACTAATTCGCTAATAATAATATATGAATATATATATAGTGACTTGGAGGGCGCGTTACGCATACGATTTGGGTCAAACAGAGAACAGAGGGCCGGTGCCTGTGCGAAAACAACGGAGAGGTCAGTTTCGAATGATCAGCGAACACGGGTAGCCGCAAATTGCGTTGGGACTGGATGCTTGATCGCCATATCGTACGTGCCGGATTGCCAGCTTCCCATGGCGACGAGTCCCAGCATGGCACGATGGTGGTGGATGCGGGATGCCACGTGGTGACGGAGTAGCTTGTTGACTATCGATACTAAGACTATCCATTGCCCTCTGTATCCTCCTGGACATTTAGAGGTTTTGTTAAAAAACTCACTGCACGATGCCCTTTATAGACTCCTTTAAATTTTAGGAGGAGGCCGGCCTCCTCCACCCCCTAAACATACAGGGTCTTGGAGCGCTTCTCCTCTGCTCTGCTCGATCCGATCTCCCTCCGCTCCTCCTCCTCCTGCCCACCGCTCGCGCCACGGCCGGCTCGCCCGCTTGTCCCCTCGTGCCGCCGATCTGATCTCGCGTGGCTGCTCGCCCACTCGCGCTGCGGATCTCGCGCGGCCGGCTGGAGTAGAGAAGGCCCGACGGCGGTGGGCCCGAGGTGGCCGGAAGAGGAGGGCCGCCGCACGGGGAGGATCTGGCCACCACCGGAGGAGGAGCTCGGCCGGCGTGCGGGGAGGAGGGCCAGCGCCACCTCCTTTGCCGCCCTTTCTGGCCCTCCAAGATCCGTCGGGGGGAGCTGCGCCGGCCGCACCTTCTTCCTCATGAATTCCACTGGCTGCACGGGCCGCCGCCGACCATGCGGAATCCCGCCACCGGCCCCGCCTCCACGACGTCCTCGGGTGCCCAGCCCTGCACCGCCCGCCGCCGCGCCACGTGCTGCCTGCGGTGAGAGAGAGAGGAGGGGAGTCGACGGATAGAACAGAGAGGGGAAGAAGAAAATAGAGAAAAAAGAAAAGATAAAGGAATATAAAAGGGGGAGAAAATAGATGAGGGGAGGAAAATAGTGGATACCGTTGCAGGAAGATGTTATTTAGGGGTATAATTTTTTAGAGAAGGGTTGAAATATTTCATTAGAGGGTGATATTTAGAGGGTACCGCTACAAATAGTCTAACAATTAACAAAAGAACCAAAATAATGCATCTTTTTTTGTCTGTACTTGGTGGATTTTGCGGCCATGAAATGTGAGTCTGCCTATAAATATTTCTAGTTTATTACATCAGTATACACAAGCCAATTCTAGAGGTAGACGTAGTTATGTAACATTCATATGTATTGGCCAGATCACTTATTCTTTTAAAAAATGACAAGTATAAAACAAGAAGGGCGGAAGTATATAAATACGTACAGACCTCACATAGCTGTTGCATTCTTCTGTCTTTCCACGTCACACACAAACAAGAAGAGGGGGCGAGAGTTTTGTTGGATCCCTTCCCTTTCTGTACCAAACTACCACTACCAATGGGGAAGGGCACAAGGCGCCTCAAGGCCAAGGCCAAGCCCAAGAACAAACGGAGGGGCGAACCGCCCGCCGGGCCGACAAGCGTGGACGACCTCCCCGACGAGCTTCTCATCCTCGTCCTCCTTGGCCTCAGCTCATCGCTCCACCTGGTCCACGCCGCGGCCACGTGCAGGCGCTGGCGCTGCGCCATCGCCAACGCAGGCTTCCTCGCCCGTTTCGGCTCCCTCCACGGCGCCCCATGTGTCGTCGGCCACTACTATGTTCCGGAGACGCTTCTCCACTACTCCGACCTGTGGCGTCAGGTCCCTGAGAAGAAGACGACGTTCGTGCCTGTGTCGCCGGCCGTCGTTGACGCTTCCCACTTCTCGCTCGGCTTCCTCTACGTCCCTCCCGGCGTTGGCGACCTCCCACGACACATGTACCGAAGACCCAGACGTGTACGGCACAGCCGGAGATGGGAGATCGTCGACAGCCGCGGCAGCCGCCTCCTGCTGACCAACCGACCGTGCACGGAAGGGCGGTACCGGTCGCCCGACTTCATCGTCTGCGAGCCTCTGACACGGCGGTGCCAGGGGATCACGCAGCCGGCTACCCTGAGCCGCCACGGTTTCCTCGGCGGCTTCCTGCTCGACGGCGACCTCGGCAGCGGCAGCTGTGGCTGCCGTGACTCCATGTCAAGCTTCAGGATGCTCTCCGTCCTCTACGAGCAAGACGGGTCGTTCGGCACGCCACGGGCGTGTGTGTTCACTCCAGGCAGCGACGGCGGATGGCAGTTCCGCTGGCACCCAATGGACGACGACGGCGGCGGCATCGAACTCCCGACCATAGACAAGATCCACCTCGCAGGGCGAGGCGCCGGGATGATCTACTGGGGGCTCGAAACCGGCACCGTGCTCGTCCTCAACGAGAGCACGCTCGTGTTCTCGCTCCTCACATTCCCGGAGCACATGCAGTGGCCGTACCGGAGTACCAGCTTCCGTGTCATCGGTGGCCGCGACGACACGGTGCAAGTGTTGCGCTTGGATGGCCAGGACCTTGTTAGATATGATCCGAATTATAACGTGTGTCTTGTGGGGACGTCTAGAGGGCCCACGGTTCGGGTTGTATGTTTAGCGGATTTGTTTCCGTATTTGACAGCAGTCAGTTTAGTCCACCCATATCTACATCTTGTAAGCCGCAGGGGATGAGGAGATAACTCATTGTATTCCCTGCGTTGTAACTCTCTCATTATAGTGAAGATCGCCGGTTGGCGCCCGTGGTTTTTTCCCGCAAGGGTTTTCCACGTTAAATCTGTGTCTCGTGTTCGATCTTGTTTACGCATTATTTGCTAACAAGTGGTATCAAGAGCTTGGCACGAGATTTGGAAAAAAAAATTAGGGTTCAGTCCCTGTTTCGCAGGCCGCCGCCGCTGCTTCGTTCGTCGCACTGCTGCCTCCGTCGTCGAGCAAATCCTGCTGCGCCACTGTTGCTGTCGCGTCCAGGCGCAGGAAAAATTCCTGCCGCTGTTTTTTTTTCTGTCAAGTGCAGATCGGAGCTGCTGTTGCACGGAGTTTAAAGCGGAGATCAGAGTTCATCTAATGATTCTCCGTTGACCGTTCGTGGCTGCTTTTGGGGTCATAATCAACGGGATTTTGCTGTGATCACACGAAGGCTACCAGGAGGTTCTTCAGTCTTTTGCTGAACGTACACGGAGTTGTACACATGCTGCAGGTTCTGTTCTAGGGTTTCATATTATACCTAGATTATATACTGCAGATTATTTCTTCGGGTTATTTCTTCTCAATGGCTTCTATGAAGTATGATATTCCGCTGCTGGATCGAGATACAAGGTTCGCTCTATGGCAAGTCAAGATGCGAGCTGTTTTAGCGCAAGCTGATTTAGATGATGCGCTTGAGAAATTCGGGAACAAGGATTCAAAGACTTGGACCGATGATGAGAGGAGAAAAGATCGTAAGGCCTTGTCTCATATTCATCTTCATCTCTCAAATAATATTTTGCAAGAGGTTTTGCAGGAGAAAACTGCAGCTGCTCTATGGCTCAAGTTGGAGTCAATTTGCATGTCAAAAGATTTGACATGCAAGATGCATATGAAGATGAAGTTATATACGCACAAGTTGCAAGAAGGTGGTTGTGTCCTTAACCATCTTTCGGTCTTTAAGGAGATCGTTGCTGACCTACAGTCTATGGAGGTAGTTTATGATGATGAAGATTTGGGTCTTATTCTTTTGTGCTCACTGCCTAGTTCTTTTGCAAACTTCAGAGATACTATTCTATATAGTCGTGATTCTCTAACCATCCATGATGTTTATGAGGCATTGCAAGCCAAAGAGAAGATGAAACTGATGGTGTCTTCTGAAGGTTCCGCTTCCACTGGAGAAGCTTTGTCTGTTCGTGGCAGGACACAAAAGAATTCTAATAATGGTTATAGAGGCAAGAGCTCGAATGGCTACAGGGGCCGTTCAAAGTCTAGAGGCAAGGATGACAAATTCTGCAAGTATTGCAAGAAAGACACTCATTTTATTTCTGAGTGTTATAAATTGAAGAACAAGGAAAAGAGAACTGGCACATACAGACCGAAAGGTAAATCTGATGATGAAGGTAATGCTTCTGTTGCTGCCACCAATGTTAATTCAGATGGAGATGTTCTTGTTGCTTTTGCTGGATGTGCAAATAGTGGTGATGAATGGATTCTTGATTCCGCTGCTTCCTTTCATATGTGCATTAATAGAGATTGGTTCATCACTTATGATTCTGTCCAAGGTGGTTCTGTTCGTATGGGTGATGATAGATCACATCACATTATAGGCATTGGATCTGTTCAGATTAAGATGCATGATGGTATTATCAGAACTTTGACAAATGTGAGACACATTCCAACTATGAGCAAGAATTTAATCTCTTTGAGTACTCTTGATGGCAAAGGGTACAAGTACTCCGGTGGAGATGGAGTTTTGAAAGTGTCAAAAGGTTCTCTTATTGTGATGAAAGGTGATTTGAAATCTGCCAATTTGTACCGTCTTCGTGGTACAACAATTACAGGTGATGCCGCTGTAATTTCTAATTCATTATCTACTTCTGATGCTACTAATCTTTGGCATATGCGTCTTGGGCATATGAGTGAGCTTGGCTTGGCAGTGTTAAGTAAGAGAGGTCTTCTCGATGGGCATAGCATCAGCAAGTTGAATTTCTGTGAGCATTGTGTGTTTGGCAAATACAAAAGGGTGAAATTTAATACCTCTACTCATTCAAGTAAAGGTATGCTTGATTATGTGCATTCTGATTTATGGGGACCATCTCGCAAGCCTTCTCTTGGTGGTGCTCGTTTATATTGACCATTATTGATGATTATTCTAGAAAGGTATGGCCTTATTTCTTGAAAGATAAATCAGAAGCATTTTCAGCATTTAAAGAGTGGAATACTATGGTTGAAAACCAAACTGAAAAGAAGGTTAAAAAGCTTCGTACTGATAATGGTATGGAATTCTGTTCACACGAGTTTAAAGCATATTGCAAAGCTGAAGGCATTGTTAGGCATTACACCGTTCCTTATACACCTCAACAGAATGGTGTAGCCGAGCGTATGAACAGGACTATCATCTCTAAGGCTCGTTGCATGTTGTCTAATTCTGGCTTGAATAGACGTTTTTGGGCTGAAGCTGCTTCCACTGCTTGCTATCTTGTTAATCGTTCACCCAGCATTCCTATTGATAAAAAACTCCAATTGAGGTATGGTCTGGTTCTCCTGCTGATTATTCGCAATTGAGAGTTTTTGGCTGTACTGCTTATGCTCATGTGTTATTAAGTGCATCTTTCTTGGTGAATTAGAGCCTAGAGCTATTAAGTGCATCTTTAAGGTTATCAACCTGGTGTTAAAGGTTATAAATTGTGGAATCCACAAACTCAGAAGGTTGTGATTAGCAGGAATGTTATCTTTAATGAATCTGTTATGTTGCCTGACAACCTATCTACTAGTGCTCCTGTTCAGCAGAAAACAAGTGTGCAGGTGGAGCATTTTACTGATTCTGATCATACATCAGAAAATGATAGTGTTGCTGTACAAGAAGCACCTATTGATGATAATTTACCAATTGTTGATGATTCTTCTGTTGTTGAGCATTCTTCTCCAGTTGTGCAGCCTCCACAACATTCTATTGCAGCTGATAAGCCCAAAAGGGTTTCTAAGCCAAGAAAAAGATTAATTGAAGAATGTAATATTGCTTATGCTTTAAGCGTTGCAGAAGAGATTGAAGGTGCAGAACCTTCTAATTATTTTGAGGCTATTACTTCTGCTGATTCTAACAATTGGATGACCGCTATGCAAGATGAGATGGAGTCGCTTGAAAAGAATGATACTTGGGATTTAGTAAAATTGCCCAAGAATAAAAAGCCTGTTCGTTGCAAATGGATTTTCAAAATGAAGGAGGGTATTTCTCCGGTTGAGCCAGCAAGGTATAAGGCAAGGTTGGTTGCTAAAGGCTATAGCCAAATTCCAGGTATTGATTTTAATGATGTCTTTTCCCCAGTTGTGAAGCATAGTTCTATTCGCACTCTTTTGAGTATTGTTGGTATCCATGATTATGAGCTTGAGCAGTTAGATGTTAAAACTGCGTTCTTACATGGGGAGTTAGAAGAGGACATTTATATGGACCAACCTGAAGGTTTTATTGTTCCTGGAAAAGAAAACCTTGTGTGTAGATTAAAGAAATCTCTTTATGGCTTGAAACAATCTCCTAGGCAATGGTATAAGAGATTTGACTCGTTTATGCTCTCTCATGGTTTTAAGCGGTCTGATTATGATAGCTGTGTCTATTTAAAGACAGTTAATGGTTCAGCTATTTATTTGCTTCTTTACGTTGATGATATGTTGATTGCTGCTAAATATAAATTAGAAATAGTGAAATTGAAGGCACAATTGAGTAAAGCATTTGAGATGAAGGACTTGGGTGCAGCTAAGAAAATTCTTGGTATGGAAATTATCAGAGATAGAAAATCTGGTATGTTATACCTCTCTCAGCGAGGTTATGTTGAAAAGGTTCTTCGTCGTTTTAATATGCATGATGCAAAACCAGTGAGTACTCCATTAGCTGCACATTTCAAATTATCCTCTGATTTATGTCCAGTGTCAGATGAAGAAATCGAATACATGTCTAAAGTCCCATATTCGAGTGGAGTTGGTTCACTTATGTATGCCATGGTTTGTTCTCGTCCTGATTTATCTCATGCATTGAGTGTTGTCAGTAGATACATGGCTAATCCTGGCAAAGAGCATTGGAGAGCTGTTCAGTGGATTTTCAGATATCTTCGAGGTACTTCTAGTGCTTGTTTGCAGTTTGGGAAATCTAGGGATGGACTCGTTGGTTATGTTGATTCTGATTTTGCTGGTGATTTGGATAAGAGGAGGTCTCTCACAGGTTATGTTTTCACCATTGATGGTTGTGCTGTTAGTTGGAAAGCAAGTTTGCAGGCTACTGTTGCTTTGTCCACTACTGAAGCTGAGTATATGGCTGTTTCTGATTCTTGTAAGGAAGCTATTTGGTTGAGAGGTTTATACTCTGAACTTTGCGGGGTTTCTTCTTGCACTACTATACATTGTGATAGCCAAAGTGCTATTTGTCTCACTAAAGATCAGATGTTTCATGAAAGAACAAAGCACATTGCTGTGAGATATCATTTTATTCGAGACGTTATTGCTCAAGGTGAAGTTAAGGTATGCAAGATAAGTACTCATGACAATCCCGCTGATATGATGACTAAGCCTGTTCCTACAGCTAAGTTTGAGCTATGCTCACGCTTAGTTGGTATTAAAGTTTGAAGTCCTAGTGACTTTCGGCGTCGGTGATTAATTATTATTGAAGTGAGTTCATTGTTGATACTTCATTTGCTACAAGATGGAATTCGTCTCAAGGTGGAGTTTGTTGGATATGATCCGAATTATAACGTGTGTCTTGTGGGGACGCCTGGTGGGCCCACGGTTCGGGTTGTATGTTTAGCGGATTTGTTTCCGTATTTGACAGCAGTCAGTTTAGTCCACCCATATCTACATCTTGTAAGCCGCAAGGGATGAGGAGATGACTCATTGTATTCCCTGCGTTGTAACTCTCTCATTATAGTGAAGATCGCCGGTTGGCGCCCGTGGTTTTTTCCCGCAAGGGTTTTCCACGTTAAATCTGTGTCTCGTGTTCGATCTTGTTTACGCATTATTTGCTAACAGTCTATGGCCAGATGCCGGGCTCTGGGCAGTGGGTGGTCGAGAAGAGTGTCCGGGTGAGAGACGCGGCGGCCGGATTGCCAGGTTGGAGAGAGAGTTTCTTGGCCCAGCCGGCGAGGATCGTTGCTGCGGACGACACGTTTGTCTTGCTGTCGCGGACGGAGAAGACATGGCTCTTCTCTGTGGAGCTGGAGAGCATGAAGGCGGAGCGCCGGCACGGAGGCCCGGCTTACCCGTGTGCACTTCCCTGGCCTCCATTACTGCAAGCATGCTTAAATCGGTGACATTGTTGGTAAGAGGAGGCAACAACGCAATGGTGACACGTCATCTAAAACATGTTTCAAACTATGATAAAACACATCCCCTCAATGCATAGTTCCTCTAGTGTTGTTTCTTAGGTTACATGCAAGACATGAGATGTCTAACTAACTGTGTAGAGAGAATTTCATCCCCGTGAAACTCATTTCACCTCTCTCTTCATTAATACACTGTCACATCATCAAAAATGATGACATGACAGTCTATTTAATACCTGTGAAACTCTCACTGAAACTCCCTGTAACTTGAATGACGGTATTCTATTTTATATAGAGTAAATTTTGTTGGATCTGTAAACTATTCTAGAAGTCCTATCTAGATCCATCTATGAGAAAGAGGTCATGTAGGTCCACAAACTATTAAAGTGGGAGAGTGGAGGTCTATGGCTGTCCACTTAGGCACCTTTTGCCTACGAGCGATGCCAGCATGACGACAAATTGTAAAAACACCTCTCCATGCCTCCTCTCTCTTATCTTCGTCCTCGTCCTCTTATCTCCCCTTCTTCCCCTCTGCTCCAGCGAGCCAGGATGGCATGGTGATGGCGCATGAGGCGAGTGGGTCGGTGCAGCTGCAGCATGAGACGGCGACATGTCGGGTGGGCGAGGCCAGAGCGGCCGCAGCACGTGACTGCATCACGATGCTAGTGGCAGTGTAACCCTGCTAGTAGCAGTCGTGCACAAGGTGTATGGGGGCAAATAGACCCTGCGACCTGGGATTGAAGTCCCCCCATCCAGCAATGGAGTCCTGTGGCGTGGGAATGGTCTGCGGCGCGTGGAATAGGAGTCCAGCGCTAGGCCAACGCCTAGAAGTGCGGGGCCTTGCCGAGAGAGCAGGGTGGTGGATGCAGCGCCAGCGGCTCATCGGTGCTCAGCTTTGAGGACGATGGAGGTGGCAGACACCACCACCACCTGGCCTACATCAAATCCGGGTGCGCGATGCGAATGGAAGCCGCTGTCGGCATTTTCGAGCATTCGTCCTTCCCTCCTCCCGGGTAACCCGGGTCAGAGAATAATCGTTGCAGCAGCAACAAAGAAGGCAATGGTGAAGGGCAGCATGAAGAGTGCCCGTGACATGCTCGATAAGATGCCTGAGAGGGATGGGAGAGGAGACACGAGGTCAGGGCCTCCATGGTGATGACTATGAGTTGCCAAGGCCCATTTTGCAAATTCATGCCATGTTGGCATCGCCACGTTGACGAAAAGTGCTTGCGTGAACGGCCTTGGACCTCCACTCTCCCAGTTTAATAGTTTCCAGACCTCGATGACCGCTTTTTTCAGTTGATGGACCCAGATAGGACTTCAGAAAAAGTAAACGGACCCAATAAAATTTACTCCTTTTTTATATGTACTAAGCTTTGTAGTTAACGTTGGTACAAAAATATCTAACTCTGTAATTTGGTTGCTTTCCCACTAATTAAATCTAGGCATAGCCAAGATGGAAAACTTTTCGTAGATAATGGAAGATAGTATTTCGGCTTCAGACATTATCTTTTGAGAATGCATGAGACCACAAACATTACAAAGATAGGTGCATGTTGCAATTCCTAGTGAATATTTAGCCGAGACATTAGAAGATCCGATATAACAAAGAACAATATTAAAATTTTAATAAAAGTGGAAACTCAAAATTTCCAAAAATTACTCTAATAATCTTTTTTTATTTGCAGCATGTTTCATAAACTCGACTCGAAATGAACCTCCTCCACAAAGGAGAACCAAAACATGAGCATGATCCTACAACGGGGCAGATAAACATCTCTATATGCTATTTGATGCTTTGACAGCGAACCAAGACCGCAGTAAAACCATCAACATTTCTATGCATAGGCAGCAGGGATAAACAAGATGACAATACTTGCTGAAGAATCTGAGTTGGGAAACCACATTAAATATACAAACTTATCCTAGGGTGTAGGGAACCCCGTGGGGGACCCTTTCCATATATAGTCACGTTGTAGGCCCGGGACCGAGCCCGTGGTTATCTGATCTTTGCCTCCCGATCAAGGCAAAAACAGACTTTGGTTAGTTGGACTAAATCTCAGATTAGGGGGGCAAGATAAGCTCCCCCTTATCCTCGGTTCGTTGGTTGACCGAGGTCAACAAAATATCCAACATTCTCCCCCTTGACCGAAGGTCAACAAACTTAAACTAAAAAATTAGAACTTAAACTAATATTTATTCAGTCACTAACTTAAACTAAAATCCCACCTCAGTAAATCCGCAAGTACCAGACCAATGCGTCGTAAGCATCACCTCGGCACACTGGGACAACATTACCCATAGTCTATACTGAAAAACTTTGTTAGGACTACTTTTTTTATTTGGGGAAAAACTAATGGCCCTGAACCAGGACCTTATCAAGGCTATCAACCAATCCCATACCTAGGACATGTTTCTGAAAGAGGGATGATGGTATACCTTTTGTGAGCAGATCCGCAATGTTAGCTTTCGTACTTATATGCTCAATCCTATAAGTGCGGTCCCGGTTTCATTCTTTTCTCACGACACGATACTTAATATCAATGTGCCTAGAAGCACCACTCAACTTATCGTAGCCGCGAAGAAAATCGCGGCTTGATTGTCGCAATGCATTGTGATAGGCCTCGAGATGCTATCAACAATTCTTAATGCCGATATGAAACTTTTGAGCCACACGGCCTGTCCCGTTGCATCAAAACATGACACAAATTCAACTTGCATCGTCGATGCAGCAGTTACACCTTGCTTACCACTTCTCCATGAAATTGCTCCCCCTGCTAGCACGAAGACATATCCAGAAGTGGACTTTCTATCATCTTCATCACTAGCAAAGTCGGAATCAGTGTAACACTCAACCTCAAGATTATCCGATCTCCTATATGTGAGCACGTAGTCTTTAATGCCTTGGCAATATATTAACACCATCTTGACACCAACCCAGTGAGCCCATCCGGGTTAAGACTAATATCTACTGAAAACTCCGACAGTGAATGCCAAGTCAGAATGCGTACAGACTTGTGCATACATTATGCTTCCAACAGCAGAAGCATATGGAGCACTCTCCATTCTTTCTCTTTCTAAGTCATTCTTAGGGCATTGTTCTTCACTAAACTTATCGCCCTTGTGAATAGGAATAGGTGAAGTGTTGCTCTTTTCCATATTATATCTCCTAAGCATTTTCTCAATATAAGCTTTCTGAGTTAACCCTAGTATTCTTTGAGCTCTGTCTCGGTGTACCTCAATGCCAAACACATACGGGGCATCACCAAGATCTTTCATATCAAATTTGAATGAAAGAAAATTTTTAGTTTCGTATGACATATTCTTATCATTGCAAGCTAATAGTATGTCATCCACATAAACACTAGGATTATTATCTTTCCACCCTTTGCTTTGACATAGATGCAGCTATCTGCATTAGTCTCCTTAAATTCAAATTTCTTAATAACTTCATCGAATTTAAGGTTCAACTGTCTCGATGCTTGCTTAAGTCCCTAAATGAATTTCTTTAATCTGCATCCCATATGTTCGTTACCCTTAATAGCAAAACCTTCCGATTGAGCCATATAAATTGTCTCATCTAAATTTCTGTTAAGGAACGCGGTCTTAACATCCATCTGATGTACCTCCATATCAAAATGTGCTACTAATGCCATGACGATTTGGAAAGAATCTTTGGTAGACACAGGAGAAAATGTTTCATTATAATCAACTCCTTCTTTCTGTGTAAACCCTTTTGCCATGAGTCTGGCCTTAAATCGTTAGACATTCTC
Source organism: Urochloa ruziziensis (assembly GCA_015476505.1). Lineage (NCBI taxonomy): Eukaryota > Viridiplantae > Streptophyta > Magnoliopsida > Poales > Poaceae > Urochloa > Urochloa ruziziensis. The sequence continues at coordinate 44,144,302 of CM027119.1, forward strand.
TCTGGAATCACGTTTAGTCTTGTAGACCCATTTACAACCTACTGGTTTGATTCCATCAGGAACTTCTACTAATTCCCAAATTTTATTGGAACCCATGTGCTTAAGTTCTTCTTCCATGGCTTCAATCCATTTAGTGGAATTCTCACTCTCAACTCCCTGTCTGAATGTGGCAGGATCATTAATTTTTCCAACATCATATAAATTCTCACTTAAAAATGTCTCATAAATTCTAGGATCAATAGCTTTCTTCCTTTCCCTTTGCGATCTTCTTAATGGTTCATTCACAACTGGTTGAAGAATAGGTTGAGGTATTTCTTGTGGAATTTCATCCAGCTGAACATTAGCTGGCGCATGAGGCTCTGGAGCTGGCTCCACGTGCTCCTGCTGAATAACAACAGTTGGCGCAGTGCTACTCATCTAAGTAGAGGGAATTACCGGTGGTACAAACTAATATACCTCCATAGGCTCTTGAACCACTAGTTCAGGAAGCTCAACCCGCAGTTCTTCGAGACTAAATTCCCTCCTTGGAAAAATTCCATTAACGTCTGAGTCCTCTAGGAACACAGCATGTCTGGTCTCAACAAATTTATTGAAGCGATCAGGACAATAAAATTTGTACCCCTTTGACTTATCTGGGTATCCAATAAAATGACAGCTTATTATTTTAGAATCTAATTTCTTGTGTTGTGGATCAAACAGCTTTGCCTCAGCAGGGCAGCCCCATACTTTTAAATAATTTAATGACGGTTTCCTCCCATTTCACAACTCAAAAGGTGTCTTGGGAACTGACTTAGTTGGACCCGATTAAGTATATGAGCAGTTGTCTTTAATGCTTCCATCCACAGTTCCATAGGCAAGCTAGAATGACTGAGCATGCTTCGTACCATATCCATTAGCATACGGTTGCGAGGCTCAGCAACTTCATTTTGCTGTGGTTCGTCTGTCATGGCGTACTGAGCTCTTATGCCATTTTCTTCTAAGTACTTAGCAAATGGTCTCTTTATTTGACCATATTGAGCATGTATCCCATAGTACCCACCTCCCATGTCCGATCTTACTATCTTAATGGTAGTGTTATGCTGTTTTTCAACTTCTTTCTGATATATCTTAAATATTTCTAGCGCATCTGAACGCTTGCGGATAGGATAGATGTGTCCATAGCGGGAATAATCATCAGTAAATATTATAAATGAATCATAACCATCCACTGATTCCATAGAGAGAGGGCCATAGATGTCTGTGTGAATTATTTTTAACACACCTGTAATCCTAGTAGCGCCTTTCTTAATTGTCTTAGCGTATTTCCCCTTAACGCAGTCGATGCACTGCTCTAAGTATGCTAAATCTATTTTCTCTGTTATTTCTTCTTTAAGGAGACGATCCATTCTCCCCCTCAAAATGGGGCCAAGGCGATAGTACCACAGCTTCGATGAGGTCTCATTAAAACGCTTACGCTTATTAGAAACATTAGCAACATTCATCACAGAATCATTACTTAAAGAGAGCATGTAGAGTTTGCCTTGCCTTTCAGTAAGACCCACATTTATTGAATTAAACTGAATCACACAATTGTCTTTATCAAATACACAAACGTGTCCTGAGTCTGCTAAAGCTGATACTAAAATAAGGTTTCTTTTCAAGCTAGAAACATAAAGAACTTCATCTAAACTAAGCTAGAAGCCGCTCGGCAACTCTAAGACAAAGCTTCCAACGCCTTCGACCTCAACGCCATTCCTATCAGGCACTCTTAGGTTTTGCTCCCCCCTTCTTATAGTTTGGATCGTACTGAATGCCTGCAATGAATTGGAAATGTGCATAGTGGCACCTGAGTCAATCTACCAAGTACTAGGGGGAAAATCAGCTAAGAATAATTCATCAATAAAAGAGACAACATCATACTGAAAATTACCTTACTTCTTTAGTCATTCCTTAAAGCCTGCACAACCTTTCTAAAGATGCTTGGTTAATCGCAGAAAGAGCAAGTCATCTTGCCACCCTTAGAATGGTGAGCACGCTTGAACTTGCTGTCATTCTTGGGACCAAAATTCTTGTTCTCATTCTTCTTAGAGTGCTTCTTGTTGCCTTACTTGCTGCTACCAGACTCATGCTGGTTCTTAGGAGTGCCATTGAGACTAAGATTGCCAACCATGTTGACCACATCCTTCATCTTTTCTGTCTTAAGTATCTCCTCCTCAACACAGTAGATGATTAAATCACTGATAGACCAAATAATGTCGTTGGTGTTATAGTTTATCTTAAAGGCCGCATACTGTGAAGGGAGTGAAGTCATGATGAAATGCACAAGGAAGCCATCTGATATCTCCATCTGCATCTCCTTAAGCTTATTTGCCATGTCACACATGTTGAGGATGTGCTCCCTGATTCCAATCTAACCATTGTACTGAGAGGAGACTAATTTCATGATCAGAGTGCTTGCATAAGTCTTAGATGAGCTATTGAAGTTCTCCTCAATCTTAGCCAGGAGCTCCTTAGTAGTGAGATCAACACCAGCAGCAGTCTTAGTGGGAATAGCCCCCTTAATGCCGGCGCTGATTGTTTGAGTCATGACCATGATGGCAAGGAGATCAGACCTCTCCCACTTCTCAATAGCAGGAGTAATCCCTCCAGCAGCAGGTGCATCAGGCTTATCATCCCTGAGCGCCAGATCAAGGTCGTTCCACATCAGGCACGTCTAAATCTGGCCTTTTCACTCGAGGAAGTTCGCTACGTTGAACGGCTTGATGTTGTTGAGGTACGATGCAACAGAGTTGACATTTGTCACTGAAATAAAAGACAAACAAAACTTAGCTTAGTAATGATATACAAAGAAATGCGAATAAAAGCATGAAATTAACCCTACGGTGGTCTGATTAAAAATATGCATTAAATTTCAATTTGCAATCACTGGTGGGGAAAAGAAAGAAACCAAATTCGTCTTAATACTCATGAATAAACAACGGTGGTTGAATTAAACACAAGTTTATTCTAAATAAACTTCCCGGTGGTTCCATTTAAAATTAAATTTCAGTGAACACCAAAAGATTTAATATAAATAACTTAGCAGAATACTCATATGAACACCAACATCTTAAATAAATAAGACTTATGCAGTAATTAACTTAGCTTAAAATAGGAATTAATAGGTACTTCAAATTAAAAACATACTGAAAACTTAAATAAAAGAAGAAGATGAATTCAACCCATGACAAAAAATGGCCCAAAACAGGCCCTCTAACGGGCGCTCAGCCAAGCGAGGCCAACTAAACTCGTCCGAACGGCCCAACTGAAAAACAGCCCGGCGGCCCAGTGCGCGCGTGGCTCAAACAGCTGAAACGCGGCTTGGCTCCGCGGCTCGACGCAGCCCAGCCCGTAGGCAAACGCAGCCCGCGAACTTACTTAATGGGCTCTGAGCCTAGCAGCACACGGGTAGGCCGCCGAAGCAGCCCGCACCGCGACCGCGCCTGGCTCCGCGCCGATCTCAGCCGTCCGACTGATCGGACGGCCAGCCGCATAGATCGGAGGCTTACATGGGCGAGAGCGGCGGGGGAAGGGGGGGGAAGTGGCAACCCTAGCCATTTCTCCTCCCCCCTCCCCGCCCCGCCCAAGCAGCCCTCCTCAGCGCCGCCGCTGGCCAGCTGCTCCTTATCCTTTCTCTTTCCCGTCTCCGGTGAGTGAGGGCCAAGACCAAAGGGACCTCGGCCTCTGCACGCTGGAGCGCCGCCGGGCCGGAGCGCCGCGGGCCTCCTCTACGTGCCGTGTGCGTCTCGCGCGCGGCCCGTCAAGGGGCTCCACCGGTGCTCAACGGCCAGGAGCGGCGGTGCGGGAGCTCATGCGCTGTCGGAGTTGAGGCCGCGGCCAAGGCCCCTGCTACGCCGTGACCCTCTCATGTCACGAGGGCGAGCGGGTGCCGAGGCATGCCGCCGTGAAGACCGGCGGTCGCGCGCGACGAGACTGATGTCTTGCGCGGCCGTCAGGGCTAGGTAGGCCTCTGAATCTTAGGGTTAGGGTTGCGGGGAAAAACCTAGATCTGAGATCTAGGGTTTGGGGTTACGGGATCTTATTTTGTTCTGAGTTTTCCCCCTTCATCTTAATTCTTTGAGTGGGCTGAGATGTTGTACGTGATGTACCTTACGGGATTTGGGCTGAGATGATGTAAAATTGTGCGGGTGGGTTGTGATGATGCTTAAAACGTGAATAACATGCGCGACAGAAAAAAAAGCTTAGGTTACCCGAAACCCTAATCATGTAGATCTTAGGCTAAAACATGAAAACTTAACTAAAACTTGTCAAATCCGAGCGAAAACTTCACTGAGATAGCAATCTAGCATGAAAAAGTTAACGGATCTAAACAAAACTTAACTAAAACATGCTAGATCTAAAGGTAACATCACTGAGTAACAAAAAACATGACTGATTCTTAACTTAGGCATGGTAAATAACACTAAACTAAAAGAATGTGATCTAAAACATACCTAAACATCGAGTAGATCTTAACTAAACATGAGTAAACATCACTGAGTAGATCTACACATAGAAACCGAACTTGACTAACGTAGGGTTCGTGCTAGGGATCTAGAAGCGCTAGATCTAGGCGACTTATACCATTGTTAGATGAATACTAACAATGCTTAGAACATAAACATGAACAGGATCTACTAGACTAACTAGATCACATCTAGCACCTTAGCTAATGCAGAAAAGAGAGGGTGAGTTCGGCTTTATACCAGCGCTGGCGTTGTCCATGTCGTCGGTACGGCCTGACGAAGTAGTAGCAACGAAAGCTTCGTCGGGCTTGTAACGTAGTCGTTCCTTGAGCGTCTTCTGAGGGTATCGATGGCCTTCAGGACGCCAACAACCCTACCCAAGACGCGCGGCTCGAGCTTCCAGACCTTACAGCGTACTTAGGGATCGGTGGATGGTTTAGGGTTCAAGGTGAACCTCGTGAGATGTGTAGGAAACCCCGTGGGGGGACCCTTTCCTTATATAGTCGTGCTGTAGGCCCGGGGCTGAACCCGTAGTTATCTGATCTTTGTCTCCCGATCAAGGCAAAAACGGACTTTGGTTAGTTGGACTAAATCTCGGATTGGGGGGGCAAGATAAGCTCCCCCTTATCCTCGGTTCGTTGGTTGACCGAGATCAACAAAATATCCAACATATGTCTTACTCAAGGAGGGCTCAAATTTGAATTAATAATTTAGGATTCATTTTTGTATTCAATCAAATACGGAGTACTCCTTAATTTCCTCTAATCTTCGACTTCCTCTTAATTAGTCGAGATCCGCATCTGATGCCGCGTAGCTTGCTAAAAAAAAAATGGAGATCGAATGCAGCGACTTGGAGGGCGCGGCACGCACATGAGACCATCGATATGGTCGAGTCAAACGAAACGACCAACCAACACACAGCAAAAAGAAGAAAAATGACCGTGCCATCAGCTTCCAATCTCCAACAAACACCGGATGGGTCGCCTTAAACTGCGCAGGGGCGGGACACCGTCGATCCCAACAGCCGCCGCCGCCGCCGCCGCCACCGTGTGGGATTGCCAGCCTCCATTGCTCCAGGCAGACGCCGAAATCGACGCGGCGGGGACGAAAGGCCCAAGATCAAGACATCGTCGAGGAAAAAAGAGGCCACAGCCGGGCCGGCGACGTCCGTGCACGACATCCCCGACTATGTCCTCGAGCTCATCTTCCTCCGCCTGGACTCGTGCGCGAGCGTCGTCCGCGCCGCGTCCGCGTGCAGGCGGTGGTACCTCCTCCTCGCGGGCGCTGCCTTTGCGAGCCGCTTCGGGTCCCTCCGCGGCGGCGCGCCCCTCCCCCTCCTCGCCGGCCACTACCACACCGTCGACACTTTCTTCGACAGATCTCTGGCGGCCGCCCGCGCCACGCCCGTCTTCGTCCCGTCGCCGGGGATGGCTGGCGTCGACCCCCGCCACTTCTCCCTCGACTTTATCCGCGGCGGCCTCCTCCTCTTCAATAAGAACACCGCGCAGCCGTCGTGGTCGTAGACCGGCTACTGCTACCTCCCCGACCAGCTCGTCGTGTGCGAGCCGTCCACGCGCCGGCACCAAGGGATCCTTTCTCCACCGTACCTACAGGGCAAGCGCATCGGCCTCTTCCTACTCCACGGCGACGGCGATGACGGTTCAGGCGGCCGCCGCATCGGCATGTCGAACTTCAGGATCCTCGCCGTGCTGCACGAGTTCAAGCCGCATCGGCCCGGTGGCGTGCGTGTTCTCCTCGGGTTGCGACGGCGGCTGGCGAGTCCTGCCGGAGAGCGCGGCGGCGTTGAACGGAGACGCCACCGTCCCGGACCACATCGAGCAGATAAGCTTCGCGGGTCGCGTGGGTGGCTCGGCCTATTGGGCTATTGCACAAGAACACGGCGCCATGCTCGTCCTCGACGTGGCCACCGCGGCGTTCTCGGTGGTCACGTTCCCGGAGCACCTGGTCCGGTCGCACGACAGGTACAACTTCCGTGTCATCAGTGGCGAGGACGGCGGGCTGCGTGTCGTCCGGTTGCTAGACAACGAGCTCAAAGTCTTTGGGCGGCACCATGGCAGCGACGAGTGGGTGCTCCAGAATCACGCTCGGCTACCGGAGGCCACCCGTGGGCTGCCGGGGCACGAGGACCGGTTGTTCCAGCAGAATGGGGCTATCATTGTTGCGGCGGAGGAAACGCACGTCGTCGTGACGCCGCAGGTGAAGACGTGGCCGTTCTCCGTCGACCTTGAGACGATGGAGGTGGAGCGTGCGCTGGAGAGGAACAAGTATGCCGGGACGGCGTTCCCGTACGAGCTGCCGTGGCTACCAGCGATCTTGATGACCTGTGCTGAGCGAGGTAGCAGTAGGAGATTAATGCGTTGATGTTTATACGTGTTGCCTCCTCCTAGGAGGCTAGCTAAGACTAGCTACTTAACTCCTAGATTGAAGACCATGTCTTCCACGCACAATTCACTTACTAAATAATTTGCTTTCCGGAATTTGGAAAGTTCATTTGATGCATTCCTGATTTTGTTTTGGTTCTTGCTTCCAGCTTACATCGTTGTTCTATGTGCAGACGTACATAGAAGCTAGTGAAATCAAGGGATAAAAAGCGTATCTCTTGGATAGGAACAAACTTGCGTACTAGTGCTCATCCCATCGCAAATCAAATCATTATCTATTACTAACAGCGTCTCCAACAAGGCACCTACTCAAAAAGTAGAGGCTAATGGCAAAAAGAAAACAGCTTCAGCAGGGCCCCTACTTGAGTCCCTACTCTAGAGAGGCACCTATTTTTCCATCTCCAGCCCTATCTCCCACGGGCGTGTGGGGAGGCCCCTATTCGGCCGTTGGTTGTTCCCACCCGCGTGCGTAGAGGAGGAAAACCAGCGTTGTACCTGGCCCTACTCCTCTCCGCCGCCACACGAGCCCACCGAGCCGCTCCTTCTTCTCCATGCTGCCGCACAGACTCGTCGCGACGCTCCCGCTCCACCGAATCGCATCGCCGGTGTGGCGACCTTCTTCCGAAAGTCTCGAGATCACCTATATCAGTCCCTGGATCAGTACGCTGATACGGATCCCATTACAGATTAATATCAAAAGCGATAAATGGCATATAATTAAATAGTTTTATACCTTTAATCTAGCGGAAGGCGGGACTGGCACCCATTCCTCAATCGGAATGAATTATAGCGCCTTATAAGACCCGTACCTGTGTATCAACGAAGGCAAGACTGAGTACAACGGTACTCAGCAAGTTCTTAACGAAGAATTAATGGCATGAGGGGTTATGCGGAAAGCCAGTTTTATTGCTTATGCATTTATAAAATAAAGTTCGGGCCCTAGAGGAGAAACCACCCATCCCTGCCAGTTCCCTGTGATTATGGCAGCGATCCTACCGATCCTGCAATCACATTCTCACAATCTTCCCCTATAGTTCTTATCTGGCTAATCACCGAGAGCTTTAACCTAATGGGCTCTTAACCGAGACCCACGGCTATTCGAATAGATTATACACTCTGCAGAGGTTTGTACTCTATGACTATACGGTCAGATAGCCATACCAATGCCTTTGGTCGTGCTATCCTACGAGATTCATACCCACCGGCGTCCATCACTGGTCAGCGTTCGCTAGGTCCATCCACGTGTATACTGGGGTCCGCGCAGGGGTCACCATCATCCGCCTCGAGGATATGAACCCGGGTATGCGCATAAATAAATAAATAAAATAACAGGGCCTCTGGCCCTCAGGGTCCTCGACCCTCCGGTCAACCCGTGCCGACCAGACCCAGCCCTCTGTCCGGGTCTGTCTCCAGTATACCCGTTTCCCGACTTGGCAACCGTGCACGACCAGGCACCGGGAGCTAGTCGGTTTCCGCCTGTCGGCAACTGTACCAATCATACGGGCTCCTGTGGGATGGATTACTAGGTTCAGCTAGTGGGGTGTGAATCAAGGCCTCACATTACAGGACATTCCCAAAGGTTATGTCCTTTTTGGCCCGTATAGTCGTACATGTCAAAGGAAAGACTTTCTTGGAGAACCGGCCCTTGATCGACTGGGGTAAGCTTCCGAATAGGAGCTTCGCACAAGGCTATTCGCCTTACCCCGTGTCTTCTTCACTCTCTGTTGCATCTCGCTCAGAGAGTATTTTGTGGCATTATTATGGAAGGTTATTAGCAGGGCTAAACATAACTAGGGTTATTTCCCGGGGATTTAGGGAAATAACCAGGCTTTTTTAGGTGGTTATAGTGCAACCCTTTAGTAATTAAATGTTGGTTTTATTCCTATAAAAATAATATTTGAAATCATGACCAAGGGGAAGTTGGGGTTAAGACTTGCCTTCATTGAGAGTCCTTATCTGGTACGTTTATCGATGCCGACCGGGCTGGGGCTTCCGGCACCTGGAAGCCTTGGCGTTTGTTGGTGGTCATTATCACACGATTTTACCACCAACATTCCACACTATTTCAGGCTCATTTTGCTCATAACAAAGTGAATTTGATTATTTCTAATGAGTTCCACAAGTTTTGTATAATTTTTGAGTGAAGGAGCAAATGAGGAAAAGAGGGAGACATTTGGGCACAGGGCCAGGCCGACCGGCCCCCTATCCTCTCTCCTGGCCACGATCTTGATCCACATGACCTCTAAGATATCAAGGATGATCATGAGCTGTGCATTTGAGGTCGGTTTGATCAAAGGACCCGGAAGGCCTAGGGTGGGATAAATTTGGATTGAAGGGCCACAACCTAGGATTCTTGGGCAGCTTTAACTGAAAGCAAGTACTACCTGCTTCAAGACATCATCTAGGCCGTTGCTGCAAAAGACGGCGTCACTTGGCACCAGGGCCAGGACGGCCAGCCCAGGCCAGGCCGACCGGCCTCCCTGCGTGGCCTGCATGCCTCCTCCTTCACGTGGATGCTAAGTAGAGCCTTAGCTTGATGATGACGCCGGGAACCGCCCTTGCAAGCCTATAAAAGGACACCCCACTCACCTTGGAAGAGACACACCACATTGGAGAGAAGAGAAGCTTAGTGAAAGTGCTCTCATCTTTAGAGTTAGAGTAGGGAGAGAGTGGGTGAGTCCTCGGGTGACAGCCGAGCTTTGTAGAGAGAGTCCGGGATTTCTTCTCGGTCTTGTCTCAACATTTCCACCCTCGAGGAATATACTTTAGGAGTTATCTTTAGTAAGTCCTCGGTCTCTTGCCTTTAGTACCTCGCTAGTCAGTAATTTATCTTATCTATCATTTGATCTGCGGGTACCTGAGTCTGCGCGAGTGACATCGACTTTTGTTTGGGGTTTCCTCTATACCCTTCGCGTTGGGTGGAGGTCAGTGGCTGAAAGCTTAGGCGTGGTGCCTGTGCTAGCTAGCCACCTCAGGTTTCGTGCTTGTGCCGAGGGAAGGGAGGGGCACCTTCCCTTTTATAGGCTGGGAGAAGGTTGCAGAGCTCGCCACGTCGCGGAGGATGGCCGGCGGGGTAGGATGCGCGGCAGCAAGGGAGAGCTCGAACTCCGGCAAATGGAGTTCGGCCGGGGAGGCGAGTAGGGGTGGTCGGCGCCGCAATCTTGGTGCGGTGGTGACCGGCGGTGGCGGCACGCGTCGCGTACACTTTCCCAAAGCGGATTTCGGCCGATGGCTGGAGATCGCGCGGCGGCGGCGGCTCACCGGGGCCATAAAATGTGGACAGAATGGGGGATGTACCGGAGAGGGAAAAGGAGGAGAGTGGTGCGTGGAGCAGTGGCTCACGCGTGGCTTGCCTGCGCTCGGATGCGAATCCGGCGGCGGGGAAAAAAAAGCGCGGCGAGCACGACGCCGGCGCACGGCGGGGCAGTGCCGGCGGTGGCGGCGCGTGATGGGAGGAGGAGGAAAGGGAAGGAGATGGAGAAGATGGGCCGCGTGGGCCGGGAAGGCGGCGGGAGGCGAGCTGGGCCGTGGCCGGCTGAGGGAGGGGGAAAGGCGGGTGAGGTGGAGAGTTCAAGGGGAAAAACCGGACTTCGCTAGTGGAGGAGGGGAAGGAGGTGATGGGCCGCGTGGGCTGTCGGGCTGGCCGAGTGGGCCACGTGAGCAGGCCATGCGCGGGGGAGGGAGGCGGAGTGAGCCGGGCCGAAAGAAAGGATGGGCCGAAAATGAGGGCGTCAGCCCATCAAGCAGAAGAAGACTTTTCTATTAGTTTGAAAGGGTTTGGAGTTTGAATTTGAATTCAAATTTGAGTTGAGCTTGAAAATGGAATTTGGAGAGAAAAACACTAGTTGGATTCTAGAGACTTTGAAGGGCTTCCTAACATTCATATGCAACACTCATGTCCATTTAAATGCATGGTTTAATTTAGCAATTATATTTTGAATATTCGGGAAGGAGGAAATTATATATAATTAGAGGGAAAACTATTTAAAATATTTTTTTAAATGCTTTTAGAAACAGGGGTGTTAAAGCCGGCCGCTCCCATCCCTACCCGCTGCTCCGGCCGGCCGCGCGGGCCCTGCCCCTCCACCCTGCACCGCCCTCAATTCCGGCGGCTACCCTCGATTCTGGCCGCGCCGCCCTGTTCCTCTGCTCCTCCACTCGTGCTGGTGGCAGCGCCCCCACTCTACCATTAACGCAGCCGCCGAGGCTCCCGCTCCTTCATCCATGCGGCCCCCAGGCACCTCAGCGCCTCCGAGCGTGAGGCCCCCTGGCTCCGCCATGCCGCACCACAGGCCAACCGTGCACACGCACGTCGCGAGCGCTGCCGCCCGCCGCCTGGCCACGCGAGCACCGTCCATGGCCTGGCTGCGCTGCTCTGGATCGAGATGTGGGAAGGACGAGAGGGAACAGAGGGAAGGTGGGAGAAGACAGGCGGCCCCATGTGTCATAAAGAAAATATAATGATTAGCCACTGACGGGTGGGTCCCACCAGTTGGAATAAAAGTAGGGGCTTTGTAGTTGGGGCCATTGCTGGAGTTGTGGTTTAAATTTAAGCCCCATAAAATTGGGGCCTGCCCCTAATCAATAAAGTATGGACCCTAAATAGGGTCTATTGCTGGAGATGCTCTAAAGCAATTAGTGTTTATGTCCATAATTTTCGGTTTGGTCCATCATTAGCCACTTACAGGTGGGCCCGACGCTAATCCCCTAACACAATCCAGAATCAATAAAGTAGGGACCCTAAATAGTGGCTATTGCTGGATGCTCTAAAGCAATTAGTGTTTCTGCCCATAATTTTCGGTTTGGTCCGTCATTAGCCACTTACAGGTGGGCCCGACGCTAATCCCCTAACACAATCCGGAATTTTAAAAAAAAAAGGCCTCGGAAGAAGAGTAGGAGGCGGGATTCGAACTCACGTCCATTGGCTTCGCGTTAAGGGCTCTGACCACTTGGGCTATGGTGCATGTGTGAGGTACTCCCTCTGCCTTGAAATACAAGGCATTTCAACATTTTTGGAGAGTCAAAGTTTTTCAAGTTTGACCAAATTTATACAACAAAGTAATAACACTTATGATATCAAATATGTACCATTAGATTCTTCATTAAATATATTTTCATAATATATCTATTTGATATCATAAATTTTTATGTTTTTCTTTAAAATGTTAGTCAAACATAAAATAGTATTACTTGGACTAAGCTGCGTTTATGAGGCAGACACACTACTCTAATTAAAAAACAAAATAAAGGCCGTGTTGGTTGCACTTAAACGTCCCTTAAAAACTGTTGGATATATGCCCTAGAGCCAATTGGATTGGATCCACTAATGGGCCTACAAAGTGGAAGCCCATTAGCGTGGCCCATTAGCACTAGAGGGACTACACCAAGTATTAGTCCCACATTGCTAATGGACGAAGGGGTGGGAGGTTTTCCTCCCTATATATACGAGGGAGGGGCAAAGGGGAGAGGAGCAAGCCAGTTGTGCCGCCCCTCCTATAGCCGCTGCTACAGTACCCGCGGTACTGTTCACGCGTGAACAGTTCACGCGGTGAACAGTAACCGCCCTCCCACGCTGCCGTTCTCCTGCCGCGCGCCTCGGTGCTGGCACACCGACGCTCGGCGTTCCAATCTCCGTACGTGTGGATACCTCGGAGGTGCTACATCTGGAGCACTAGGACGAACCGTAAGTCACAGGACCAGACGGACGTTCGCAACTTCACGGCACTGCTACCTCGACGCGCTTCTCTACACCGAGACGGTTCCGCTGCATCTGCGCGTCTAGTGGTAACGATCTGAGATCTATAACTGCAGTTGTTCCTGGTTTCGGGGTACACGGTTTTGTATTGTGCTAGCGTAGCCTCCCCGAATCCCTACAGTGGCATCAGAGCCGTAGCTGCTTCGTTATAGATTCGATCGTGGGCATATGGAGATATGCGTGGTTGTAGATGAGTCTCTGATCGGTTCGTGATCTTTGCCGTGATGGTTGTGTAACGAATTGCTCCTACCGGTCGGTTTTTTCGCCATCGGAGCTAAGTGATACTCGTAAACCCATGCATGGTGAGATGTAGATCAATTGGATTGGTCGAATCGAACTTAGGTCAATGCCCATGCGCATGGGATGCGTGACGGTGAAGATTGGATCTAAAACCGGGCCGGAGAAAGATGCGAAAACAAGATGTTCGGTAAAATAGTCATAACTTTCGCATACGATCTCGGATGGAGACGATTTTTATATGAAAATTCATCTACAGAAAAAGTTACGTCCGTTTTAGACTGCCATTGGCAGTTTCGCCGAAATCAGATTTGCGAAATTCGGCCGGGAAGATGGAGTTTTCTGCGTTTTAAGTTTAGACGTCGGAATCGCCTAACTTGTTTTTGCAGAAATTCATGTGATCGGTATGGCCCTTATGTGTATGTGATGCATGTATGTAATTGAATCATGACCTGCGTGTCGTGAGTGCGGCAATACGGCTGGAGCCATATGTATTGTCAAGTTATTGTAATGGTCTGCGTGCCAAACTGTGATGATCTAAGCGCGATTATGTAATTTATTTACTTGCATGCGTTAGATGTTAGTTCTTGGAGGACTCATCACTGTAGGACGGCATGCATGGATCATGGAGATGGAGATCAACATGATGGATCATGAAGATGGAGATCAATATGATGGACAACACAATGAAGATGGAGATCTACCTGTGATAATGGGCCATACCGTGTCATTATTGTGTGAATGTCGTCCTATAACGTTCTGCTTTTATTTACATGCGACGAATGACCTTTTTTTAGCATGCGACGATAAAAGTAGAACGATCCCTCAGTAATATTTAAGTTTACGTGCCCTCCCAAACCTTGCACCATCATGTCTTGTACGATCAGTGGTGGGTCTATAAAATTAGGATGCTGCTGATTTTCCTCGACTAGATGGGTTCGTATCGGATACTTACTCGCACGGGGTTTGGTTACCTTGAACAAAGTCATCTTAACGGTTAAGGGCTTTGGGGCACAAGAGTTGGTCGCCGAGACATAGAGATGTCACCCAACAACAGGAGTCATATGAGATATGATTAGCAAAGAGTTGCTTACCGGTCTACCATGTCTTCTAGCGGTGATGCTAAAGCTCACTAGTCGACTTGTTAGTTGTGGATCCTGAATCACTAGTAATCAATCGAGGGATATTGATTTTAGTGGGAGTAGATTCAGTTAAATGGTTAATTTAATTTACTCCGTCATGGATACGTTGTCTTAGTATTTTGCATTATTATTTTGTTGTAGATCAATGGCTGTCAACGCACCGTTTACTTTACGTTCGATCCTTGAGAAAGAAAAGTTGAATGGAACAAACTATGCGGATTGGATCCGCAACGTGAGAATTGTTCTCAGGGCAGAGAAAAAGGAGGATGTTCTAGACACCCCTTTACCAGACGAGCCTGCTGAAAATGCAACTGCTGCTGTGAGAAACGCCCACCAGAGAGTGTTGGACGTTGATAATCAGATAAGTTGTCTTCTACTTGCTAGTATGGGACCTGAGCTGCAGATGCAGTTTGAGGGATATACTACACACAATATGATTGTGGCTCTCCAGGAAATGTTCCAAACTCAAGCTAGGACCGAAAGGTTCAATGTGTCCACAGCTTTTGTGGAGACAAAGTTGGCAGAAGGTGCAGCAGTTGGGCCACACGTGATCAAGATGGTTGGTCACACTCAGAGATTGGAGAAGCTAGGCTTCCCAATAGGTCCAGAGTTGGCCACTGATTTTATTCTAGCGTCACTTCCGCCAAGCTATGGTAGCTTCATCTCGAACTACCATATGCATGGGGCAGAGAAGGGCTTGAATGAGCTGTGTGGCATGCTTAAAACAGCAGAGGCTGACATTAAGAAGTGCAATGGTGGCGGCCATGTGATGGCGATCCAGAACAAGCCTAACTTTAAGAAGAAGGGCAATTGGAAGAAGAAGGGCAAGACCAAAGATGTGATCAACAAGCCAAGCTCGGATCCCAAACCTGGACCAGCGCCTGATAAGCCATGCTTTTACTGTAATGAACTGGGTCACTGGAATAGAAACTGCAAGCAGTACCTAGCTTCGCTAAAGAACAAGGGAAGTAAGAGTACTTCCGGTTCAGGTACGCTTCAGGTTTATGTTACCGATATCTTCCTCGCTGATTCTTATGTTAATTCCTGGGTATTTGATACCGGATCGGTTGCTCATATTTGCAATTCGATGCAGGGAATAATAAGAAGTAGAAGCGTGGAAAGAGGAGAAGTTGATTTTCGCGTGGGCAACAATGCAAGAGTTGCAGCGCTGACCGTCGGGACGATGCAACTTCACCTCCCATCAGGATTTATAATGGAACTAAATAATTGTTATTATGTTCCTAGTTTAAGTCGAAACATTGTGTCTCCTTCATGTTTGATGAAGGATGGTTATTCATTTGCGAGTGAAAACAATGGTTGTGTGATCTCTAAGAATGGCATGTTTGTGGCTTTTGCATCCATTGTGAATGGTTTGTTTATTTTAAATCTTGATGGTGCGCCTATCTGTAATGTAAGTGCTAAAAGGCCTCGGCCTAATGATTTAAGTCCGACCTATATGTGGCATTGTCGTTTGGGTCATATAAGTGAAAAGCGCATGAAAAGGCTCCATTCAGATGGACTTTTAACTTCGTTTGATTTTGAATCATACGAGACATGCGAAGCTTGTTTGCTAGGCAAGATGACCAAGACGCCATTCACAGGTTTTCCTGAGAGGGCGCATGACTTATTGGAACTCATACATACGGATGTGTGTGGACCGATGAGCACGACAGCTAGAGGTGGATTCCAATACTTCATTACCTTCACTGATGATTTTAGTAGATATGGCTATGTCTACTTAATGAAACATAAGTCAGAAACCTCTGAAAAGTTCAAAGAATTTCAAAATGAAGTGGAAAATCAACGTGGTAAGAAAATTAAGGCCTTACGATCCGATCGTGGAGGTGAGTATTTGAGCCACGAGTTTAGCAGTCATCTAAAGAGTTGCGGAATTGTTCCACAACTTACGCCGCCTGGAACGCCTCAGAGAAACGGCGTGTCTGAGCGACGTAATCGAACCTTGTTGGACATGGTACGATCAATGATGAGCCAGTCAGACCTACCGTTATCGTTTTGGGGATATGCTCTAGAAACAGCAGCTTTCACACTTAATAGGGTACCGTCTAAATTCGTGGATAAGACACCATATGAGATATGGACTGCCAAGACTCCCAGTTTGTCTTTTCTGAAAATTTGGGGTTGTGAAGTGTATGTCAAGAGACTTCAGTCAGACAAGCTTACACCCAAGTCGGATAAGTGCATATTCGTGGGATATCCAAAGGAAACTATTGGATATTATTTCTACAACCGATCAGAGTGCAAAGTGTTTGTCGCTCGAAACGGTGTTTTCTTGGAGAAAGAGTTTCTCAAAAGCGAGAAAAGTAGACAAAAGGTGTTTCTTGAAGAAATTCAAGATGAGCCCATGAGGCAAGACTCTACGAGTGATGCTAATGTAGCAGAACCCGTGGAGGCACCGGTGGTGAGAGATGAACCACCACAACCACGAAGGTCCGAAAGGCCACGTCGTGCAACTGATAGAATGAATCTCCTAATTACAGGAGAGCGCGACATATTGTTGATGGAAAACGATGAGCCTAGGACATATGCGGAAGCAATGATGGACCCAGATTCCGAGAAATGGCAGAGTGCCATGAGATCCGAGATAGATTCCATGGGACACAATCATGTTTGGAACTTAGTTGATCCGCCTGAGGGTGTTAGACCCATCGAGTGCAAATGGATCTTTAAGAAAAAGAGAGATATGGACGGAAATGTTCACGTCTATAAAGCACGGCTTGTTGCAAAAGGTTTTCGACAAGTTCAAGGAGTTGACTACGACGAGACATTTTCTCCAGTAGCGATGCTTAAATCTATTCGGATCATCCTAGCAATAGCTGCGTATTTCGATTATGAGATATGGCAGATGGATGTCAAAACAGCTTTCCTAAATGGAAACCTTGATGAGGACGTGTATATGATACAACCTCAAGGTTTTGTCGATCCGACCAATGCTGAAAAAATATGCAAGCTTCAGAAATCCATTTATGGATTAAAGCAAGCATCTCGGAGTTGGAATATTCGTTTTGATGAGGTAGTCAAAGGGTTTGGTTTTCATCAAAATGTAGAAGAGCCTTGTGTTTACAAGAAAGAAAGTGGGAACGCTGTTGTATTTCTAATTTTATATGTGGATGACATATTATTGATTGGGAATGACATTCCTATGCTGGAATCCGTAAAGACTTCACTGAAAAATAGTTTTTCTATGAAAGACTTAGGAGAAGCAGCATATGTTCTGGGCATAAAAATCTATAGAGATAGATCAAGGAGGCTTATAGGATTAAGCCAAGATACTTATATTGACAAGGTGCTGAAACGGTTCAGCATGGAGCAATCCAAGAAGGGGTTCTTACCTATGTCACATGGTGTACACCTCAGCAAGAATCAGCGTCCTCAGACAGCTGATGAGCGAGAGCGCATGAATAAGATTCCGTATGCTTCGGCAATTGGGTCTATCATGTATGCCATGATAAGTACTCGTCCAGATGTCTCATTTGCTCTAAGTATGACGAGCAGACACCAGTCTGATCCGGGTGAGAGTCACTGGGCAGCGGTGAAAAGTATTCTTAAGTACTTCAGAAGGACTAAAGATATGTTCCTAGTCTATGGAGGTGAGGAGGAGCTCGTTGTAAACGGTTACACCGACGCTAGCTTCCAAACTGATCCGGATGATTCACAGTCTCAATCAGGATTCGTATTTACTTTAAATGGTGGCGCTGTGAGTTGGAAGAGTTCCAAGCAGGAGACCGTGGCCGATTCTACAACAGAAGCCGAGTACATCGCAGCTGTTGAAGCTGCAAAGGAAGGTGCTTGGATGAGAAAATTTCTCATTGAGCTTGGTGTGTTTCCGAATGCGTCTAGCCCATTGAATCTCTTTTGCGACAACAATGGGGCTATTGCGCAGGCTAAGGAGCCAAGGAATCACTCAAAGAACAGACATGTACTGCGGAAGTTTCACCTCATTCGAGAGATCATTAGACGAGGTGATATCAAGATATGCAAAATACATACAGATCTAAATGTTGCTGATCCTTTGACAAAGGCTCTTTCACAGCCTAAGCATGAGGCGCATATGAGAGCTATGGGTATTAGATATCTTCTAGATTAGCTCTAATGCAAGTGGGAGTCATATTTCATAGTATCCATGATAAAGCACTAGGTGTTCATTGAATATCCATGAAAGGCAAATTGTATTGATCGACAATTATGTGAATTGTTTGTGAAACTCTTTACTTGTATGGTTATTCTAAAGTTATCCCTGGTCAGAATTCATGCTAGAACACACATGAACATTAGACTAGCACATGTATTAGTTGATGACTATGTTTCACAAGTCATGAACATGGAGATGTAAAACTAATAATGTGGGCACATGTATGACATGGGCTGGATTGACCCAACGTGAGATGTTGTAATATTGTTCTCTGTTTCACAACGTGTATGCTTTGTCCTAAGACCTGAGATTGCCGCATGTACTCAAGATGTGAATTGACTTACTTAGGGGCTATCAAACGCTACGCCGTAATTGGGTAGTTATAAAGGTAGTTTTTCGGGTTTGTCAGGAAGCATGCTGTGAGACATGGTCAATCAAGATGGAATTTGCCCCTCTCTATGTGAGAGAGATATCTCTGGGCCCCTCGAGTGATCGGACCAAGAAATGCATGGCCGTGCTAGGTTAAGTGTTAACCTCTTGAAGGATCCGACTCACAGGTTCGAGAAAGAGAGGTCAGCTTGGAGAAGCTAGACCAAATATCGCGAGGCAAAGAGAATAGCATGTATATGAGTTGTGGTGGTTCGTCTGATATGATCTTTACGTGCACTTAGGAGTTGACACGTCTTGCTAGAGACCGCTATCAACTATTGGTCGAGTAGGAGTACTCGAACCATGTCTATGTGTGCGTGAACCCATAGGGTCACACACTTAAGGGGTTTGGAACATTTAAATACTTGACTAAGAGATTGTCTCTAGTGCAAGTGGGAGACTGTTGGATATATGCCCTAGAGCCAATTGGATTGGATCCACTAATGGGCCTACAAAGTGGAAGCCCATTAGCGTGGCCCATTAGCACTAGAGGGACTACATCAAGTATTAGTCCCACATTGCTAATGGACGAAGGGGTGGGAGGTTTTCCTCCCTATATATACGAGGGAGGGGCAAAGGGGAGAGGAGCAAGCTAGTTGTGCCGCCCCTCCTATAGCCGCTGCTACAGTACCCGCGGTACTGTTCACGCGTGAACAGTTCACGCGGTGAACAGTAACCGCCCTCCCACGCTGCCGTTCTCCTGCCGCGCGCCTCGGTGCTGGCACATCGACGCTCGGCGTTCCAATCTCCGTACGTGTGGATACCTCAGAGGTGCTACATCTGGAGCACTAGGACGAACCGTAAGTCGCAGGACCAGACGGACGTTCGCAACTTCACGGCACTGCTACCTCGACGCGCTTCTCTACACTGAGACGGTTCCGCTGCATCTGCGCGTCTAGTGGTAACGATCTGAGATCTATAACTGCAGTTGTTCCTGGTTTCGGGGTACACGGTTTTGTATTGTGCTAGCGTAGCCTCCCCGAATCCAAAAAAACAAAATAAAGGTTGTGTTGGTTGCGCTTAGACATCCCTTGGATTATAATTCTTATAGCCTTTCTTTATTTTCTTCTCTGAATTTCATCAAGCTAAAATATATAATTTAATTCTACCACAGACTATTTAATTTTCCCCTAGCTCCTGGCTCCTGCAGCCAGCGTAGTGTTCCGATTCACACCGAGTTCCCCACTGCCGCCTGGTCACCGCGTGTCGTCCTCTGGTCTGATCCACAGGTAGAGGCTTGGGTGTGGCTAGATCGGCGCATGGCGGCCACAGTGGATGAACTGCTACCGTGCGGTACCCCGCCGCCTCGTAATGAAGTGCACCTAGACGCTCGCAGAACTCCGCCTCGGCCTGTTCTTGCTCCGTGGCGGCGCGACCGGCATCCGGCATGGCGGCGAGCTCAGCGCCAGCATGTCCAACTTCAAGGTCCTCGTCGTCGTGCTCAGAGGCCACATGCTGGACCCCGGGAACAAGTGCTGCTGGCGCGAGGTGCGCTGCGAGTGGACGGGGAACGTCGATGTCCCGGCAACTGCCGAATCCTTCTACTTCGCCGGCCGTGCCAATGGCTGCCTCTACTGGGGCGTCAGAGGGGGAGGATCCCGTGCCGACGCGCTCGTCCTCGACGAGGACACGGCGGGGGTGTCGCTGGAAGCTCTACCGGCGTGCATGGAGGGATGGTCCGAGGCGTGGTGCTTTCGGGTCGTCGGCGGCGGAGAAGACGGCTCGCTGCTTGCCGTCCGCTTGACATCCATGGCTCGAGGCCGGCGGCGAGTGGGTGCTCGAGAAACTAGTGCAGTTTCCGAAAGACATCCATGGGTTCCTGGGAAGAGCTATGATCGCAGCGGCGCATGAGACGTACGCCCTGGTGATGCCGCGACACAGTTCGGGCCCGTTCTGCGTCGATCTCGAGACCTTGGCTGTGGAGCGCGTCCGAGAGCGCAACGGGTCCTGCGTGGGGCCAGGCTACCCGTACGAGCTGCCATGGCCGCCGACCTTGAAGCCTTGAGAGTGTTGCTCTATTTCCTTGTCAAAATTGTGTCCTGAAATATATATAAGTGATATGAATAGAAAACTTCTGATGATTTACAGTACAAGTCTCTAATCTACTAGAATACCCCCCTCTAGGCACGCTATATTTGGAGTTAGAGATGCTTTATTTCATCTCTATGGCTAAGTAGACATGCTTTCACAAAGCGTGTTAGGAGCGTCTTTGTATGGACCGTGTCAGGCTTTGTAGAGACGAATTCTTAAAGTATATCTTTGAATAAAAAAACGTTCCCTAGACATGTTAGATGTGTGTCTATATTTTTTGATACAATTTTATAGACACGTATATAAAATGTGTCTAGTGGTGTAGTTACATAGTGTAGTAACACGATTCATTGCATGTTAAGAAATGTAGAGACATTCTCATAGATACATTTATAAAACATGTCTAGTAATATAGACACGTTTATAAAGATGTCTCGTACCGTGTTAAGTTATATAGAGACAATTTAGTAGATACATTGGCAGGTGATGTGGCAAGTGACGTGGCCATTGACACGTTTTATAGTAACGCCTAATAGCGTGTTAATGAATATAGATATAAATTGGTTTCAAAATCTTTTTTGGACTAATTTGTATAATAAATGATTTAAAGTATATATCATCCATGACATAGCATTTGTAAAATTGCACAGAGTCAGTAAAATCGCACGGATCAACAAACTGAGTAATTCAACCAACCGTAGTTCATTTGTAATTCAACAAATCTTTGTATGATATTGCACAGGTTCATTTATAAAGTACACTGAATTGTGTTCACAAGGGACATAGACAAAGTGGCAATATCATACAAAGATTTCTAAAATTATTCTGTATTAACTATGGGTCTATGGCATATATATCTTGTTCACTTAGGACTTGTAATTTGCTTTCCATCCGCATCAATCAACACTCTTCTTGCTGGTTTGATTTCAGCTCTGAGCTTTGCCCACCTGCGACGATGGGGCATGAGTCCAGATGAGCATCAGTACAATTTTTCAAAATATTAAAATGTGCAAATTACTATTACAACAAATAATAGCTACATGTGGACGGGGCTAAGAAATAATATAGGCAACATAAAGGAACAAAAGAGTTATTGCAGATACAATGCTAAATAACATGTAAAGCAATTGGGCTAATCATAGCATCCAAAAGCTACAACAGATAGAATGCCGTAGAAAGGAACATAAGATTTTTTTTTTGAGTCAATAAGATTTATTCACATAGCAGGTTAATCATATACTACATTGATATGAGCCATTGAATAAATAAAAGTAAGTAAAGGTTTCTTTTCTATTCAAAGGAAGATACCACATGTACCTCATGATCTCCTCGCTGCTCCTAATCTGCTTACTTGTGGGAACTGAAGACCGAAGCTGCCTGGCACTGTTGGCCAGTTAGTCTAGCTGCTGATAGGTTGCATCGGACAGAATACCAATGCTTGCAGAGCCTAGCACACCACACGTAAGGATCATACATACAGAATTAGCTTTGACTGGTCCAGGAACAAAGTAGAATTATTTTCTAAGCAAATAGACCCGATAATCCTGATTAGCACCGTATGACCAGAAATACAATACATTTATAAATGATCCAACGTCCAGTAGATTTTTCTCTTTTTTGGATTTCTTCATCAGTAATATAAAGGGATAACAAAAGGCAGATGAGGAGAATGATTCATCAGCAATTACCTCGCCGTAAAGCCATTTCTTCCCTTTCCTCAAGGCTCAAGCAACATCAGTCGCACAGGTACGGCTTCCTATCCCCTCCAAACGACCAAACCTGAATCTGACAGGGAAACACATAGCACACCGATCGGCAACAAGAAGTAATAAGAAAACAAACAATGAAACGAGCAAGAAGAATATAGTAGGATGGAGCTGCAGCTTGACGATTTGACCTTGATGAGGAACTCTGATGCGTCCATTAGATCAGAACTGTACTGATTGACAAAATCTGTAATTAAACGTCAGTTCCTTAGCCCCCAAACTCCTGACGAGATTTTTCCCTAAATCCCTAATCAAAACCAGCATTGGACGTGCACAGAAAATAAAAAACGAAACAAAATTACCTACACAGGAATACAGGATCACGGTCTTCTCTAGCCTCTCATTCCTTCTACAATATAGCACCCGTCTCTTGGTGTTGCTTCAGCCCACCAGCCGCCGCCCGCCGATGTGGTGCTCTGCCTTCAGTTCTGCAAAGCGATCTGCAGCCAATGAAGAGAAGGGCAGGGGTGATCAGTACCAGTACGCTCTCATTTTAACTTGCCACAGTTTGGAAGGAAGGTCGTCTAGAAGAAACGTTGTCGTGAACCTCGCACTGGATGGATGCTGCGAGGATTGGGAGAACTATGGTTGCGGAGGGGTTGTGCACGCCACGCGTGGTAGTGCGAGATATGCGCCGCCGGCGGTTGGGATCGCGACTCACGGGAGAGTGGGAGCTGCGGCGGATTCGGAGGTGGTTGTGGGGTGGAGCTGTGGGAGCGGAAGGGACGGTTAAAACGAATGTTCTCTCATGGGCTAAATGGTTATTTGGGTTAAATGGGTCTTTTCTCATTCTTTCTCTGCCAAACTTTTTTCTTTTTTTATTTTATATTGCACTATAGTGAAGTAATACAATTTGAATTATATGTATCTCAAATAGTTTTAAAAAATCCACAAATCATCTATTATAAGTATCTTAGTTCAATTGTATCTCATGTCTAGAAGACAGATGAAAATTTCAATGTTTGCTAACAATAATTCAAACTTTCTACTTGTAATATTATTATAAAATAATGATAACAATACCTAAAAATACTATAAATTGTCATAGAACCGTTTTATTAATGTATAATATTGACATAAAAGTTTTATAAGCTTTGACAATGCTTGGAGTATACATTGTGCATAAATGAACACATCTCTCACATTATTTCTAATAATTCAACTCAAACTTTGGGATTTAAGTACCCACATATCATTTTTTGAACTCGTATGAACTTCAAACTTGAGTACAACCTTATATTTACTATAACATTAGAAAATATAAAGTTGCATTACAAATTATTATCTTAAATTATATTATTCTATTCTCTTCTACGGTGGGAGAAATGAAGTCATATAAATATAATTCATAAAACAGAAACTAACATAGAAAACCCACTTCTAAATGAAAAGGCATGATTTTACAAAAAATCAGAAACAAGAATTATCAAATTTGAAGTTTTGGTGAGGAAAAACGACCGATTACAAGTTTTAATTCCAGATTAAAAAGAAAAAAATGATTCATCCGAGTGTTCTTCATCTTCTTCTCGGCATTGCCACGTGGCGGCATAGGATTGGTCCAAGCGGTATCCCAGCAAATAGGCCATTCACACGTGGGAAAGCAACCAGCAAATGAACGCTTAATTTCCAGTAAATACCAGTAGCTGCAACGAACAAAGCTGTTGTGCATTGGTAACGTGTTTCAGTCTAAACCCTCACGATCTTGGTTCGAATCTTAGATTGTGTTTTTTTCTCCATTTTATAACAATAAATGTCACAAGTATTTTTATAAAAACATTCGTTATCTATTCCAAACATAAATCATATCATACTTCGGTGGCAAGGCATTTGAGTATTGTGTCAAGACCCCAAGTTCGATTCCTCAAGTGTTTAACATATTTTTGGTATTTAACATATTTTTGGTATTGTTTTGGGTTTTCCAATTAAGCAGCGAGCTTAATAATATGTATAAAAGAACTTATCTGTTTCAGCGCAGCAGGGCTAGTAGTGCAGTGGTAACGCACGCGCCTTCCCTCCATTCAGTTGTGGAGATCAAGCCGCTCTGCACCATTTTCTGTTGCCTAGGCGCGGCGTCCGGGGACATGGCTGGGGGCCGGGTGATGTGGCTGGAGGTGACTGGGCCGGGGGTGCAGGCCGGCGTGGCTGGAAGGACGGAGGTGGCCAGGTGACATGGACAAGTACGTGACTGAGCGCAGGGGCCGGGTGATGTGGCCAAGGCGGCTGGTGACGTGTATGAGTTTAGTATAAATAAATTTGATTACTAAATACTAGAAGAATCCGATGCATGCATGGTGTGGTGGTTGGACATATTTTTATGAAGTTCAAGACCAGGGTTCAAACCCCCATGTTGCAACTAAGATTATCTAAGTTTAGAGCAAAATGTTAACGTTTTCTGAAACCGTCGTAAGAATTTCCTCACAGAATAAACAGTATGTTCTAGTATTTGATTAAAAGTTAAAAGATGAAAGGGTACTATTATGATGAATATCAAATACAAAAAAATTTAAAATTAGTTTCTAAGCAGAAACAAAAAATAAGTAAATTGAGATAAGAATTTAGCACAAACTAGAGTTCGATCCAAAGACCTTTGCATTCACGTAGGCCATGTCCACCATCAAGCTATGTATAATTTATTGTTATGTTGTAGATAGAAGCCTATATATAAATTTATTGTTTTGTTGGGCCTAATACAAAGCCATTGTTGGCGTTCCGATGTGGCCTTGGAAAACAAATGGAGAAGGGTCTAGTCCGAAAGAAAAAGTCTAGCGACAATATAGGAAGCAGACTGGGCCAAAAAGGTAAAGGAAAAATTTTCAGAAAAGGAATATATAGACTCGTGGGCTGGGCTGACTTTTGGATCAAACATGAAGCATGCCTAACCTCGTGCAGTTTTAAGACGTTTTGAAAAGTGTTTCAAAAACCATCTTTATTTAGCTATAGACGCAAGATGATACGCTTTATAACGTGCCTAGTTGCTATTGACGCTCTAAAGTGTGTCTAATTTCATGTGAACTTGAGGCGTTTTTAATATCGTGTTAAAAAACATTTTTACTTGCCTTTTGACAGCGTAAGCATGTCTAATATCGTTTCACTTTGAGACATTGTTAAAATCGTGTCAAAAAACATTCCAACGTGCCTACGTAGGCACGCTTTCAACTTGCGTTATTACTAAAACGTAGCTACAAGGGGGGTTTTCTTGTAGAGCTACTCTATGTGGACATGTTTTTTTTTCGTACTTCAATAAAGACAGACACATTGTTGGTGATTCTTCATTAAAAAATACTCATGGCCCTTTTTAAGGACAAATAATAGTGCGATGTCATAGTGAGTCTAAAATTTAATCACACTAGATTAAATTTATGACGCAAACATGTTGCTAGATGGACAATTAGTGTAATTAAAAAGGTCTTGTGATTAAATTTTAGACTCACTATGACGCGACTACCCTCTGAATCCATCTAGCAATAAAAAGGGTATAATTACATAGTTTCTAAAATATATTAAAAAATGCAAGCACTTTCAAGAGTCTCTCTACAACTCGCTCTCTAAATCATCACTTAGAGAGTCATTTGCATAAAAATTGTTTTCGGAAGTGCTAGCGCCTGGACGTCCGATGGTTTTTTTTCATCGGATGGTCGTTGCAACATCAAAAATACATATTTGCAACATTAGGAATACATGTTTGCAACATCAGAAATTACGTACTGAAACATAGTGAAACATCTGGGTGCGGGGAGTAAAATTCCCGCCGCAACATCGGAGCTCTGTTGCATGCAATATAGTTAATTCATCGTTCAATTTGTGCAACATTGAAACAAAACTATTGCAACATCACTATCATGCAACTGCAACATCGAAAAAATTCTACTGAACGCTGAAAAGAGCGTGCTCCCAACTCAGCCACGCACGACCGCGGTCAAAACCTTACGATGAAAATGCAACATCCGGATAAAATACTCGCAACATGTGTGTGAAACATATGCAACATTCGCAACATCCGGATCTACTTTTTGCAACATTCACGTGAAACAGTTGCAACATTCTTCTAAAACATATGAAACACGCGAAACATACACTTGCAACATGCAGCAAACCCTAACATAGGTAGCAAGCAGGGAGAGGATGAGGAGGATGACGAACAGGGAGCTTGACCCCGGCCATGGGGGAGCTCAACCCCAGCCATGACGAGGGGAACTCGATGCCGGCCATGGGGATAAAGGGAGAGGAATTCGTACGCTGGCCATGGGGCAGAAGGAGAGGAGCTCGTGCCATCGGCCACGCGCCGCCGGCCATGGTGAGAGGAAGAGGACTTCGCGCCGTCGGCTATGGATAAGTGGAAGAGGAGCTCGCCGCCATCATGGAGCTTGCTGGTGGTCGCCGGCCTCTACACCGCCGTCCGCGGGTCTTGCCGTCAACCTCACTCCGCCGCTGACTCGGAGGAGTCGCGTCGTCCGCTCGGACCTCGACGCCCTAGGTTCCGTGCCGCCAACGATTTGGGGAGGCGCGGCGTCGGCGAAGATGAGGTGTCACGATGAGTTACAGAGGCGCCAGCGGAACGGGTCAGGGAGGAAGCGTCCGATACTTTTCATCCCATCGGACGTCTTACAACTAGCATTACCGAATTGTTTTGTATATCTTCATGTTTTCCAACAGTCTTTCTATATCTTCAATGCACTCTAGAGAGCTATTCACTTTTCTATATTTTGCAAGCGAGAAATCCGGAATAGAGAGTGATTATGTTGGAAGAGCATAAATTAAGTGGCATGAGCTTTGTACATAAATAATGCATAGTTAGGAAAATGCTATCTATTATTCTATAAACCTACACCGTGTCTTGAGCAACAGCTGACCATTGCAGTTGAGCCGTGGCAGGAGTTGTTCATGCCGCATGTCGTCATCAGCCAATCCTGAAACGCACCCAGGCAAATCGCGCAGTCCTCCCATGACGATGCCGACGACGTCCATGCGGTCTCGGGTGACGGATCGCCGCTGGTGCCTGCAGAAAGAGAGTCCGAGGCAGAGGTGGCGCTGTTCCGGTGAGATACGTGACGTGGTCCAGCCAGGCGACGGCGATGCGTGTGCCTCGACCGCCGCTGTCTTGTGTCCGTCTCCGGCACCAAATCTTCTGTTAGCCAATCTGCTGGATTATGTACAGCATATATCGTAACAATGGACTCGGAGTTCGTTTGGTGTTTCTCTCTGCCGCCTGCTTGCTCAATCGGAATCGGGATGGCTATCAGAGTCCGAGCTGAAGACCGCACGGTGCTGCAACTTAACGCCGCCGTGTTTTATATCCACTAAACGACGGCAACTAAATAATCCGGCGACCTCTGCAAACTGCCATATCAATGGACTGGGAAGATTTTGGCGACTGGCTCAACTGGGGCATCGGCGCCTTCGGTATTCTCGCCGGGGTGGTGTTTGTCCTGATGGTTCTCGTCGTCTGCGTCTGGTACGTGCCGCCGCTGTCGACCGAGGAGCTGCTGGAGCGCATCCTCCCGGCCGTTCGTTACAAGGAGCTACCTGGAGACGCGGGAGGCGGCGGCTGCGACGACGACGACGAAAGGGACTCGTGCGTCATCTGCGTGACGCCCTACGAGACCGGCGAGGTCTGCACCGTGCTGCCCGGGTGCACACACATGTTCCACAAGCCCTGCGTCGCCAAGTGGCTGCGACAGAAGAAGACATGCCCGCTGTGCAGGGCAACGGTGGACGCGCAGCCACGCAAGGTTGTACCACTTCGTCTTGCCTAGGATCGGTTTTTGCTTGACAAACAAGATTGCAATAGTGCTTGTTAATTTTGGGCCTGCTCCCTACATGTTTTTTAGTTCCTTGGAGTTGTGAGTAATTGACCCCCACCCAAAACAATAGCACTCAACTAAACTCTGAAGTAGCCAACTCCATTGAGCTGGACGCCTCCCTACTTCACTTTTAGTGTGGATCAGTGCCCTAAACGTTGGTGGAGCTGCTTCACACATGGAGTTTAGGAGCGCGGGGATGGAAACATGTGTTGCTTAAGATGATCCAAATTCAGCCTATATCGAAAGGCCAACTTCTGACGTAGCGTAGCAGAGGCCCATCGCCGGAGGCTTGGACCGAAGCGGAGCGGGTCATATATCTCGTTAGGGTTTTCAATTGGAGATTGGTTCTCTCATATTCTTGTAAGCCGCTGCCGTTGGCGTTGTACTCGAACCTGACATAGTGAAGTTCTTGCTGGTTGGCACCCGTGGTTTTTCCCTCTCGCATTGGGACGGTTTCCACGTTAAATCTCATGTCCCTTTACTGTTTTGACCGTTTACTTTCATCGTTTATTCGTTGTCGCTTATAACAACATGTAGGATTAGTACGTAGGGCTGAGTAGCCCCATCAGGCTGTAAAAGCATAAAGCTAGAGATAAATAACTCAACTGGAAAGATAACTTTTGAAAAAAAAAAGATCTGAGACAACAAAAGTTAATAAGCGATCGTACAAGGTTCCTGATTCATACAAATTTTCCATATTAGATTGGAAAATCTTATCAACAAATCTGATTATTGAGTTTACATTTCTTACAAATGTGTTTTTGTTATGATCTACTAGACAAATGAACTTGCATTGCAGTTAAAAAAATAAAATTTAAAATATGTAAATTCAAATAATTATTTATGACAATAAACAGCTCACCAGTTGAGTGAGACACTAACCATAGTTCAAGTCCTTAAGGTAGAAAAAAGGTCCCTCGTCAGCAATCCTAAAAAATAGTGGCAAGATGTCGATCCGTGGCACACGTGCTATGTTTGCACCCTCCTACCACGAGTGTTGCAGCGATCGCCAACCCGGTGTGTCATTGTCCGACAAAAGTTACATTGCGGCCCTATAAGAGAAAGTCGGAGTCCGGGAGTTTTCTCATGCGGTTTATTTGGCTGAATTTTTTTTCTTTGTGCAATGTTGTAGGACGTCTTTCCCCTACGGGTCTAAGCTTTTTTATAATGATAGTGTACAGTAACTTATAATCCAGAATAATTGACCTACGAACATTTTCTTCCAGAAAGTAGGTTATATAAACTGACGAAGACATATATACAGCACTCACAGTTTTCACAATGATACATATTTTGCATGCAAATAAATCGCTGCAAAAACATGTGTGTTGAATGAAAGAACAAAGCAATGCACACTGTAGAACCCTCAATCAACTGCGATTCACGGTCATCAACGTTTGCGGCCCAGCGCTTGAGGCCACAGCAGCGTGCATGGGTATGCCGTCCCATAGTGTCAGTTCCTCTTATGCTCACGCTCCAGCTCCATGGTCTCCAGCTCCACTGAGAAGAACCACTGGGCTTTGTTGGGCCTTTGGTGTGTTAGGGCGCCAAGGAGAACCAATGTTTTGGGCTGAATTCGTCAATACCCTGACATTTTGGCTTTGTTTTCATTTTTTCTAGTACACATATATGTATACACTTTGTATATAAATAAATTTTATAAAAATAATGGCTAATCAATGGATACCCTTGCATACCAAGTGAGCCCTCCCTGGATCCCGGAGATGATGCCTGGATCGTCCTACAATCTTCCCGTGCAACCTCACATGGCTACCGACCTTCCCATGCGAGATGTTGATGTCGCCGCAGAAGACAATTCATCCGGACGTGACAACGGGGTTGCCATGGACCGTACTTGCTCAACTTCCTGAGTTGCTGCTACTGCTTAGCTTGGGCTGACAGGATTGAGGCTAGATTTTACTCTGATTGAACTTTAATTAGAAGTGGGTCTATTCATCCTCAGACAATTGTTTTTTCCTTTGCGCCCTCAATGGTCTTCTTAATTAGGTCATGACAGTAAACATAGCCTTTGCAAACTGCAACAAAAAAATCTAAGATAATTTTTATAACTAGATCAATTGCCTTGTACTGCCGTGTATACATTGATGTTGTCTTATAGGGGATTCCATACATTTAAATATTATCTTGAGACGGTATAAAAAAAGTTGTATTGTAGCAACTCGACAATTAATTTGTGTATATGAAAAGAATATACTAGTTTTATTGCAATATAACAGACGTAGTGTTCCAATGAAGCAGTTGTTTCTCAAAATAACTTCTTTTTCTTACCTCCCTCTATCTTCCCATCACAAAAAATCCTACATGACGTGCACGGATTCACCTAATCGTTCTGCATTTTTGTAGTGTACTCCTATCTCTAATTTGAATAATAGTTTATTATTACAATGTTGATACTGAGTGGGGCGAGACAAATATGTGTTTGAAAATTTTGCCACCAAGAAATTAAGCACGGCCAATACTTTGAAAATCATTTGCTCATTTGAATTGCATCTACAATTATTGAGAATTGATTGTTATCATAACGCAAAGTTAGTTGTGATATTGGTTCATAGTGGATCTAGTTGTTTCTTGCCTATATCTTTTGTAATTTTGTCAAACATGAAAATGAGATAAATTTAATTTATTTGAAAATATCAATTTCATTTTAGGGAACACAAGAAAGAAAGCTTTAGATTGTAGTTGTACTTTTACTGTTTGACTAGGCTAAACGAAAGTAGAGAAAAAGCGAGCGATTAATATTTTGTGGCAACACAATTGGTGACTCTGCACAGCAAGACGGTAACTATCGTACTTTCGCGACGACGAGCAACTAGTTTCCGTGCAAACTAGCAAAGGAGTTCCTCGCTTTCGTCGATGAGTGACTACTGTTTTTTAGCGCAAAACGTCAAAGATCACCAGACCCTAATGTGGATTATGGTTCAGCATAAGCTACTGTCCTAGGTAAAACAAAGAGACATGATAACGTGCGATTGTTAAGGAGAGGAAAAATATTCGCCCATCACCCTTATATTATATATAGGTTGCTGGTCTTTGCCGTGTTACATTAGAAGTCGTTTACATGCATAGAAAATTGACCACATAAGCTTGGCATTCAAAAAGAATATAGCACGTAGCCTGCCAACAGAATATAGTACTGTTTTCACAAGGGTGCATATTTTGCTTGCAAATAAATCGCTGCAAACATGTGCGTAGAACGAACAACAAAGCAATGCACAGTGTAGAACTGTCGATCAAATGTGATTCACGGTCATCAGCGCTTGCGGCGTCGCCTCCCATTACCCACAGAATCACCTTGATCTACGCAAGCTTGCAGGACGGGAACGCCGGCCCGTCGTGCCAGTTCCTCTCGTGCTCGCGCTCAAGCTCCATGGTCTCCAGCTCCACCGAGAAGAGCCACGTCTCCTCCGCGGGCGATAGCACCACAAAAGTCTCTCCCGCCGTGACGATCCTCGCCGGCAGCATCAACAAACTGTCCTTCCAATCCCGCAGACCCGCGGCAGTCTCCCTCAGCCGAACGCTCTTCTCCACCACCCACTCCCCTGTTCCTGGCATCTGCCCGTAGATCGCTAGCTCCTGGCCGCCCACGCGCACGACGCGCACCGTGCTATCCCCGTCAACGCTGCCAATGACCCGGAAGCTCGTCCTCCGGTACTGCCACCGCATGTGTTCGGGGAACGTGACGAGTGAGAACTTGAGCGTGCTCTCGTCAAGGACGAGCACGGTGCGGGTGGTCTCGATCCCCCAGTAGATCTTCCCGCCGACTCGCCCTGCGAGGTGGATCTCCTCTACGGACCGGACCTCGACGTGGTCGTCCATCGTGTTCCAGCCCATCCGCCACCCGCCATCGTCATCGCCCGGAGCGAACACGCACGCCCGCGGCGTGCCACGCTCCTAGTACACTACAGGAAAATTGGCCTTTAGTACCGGTCACCGGGCGGGTTAGTACCGGTCGCTGTGGCCGGTACTAACGTGCCGCACTTTAGTACCGGTCACAGCCAGCCGGTACTAAAGTGGAACAAATTTAGTACCGGCTGATTCTACCGTCCGGTACTAAAGTGATTTAAAAATAAATAAAATCCCGTGCGCCCGATCTGCTCCAGCTACTACAGCTCTCGATGTTCCCTTCGAGCTTCCCAAGAAGTTCCAGCTTGTCAAAAAGCTCAAGGATTTCTCCAACAAATTTCTCAAAAAAACTCACAAGATACAATTTTCACATCCAACAAATTCATATCTCAACAAGTTTACGTGATACAATCTTCACATCCAACAAATTCATATCTCAACAAGTTCACCAAACACAATCTTCACAAGATAAATTTGTCTACAAGTTCCCAATGTACAATTTCCAAAAAGAAGAACACAAGTTGCACACACCTTCAAGAAACAGGCCATGAGCAGCTGCCCGCCATGGCCGCCGCTCGCCGCGCCAAGGCCGGGGCCGCCCGCGTCGGGGCAGCTGCGTGCCCAGGCTAGGGGGCACCACGCCGGGACCTCCGGCCGGCCGCCACGCCCCGCAGCCGCGTCCTACAGGCCAACTGCCGCGGCGGCCTCCGCCGTGCCCCGCCGCGCCAGACTCCCGCGCCGGCCTCCCTCCATGCGTGGCCCCGCGTGCCTGGCTCCTCCTGGCCCTCGCGCCCGCGGCCGGGGAGGGACCGCGGCCACGCTCGCCGGCGGCCTCCGCCTGGCCACGCTCCAAGCCACCGCGCCAGGCTCTAGCTAGCTCGTCCTGTGGAGAAGAAAGAGAGAGATGTGAGACAGAGCTGAGAGGATAGGGAAGAAAATGAGAAAGAGATGAGGATGGAGAGAGCAGGCCGGTGTGTGGTGGAGAGATAAAGGACTAAGGCATATAGCCGTGCCAAGTTAGTACCGGCTGGTAATACCAGCCGGTACTAAAGTTTGACATTTAGTACCGGCTGGTACTAACTTGGCACGGTCAGGTTAACACCAGCCGGTACTAACGTGTCATCTGCCCGTTGGTGGGTGGGGACAGCGATGCACGTTAGTACCGGCTGGTATTACCAGCCGGTACTAACTTGGCATTTTTGCCACTGTTGCCTGAAGCCGGTACTAAAGGTCTCCTTTAGTTCCGGCTCCACCCAGCCGGTACTAAGGGAGAGGGACCGAAAGTCCTTTCTCCTGTAGTGGTACGTCGCGCTGCACCACCCCGCCGTCGCCGTCGAGCAGGAAAGCGCCAAGAAACAAGGGATGGCCGAGCGCCGCCGGACACACGATCGCCTGGAACCGCCGCGAGACGGGCTCGCAGACAATGAAGTCCGGCGACCGTTTGCAGGAGGAGGAGGCTGCCGCGGCTGTCACCGATCTCCATGTTCAGGCTGCGTTGCCGTGTCACACTAACCCACTGGTACTCCCGTGCGGGCACGCAGCCCGCTTTGGGCGTGATCCGACGGTAGATGAAGTTGAGGGAGAAGAGGGCACGAGGCTGCGTTCTCTGACGCGCGCCGGCGCCGGCGCCGTGGGCACGAACATCACCAGCTTCAGCGCCGGTACCGTCGTCGCGCCCGAGGGCCCCGTGTAGTAGTGGCCGGCGGCGCGGGGCGCGCCGTGGAGGGCTTGGCAGCGGGCGAGGAAGCCATCGCCGGCGACGGCTCGGCGCCAGCGCGTGCACGTGGCCGCGGCGCGCACGAGAGGTGGAGCGACGACGGGGCGAGGCCAAGGAGGACGCGATCGAGGAGCTCGTCTGGAAGGTCCTGCACGCTCGTCTGCCTGGCGGGAGGGTTGTTCTTCGTTTCGGCCCGCCTGGGCTTTTCTTTGTTGCGCCGCCGTGTTCCCTTCTTCCCCATGTATCCACAATCAGAGAGAGCAAAATCTTGTGCTCCTGTTTCTATTTCTTCGTGGCGGAAAATCTTGCTGGTTATCCATCGGAAGATGGCGAGAATTGTGGCGGTCATCATCTTCTGCAAAAATCCGCGAGATCCCGTAACTAGCGGCGCGTAATTAATTACCTGAGATGATATACTCACGTCCCCACAAGTAGTCAAGGCTACTTGGAGTTGGAGGGCGCGGCACGCATACGAATCAGTACGGCTCCAGCCTCCAGCGGCATAAAGGAAAAAACAACTTGGACAACCATGCCAACATCCATGGCGACGGCACTAGGGAGACGTCAGAACTCCAATTGAAACACAAATCTGTATTCTCGTAGCAGACGCCAGCACGTCCACGTGAGTAGGTTGTGAAAATCGTGATCTTAAACATCGAACTCTAATTGTAATAAGATGGCAAATCGTAGAGTCATATAGCTTCTATTATAAAATCGTAGATTTTACCTAACAGAAAGGTAGAATCTCTCATCTCATCGTCACAATCAACACAACTAAGGGCCTGTTTGGATCCCATGTGCTAAATAAAAGTTACTAAACTTTAGTTATTTTTGGGGCTAAAGTTCCAAACACAAGTACTAAAATGCTGCTAAAACCCTTTAACAGCTTTAGCACCCAAAAGATGTGCTAAAATAGACTAAATTGGGCACTTTTTTAGAGGATGCCCCTCTCTCTTCCATTTCCGCACCATTAACGAGGGGTAGTTTGGTCTTTATGCAAACCATTAATGACACTTTATTAACTTATAGTAGCTAGATCCAATCAGGGGTACTAAACTTTGTTATCTCCATTTTTAGTACTTTTGTATTAGTCCTAAAGATCCAAACAGGCCATAATAAGAAGCCAATCCACCTCCAGTGGGCCTGCCGATTTTTGTTGACTGTCGTACAGTTTTTGCACGAAAGCCTCTCATCGCTTCGATGCATTGTCGGCCTGTAACTCCGGGAGCGGCGGGGTGTTCACCGGCGACACCTCAGTGCACTCTCGGCCACCCACCATAGCCGGATGCCTAGGCTCACAAGGAGATGTAGTGACCACCACAAGTGGCTGCAAGAGCTGCAAGATCTGCAGATGACGGAGGAGTGTTGCTGGAGGGCGTGACGCGGGGAGTCTTACGTATGAGTACCGCCGGCCTGGGTCGCCATGGGATTCTGGCGAGGTCTGCCACCGCCGCGGAGCCGCCGACGCTCATGGGAAAGGTGAGGTCTGGAAGTGAATCGGGAATCTAGGGTTCCCAACTCTATACAAAGCGCTTTCGGCATCCTCACAAATCGCAATGCCATTGCCGTGCTTAGAATCTGCATGGAACTTTTTGAATCCGAGGGAGGTAACTTTCGCGTCGTGCGTGTGAGGCAAAATTTTTCATCCGACGTCAATGGCGCGGGGCAGAGATTGGTTTGACCAACATTGGCCCACACGAATATAAAATGAGAACCTTTCGCATGCAGCCTGGGACCCATGTCGCGACCTGAGGCGAGATCCACGGCCGCGATAGACTCGATCTGTGGTCGCTTGTACATCTGTTGTTGCATTTCTGATGCATTGCCCGAAGCCACGGCCCGCACCCTCCATCTTGCCCCAGTGATTTCGCATCGGTTTGCACTGTGAACCCTAAGCACGCCTGCACCCCCACCCCCTCCCCTCCCTCTCCTCGAACCATGCTGCGAGACGAAAGACGATGGTAGGGTGCCACTGTCGGTACTTCGATCATCAACACCTTGCGTTTTTTTCAGTAGAACTCGCGTCAATCCTACGGCCTGTCGCTGCGAGACGCTCACGTCTTCACGTGTTCAGGCCTTGATGTCAATCATCACTGCAACCGCCGTATACTCCTCGCCCAACATAGCAGATGCAGCCATAAGAGTGTCGGGAAGTTCATTCACTGTGACAGCCGCCTTGTCGATCACGAGCGACTGAGATCAGAGCTTGTCGTGATGGAACACAGGTTTGTCATCTTGTTATCGATGCTCTACAACGTCTGATGCAGTATACTTCCTCTTGCCGGATGGGCTACAATGTCTGTTGCCTAGTGTGTCAATGAATCAGACAGTTATCACAGTGATTTTTCCTGGCTGGAGTCATGAGAATTAGTGGTTGAAATTGATTATAGGAATTTAGTTGGGAATTTGATTTTTAGTCCAATCCCTTGTTCGGTATACTATCAGATTTTACGAGGTATATAAATTTATATAAAATTTTTAATATATTGTATAGATTGAAGGTTCTAATATCATTTTGATTTTCTGTTCTCTTGTAAATTTTAAGTGGATTTTGTTAACATTTTTTAACTGAAACAATATTTTACAAAATAATTATGTATTATTGTAGAATCGTAGCATCAGGATACTACAAAATTTTATGTAAGGATCGTGTGGAACCTCCATGTAGGATTAGGATACTATGAAAATTTAAGATACTAGGTAGGATCGGTATCATTTTGGTTTGGTAGGATCTTAGTATTGTAAGATAGTAAGATACATATATACATATTGGAATACTGATAACATTAGATCTTCAAGCATCCCTTTCATATACCTGGAGGAGTTTCTCATGCATATAAGGTCCTTTCATATACCTGGAGGAGCTTCTCATCCATATAAGGTTATATGGACATATCGTTTCTCATTCATAACAAAATTGTTTTTACCTATTCAAAAAATAACTTATCACACGAGTGCCACAACATTTATCCTATGAATCGAAATATCTTGTGTATTGAAATTCTCTATGAAACGAACATAAAAAAGATGTTCAATGGAAATTTTCAAAACACGTGCTTGGGCCTCATGCATGCTAACCAATAAATAAATATGGCATGCGTTAAGTTTTTGGTTTGTGATTAATTTTGATCCTTATGATGCTAAATGTTGGTTACTACTAAATATAATATTCTGATGTATTAGAATTTTTCGAAGTACATCATTATTGTTTGCCTCTCTACTAGTATCAATAAATTTCATAAAAATAATGGCTACTCAATGAATACCCTTTGAAGGACCGATTAGGCGACCAGAGAGGGGGGGGGGGAGTGAATGGGAGCCGATAAAAATTTCTCTCACGAATCCGACTACTCCCAACTCAACTCCAAAGCCCACCAACCGATCTTGCCAAGATCACGTAGCTACTGTGAGGCTACTGACCCTAGGAACAAGATCAACACAGCGGAACATGGATCGAACAAATCCAACACGAATCGAACGAAAACCACACGAATCACCACCTCTCAGCCAGGGGCGGTTGCACCGCCCTTGCCTGCCAGGGGCGGTCACACCGGTATCCGAGGGCGGTCGCACCGGTCTTGCCAGACAGCACGGGAAAAAGGTCAACTCGAGAACGGATCTCCCAAACGGCTTGGAGTTTTGAGACGAAACTTTGGGTAGATGATATACACCTTAAGGAGAGGCTATGCCCCAAAAATCTAGGCCTCTAACTCCCTAGAACTCCGGGGATTTCAAATCTAGCGAAGAACACACCCTCCACGAGTTCATCCCGAAAACTTCAAATCTAAACCGATTCTCGGCGTTTGGGGGCAAGGGATCACCAGCAAAAGAGGCACAAGGCACTCATACGTGATTCCCCCAAAGAAATCCGAGAGAAAACGGGCTAGAAAGTGAAGAACGAAAATCCCCCAAAAATGGCTCCAAAAATACCTCCGAAAATGGGAAAAAGAAAAGGAGCTCGGGAAATCAAATCATGGCACAAAGATGAGCAGCACAAACTCCATCACATAACCATGAATTCACCTATACAAAACTAAGAAAGATTAGAAGTAGTTCTAGGTGAAAGGGATGAAGGGAAAACTAGTTCAAAGGAAACCAAAGAGAAAACTAGAAGAGATGACAGCCACCACCCCTAAGGGGTCTATTATATAGTCCAAATGGTGGTGCTCGAAAGACTAAACTACCCCTAAGCGATACATACCCCTCAGGGGCGAATATGACATTTTCCGCGAAGATTTTTTCGGCTGGGACACCTTCCACCGCAAGCTAGCTTCCCTCCGACGCAAGCCTTGCGATCACGCCGCGTGTCCTCCGGATCGAAGCTCCTCGACGCTCACGGGCGACCTGCCCAGGTGGGACCGGTCACACCGCCCCTGGGGGGCGGTTGGACCGCCCCTGGCTGGCAGGCCGGGCCGTCGCTACGTCGAGTCCTCGGTCCTTGGTTTTGAGGCCCAAACCAAGGGAAACCGTCCACCGATGATTTTGTGGCCAAATCACCAAACCCCGCGCGCAAGCTTCGGTCGTTAGCCGCCACCTTGCACCGGCTTCTCGTCCGCGTACGAGCTTCTGTCGTGAGCCGCTACCTCGCACCGGAACCACGTCCCCTTGCTCGTTCTTGCCAGCATGTGAACCGCACTTGATCCATCCGGCCACCGGGTCCCTCGAACCAAGCCTACTTGTCTCTCCGCTCCTCGGAGGCCGCCATGGCTAAGACCTTTCGCGCCTGTTCTTCACCTGCACCAATGCAATCAAGCCGCATTCTACACCTGCAATACTTAAGCCAAGGGAAACGTCAATCCACACCACGTTGTCAATCACTCATCACACCAGGAAGCGACCATCCATCGGTCCTCGGACACACCGGGTCCTCAATCTCCCCCTTGATGAGTGCATTGACAACACACACATAGTAACCAATTGATATGAAGAAAATATAAAAGAAATCGAAAACAAGACTCAAGCAAGTGACTAAAAGCAAAGACAAGCCGAAACAAAGTCACTTCGCAAGAGAAAGCTCTAGAAACGCCGACCCTTTAAGAAGAAGCAAAAGGGCTCAACACCATCGGCAAAAGAGAAAAGCACAAAACACAAGTCACAGATCTCCAAATCACTTTTCAGAACACTCAAAGCACTCCCCCTGCATTGATGCAAACTCCTCCTGAACAAGTGAACTTGTGCGTGCGAAAATGCATCGAAAATGGATCAAATTCCAGAAAACCTCGTGCCACTGCACAGGGCCGGTTGGACCTCCCTGGAGGGCCGGTTGCACCGCCCTAGCTCCAGGGGCGGTCACACCGCCCTGCAGGGGCGGTCACACCGCCCTGCTCAGTCAAGGCACAAAAATGCAAATCACAGAAAAATGCTCGGAATGATGTCGTTTCAACTCGAAAACCTTCCATAAGTACCCAGCAATGTATTCCAATGCTCAAACTCTCCCCCTTGTTGACAATGCACAAATCAAGGCAAAAATACAAAAATTTCAACTCTAAGCTTCTCAAATAGGCAATGAGCGATACAAAATTCTACAAGTTAGAGAACAGGCAAACTAGACAGGCCACAACATCATAAGGGCATTGCCGTCAAGAAGGTGAAGATATATAGCCATTTGACAAAGCCATGATCAATTTGTGCAATTTTTTCGAAAGGTTCACCTCATGAGCAAAGTCCTAAACATGGACCATTTGAGCAAAAATAAACTTCATCTCACCAAGATCATGATAGAACAAGCATTCTTGACAAAAGATCATTATAAACGCCCAAAATCTATCTCATGTCATGTCAAAGCACGGAGCCATGTGTTCACTTCTCATGGGAGATTTCTCCGGCAAACAACATGCAACCGCTTAGCACCCATGTGTGTAAGTGTGTGCAATGGTGAAAGCATAGAGACATGAGCATAAACATATTCAAATAAATCTTTTTCTCATCTTTCTTCTTTCATGCATAGACATCTCATTTTTCAAGTTTTTCAAATTAAGCATGGTACAT
Source organism: Urochloa ruziziensis (assembly GCA_015476505.1). Lineage (NCBI taxonomy): Eukaryota > Viridiplantae > Streptophyta > Magnoliopsida > Poales > Poaceae > Urochloa > Urochloa ruziziensis. The sequence continues at coordinate 44,184,068 of CM027119.1, forward strand.
GAAATGTCTTTGCGACAAAAAGAAGCTTATGCTCCTCCATGAGATAAACATGGGCTAAACATTTACAATGACAACGATCTTTGACCCAAATGAAAAGAATATCATCCTAGCATGACCTTAAGCAAAATATAGCCATTTCGGCTCAAATAAGACATGCAAAGGCATTTACTCATGGGTGAAAGATTTAAGTTCAGTTTATCATTTTAATTCAAAAAGAGACTATCTCAAAAGAATATATATCAAAACCATCAAGAGCATAGCCATCCATACAATCAATCCCTAGCCAGCCTGCCTAAACTCTAAAATGTAGCAAGTTGTACCAATCACTGCATATAGGAGAAGCTCATCCTAAGATATGATACAAAAGATGAAATCAAGATACAAAAGCAAGAAAAATGTACATCAAGATACAAAGATGATACAATAGTATACATATGCTACAAGAGAAGCCTCCAAAACTCAGCTCAGAAAACCGCACACACACCAAGTTCTTCTCGCAAGCGGGTGAAGGTAACTTGGTCAAGTGGCTTAGTGAAAATGTCTGCAAGCTGGTTTTGGGTGGAAACATGGGCAAGCTCAATATCTCCTTTCTCCACATGATCTCTCAGAAAGTGGTACCTCACTTTTATGTGTTTGGTTTTGGAATGAAGCACGGGATTTTTGGCTACGCTTATGGCACTGGTGCTATCACAAAGAAGTGGAACATGGGACATGTCTAAGCCAAAATCTCTCAAGGTGTATGTGATCCAAAGCAACTGAGAAAAGCAGCTAGCAGCAGCAACATACTCGGCCTCTGTGGTGGATTGGGCTACACTAGACTGCTTGCGAGAAGACCAAGACACAAGAGACGATCCAAGAAACTGACACTGACCAGAAGGACCAGAAGTAGACTTGCGATCAACACGACATCCAGCAAAATCCGCATCAGAAAAACCATGAAGTGCAAGAGTGGAATCGGCAGAATACCAAAGACCCAGCTCAGGAGTAAACTTGAGATACCTGAAAATCCTCTTGACGGCCTGACGATGTGAAGTCCTCGGTGAAGCCTGAAAACGAGCGCACAGACACACGCTGAACTGTATGTCCGGCCTCGTCGCCGTCAAGTAGAGGAGGGAGCCGATCATGCTCCGGTACTCCTTCTGGTCCACTGGTTCTCCGTCCTCATCCGCATCCAAAGCTGTAGTCGTACTCATCGGCGTAGTCATCGGCTTGGAGTCGCTCATGTCAAATTTCTTGATAATGTCCTTGGTGTACTTGCTTTGGTGCACGAACGTCCCATCCTTGGTTTGCTTGATCTGCAGCCCGAGAAAGAACTGCAACTCTCCCATCATCGACATCTCAAATTCCCTGCTCATATCGTCTGCAAACTTGGCAACAAGATCATGAGAAGAGCCACCAAAAATGATATCATCCACGTAAATCTGAATGATTAAAAGATCTTTGCCATTTCTCAGCAAGAAGAGCGTCTTATCAACCTTCCCCATCACAAACCCCTTGCTAAGCAAGAACCCTCTCAACCTACCATACCACGCTCTGGGTGCTTGCTTTAGGCCATATAAAGCTCGGTGGAGTTTGTACACTCGGTGTGGGTATCTCTCACTCTCAAAACCCGGGGGCTGCCTCACATACACTTCTTCCTCGATCACCCCATTCAAGAAGGCACTCTTCACATCCATTTGGTACAATTTGAACCCTTTAGCAACTGCAAATGCTAGAAGGATCCGAATTGCCTCCAAACGGGCAACAGGAGCAAATGTCTCCTCATAATCTATCCCCTCCTGCTGCGAAAACCCCTGAGCAACCAACCTCGCTTTGTTCCTCACAATCTCACCACTCTCATCCCTCTTGTTCTTGAACACCCACTTGGTTCCTATGGGATGGCAATTTGGAGGTGGTTCAACTAAAATCCACACCTGATTTCTCTCAAAGTTTTCAAGCTCTTCATGCATGGCATTGACCCAATCAGAATCAGATAAAGCGTGTCCAACATTTTTGGGCTCAAAAGACGCGACAAAAGCAGAATGAGCATAATGAGAGAAGTTCTGTGACCTCGACCGTGTAGTGCGTTCATCCATGTTCCCGATGATCTTCGAAGGGGGATGATCCCTCTGTACCAGCCGGGGAGCTTCTCGCCTCGAGATTGCCTCCCCCTCAACATCAGCTTCCACTTGAACTCGATCTGGAGCGCGACTCGACGAAGGTGTAGCAGAGGGGCCGTCGTCGAACGTCGTGGTAGTAGTGGAAGTAGAAGGTACACGATCTCTCCACGGCGCCTGAATTTCCTCATCATCTTCATCATCAGGCTGTTCTTCCTCAAAGATGGGCTGTCCCAAATCATCATCACCTGCACACTCAAAAGCAGAAGAGCTACACGAAATGGTCTCGTCGAAGGTGACTTCGCAAGTCTCCATGATTTGGTTAGTCTCAAGATTGAGCACACGATATGCTCGAGAGTGATTAACATAACCAAGAAAAATTCCATCCATCGAACGAGACTCAAACTTGTCCAAATTTCCTTTCTTCAAAATGAAACACTTGCAACCAAAGACCCGAAAGTGACTCACACGGGGGGAACGACCATGGAAAAGCTCATAGCAAGTTTTCTTCTTGAAAGCACGAAGGAAAATCCGATTCGAAACATAGCAAGCTGTGTTCACCGCTTCTGCCCAATACTTCCTAGGAGTCCTATGCTCATCTAGCATCGTCCTAGCCACCTCACAAAGTGTTCTATTCTTTCTCTCAACAACACCATTCTGACAAGCAGCATATGGCGAAGAGTATTGGTGTTCAAGACCAAGATCACGACAGAAGGCATCAAAACGAGTGTTCTTAAATTCCGTACCATTGTCGCTACGTATAGCTCTCATGGCACCACCATTACTCTCGTTTTTCAACCTCAAAATCAGATCTCGAACAAAATCAAAAGTCTCATCCTTCGACGCCAGAAAGAACACCCATGCATAGCGAGAAAAGTCATCAACAACCACAAGAACATACCACTTCCCACCAACTGAACGAACTCGAGCGGGGCCAACCAAATCCATGTGCAAAAGCTCCCCTGGACGCTCAGTCATCACATCTGTCAAAGGTGGGTGAGAAGCAGCAACCATTTTTCCATGCCTACAAGGTGCACAAACCAAATCTTTCTCGAACTTGAGCTTGGGCAATCCTCGGATAAGGTCAAGAGCACTCAAGCGTGTGAGTAGATCAAAGCTCACATGACCCAATCTCCTATGCCACTTCCAAAGCTCAGAAGAAGTACCAGCGATCAAACATCGTGAAGGACCAAAAGATCGAGAAAAATCAGCACGAAAAATCTGACCCTCAGGAATGATCATACACACAAGGTCACCTCGAGAATCAAGAATTTTCGAATCACCATGCTTAAAGCGAACCTCATAACCCTCATCAAGAAGCTGAGAAACTGAAAGCAAATTGAAACCAAGATTCTTGACAAGAGCAACCCGCTTCAGCATGAAAGTGTCGCTCACCTGAATAGCACCCTCGGACAACACTCTACCTCTACCCTTATCCCCGAAAGTGATGTACTGCCTGGACACCACCGGGGTGAGACTGGAGAACCACTTACCATTACCTGTCATATGTCTCGAGCAACCAGAATCCATCAACCAAAAGTTCTCCAAGCCTCCCACCCGCACAATCAGAACCGAGAACGAGAATGAGCAAATGACTTGACACTGGGGTTAGCACAAAACGAGTCAAACCAGTGTCGGGCCATCTGCTCAAAAGAAGGGTTAGCAAAATCAACTCTACCGCGTGACACCCTCTCGTCTCTCACCATCGGACCTCTAGCACCACGCGGGGGAAAACGTGGCCTAGACACTCTCCTAGCCTCAAAGCTACGGTCGAACCTCCCTGAACCAAACTGACCGCGAAACGGAGGCCGCCTAGCAAACTCACGAACAGCTGGAACACCACGACTAGCAACCACTGGAACTGTATGCACAAAGGCATCGCCTCTCGGCCAGGGTGAATGAGACACAGGCACACTACGAGAAGAGTAGTACCTGTCCCTGTTCCCCACCTCCTTCTCTCTTCTCACCTCCCTCTTCTTCCTCCAACAGAACTCCTCAAGGTTTCCATCCCTTCCACAATGCTCACAATGGAAGCGGACTGGCTTTGGCTTTGGGGTTTCTCTCGGCTGTGCCCTCTCTCTCGGCTGGTAAACCCCACTCCTCACAAAGGTACTCTCCTCTGAAGGTTCTCTGACTTAGGTGGAAACTTGGGAGGATCTGGAGTGGTGTCAAGCTTGTTCAGCAGGTGGTTTGGTTTGGGTGTGAAGGTGTTCTTGAGAATGGCTTTTGGTGGGTTTGTGGGAATGTTTGCGGTGGAGCTCTCTGGATCTCTCTCTCTCACCACTACTCTCACCAACCTTCTCAGAACCAAGACCACAACCATCAGCTCTTTGAAACTAGCAATCAACATCTTGAGCTGAGGCTCACGACCAGACAACCAACCCAAACACTGTCTCAGCTCATCATTCTCATCTTGCAAGCGATTCACACACTGCTCTAACTCAACATTTTTCAAAGCAACAACATCACAAGCAGAACATGAATTTGCAATGGGTGATTTAAGTTGTGCTTCAAGTGAACTAATCAAGGTGCGTGATTCAAGCAACTGAGCATGCAAAGCAGGACAAGAAGTACAAGCACCTAGCAAAGATGACCTAGACTTTAACTCAGCAAGCTCAACCCTAGCACTCTCTAGTTCATCCAAGCAAGTCATGTGTTTCTCCTTAAGCACAACAAGATCAGCAATATGCACATCACAGAACGAGCATTCTACCTCATCAGACACAAGAGGAGCATCTTTCAAAACAGCAATCTCATACTCAAGCGAAGCTGCTCTCTCCTTAGACTCGCAAAGCAAAGACTCAAACTCCATGGCCTTCTTTCCAGTCTCAGAAAGCAAGGTCTCAAGCTCAGCCACTCTATCCTTGGACTCTCCTAGCAAGGACCTAAACTCCCTCTTTTCCTTATTGGTCTTTCTAAGCACATCATCACGGTTATCGACCAACTGCTCTAGCCTAGTAATCTCCTGACACAAAGAGGTGGGATCTGTCAATACCTCATCCTCAGAGTCGGAGTCGGAGTCGTCCTTGCTCTTCACGGAGTCGTGCGCCATGGTGCAGTAGTCGACGGCGGCGAAGGAGATGCCGTTGAAGTTACGGTTCAAGCTCTTCTTCTCCTTGCGGTGGCCGCGGTCCTCATCTTCACTGCTTGAGCTTGACGATGTGTTGGTGGAGCTTGTGTCGATGTCGCTCGCATCAGCCACCATCGCTCGAGATCTGTGCTTCTTGTGTCCACCGTGCTTGTTCTTGGATCTTCTCTCGTCCTTGTTCTTCTGCTTGGAGCGGTACTCGTCCTTGGGACGGTGCTTGTGGTCGTCTCGCGGGCGGTGCTTGCGGTTGTAGTCGTTCTTGATCTCCTCGGGGCACTCGGCGATGAAGTGGCCCATCTTCCCGCATATGTAGCACGTACTCCCGGCACGCCTCGAACCCTTGCGGTTCTGGTACATCCGCTCGAACCTCCTCGTGAGCAACGCGAGATCCTCCTCGCTCAGCACCTCATACTCTTCATCTGGAAGGGACACAAGAGAAGACAAAGCAAAGTGTCTAGGAGTGTTAGCATGTCCATATCCAGAGCCACCGACTAGAGCCAGACTATGGGGATCAGTCGGACTCTTAGCCTTGGCAAGCAACTGCCTGTCAACCTCAGAAGACTTCAACTTCGAGAAAAGCTCGTCAACAGAAAGAGTCTCATAGTTTGCCGACTCCATGATCGCCTCAACCTTGGCACCCCACACGGATCTATCAAGTGCTTGCAGGAGCTTGATAGCTCGGTCATGATCCGAGTATGGGAGCACGGTAATGTTGGCTTTCATGTTGTTGACAATCGAAGTGAAACGCTGAAACAAAGCATCTACAGACTCTCCAGGCAAATGAGCAAAATTCTCATACTCCCTCCTGTACATCGAGAAAAGCCTAGCCTTGACATAGCTATCACCACCGTGGGCTACCTTGAGCTTCTGCCAGATCTGGCTAGCTAGGTCCTCGCCCAAAACACGCTCAAACTCCTCGGCAGACAAAGCACGGAACAAGTAGTCAACAGCTCTAGCGTTTGCCTCAAACCTATCCTTTGCATCCTGGGCATCTAAATTGGTGGGATTGACATAGTTTTCATCTTTCGTCACATCCCACAGCAACTTTCCTTTGCATCACAAGAAAGCGCCCATACGCGCAACCCAGTTCGGGTAGTTCTTCCCATCAAAGTGCGGAGGCCCGGAACCCCGATCTTGGTACGCCATCTTTGGATCTTAGACTGGTTAGAGTCGCAAAGACCCGTAACCGGCTCTGATACCAATTGAAGGACCGATTAGGCGACCAGAGAGGGGGGGGGAGTGAATGGGAGCCGATAAAAATTTCTCTCACGAATCCGGCTACTCCCAACTCAACTCCAAAGCCTACCAACCGATCTTGCCAAGATCACGTAGCTACTGTGAGGCTACTGACCCTAGGAACAAGATCAACACAGCGGAACATGGATCGAACAAATCCAACACGAATCGAACGAAAACCACACGAATCACCACCTCTCAGCCAGGGGCGGTTGCACCTCTCTCCAGGGGCGGTTGCACCGCCCTTGCCTGCCAGGGGCGGTCACACCGGTATCAGAGGGCGGTCGCACCGGTCTTGCCAGACAGCACGGGAAAAAGGTCAACTCGAGAACGGATCTCCCAAACGGCTTGGAGTTTTGAGACGAAACTTTGGGTAGATGATATACACCTCAAGGAGAGGCTATGCCCCAAAAATCTCGGCCTCTAACTCCCTAGAACTCCGGGGATTTCAAATCTAGCGAAGAACACACCCTCCACGAGTTCATCCCGAAAACTTCAAATCTAAACCGATTCCCGGCGTTTGGGGGCAAGGGATCACCAGCAAAAGAGGCACAAGGCACTCATACGTGATTCCCCCAAAGAAATCCGAGAGAAAACGGGCTAGAAAGTGAAGAACGAAAATCCCCCAAAAATGGCTCCGAAAATACCTTCGAAAATGGGAAAAAGAAAAGGAGCTCGGGAAATCAAATCATGGCACAAAGATGAGCAGCACAAACTCCATCACATAACCATGAATTCACCTATACAAAACTAAGAAAGATTAGAAGTAGTTCTAGGTGAAAGGGATGAAGGGAAAACTAGTTCAAAGGAAACCAAAGAGAAAACTAGAAGAGATGACAGCCACCACCCCTAAGGGGTCTATTATATAGTCCAAATGGTGGTGCTCGAAAGACTAAACTACCCCTAAGCGATACATACCCCTCAGGGGTGAATATGACATTTTCCGCGAAGATTTTTCCGGCTGGGACACCTTCCACCGCAAGCTAGCTTCCCTCCGACGCAAGCCTTGCGATCACGCCGCGTGTCCTCCGGATCGAAGCTCCTCGACGCTCACGGGCGACCTGCCCAGGTGGGACCGGTCACACCGCCCCTGGGCGGCGGTTGGACCGCCCCTGGCTGGCAGGCCGGGCCGTCGCTACGTCGAGTCCTCGGTCCTTGGTTTTGAGGCCCAAACCAAGGGAAACCGTCCACCGATGATTTTGTGGCCAAATCACCAAACCCCGCGCGCAAGCTTCGGTCGTTAGCCGCCACCTTGCACCGGCTTCTCGTCCGCGTACGAGCTTCGGTCGTGAGCCGCTACCTCGCACCGGAACCACGTCCCCTTGCTCGTTCTTGCCAGCATGTGAACCGCACTTGATCCATCCGGCCACCGGGTCCCTCGAACCAAACCTACTTGTCTCTCCGCTCCTCGGAGGCCGCCATGGCTAAGACCTTTCGCGCCTGTTCTTCACCTGCACCAATGCAATCAAGCCGCATTCTACACCTGCAATACTTAAGCCAAGGGAAACGTCAATCCACACCACGTTGTCAATCACTCATCACACCAGGAAGCGACCATCCACCGGTCCTCGGACACACCGGGTCCTCACCCTTGCATATCAAGTGGGCCCTCTCCCAGATCCCAGATGATGCTTCTGTCACCCTACGATCGTCCCGTGCAACCTCACATGCCTACTGACCTTCCCGTGCGAGATGCTGCAGTCGCCGTAGAAGAATTCGTCCTATCGTGATGACATGGTTGCCATGGACCATACTTGTTGAGCTCCCCAAGTTGTTGTTACTGCTTAGCTTTGGCTCACAGGATTGAGGCTAGATTTTACTCCGATTGAACTTCAAATTACAAGTGGGTCTATTCATCCTCGGACAGATGTTTTTTCCTTTGCGTCTTCAATGGTCTTCTTAATTATGTCATGACAGTAAGTATAGCCTTTGCAAACTACAACGAAAAAAATCTAAGATATTTTTTATAACTAGATCAATTGTCTTGTACTGCCGTGTATACATTGATGTTGTCTTATAGGCGATTCCATACAATTAAATATTATCTTGAGACGACATAAAAGAAGTTGTCTGGTTGCAACTCTAAAATAGAATATACTAGTTGTATTGCAACATAACAGACATAGTTTTAAAATTTTGCCAATGAAGCGGTTGTTTTTCAAAATAACTTCTTTTTCTTACCTCCCTTTGTCTTACCATCATAAAAAATCCTACATTAGATTCACGGTTTCACCTAATTCTCCTGCATTTTGTAATGCTCCTATCTCCGATTTGAATAATAGTTTATTGTTAGAATGTTGATACTGAGTGGGGGACAAATGTGTGTTTGAAAATTTTGCCACCAAGAAATTAAGCACCTCTAATACTTCAAAAATTATCTGCTCATTCAAATTACAGCTACAATTATTGAGATTTGAATGTTATCATAATGCAAAGTTAATTGTGATATTGGTTCATACTGGATCTAGTTGTTTCTTACCTATATCTTATGTAATTTTGTCAAAAATGAAAATAAGATAAATATAATTTATTTTAAAATACCAATTTCATTTTAGGGAACATAGGAACCAAGGTTTTAGATTTGTAGTTGTGCTTTTACCGTTATCAATTTTGCGTGACAACACGATTGGTGACTCCGCACAACAACACGATAGCTATCGTACTTTCATGATGATGAACAACTAGTTTCCATGCAAACTAGAAAAGCAGTTCCTCGCTTTTTGCGGAGGAGTGTTGACTGTTTTTAGCACAAAATAGCAAAGATCATCAAACCCTAATGAGAATTAAGGTTTGACATATATAAGCTATTGTCCTAGGTAAAAGAAAGAAACATGATAACGGAGAAAAAATAGTATATGAATATTGTGTCTATTGTTAAGTAAGGAAAAACAATGAGCCATCGCCCTTCTATTATACTATATATGAGCTGCTGGTCTTTGCCATGTTACATTAGGAGTCCATTACATGCATAGAAAATTGATCATGTAAATAGTTTGGCATTCAAAAACAATATAGTACATAGCACGCCAACATAATGTTTCTACCCTCTTCTAAAAAATTAAAATATTTAAAATAATTGCATTCAAACTCCAATGTATTTTTAAAATGTGGTAGACAACATTTGATGTTGTTTGGGAAACTTTGTATATTTAAAATGCTTTTGTTCTTTTCTACCATTTATTAATTTAAAACATGTTTACTACAAAGAATTAAAATTTTAAATTATATTAATAAAAAAGGGCATCCATGGATTTCAAAAAATCTAATTTTAAAGACACATCGTTAGTTTCATATCAATTGATAGTAGTAGATTAAGTAGTCATGATTCTTTGGAGTTTGTACTTAAATTTTGGGTTCAATAAATAATAATATATGTAAAGTTGGTCAAAAAATTATGAAAATTTGCATGTTATCATTTTATGAGTGCCCAACCTTAAAATAGAAAAATACACCACATTTGGAGAGAGTTGGACTACGCATACATCATAAGTAGCGACACAAGTCATACATAGCATATAACTCTAGTCAAGTTTCAATCTATAGCATCGTTTCAACTAACTATGTAAAGAATTTATGTTTTATATCCAACCATATTCTTTATATTCTCTGTGGGAAATGCATATTCATGTGCCATTGTTTCAAAAATATATAACTTTTTTTGAAACATTTATGCTGGTGGGCAGTAATGCCATCCTTCAGCACAGTGGCATTTTCCTCGCTGGTCAAGTTATTTTTATTAAGGAAAAAGTCCATTTTTGACCACTGAACTATCGCCTCGGTTTGGTTTTGACCATCCAACTCCAAAACCAGGAATCTTCGGCCATCGAACTATCAATACCGTGCATATTTGGCCATCAGATAGTTTTGGTGGGCGGTTTTGGTGACGTGGACGCCACATGGCAGTGGGGCCTGCTTGTCAGCTCATTGCTTTCATGAAGGCCGACAAAATTCATTGTTTCTATGCAAGGGATGTCCCTTTGGAAGAAAACAGAAGTGTCCAAAATACCCAATTTTGCTTCTTAGGCCATACAAAAGAGGGTGCTTGTCACAATGAGTACAAGCAAAGTAGACTTTTGTGGTACGTCCGGAAAGAGTGCTCAAAGCCTGGTAATCGTGGATGCACCATAAACTGTGTCACGCAGCTTAAACATTTTCCGAGTAAGAGCATCATCAGCATGCACTCCTCCCTAAAGCTCAAGCAAATTTTCCACAAGAGTCTCTAGAAAACACATCAAAAATTTTCCACAAGAGCATCATAAGCACGCACTCCTCCATAAAGCTCAAGCAAATCCATTATGAATTTTGACTCCTCCATGTATGCCCAAGTTGGAAGGTTGTAAGGCACCAGAAACACGGGCCACATGTTGTATTTTGTGTTTTTCTAAAAAAAAGGATTGAACCCATCAGTTGCGAATCCAAGTCTAAGGTTTCTTAGATCTTTTGCAAAATCTGGATATTCTTTGTCAAAATCTTCCCATGCCACACCATCTGCTAGGTGGCTCATTTCCTTCTCCCTAGGCTATTCCTTGAACTTGTGCCATTGTGTTTTTTCAGATGCTTCTTTGGTTCCAAACATCTTCTTTAGCCTAGATAACAATGGAAAATGCCGCAACACTTTCTGTGGAATTTTCTTTCTTTGAGGATCTTTCCATCTTGAGAGTTTACAAACGTGGCAACTGTTAAGATTGGCATATTTCTTTCTAAAAACACATAGTCATATCCAAGACCTAATTCCTTTAGAAGATTCTTTGCTTCATTATATGATTATATGATTTCGGAAGTGTATTGCAATCATAAAATGCTTCAGCCAATAGTTTTGATATTGCAGTAAAGGCAGAATTTCTTATCTTATATAATGACTTCATATGAAGAAGCTTTACCACAAAAGAGAACCTTAAAAATTTGATACGACCAGGATACAGCTGACGCTTCGCCTCTTTCATCACTTTTTTTAAAAAATGACTCCTTGTCATGAGATTTTGCATCACCATCCTTATCTTCACCATTCTGCCTTTCTTGTTCTGTTGCAGTGTGTAAGTCTCCTATAAGCCCTTTCAAACAATCATCAATGTCATCTTCTTCATGTATGAAACCATCACTATGGTTGTGCAAGTCAACAAGATGCTCCACAACTTCTACATCAATGCTCTCTACATGATGAATCCACCGAGTATAAGTAATGTCTATGCCATTCATCAAAATGTGCTTCTGCACAAGAGGCTGACAAAGGTACTTCTGGTTAAGACATCTAGCACAAGGGCACGAGATTTCATCATTCTCCCTGATTTTTTCTTGAATGAAGCTCATAAATTGTTTGACACCATTAATATGCTGAGGAGTAAACGATCGGCCATGAATCCAACTTCGATCCATCTGGCCAAGCATTGTAGACAAACCCAAATGAATAAGTCCAAACTAATTGAAGCCATACATTCAGGAAAATCAAGAACAAAAAATCAGATATATACCTTGTTGTAGCTTAGTGTCACTACATGAAATGTTGAGCATTAATCGCACGGGTTGGGATGGTGCCACTATTCGTGGAGCTGCAGCAGCAAATGAGAAGCGGGTTGGATGTCGTGCTGTTGTACTCGGTCCATAGCGCTGCAGTCGGGAGGCTGACGACCGTGCCACTGGCGCCCGAGACATGCAGGTGTGCACGACGGCTTCTGCTTGCTACGGGAGAGCTTCTGCCTATCAATGGAGCGGCTGGTGGCGAGCCTGGAGCATGCAGACATGCGGGTGGTCGGGCGAGGTGGACGATGTGATGCTGGTGGGTGCTGGTGGTGGACAGCCGCAGCCTGTTTTTGCCGTGCGGGCCTACTTTGTGTGGCTATTAGCGGCTACTGCCGTCGCCATGATGAAGGCTCCTAGATATGGCCACCGGCACACTCCCTCGGCTCTTGACCTGAATCTTCAGCGGAGGCCGATGGCGTTGAGTCGGGATGGTTGGGCGGCGGCGCAGAAAAAACAAGATTGGCGAATCGTGCTTGTGTGACCGTGATTGGAAGAATATGCTAGACTAGCAATATTAAATAATGTGTAAGTAAAATAAAAAAGCAAAGCTTACTAGAAACAAAGAAGTGTCATGGTGGTACATGCGCTCCACTCTTAGCCATGAGTGTAGGGTTCGAACTCCCGCGCCTCCTCATTCACGTGGAGGAGTGGGGGTGGGGGAGGAGGCAGGTGACATGGCACAACGTGATTAGAGAAAAGTATAAAAATAGCTCAATGGAAAGTTTAAAACTTCCAATAGGTTCTAGGTTCAATTCTTGAGTTTGCAATTTTTCTATTACTATAGTTTTCTCATATAGAATCAAACAATTTTTAGTTGTTATTATTTGTGACGAATTTGCTTAACCATCACAGTGTTTTGGGCCGGATGTGACAGAATTGATAAATCGTCATTGTATTTGGGCTTGGTATCAGTACCTGCAAAACTATGACGGTCTCTAAAACTGTCACAGGAAATCCATCATAGAATAAATAGTTTCTTGTTGTGATCATAGATCTTACTTAACAAAAACATAGAATAAACTCAATAAAATAAGAACTTTATAGTTGTAAAACTGCACCGTATATATTAACAAAGGAGGCAGAGCGCGCCAAAGAGAGGAATGGTGCAAGCTGAGGTGGCCGCCGACCTTGATGGCTAGTGATGAGCGAGCAAGGTGGAGGCGTTGATGTATGTAATGTCTTCATCACCTAAAAGGACTAATTTAGATATAGCTCATTTGAACTTTTTTATTTATAAATTATTATGCAATGCCTTTAATTTAGAAATATATTGTGATTGGATTGAATTTAGCTTATATAGATGTTTAGATTTTTAAATTTGTTATTATAATCGTTTTGTGAGAATTTGGGGAGGTTGAGCCCGGGAGAGAGGGGAAAGAAAAGGGACAAAGGATGTCATCCCACCTATACCCTGCTACCCACAAAGTCACCTAAAAAACTACAGCCCTTGAACCAAAGGCTTCTCGATAATGCCCAGGTAAGATGTTCGATGAAAATTTTCCATCGGACGATCCATTGCAACATCAAAAATACATGTTTGCAATATCAAAAACTAGGTACTGAAACACAGTGAAACATGTGGATGCGGGGAGTAAATTCTCGCCGCAACATTAATGCTCTGTTGCATGCAACATCATTCAATTTGTGTAACATAGAAACAAAGTTATTGCAACATCACTATCATACAACTACAACATTGAAAAATTGTATTGAAACATAGTGAAACATCTGGATGTGGGGGAGTAAAAAATTCCCGCTGCAACATTTGAGTGCATGTTTCGTGAAACTTTTATAAATAAACAATGCAACATGAAAAATCAGGAAGTGAAACATTAAAAACAAACTGTTGCAACATCACGTAGGAGCGTCCGACGGGAGCCGCCGGACGTCCGGGCGCTAGGCATTCCGAAACTGCTAGGTGACCAAAATTCGCCGCACTTAATGGAGAAGAATATAGCATGAATCCTTCGGTCGAAAAAATGGTGAGGTAAGAAATAAATCTAGTGACTGATAAATAGCGTAATTCTATGGAAAAAGATTGCCAACAAAAGGCAAGCATCAATTATAAACAACTTTTAACTATTCATATTTCATATATCAATATACTCAGGTGGTCTTCATCTCGCCAGACAAACATTAGCGCGGTGACAACTCAGGTGGGGCCTTCAAGATCGGCGGCCACGCCAGCTGGTACCGGTAGGCCGGCAGCTCGTACAGGTCGCCCACATCGCCATCACAGTACATGTTCCAATCTTGCCCACGCTCCACCGCCATGGTCTTGAGGTCGACCAAGAACAGGCACGCGCTGTCCTTCGGTGCCACAAGGACGTACGTCTCATGCGCCGCAACAATCTTATTGCGCGTCCCAGCAGCCCTAATTGTGGTTGCAATTGTCGGTATAAGGAGTAGGTTCTCGAGCACCCACTCGTTGCCGCCATGGAACCGGGCGTAGATCCTGACTTCGTTATCTATGAAGTGGACGGCACGGAGCGCGCCGCCTTCTCCGCCGATGACCCGGAAGCAGCGCCGCCCCTCATGCCATTCGTGGATGCTCCGGGAGGGCAACTCGCGAGGCCGCTGCTGTGGCCTCGTCGACGACAAGCCCGGCACGGGCGTAATCGTAGTGTGCGTCTCCGATGATACCCCAGTACAGGGAGCCATTGGCGCGGCCTGCAAAGAAGAAGGAGCAGATCCTGTCAGGGAGATGGATGTGGGCGTTCCACAGGCAGTGCACGCTGTGCCACCTCCCGTCCCGCCGCGAGTGCTCGCAGACCGCCGGCACGGCACGGTCCCATGCTGTCGGGTGCTTCCTCAGCCCAACGGCCATGACCTTGAAGTTGGCCATGCCGATCGTGCCGCGGCCGGCGCCGCCGCGGACGAGGAACAATCCGAGGGACTGCCCCTGCGGCGGGCAGCTGATCGCCTCGTAGCGCCGCGCCAGAGGCTCGCAGACGACGAGCTCAGGGTTGAAGCGGCGGCTCCGTGTCACCCCGTTGTTCTTCATGAGGAGGAGCAGGGTGCCGCGGCTGTCGGCGATCTCCCAGGAGCCGTCGATCTTGGGGACGAAATCGAGGGAGAAGGACTGGGCTCTCTGCTGCGTTGACGATGGTACGAAGACCGGGCTGCCATTACGACTCAGCCGGGATGCGTAGTGGCCGGGGATGGCGCGCAGGAGGCGGAAGCGGTCGAGGAACCCGGCATCGGCCACGACGCGGCGCCACCGCCTGCACGCGGACGCGGCGCGCAGGAGGCAGACGGAGGAGTCGAGGCCGAGGAGGATCATCTCCAGGACGTGGTCGGGGACGTCGTGCACGGTCGACGACGTCGCCCCCTCTGACGGCGTCGGCTTGGGCGCCGCCTTGGGCTTGCCTCTGCGCCTCTGCCGGCGCGGTCGCCGGCGCGGATTGTTGCTCTCCATGGAAGTCGATAAGCAAAGAGCTCGCGTGCGTCCGATCAGGTCAGATCGACAGTCGAGATATGTACGTCCGCACAAACACGAGTTTTACACGGACCCGATAGGCAGCACGTTCGGACTCCTGCGCCAAGAGCCCAAGAGACCAAGACCAATAAGCATCCAGATCGGTTGCGTATAGTGTACGTCCGGCCAAGAGAACCTACCTCCTTTTGTTTATTCTTGCTGCACACGTGCACTCACATAGTCACATTCTTCATGGTAGCTAGAGCCGCCCCTACTCCTCAAGTAGACTGACAGCTATCCATCTACAATGGCTACTTCAATTTATATCGAAATGATAGAACTTAGAGACCATGAACTGGAGGTGAAAATACAATATCACTACCAATCAATTCGACATTTCGAGCTACAAACTGCGGTGATAACCAAAAACTGTAAAAAAAAAGTAAAAGTTGTAATGGCAGCAAAAATTATTTTTTTCTGCCCACTGGATTTTTTTTTCTATACATAAGAGAGGCCTCTACAGTTAGTCTTAACTGAAAAGCCCTCTTGTTACGTCTTTTGCTAGAACATGAGAAAGTAAGAGGGCACAGAGGAGAAAATAACAAAGTGGCTGTAGGCGGGAGGTCGGCAGAGCGGGTGGCGGTAGAGGCTCGCAGGGTTAGGAATTTAAGGTTTGGAGGTCGGCAGTTCTTGGGTTTGGAGGTTTACTTGTGTTGCCGAGGCTTAGAGGGAGCCCCAGGGAGGCGGCCGGCGCGGCAGCGGTGTGTGTTTGGCAATAATGTCGCCGATCGAGGCGGCGGGAGATAGCCGGTGGGCGGTGGCGGGGCGGTAGGGGGGGGGGGAGGAGGGGGGTGTGATGTTGTCTTTTTTATGACTTCCCGGCAGGGGCGGACCCAGAATGACTGCTGGACTGGGGCTGGTCCGAGATAAAGTAGTCTCACATGCAAACACTAGCTAGGGTTGATTTGAGGATTTCTAAGCCAATTTGTCAACAAAACACAGGCAAATACTAGTAGTTTTAGGCGGCAGCCCCGGGCTGCAGCACCCCCTAGCCCGGGTGCTGGGTCTGCCACTGCTTCCCAACGAAGCTAGGTTATCGTGGCAGGGTCGACAATGGCGGATGTGGCAGCGGGGTAGGGGCCGAGGTGTCTTTCGGAGACGCTCGCCAGAGACAATGACTGTGGTGTGGTGTGCAGATCTGAACCGAGAAGGGTGGAGGGTGGGCACGAAGCGGGCGGTCCTCGCTAGCGTTGGAGGCAGGATGGCAGCAGGGGCGGATCTGAGGGAACTGCGGTGGGGGCGGGCCGTGGACTGAGGGGGCGAAGCGATTTTTTTTCCAAGCGCTTTGAGAGAGGATAAGAAGGGGGAGGGGCTCTCGCCTGAGATCCCATGGAGCTTGGACCCACCTGGCAGCGACTCAACGAAAGAGGAAAGACAACGGCATTGGATCTCGTTCGCTCCATACAACCACCTCCTTTTTTTAATGGTTCCACAGCTAGTTCAGCGTTGGTGATAATGCTTTTCTGTAGTAGTGCCTATGCATCATATGAAGCCAGCTTGAATGTATGATACTAACATTTTTTAACCTTTAGTAGTGCCGTCACAATGTCATGATTAGGGATGAAAGCGGATGGGATCGGAGCGGATAATACCTTTTCCACATCCTCATCCATATTTTTTTTGTCGGATATGGAGCGAAACGGATATCTTGCGGGTGCGGTTATGGATGCGGATTTTTTCGGATGTCGGAACTGGTGCGGAGTCGGAGCGGTTTCGGAGCGGATGCGGATTAATATAGTCGGATAATATATGCTTACATGTAGTTTTTAAGTGACTATAATTTAGCAACATAACACTAAAAATACCCATATTTATGGTTCATGAACCATGATATAGTTTATGGGTGCCTTGTTATTTGAGTTGAGCTCGATTTGTAGTGTGGTGACATGGTAGGCTCGTTAGATTAGTCGGATATCCTATTGTAAGCCTTGGATAATCCACGTTCAATTATCGGATAATCCATATCCATCGGATTTCTCTTAAACCATATCCTACTCCGCATCCACACACAATCGGATTCGGATTATCCATATCCGCACGGATATTAAAAATACTTCTCCATATCCGCAAAATTTGGATTCGGAGCGGATCGGATGCGGAAATTATCCTCACCACTTTCACCCCTAGTCATGATAAGTGTTTAGGAAGACCAACGTCCAGTTGTGTCAAGCAAAATATGAAAATGTCAATAGTCTCGATCAATGTCTACTTTAAATTTGCTGGGAAAAAATAACCAAATTCGTACGCACGTACTTCAGTACATCCCCCCTCGTGCTGTTAATTGAATAGCCACTAAACAAACTGCCACGAGACACTACCCAACAATCAATAGTAACGGTAAACAAAAATGCCATGAGAGAGATACTACCCAACAATGAGTAATATGGAGTAAACACCACTTCAGTCTGCAGGTGAGGAGGCTTACATATGAGAACCGCATCATATGGCTCCAGTTCCAATTCGGGTTCAGGATTGGTTGCTTATTGCAAGAGATCGTCATTCATCGCTGCGGCAAATAGGTTCAGTTTATCATACAGATCTGTTAAAAGAGGAACATCATAAAAAAATTATAATGAGGAATGAAAAAAAAATGTTGAATTGTAATCGGTAGAATTCAAGCATCTGCACCATATGAAATATCAAGCTGTTCAGAGTTTCCTGGAATTTCTTCCAACCCACTAACCATAACATCTTATCTATAAAACATATGCCACGTTGACGGGTTTGCATGATGACCTGGCAGTGGCAAAACCCGACGATGTGGAATCTACAGTGGCCGAGGCCACTGAGGCGATGAAGGTTACCAAGGAGAACAATATGTTCGAGGTGGCTGGGCAAATAGAGCTACCTGTGCACAACACAATGGAGGAGGTACGTCGGCAGGTTGTTGCTATGAACAACCCTGTGGAGGCCGTGGCTGTTCATAACACACCAGTCATGGATGGGGCTGAAGATAAAATGAAGGCATACCTGATAACTAAAGTGGATTTCCATGTGATTCCCCGACTTATGCTGCAGCAGCTCTGTAAGCGCAATGATATACGCGCAAACATGACAAATGAAGCCATGGCCAGAGCTCTTTCCTGTCTTGAGGAGGTCCAGGGGCTGGAGATGGTTTTTGACAAAGATGACGAATCCAAGCTACAGGACCAGAATGATGCAATCTACATAGTGCCAGGCGAAAGTAGCACCTCTCGGGTTAATATCCGGACACAAGCACATGCGGATGAGGATTCCATGACCAAGGCTATGCAGTTGGCAGCAAAGCGTAATTTGGACACTGGTAACTCCTCTTTTACATCTTTACCGTTCAATAAGATATCTTCCAATATTAAGAACTTAGGTGTTTCTTTTGGAAAGAATAATTCAGATATGATGCATTCTGTTGTTTCTATTAAAAAATATAGAAGTTGATAGATTATCTGTGGCAGCTAAAACACCTAGATCAAAATTGAATCAGCAACACTTCACTCATCCTTTTAATATGGAGGAAGAGGAAGAGGAAGAGGAAGAGGAAGATGATGGTGGTTTAGATGCAACGCTTGGCCACATTTCTGATCTAGTTGAGGACTTTGATGAAGAAGGCCTAGATCACTTATGTTATGATCTGAATGCAGTCCCACGAAGGAAGAAAAAATCTCCTAAGAACAAAGGCAAGGTTACTAGCCTGCCAAAGAAACCTAATACACCATCCAAAGTGCATTTATAATGAAGGTCATTTTTTGGAATAGCAGAGGTCTAGGAGACTTGGCTAAACACAACTTCCTTCCAGAGATAGTTAAAGAACAACATCTCGATTTCCTCGCCATCATGGAAACGGGTAGAAGTGATTTTCATGCTTCCACTCTTAGGCATATATGTAGTGGTCTAGACTTCATGTGGCATATTATGACTCCACGAGGGTAGGTCAGGTGGTATGACCATAGGAGTCAATGCAGCAGTTTTTGATATTGGCTCTATTGTAGAAGGGGATTTTTACTCAAAACTCTTGTTAAAGAATAAAGAAGATGGGTTCACTTGGGCTTTGTATGCAGTTTATGGACCAGCCCAGGATGAATTCAAACATGAATTTTTAACTGAAATGGCTCATGTCTGTAGCATGGAAGCCAACCCAATGATAATTGGGGGTGATTTTAATATCATGAGACGTCCAGAGGACAAGAATAATAATAAATTTGATTATCGCTGGCCACGTTTGTTCAATGCTATAATTGAAACTTTGAACTTACGTGAAATAGAAAGGATGGGCCACCAGTACACATGGGCAAATGATCTAGACCCTCCAACATATGAAAAGCTAGATCGAGTTCTCGTTAGCACAGAGTGGGAAGCAAAATTCCCTAAAGTTACGGTCGAGGCACTTGATAGGGGCCGATCAGATCATACCCCACTTTTGCTGAATACAGGAGCTGCCTTTAAAGCTGGCAATGGTTGGAGAACTCCACCATACTCAGATCGAACTGTTTACGTCCTTATTCAATAACCAAACCCATCTAAACTATTTGTCATCACTTCACCACCCAATCTTAATCAATCTGGAAGTCTAAATCAAACCAAAAGGAACCAATTCCCGATGGCGTTCGGCAGAGGCAGCGAGACGACATCCAGCGTCAGCTAATGTGCGGATGGGGCATGGGAACGGGACGGCGAGCCCCAGGCGGCGCGATGACGGCGAGCCGCCGAGCGGCACGATGACGGCAAGCCCCTAGGCGGCGGGACGGCCGCGAGACACCAGCAAACGGCAGCGAATCTCCGACGGCGCGACGGCGGCGAACCCCCAGCAAACGGCGGCGAGCCTCCGGCGGCGCGACGACGGCGAGCCCCCGGCATGCGGTGGGAACCTTCGGCGGCACGACGACGACGAGCCCCCGGCGACGCGACGATGGCAAGCCCGTAGGCAGCACGATGACGACGAGCCCCCGGCAGTGCGGTGGGAGAAGGCTGGCCCCGATGCGTGCAAACGTGCGGTGACTGAGAGGAGCAACAAGCCTACGGCCAGAACCGCCGTGGCCCAAACTAAATCGACCTAAATCAGTTTTTCCTGTAAACCAAATCGCACCAAACTATATCAGACGTCCACCCATTTTCGCCCAACCATATCTCAACTAGTGGAGCCTCAAACTGAAAAAACTAGTTTACCACTAAACCATTTCCAGCTTTAGCTGCCTTCCATTATGGGAAACAACCTTTGTTTAAATTTGAACTAGGGTGGTTGATCAGGGATGGTTTTGTAGATATGGTCACTGATATTTGGCAATGGGAACAGGGAGGTACTAATGCCATGGAAAAGTGGCAACACAAGATAAGAGCCTTATGCCAATACTTGAGAGGATGGGCTAAAAATACCTCCGGCATACTTAAAAAAGAAAAGAAAGAGCTTGCAAGTTAAATTGATGCGCTTGATAAAAGGGCAGAAATTAATCCTTTGACACCTAATGAAGTGGCAATGAAGCATTACCATAATGAGAGGTTAGCTCACTTGCTTCAGGAGGAAGAGCTCAAATGGTACCAAAGAGCAAAAGTTAAAGACTTGCTAGAAGGAGATAATAATGCGAAATATTTCCAACTAGTAGCTAGTGGTAAGCACCGAAAACAACGGATCTACAAACTTGAAAATGAGAATGGCTCCTTAATACAGGAATCCGAGCTTAAGGGGCACATCACTAAATACTACAAAGGCTTATTTGGCAGAACTGAGCAAAATAATTTTGCAATTGATGAGTCTGTAAGTAATGATATACCTAAAGTTAGCAAAAGAGAAAATGAGATACTTACTGCTCCCTTTGAAGAAGACGAGGTAAGGAAAGCAATATTCCAAATGGAGCATAATAAAGCTCCAGGCCCAGATGGCTTCCCAGTAGAATTCTATCAGGTTTTTTGGGAAGTAATCAAAGGTGATCTCATGGCTCTCTTTAATGCTTTTCACCAAGGACAATTATCAACATACAGCCTGAATTTTGAAGTCATTACACTTCTTCCTAAGAAGGATAATGCAATGAAATTACAAGAGTACCGTCCCATATGCTTACTCAATGTCAGCTTTAAATTTTTACGAAAGTTGCCACTAATAGGATTGGTACTGTAGCTGAAAAGGTGATTAAACCGACTCAGACTGCTTTCATGAC
Source organism: Urochloa ruziziensis (assembly GCA_015476505.1). NCBI lineage: Eukaryota > Viridiplantae > Streptophyta > Magnoliopsida > Poales > Poaceae > Urochloa > Urochloa ruziziensis. Next base: position 44,205,608 of record CM027119.1, read on the forward strand.
TGGTCGCAATATAATGGAAGGAGTAATAATTCTTCATGAGACCATTCATGAAATGCACAGAAAGAAACATAATGGGGTAATACTAAAGATTGGCTTTGAGAAAGCTTATGACAAAGTAAAATGGTCATTTCTCCAACAAGCACCGCGAATGAAAGGATTCTGATTGGATCCATAGCTTTGTGTCTGGGGGACATGTTGGAATTAAGGTTAATGATGAAGTTGGACCTTATTTTTAAACACATAAAGGACTTAGACAAGGCGACCCCCTCTCACCCATCGCAGATATGCTAGCCATATTAATATCAAGGGCAAAAAATGATGGGCAAATCAACGGAGTTGTACCACATTTGGTGGATGATGGCTTGTCAATATTGCAATATGCAGATGACACTATTATCTTCATGGAACACAACATAGAGCAGGCAAAAAATATGAAGCTCCTTCTCAGTGTGTTCGAGCAACTCTCTGGACTAAAAATAAACTTCCATAAAAGTGAACTCTTTTGTTATGGGGATGCTAATGAATATGCAGAACAATATACACAACTATTTGGATGCACCATTGGTACTGCACCATTCAAATACCTCGGTATCCCCATGATACATAGAAAGCTTAGAAATAGTGACCGGAAGGGAGTGGAACAAAAATTTGAGAAGAAAGTAAGCACTTGGAAAGGAAAACTTATGTTTTCTGGGGGCCGATTAGTGCTCATCAATTCAGTTTTAAGTTCCCTTCCAATATTTATGATGTCCTTCTTTGAGGTACCTCAAGGGGTGCTCAAAAGATTAGACCATTTTCGTTCTAGATTTTTTTGGCAGGGAGATAATCATAAAAAGAAGTATAGGCTCACTAGATGGAATATAGTTTGCCAACCAAAAGAACAAGGTGGATTGGGTATTACCAATCTTAAGGTGAAGAATATATGTCTCCTCAGCAAATGGCTTTCTAGGCTACTTAATGAGGATGGGGTTTGGCAACAATTACTTCAAACAAATATTTGGGTGCTAAATCATTGACACAAGTACAAGGCAAACCAGGATATTCACACTTCTGGATGGGGCTTATGAAATTCAAGAATGAATTCTTCAAATGGGGGTCCTTCCAGATAAAGGATGGCTGCCAAACTAGATTTTGGAAAGACACTTGGCTTAATAATAGACCTTTATGTGAACAACATCTTTCTCTATATAATATTGTTAGAAGAAAACAAGACACGGTGGCTGAAGTCATGAGATCAATACCCCTTAGTATGTCATTCCGTAGGCCAATTGTTGGGGACAAACTAATTGCATGGCAACATATGGTTGCAATATTTACTAAATGTTAACCTTTGTCAGGAAAAGGATGTTTTCAGATGGGGGCTAAAAGGAGATGGACAATTCTCGGCCCATTCTATGTATAAACAAATGATGACTACACCCATCTCATTCCAAGAAAATTGGCTATGGAAGTTAAAACTCCCTCTTAAGATAAAAATCTTCCTTTGGTACCTAGGAAGTGGGGTTATCTTGACTAAGGATAATCTAATAAAAAAAACTGGAATGGTAGCCCAAAATGTGCCTTTTGCAATCATAATGAAACCATATACAACACCTTTTCTTTGATTGTCACTTTGCTAAATCTGTTTGGCAAATCATAAATATTGCTCTACATATCAAAACACCTAGAAGCATTGCACATATTATGCAGTTATGGCAAAGTGACAAAGGTGCTAGAACTAAGCGCAAATTTTAGTGGGAGTAGCAGCCATGTTTTGGTCTATCTGGCTATGTCGTTGATGAGGACATGACACACATGAAGGGTGTTAAACACACATGAAAGGCATGGAGGACCAAAGAGGTTGATTGGGGACCAAGTCCAAGTGTTCTCACGTTCTCCACCAGGCTATCACGTCACTTTTGGCCTAAGGAAATAAAGAGATTGAATCCAACACGTTTTGGAAACGCTGGATTCGGACTGCAGGGAAGTCCTGACTTTCGACGGCCGTCACGACCTCATCCGGACTCCGTTTGGGGCGTTCAAGTACTTGATGAAAAGCTTATGTAGTATACTTTCATATGGATCCTGACACATGTATATATCTATCCCGAGGCAGCCGCAATCGTCAAATCATTGACCGAAGGTTTTCTGTCCAGGTGCTGCGTCGCCTTCTTTTGGGCCGTTGGCCCGTGTATCGTGTTGGAGCCCATAGGGGCTTGACCAGGGGGGTAGGTCACGACCTAACCCCCATATATTCAGTAGCCGCCACCACATTAGTGTTTGGGTTTTGTTTTACATCTAGCTTTAGCTACACCGAACACGCACAAACACGTGCTGTCCTCGTGTGATTCAGAACCCCACCTTTGAGTGATATTAAGATTGCTCGCCTTCTTTTTCTTGTTCGTTCTTCGATTGCGTACAGGAAGTTTCTGATCTTGATTGCAACAGATTCAGTAACCCAGGGAGTTGGTTCAGCGATTGCATTGGCGCTTCGGGTTCGCTCGTCGTAGTCGGATCGTGAGGGTCTGCTTCCACCAAATCGAATTTACCTCCACTCACCGAAAGATCGGACACTTCAGCTCTGTCAAGTGGTATCAAAAGTCTAGGTTGATCGGTGATTTTATCGAGTGCTTTTCATTACCTATAGTCCACGAAAACCCAAAAAAAAGATTTATCAGGTTAGATCCTTGTCCCAGCACCCTTTTTAGCCTTGCACTTTCATTCAATAATTTGCATTGTTGAATTTGTGTGCTTTACGCGTTCAATTGTTGCTGGTTACTTGTGTTCTTGCCGCCGCCGCCGTTTTTGTTTTCCCCCTGCAAATCACCCACTCCCTTCCACAAGCCGTCGCTCCTCCGCTGCAGATCGCCCCCCACCACCACATCGCCCTCCCCTTCCACACCACGCGTCACCCCCCTGCTGATCGCCATACTACCTTTGTCCGATGTCCAAATTGAGTGTTTAAATACAATCTGAAAACCTTGAATTGTGCTTGTTCCAACGGATCTGACCTTGGTTCCAAACTCATTCTGAGCGCTTCGCAATCGTCCTAAAGATTTGCGTATCTGCTGATTTTGCAAAACAACCACTTATTTGACATTGCTGCTGCATCACCCTTACCGAGTAATCATTTTACCTGCTGTAAGTAGCTTGTTATTGTTGTTGCAAAAGCTTCATACTTGTGCTACTTGAAAGAGAGAAAAAATAGAAAAAGAAGAAGAAGAGAAAAGAAACGAAAAGAAAAGAAAAGAAAAAGAAAGAACCAAGGTTACCTGATTCGGACTCTTTCTTGGGGCAGACTCGGTCATCCTGTCTTCACGCAGGACACCAAGGCATTAGACAACAACAGCAAACTGAAACCCCTTGTTTCCTCGTTCCCCCTGATCGCCCCCCCACCCCCCGCAACTCCGAGCACTTGGTTCCAGCAGCTTTGTTACGTGTTTAGCACTATAATTCAGCTTTGCATTATTGATTGATTGTGCTAATCCTTGACTGGAGTGCAGCCTACCCGGAACTACACATATTCCTACGACAAGCCAACTTTGTTTCTCCAGGCAATCGCTGCTCCAATCTTTCGCAGGTGCTACTTGTTGCTTGCAGGTCGCCCATGTTGCTTGGTAAGAACGGATAAGAACTTGATCGCAGCATCTTTGTGAGCATTCCATCCACACCTTTGTTGCCGTAGGATTTGTTTTTGTGTTTGCGCTAATCATGTCAGGAGACGTCAACTGACATCGTGGCACGATTCGATGCGTGGTCCACGTCGGTCACGGACGTTGCACAAGGACTATAACAGTGACATGGAGCTAGACGATGGAGATCGCCACCGTTGTACACGCCGTGTGGTATGTCATCCACACATTGACTCATTTGCTATGATTAAATTTAATATACCCTCTTATAATGGCAAATATGATCCTGCTGCATATCTTGATTGGGAATTGGAGGTAGAACAGAATTTTACATGCCATGATATTCCTGCTAGTGCTCAAGTTAAAGCTGCTATTAGTGAATTTACTGATTTTGCTTTAATGTGGTGGCGTGATTATAAGCTAAAACATTCCACGTCTATTCCAACCACTTGGACTCAATTAAAAGCTGCTATGCGACATCGATTTGTACCTTCATATTATGCCTGAGATTTGCTTAAACAAATGCAGCGATTTCAGCAAGGTCAACAATCTGTTGAGGACTATTACCAGGAGCTACAAAAGGTATGATTCATTGTGGTTTGTTTGAGACGGATGACGCTGCTATGGCACGTTTTCGTGGTGGTTTAAACCATGAAATTCAGGACATACTTGATTATAGTGATTATGTTGATATGCCCACATTACTTGAGTATGCTTGCAAAGCTGAACGTGAAGTGCAGGGACGCCGCACGACGACATATACTAACTCTTTTGCCGGACGAAGCCCGGCATCCAGCACAGATCCTGCTCTACCTACGCCATTCACGCCTGGCACTACACCGCGTGAGAGGACGACCACACCTACAACACCGTCGACCACAGGTGCTCCACTCACGGAAGGTGAGACCACTTCTACTGTGCTGAATTTTTCCACACCTCATGCTGTCATAGAGCAATCGTTAGTGGAACCATCTCTTGACGAATCTTTGTCACATGATGATACGCTTGTTATTACCTGTGATAAAGATGATTTGTGTGATAATGCTTCTGTTGTACATGTTTTAAAATCACACCCTTGTGCTAAAATTCAACATGATAACATAGAGCAACTATCGAAAGAACCCTTACTAATTTTGCCTTTGTCAAAAGATCATTTGCTTGATGTTCCTTGTGATAGAGAAGAGTTGTGTGATAGTGATTCTTCTATTCCTCTGCCACAATTACTTCATAATGATGATACACATGCTTTTGAGCCATATAATTCTGCTGAAAATAAAATGTTTGTTCCAATTACTTGTGCAAATGATGAACAAAAATTGCTATCTTCTTTAAATACTTTAGGTTATATTGAATTTGATGTTCTATGTAATCTAAATTGTTTGGAGGAGAGATTTCTTGCATATCCCGAATTGCCATCCTTATCTAGCAATACATATCACTTCATTGGTAAATATAATCACAACGGAGAATATATGGTGCATCGAGTTTATATTTGTTCAAATCTGAAATCTTCTTTGGTTGGACAACAATGTGATAACTTAGAGGGCTGCAATAACAATAATCATGTCACATCCAATTTCTCTAGCTTTGTTTTACAGAAACATGTTCAATCCAAAGAAGGGGAGCCTTGCTGGTTACTATCTATGCCTGCTTTGTCTTTTGTTTGTACTAATCTTGTGCAGGATCGTGTTGACAAACATCGCGTGTTGGCCGATCAAGAAGCATACATGCTTGCTAAAAGTTCTACGCGAGATGACACTTTCGCCAATTGGAAACATAGTGACATCCTTCCCCTTAATATTTTTGATTTCCTTGGTTTTCGAAACCCCTGTTCTCCTTTGTGTTGTGCAGGATCAGTTTCAAGTACAATTGACGCCGAGGACGGCTTCTCGTCAAGAAGGGGAGGATGATGAGGACATGACACACATGAAGGGTGTTAAACACACATGGAAGGCATGGCGGACCAAAAAGTTTATTAGGGACCAAGTCCAAGTGTTCTCACGTTCTCCACCAGGCTATCACGTCACTTTTGGCCTAAGGAAATAAAGAGATTGAATCCAACAGATTTTGGAAACGCTGGATTCGGACTGCAGGGAAGTCCTGACTTTCGACGGCCGCCACGACCACACCCGGACTCCGTTTGGGGTGTTCAAGTACTTGATGGAAAGATTATGAAGTCTACTTTCATATGGATCCAGACTCATGTCCATATCGGTCCCGAAGCGGCCGCAATCGTCAAATCATTGACCGAAGATTTTTTCTGTCCAGGTGCTGCGTCGCCGTCTTTTGGGCCGTTGGCCCGTGTATCGTGTTGGAGCCCATAGGGGCGTGACCAGGGGGGTAGGCCACGACCTAACCCCCATATATTCAGTAGCCGCCGCCACATTAGGGTTTGGGTTTTGTTTTACATCTAGCTTTAGCTACACTGAACACGCACAAACACGTGCTGTCCTCGTGTGATTCAGAACCCCACCTTCGAGTGATATTAAGATTGTTCACCTTCTTTTCCTTGTTCGTTCTTCGATTGCATACAGGAAGTTGCTGATCTTGATTGCAACAGGTTCAATAACCCAGGGAGTTGATTCAGCGATTGCATTGGCGCTTCGGGTTCGCTCGTCGTAGTCGGATCGTGAGGGTCTACTTCCACCAAATCGAATTTACCTCCACTCACCGAAAGATCGGGCACTTCAGCTCTATCAGTCGTAATGACATTATTTTTAACAAAAAACCTATAACGTCTTTTATGCAGGCAATATTCAGGGGAACATATTGGTTCAGATTATGGAAGTTATTGCAAATGGAGGCGGAAAGGGACCATATCCAAATTGTTTGTCACACTGTGGAAGTGGTGGCAATGGAGATCTTCACAAAGAATGACTGGCGTTCTCATTTTAGATTATGTGATTGATATGTGATATCATGTAGTCTATGATCTTTTACCTCTACTATTTTTCCAACATGTCATTGACATGATTATGTAATAATCAACAATGGCCGTATGCATCGGATGATGCAAAAGGTCAGAATTTAATCATTTTTCTAAAAAAAACTCTGCAGATTTACGTTGACATGGCACTGCATTTATAATTTTGAAATTTTTAAATAAACTTTATATTTCAATGAACTTGACCCTTCCATCCATTTGGATGATGAACCAAATATAAGAGTCAAGATCACATCCAGAGTAACAGTTGTCTTTTAGTTTCTAGAACCAAGATCTCACATCACATGGAGGAAACAGCAACAGAAAAGGAGAAGCAACTAACCTAGACAATGCAACCCCCTGCTCAGTGATACTTGTCCATTGATGTATCAGACTTTCAGGTAGCATGTTTACTGTAGGCAAGCATAATATAATAATAGCTCAATTTCACTTCTCTTCCTCCCCTTTTGCCAACTAAAGAAAAGATAGTCAACAAAAGGCAAACAGCAGCTGTAAATTTCACTTAATTTCAAACAATAAAAGCAACAGAGACCATAAACCATCAATGCATCATGATCTCCATCTTGTCAGTCCAAGATGTGTTTCTTGTTTATATGTTTATAAGCCGTGTAGCAACACCCATTAACTAACGGTGACTGAGCTGTCATGCCTTCAAGACCGGCGGCCACGGCAGCTCGTATGGATAGGCCGTCCACTCGTTGTACACGTTCCTATTCCGATCGCGCTCCACTGTCATCGTCTTTAGGTCGACGGAGAACAGCCACCTACTGTGCCGTGGTGCCACCAGGACGTACGTCTCATGTGCGGCGATAATCATAGCTGGCGCGTGGAGCCCATGGGTGTCTTCCGGCAACAACAATACATTCTCGAGCACCCAATGGTCGTCTCCATGGAGCCGAAGCCAAGCATGCATAGACCCTGAGGTCGTTGTCTATCAAGCAGACGGCACGCAGCGTGTCGTCTTCTTCCCCGACGAGCCGAAAGCAGTGTACCTCGTGCAATCCCTGGACGCCCTCCGGGAGAGCAACTTGCGAGAACCCCACGGTGGCCTCGTCGAGAACAAGCGCGGTGGCATTGGCGCCGCCGCCGATGCCCCTGTACGTACAAGGAGCCATTGGCGCAGCCTGCAAAGAAGAAAGATGTGATCGTGGCCGGAACATCGATACTGCCATCCGACACGCAATGCCGTAGGTTGTGCCAGGTACCATCCCGCCCTGAGTACACGCAGGCCGCCAGCACGCCAGGGCCATGACATTGAAGCTGGAAAGGCCGATGCTGCGGCCGCCGGCGTCAAGGAGGAACAGGCCGAGATCGGGGCGGCCGGCCAGCATGTCAGGGAGGACGCTGATCACCCGGTACCCGGCGCGTCCGCGGCTCGCACACGGCGAGGTCGGGGTTGGAGCGGCGGCACCACGTCGCGGCTCGCGTCTTCCGGAGGAGGAGGAGGCCGCCGCGGCTGTCGGCGATCCTCCAGTGCCCGTCGGTGATGGGGACGAAGTCGAGGGAGAAGGACTCGCCGCTGTGGATGCTTGGTTTTGGTGACGGCACCAAGACCGGGTCGCCGGGACCGTACACGTAGTGGCCGAGGACGGGGCGGCGGAAGCGGCGTTGGAACCCGATGTCCGCCACGACGCGGTGCCACCGCTTGCACGCGGACGCGGCGCGCACGAGGCAGACGGAGGAGTCGAGGCCGAGGAGGATCAGCTCCAGGACATGGTTGGGGACGTCGTGTACGGTCGACGGCGTGGGCGCCGCCTTGGGCTCGTCCCAGAGCCGCCGCCTATTGCTTTCCATGGTCGATACACAAAGAGGTGAAGTGCGTCCGATCCGCGAGCCCCATAGATATTTCTAGATGATTGCTGTTATAGCCGGACGCCCGGACGTCTCTGTCTTGCTTTACACGGAAGGGAAGTGTTACTGTGTGTTTGTTTCCAAGGTTGAGATGGGTTGGGTTGGAGCCGACCCGGATGGTCCTATGTTTGGTTGGAGAAGTAGGTGGGTTGGGTTGGACCCAGAGAGGAATATTCCATCTAGATCTGGGTAAGAATGATCCCTTCAAATCGAGCGGACCATTCCAACCCACCTACATCCCCGTTCGCTCCGTCACTACCCGTTCCATGGGGGCCGCAGACAGTGGCGCCCCTCCCTTTCCTCCCTGCCTCCTTTCTTCTCCACCGAGCGAGCAGAGCTCGGGCGCCGGTGAAATTCGCCGCACAGGCTTCACCTCTGCCAAATCCCTCACGCTATCAGAGGATTCCCTCCCGCCCTCACCATTGCTGGCCTGAGCTTGATCTCGCCACAAACAAGTGCCTTCTCGACCTTCCCTAACCAAATCAACTCGTCCGATCGAGTTTTGGTGAGGTCCTGGTGCTTCACTGGGGGCGCGAGCTGGCAGCGACGGGGTGCCTACCGGAGCTCCAGGGGCGCTGCAAGAGCGGGCGGCGGACTGCTGATGGCGCGCGAGAGCGAGGGGCAGAGAAGGGGTGGCGGGCGGGGTAGGGTTGGTCGAGCGGAGGAAGGGCGGCGGCCGGGGCAGGGATTGCCGGCGGAGGAGGGCCACTGGCGCCACCAAGGGAGCCCAGCGGTGGGCAGGAAGAAGATAAGAAGGAAGAAAAAGAAAGTCAAAAGGGGAATGACCGGTAGGGCCCACATATGACATGTCGGACCTATTTTTAACGGTGTTAAAATGATATCCAACTCATTTCTCTCAACCCTCCAATCAAACAAGAAACTGGGTTGGCTCCAACCCTCTCATCCAAACATGAGATGAGTTCAACCCAACCCAAAAAAGTTGGGTTGGAGCCAACCCAACCCACCTAGTCCACGAAACAAAGTTGCATCTTCGCAAAAGCTGCATATATCATCGGATTGCAGTTGCAGCTGCACATCGGGACCTATCTACCTGGGAGAATGCCTAGCCTGTGCTCGAACATGCTTCACACTTCACACGTGCATCAATTATTGTAAAATCTCTATCAGCCCACACGGGACGTCTCAGGCCATCCAAATACACATGATTCATACTTTTCTAAGAACGATGACTGAACTGAAATGCAGAGACAAATACAATGGTTATTCACGTATTTTACTCTACTAGCAAAAAAATGCTCATGCACTGCTACGGGCGAGACAAATATGTATGGTTTTATAACTTTACTATATTTCATAATTTAAATAAAACATCCTGGTTTAAAAAAAAGTGCATTGCTACATTCTTACACACGATAGGTTTATCAAAAAAAATTTGATTTTCTTCAATTTTTTGTCATTACGCTGAAATGGTCTCTATATTTTTTTCTTAAAAAATTCATATTTTTTTACTTTTGACTTATGTAGTTCATGCTACCCAAGTAATCCTCGTTACATCTCTAACATTTTTTATTACAACAAAAGTTCCTAAGGAGAAAAATGGTCACAACCGTCTACCACGTAAGACAATCTCGTCTCTAGTTCTAATATCTTATCAATAACGACTTACTTTCACACATGCCTCATTTTCTGCAAGCATCACTACTACATGAGTATAGTGTGCAAGCGCTAGTAAGCGTTGGTTTGGTTGTTTAGCCTTAGTAGCAAATAAGAAACACCACACATCAACCAACCAGAGCTTCATTGATAATGATGGGCGTGGGTTGGTTCGCCCCGATGGATACCTGACTCGCTCCTAAAACTTGAGTCTACTGGGGCAACGGTTTGATGAAAGAAAAAAAAAGTGATGGTTCGACCCGCGGATAACCATAGGGTTGAGATATCCACCACGTAGTAACCAGCGTGTTCGGCGATTTTTTATTTGTTCTAAAACCTCGGATGACATTGCTGTAATTTGATTTCTTCCTCTCTCGACCTGCGGGGTGTAAGACAACCCCTGGGCTTTTTGCTAAAAGAGAAGACCTTCTCACGCAGGCCAAGAAAACCCCCGAATCTCTGCCCTACCCATACACAGAGGTACGTAACCCTTGTGAGATAACCAATGGGCTGACGGCGTCTGCAACTACCCTCAGGTAGGAGAGCCCAAGCCAACCACAGATACGACATGAAATTCTGATTTTTTTTAATAAATCGGCTTTCCGTGATGTTACCCATTTAACAAGAACCAAGTAAAAATAATAAATTGAAGGGATAATTTTAACTTTCAAATGATTTGTGTAAAGGCAAGGCTAGTTATGGGCCTAGGACCACAAAGGCCGGCCCTAGCTATGCGTGCAAGGCTTTGCTTTCTTTCAGCCAACATGTGTTGATTCATTGACCTGGCTGTTGATATGGCAATGATGTGGATTCTGATGATGATGTGGATGATGACCCAGATGATGATGTCACCACCATAGCCCGTTTGTTAACAGACCATTTATAAGTGGGCCCCTATGTTGGCTAATTTCTCCCCACAATTAATTTCCAGCCTAACAAATTTAGCCATGATACACAACTACACATGCTCTAACAAATTTGGCCCAGTCCAATCCATTTTTAGGAAAAGAGTACTTTCTGTCCCTTAACTATCGTGAAAGTGTGACTTCCATCTCGTATGTTTCAATTGGTGCAAATGAACCCCTTAACTAGCTAAATCCGTGCGGTAATCATCCATGTCTCGATTTAACAATAGTTTAATGCTATATAACACCACTTTAGGTCATGCAATCCTGTAACTACAGTTTGCGATTTTTTTTTTAACAAAACCGATCCTCACTAGACAATTATGTGTGCAAAATATTTAGTAAAAAATTATTATGTGTTCTTATTAGTATAACTGCATAAATAACTTTCTGGCAATGACAATGTGGCTAACCAGTGACTGGACAAATGGTTACACGGTCTAAACCGCTATCAAGTGGCACTAAATTATTATTAAGCATAGGTAGGGATGATTTGTGCTCCGATGTAATTAGTTATGGGATTGATTTGCACCAATTGAATTGTTAGGGACAAAAATCGCACTTCCGCGATACTTGAGGGATTGAAAAATACAATTTTCCAGCCTTAAGATATAAAAGCCCGAATTATTCATTGAACACATGAAAGTTTCACAGGATGGTCTTGGCGCTCAACACCTACACAAAGGGTGCTCCAAAGTCCAAAGGTTGTGTTTGAGTCGGAGCCATAAGAGGTCGGGGAATTCACGTCACATTGGCCTTCTGTCGGTAGGACCCATGCCATCATCCCTGTAGAGACAGCAACCCACAACGTTAGGGAATAAAAAAGAAGCCAATTAGACATACCGTAAGCATTTTAGATGAAAAAAGGCATATTGATTAGGCAACCCACAACGTTAGTATCATGAATGCAATATCAGGCGATCAAACCAAACCTGCACCTAGGACCGAATTTGCAATGGCCAATAAGATCACAATCTCTTAGATTAATGCATAGCAGGCAGTAAGAAGCACATCCGGACATTTACATCACTGAACAAAAACAAGCTGGTATCTGAATTTCGGCACTAGTATGCTACTGAAAGCTGCATTTCAGAGCAAAAGCATATTGTAATAATCATGATACAAGTACAGAAAGATACAAGTATAGATCAATAAAAAATGCACTAAACTGAATCTCACTCAGGACTGCACTGAAATAATGCATTATGAGAAAACTCCAAGGTTGCTTCGTTAAACTACTATGTGGTTCGCACTGAGACATGGACAGGTTAACAAAGCACACTAGCCTTTGATAGAAACTAGTGATTTGCACGCGCCCATGCGCGCAGCTGAATTTATAAGTATATAAGATCATTAAATAGCAAAGTGAGTACATGGTGAAGACAGGGCATTTTATTAGAAACTAATTATACAGGTATACATGCATTAGAAGATAATGATAGGTAGATTTCTTGCCACCGTGGACATACCGAGGAGCTGCCGTGCCCACCAACTTTCTTTCTATGTGGTTTATGCCATGCTGAAAGCAATCAAGATCACAACATTAATGTATATTTTCAAACTTCTTCCATGATTATTTGAAAAGTCATATCACAATGCAAGACCTAAATTCCAATTCACTGGACAATTTCAATCGTTTCATCTTTTGGATGGTTTCTAAACATAATAGCACTTGTTACTCAAAGTCAATTTGCATCCGAAGTAGTCTCAAGGTGTTTTTTTCCAATTCACTGTGGAGGTCAGCATATTGCAAAAATAACAATGTCATCAGCCCTACCAGATTATCAGTGCATTATAGGAGACTATATTTTCTAAGGTTGGTGACTATACTATGCATTGAAAATGAACACTTCTTTTGTCAAGGTAATAATGAAAATAACATGTGAAATCATATTCACCTAGCAATTAGACAGGTGATATTGAAGGGGTTATCGAGCCTTAGTTCTATACAGGCTTGTATATAATTGTATCAAAAAATCCCCAATAATCAGTTGAGTATGGCAAGGAGGCCTTTGCTAAAACCAATAGTCCAACTATGTCAATTGGAGATTTATTTCTCAACTGATTATTGGGCATTTTGATAAAATTCCAAGCATAGCTTAACTTTTGAGGCGGTACCTATACAGAATTCTATCCCAAAAATGCCCAATTATTAGTTGAGGTGTTGAACTAAAAGCGTATCAACTGTTACCAAAGCATAATTACAGATAAAACTGAGTATTGGAGGTGGCTTGTGTTATGTCCACATTTTATCAACAAATGAGGGCCATTAAGGCAAAATGCAGTAGCCGACCGTACCTTGGCAATCTGGTCATTGGAGGCTTGCTTGCGCCATCATCTTGATCACCTCATTTATCATTTTATCCAGCACCATGAACAGTAGTGTCTTTTACTCAGTGTTATCCTAAACGCTAAACGGTAAACAGTCGGTCACCCACCGTTTAGCTCATTATACGGACTAAACGGCCAATTAAACGGATTAAACGGCCATTAAACGGGCTAAACGGATGATTAAACGGACACAGTTAGACACTGTGTAGCGTTTAAACGGTGTGTAAACGGGCTAAACGGCCGTTTAGGCGAACAGTGCTTTTACTGCAAAATCCATTCCATGAGGCTGCTACAAATATATACAGAGATAGTTTCCCTCCACACTGAGTGACAATTAATAAACTGTATAATAGTATGTGGATTTATTATATGAGAACAACCATAATTTCAAACAAATGGCAAATAAGAGTCAGTGGCAACTTTAATCCATTCAGCATTATGGTAGTATTATAGTCGGGGGTTTTTTCATGGCTGCAGTTAACATAATACTGCAGTCTAAGCTATTGTACATTGTTCATTTTACTCTAAAGTGAAAATTAGCATGAAAATACTCTAGGCATAGCAAAAAAAAGAGTGTGCATATCTGCTACTGCTGATAACCCTCAAAGTGGACAATACCATGGCAACTTAACTATATTCAGACTAATAAAGCACAGAAACACCGTCAATTCTTTAATGTAGTCCTAAAAAATAGTAATAATATAACATGCAAAATCAGGAAATGAGGAATTGAGAGTAGCTTAATCAGGCCAATTAAAAGTGTGTGCCATCATTGGTAAAGGCCTATTTGCAATATTGATATCCTATATAGAGAGAATCAGGATGGCAATTCACAAACCCTCATTTGCCGTTATCTTCTATCTAGCCATCACACTGTGCGTCAAGACTTCAGATTAGCTGAAAGCAAAGGTATATTCAGTAACAAACAGCGAAGACATCTCATCGTGATGGGTCTATTTTATCCTTAAATAACAAATATGCATGGTTAGTGATTACTCAGTATGATAACATTCCTAGCTTGGTTGGAAGCTGGCTAATCATTAAAATTCCTCTTTATTTGGACCACAGTAGCAGTAGGTTTGTAACTTTGTACTTCTAGTCAGCCACTTGAAGATCATACTCCACAAGCTCAAGTGGTCAGTGTATGTATGTCAAGATAATGCTTAGCCATTTGTCGAAATGAATAAATCAAATAGTGTGACATATGTTACTGCCCAGCCATGAGCAGAGGTTTGCTAATAATTATTAATATCTCTGTTCTAAAGTTCTGCTCCTTTTCTTTATACTTTTATCAAGATGTAGTAATAACTCATAAGAATGATGCAGTAAAAAGAAATCAGCCTTTTGAATTGAATGTATTCTCATTCCGTACTATAGGCCCCATACACAACAATTAGGAAATATAAGTTACCTGTTGGTGAAGATTCACACCCAGCCTATAGAATCTTTCAAATAGCCTTGTTGAAATAGGCTTCCCAAATCTCACCTATGGAAAGCCACCATACCCACAGGTGCAATTAAACAGCTATATTAATGAAACGATAGAAGCAAATGGCTCAAACTCTGATCATAAATCCTTTCGTCTTTGCTAAATCTCTAACAATTTCATGCAAGAAAAGTCAATTATATTCTGCAATGAAACCAAAATGCAGTCATTAACTGGTTGTTAGTAGTCACAAAGGCATCGATACTGCAGCGCCCCTCTACATAAATGGTGAAAATGAAGAGGGTGAGGTCCCAGTGTGCATTTAATTGTCATTTTTCCTTGTTCACTGCTTCTTTATTTTTATGATGTATATTGAAGAAATAAAATCGAAAAATCTAACACAATCATCGTTGTAGTTTCTATAGGTACCGATATCTAGAATCTGCATACCTATACCATGCACTAAGTTTGCTAACACAAAGTAGCAGTAGTAGTAATCTAGTAGACCGGTAAAAAGCAAGGATTAATGGGCAAGATAAAGGGATAAGATAATTAATCCCTAGCTAACAGCATAGGTATCAAGATCGTTGGACCAATGCCAAGAACAATAATAAACATATATATATATCAGCGTACTGAGTCCTAACCAAGGTCAAATATCAACTCCGAACATTGACTAAACAAATTAAAGACCTCTTAATTCTATCAGTTGGGAATGATAAAATCCTGGGATATAGGAAGCTTGAAGATACAAGGGATGTGGCACTGAAATATGGCAATCATGTGTATACACAATAAATGTGTGCAATTGGATCCAGTAGAAGCAAAGGAATAAGTGTTGTAGAGACATATAAAGAATTTTAATACATTCAGAAGAAAATGTATGTGAACCTTACTAACAGCAAATTTGCAAGTTTTTTAGAAACCATGCATGATGAAATGGAGAATGTGTGGTTACTGAAAACTATTTACTCATAATTGTGCTTAATCAGTATTGAAAGTTTCTGGGCTCTGAAGTCACATCTACACATGTTGACACAATTATAGGAATATGTGAGATCAAAGGATCTCTGACAAATAAATAAAGATAAGACACTTGTGCACAGATCCTCACCTTCACAGTAAGAAATAGATCAGCTTAGAATTACGAAGCATGACTTTAATATTGGCTACCTAAAGATTCAATAAACAATCACTGTGTGTGCATAAGATCACTTGAGTCATAGGCAGCTCCAAACTTACTCTTATCCTACATCTGCAACATATTCAGGCTTAGAAGTCGAGAGAAAAACTATCTTGAGTCATAGTAAATTTCTGTTCTCTTTTCTCTTCTTCTCCCTCCTCATTTTCTTCTTCTTCCTCTTTATCTATGGCTAAAATTTACAGGGGGGGCTCATGGGGGCTGCCATGGACAACATGGGGGTAGGGGGGGCTCCAGCCCCCCAAACCCCCACTTTTTGAGGGAAAAAGGGTTCAAAACGAATAAAAGGAGACGACATGGCCATATGGGGATAATGACAGACCTTGTCTAGTTATTCACAGTAGGCTGCTCATCTAAACCAATCATCACCAAATTGAGCTGTTACTCGACCAGATCGGATGATGCCCCATTGGATCGAGCTTCAGTTCACCCAAAAGGAAAAGGAAATAAATTCTTAAAACAGAATATTGCCTTACCTCATGAGGAAGACGATGGGAGGGAGAAAAGAGGAGAAACGATGAGGCATCCATTGCAATTGAAGGAGGTACTGCTTGTCCTCTCCCACAAATTAGGTTGTTGATGAAGCGTTGATTAACTAAACTGCTGTCTTCCTCACCTCCGCTGCTGACCCGCACCCGCTCCCTGCTCGCGCCCGCCCGGCGGCGCTGCTGCCTTGCCGTGCGGCCTAGGCTCCGGTGAGGACGATGATGAAAAAGTGCAGCAATCTAAAAAACGAAAGGAAAACAAATAAAAGACTGGTAAGAAGACCAGGGTTGAAACTCGAGCGGCGTGAGACGGCGGGAAGCTGCGCTGGACGACGACCGAGCAGAGGAGACGCACCTGGGGGATGCGAGTGCAAAGGAGAGTAATTTTTTTTCTTCCGACAGGAGATAGAGGGGAGGCACGGGCGCTGCTGGAGACCTGAAGCCTAGTTGTTTGGTGGCCAAGCACCTCAGACCCACGAGGCCAGAAGGCCACGGCGCATCCCGCCATCCTGCCGCCGTCGCGCCATGCCTCGTGCCGCCGCGATGCAGGCCGACACCACATCGCGTCGGCCCACCATGATACCAGCTGCCACTGGACTTCGGATTTGTCGCCGCCGCCTGACACGGGTGCCACGCCCCAACCACCGCTCGGCCCGTCACGGCTCGCAATGCTGGCGTCGCTCACTCGGACGTCGCGGCTCGCGATGCGTGGCCGCCGCTTGCCCCGGCTGCTGTGCCCGGGCATCGCTCGCCAGGGTAGCGGCTCGACCTGGCGCGGTTCGCCACGAGCTGTGCGGCCGCCCCATCCACCGCGACTCCATCCCCTGGCCATCGCCTCAAATCACAGCGTGGCCGTTGCCTCCGTGACATGGCTCATCAGGCCACGGCTTCGCCGCCTCGACCGCCACCTCGCCATGGCCCTCCCAGCAATGCTGAGGCAAGCGGTGTCGGCCAGAGCAAGAAGAGGGGATGCCAAATTTTCACCGTGGGGAAGAAAAGGTTGAAGAACTAGAGAGAACCCAAGGCCTTTCGAGAGGCAGGTATCGTGGGGTAGGTGAAAAGCCACAGCGATGGTAAAACCCGGTAGATGATAATCGAACGGAGAGTAAATTTTTCGCTTACGTGGACCGCCTGAACGCCTGCCGCACCCGCCTCCTTTCATAAGGAGGAATGCCTAAAATGTATAGGACATAGTACATGATGAAAAATGGCTCAATTAGGCTCCCACGAAAACGATGGAAAACAAAATCATAATGTAGAAAATGAAAGCGGTACAGTCGAGATTTTTCCACATTTATGAAAATAAAGAGACAAAAAAAGGTGAAGAATGCTAAAAACAGAAACGGCTGAAAACGAAATCATAATGTAGAAAACGAAAGTGGTCGGTTCGGCATACATCCGGATTGTTTTCATCCCGTCCTGTACAATGATACAAGATAGACGACATGAGCCAAGTACTAAGATACACCCCATTATTCATAGGGAACAAAAGACAAAAACAGGCACAATACACTAAGGATGGATTAGCACCCACAGTAAACTACACAATAAAAAAAAAGTAAAGTTGCAGTTTGGCTATGCACTTGAAGTTTGGCAACGTTTTGTTTTAAGCAACTTTAATTTCTCCTAAAAATGTATTAGCCATATTGCGGTCTCAGATAGCTAGAATGTCTTTAGAAAACTAGGGGATTAAAACAATGACTTCACAAGTCTTTCAGTTCATTGCACACCACGAGAACATGAGAAATATTATATGGCAGAACGCTAGTTTGCTTGAGATGTCGCAGTTTCAGAGCCAGCATTTTGTAATGATTAACATTGTTCTATCTAACTTGTAAATCTAACAGACCAGGACGAACCAAAATAAGATAGACACTGCACGGTGGTAGAGCAGGAGCCAAGGAACCTCCAGTGTGGTAACATCAGCACTGCTCATGCGTTAAAGATCGGCGGCCACAGCTCATTATTGTACAACCTCCTCTCTCGAAGGCGTTCCGCCTCCATGGTCGTGAGGTCGACGGAGAACAGCCACGTGCTGTTCTGCGGTGCCACTACGGCGTACGTATCGTGCACCGCGACAATCATAGGGAGCCGCATCGGGAACGTGCATCCAAGGGTGTCTTGGGCCAGCAACCGCAGCAGATTCTGGAGCACCCACTCGTCGCCGCCGCCACGGTGCCGAGCATAGAACCTGAGCTCATGGTGTCTCAAGCAGACGGCACGCAGCGTACCGTCTTCTCCGCCGATGACCCGGAAGCAGCGCCCCTCGAACAATGCATTGATGCTATCCCCGCGAGAACCCCCCGGTGGCCTTGTCGAGCACGAGCGCTTCACGGGAGACGCAGTCGCCGCCGATGATGCCCCAGTAGAGGCAGCCATTGGCTTTGAAGTTGGACATGCCGCCGCCGTCGAGGAGGAAGAGGAACAAGCCCAGGTACGAGCGGTCGTCGCTCGGCAAATCTTTCGGGTAACTGATCGCCTCGTACCGCCGCGTCAGTGGCTGGCACACGACGAGGTCAGGGTTTAACCGGCGGCTGCGCACCCTCACGTGCTTATTCTGGAGGAGGAGGAGGAGGCCGCCGCGGCTGTCGGCGATCGTCCAGTGCCCGTCAATCTTGGGGACGAAATCGAGGGAGAAGGACTAAGTCTTGAAATCGATCGAGGAACCTGGCGTCCGCCACGACGCGACGCCACCGCTTGCACGCGGACCTTCCACGTACTTGTCCCTGCGCCTCTGCCGCCGCTTCTGCTGCCGCCGCCTATTGCTCTCCATGGAAGTCGATAAACAAAGATGTCACGACTTCCGATCCGCTCAGCTCAATCGACATTCCAGATACATATGTACGTTTGGACTCCTACGCGAACAGCCCGAGATGAATGCACGTCCAAGATGGTTGCCTTTTCTTACACGAGAGAGAAAAAAAGGTTTGCATCCTAACGAAAACTTCATATCAGATGTTTTGGGCCGAATTCGTTATTAAGACCCTGAGATTTTGGCTTTGTTTTCATTTTTTCTAGTACACATACATGTACCCACTTCTATTCATCCTCGGACAGTTGTTT
The DNA here is from genome assembly GCA_015476505.1 of Urochloa ruziziensis. Lineage (NCBI taxonomy): Eukaryota > Viridiplantae > Streptophyta > Magnoliopsida > Poales > Poaceae > Urochloa > Urochloa ruziziensis. The sequence continues at coordinate 44,225,039 of CM027119.1, forward strand.
TTTCCTTTGCATCCTCAATGGTCTTCTTAATTAGGTCATGACAGTAAGCATAGCCTTTGCAAACTGCAACAAAAAAATCTAAGATATTTGGCTCAAGCTACCAGGATTCAAGAATGTAGTGTCAAAAGCTTGGAACAACGCCTCCTCACACCACGGGCCTTTCCACAAGCTATACTACTAGGTAGAGGGGGCGCGCTAACGCCGCGCCAGATGAGTTCTGTAAGAGCGCTCATTCTATTTTTCGTTGTACGTTGAGTTTTGTTGAAGTGGGCTTTGTGGACCTATCGGTGCTATTGTCTTTTTTCGGTCGTTCATGTTGAGTTGGTGCAATGTAGTCATTTCTTTGATTCATGGGCTGCCTGCCGTCTGTATATATCTGATTTTTTGGTGTCATCGAATGTTGTAGAGATTTGTGATCATGAGCCTTTTGCTGATTTCTTTATTCATGGGGTAAGTCTTTCCGGGCGCAAGAGGGGGACGACAAACCGAAGCAAGAACACAGTAAGAAAAATCAAACCTTAATAACATAACGGGAAAATAGGAACACAAATTGAATGAACAGACCGATGGAAATCGTCATGCAGAACGAAAAAAGGAGTTGACGGAAGGGCCTGAAAAAAATCACCGAAGCTTACCGCGGAAGGAAGAGGAGAGGGAGGTGACAGAAGGGACATCGCAAGGAGCAGCGACGGAGAAAACGGAATGAGACCGCCGACGGGAGTTGAGAAGAAAGCAGTGCGTGACCTCGACACGCTGGCCGTGTAGGCCAACTGAGCAAGCCAAGCCATACATATGGAAATAGGCCGAATGAAATGTAAGAACTAAGGTCCTGTTCAGTTCCCAAAAAAGTTGGACTAAATTTTCTTATTAGAGTAGTAAACGTAGACTAATAATAAAACTAATTACAGATCTCGACTGAAAATCGCGAGACGAATCTAATGAGAGTAATTAGAGGGTAATTAATCCTTAATTAACAGATGGTTACTGGAGCATCACTGGAATTAAGTAGGCTCATTAGATTTATCTCGCGAAATACACTCCATCCGTATAATAGGTCATTTTTCATCTATATTTAATAATTTGTGCATGTAAAATTTTTCCGACGTGATGGATGAAAAAATTTTGAAGTAAAACTAAACAGTGCAGCAGCAGCAAATGAGGAGGACAATTGTTGGCAGCAGCAGGAAAAAAAAAAGCCACGCGGCCAAAAATCACCGGCGGAGACCTGAGAGGCCCTGGGAGGCCTCCAATACTCCCCGCAATATAACTTTACTTATAAACTACATGACACAGCAAGCGCCCTAAAAAAATGGAGTAAAGAACTGATCCCTGATGCTAAGCTGCAACTACATGTGGCGCTGGAGGTGATACTCAGACTTGACATGGCTCAAGAGTCCAGGGCGCTAACGCCGGCAGAAGAACGACTGTGCAGAAGACTAAAGCTGAGAGTGCAGGGTCTAGCGGTCATTGAGAGAGCCCGACGTAGCCAAGCAGCACGATTATGAGAAATCAAGCTCGGTGACGCTAACACGAGGTTTTTTCACCGCAAAATAAATGCACGCCGTAGGAAAAACTTCATCCAGAGACTCAAAGAAGGGGGAGCAGGTTCTTTTTTTTTTTTGAGACTAAAAGGGGGAGCAGGTTGAGTAACCACACATGAGGAAAAAGCGGCAGAGATACAATCCCACTTTGTGGAAGCAATGCAACAACCGCTGGTCTGACCAACGGATTTTAACTGGGAGCTCCTTGGCATCCAACAACACGACCTGTCTATGCTTGACGAGCCATTCACGGAACAGGAGATAAAAAGCACAATCGACCAGATGCCAGGTGATAAGGCGCCGGGGCCTGATGGCTTCATAGGAGTGTTAGGCCCATCAGGGTGATAAAAAACCTGAGAGTATGCGAAGACTGTCATACTGCTTTCAAGTATATATCTGCTATTGAGGGCAGGCTGATCATATTGCGGGATTCTAACCGTTTTCACCATTTTAGAGATGGTTCATGTTCGTGTGGTGATTACTGGTGATGACGAGAACGGTGAAATCATGATTATGCAATGCAGACTACCAACAAAAATAGTGGGCATCCTGATGTCTGGATCGGGCCATGTTAGCCATTAGGCTTTCAGCTTTCTACTTTAGTTCTTGTTTGAAAAGACTATCCTGATGTCTGGAATTCAGTTTATTTGTGGGTACTGAGATCCATACCTCAGAGGAAAACACAAAAGATATCTAGAGATAGAACAAATTTACAGAGTGCATGTTCTGGTCTCACATGATGGAAGCAATGAACCTGGACAAGTCTGCTAGCATTTGTCTGTTGGTGAAACTTCGGAAAAATGATGCATCCCTTGTAGTTTGTCAATAGGTAGAGGTCAACAGGGAGAGCTGTCAGCTTAGGTGCAAAATACTGAAAAACAGCAATCATACTCAGTATTAATTTTCTACAGTTGAGAATAAAAAAAACTTGAAACTACTTGTCTTCCTGTTATCAGGTGCGGCATTGGAATATTCAATAGGATGGTGCTATTCAGTGAAATATTCTCTATCGAGCTTGAACATACCTGGTGTTAGTAAACCAAGCCGGAGAAAGCAATTGTAGGAATACATTGTCATGCCATTTCCGTTAGAATCACAGTGATGGCAACATGTAAAGGTTCTTCATTGGCTCAGGTATGCTTTGCATGATCAATCAGGTGCTGCTATCAATTTGCATGTGGATATGATGCAAACTCATTCATATCATGCATCTGGTTTAGTATACCAGTGAGAATCAGACAGACAACTTGGTGCGCGTTGATTGAACTGGAGGTTGTCCAGTCTAGTGGATGGATCTTGAGAACCTGCACATTTATGTAAGTTGTATTTCTCTGCAGTCCTTCATATCAATTGACATAGCTACTACTATATACATATAGTTTGAGGAATTACAGGACAACCTTCTGATGGAAGTATTGCAACTAAACTAAACCTCTTCATGTTTCAACGCCTTATTTACAATTCCTGGTAACTTTGTCCTGACATGTTTGGCCACTAAACATGAACGTGCACGCACGCCTTGATGATGGATTATAAGGTTGCTCACTTGACACAAATTACCTAATCTCTGGCAGTATCTGGCATAAGCTGCATCTACTGTTAGCATGCCGAACAACTGACTTGAACAGACAAAATTCTATTCCATTGTTCATGTAATCATAGAGGGAGGTTCCATTCATCTTTGTCGGGTTCCATGTCAAGGCATTTCATTCATCTGCATCACTGTATGCTTATTTGCCAATCACACACAGTTCCTCCTGTGCCATCTCATGTGTAGGCATGTGAGCGGCGTCATGTGCCCGGGGGGACGACGCCTGTCGCCGCATGTGTTTGTGTTCCTTCCAGGAGCAAAACGCCCAGCAGAGACACCGAGGCGGCCAGCGAGGCGCGGCGCGTCCGTCCGCCCCGCCCGCTTGCTATTTTCCGCCGCCCCCTCCTCCTCAACGTTCTCCCCACCTCCCGCCTCCGCCCCCTCCTCTTATACGCGCCACCCACGCCTCGGCCCCGCCTCTCCTCCTCCACTCCACCTCGCCCTCCTCCCCTCCCGCGGCAGCCCGAGAAGCGCTGCGGGCCTCACCTGCCCGTCCTCCCGCCCCAAGAACCGCGGTTCAGGAAGGAAGGAAGGGAAGGAAGGAAGAGGGAAGGGAAGCGCCTGCCTGCCGGGGCTGAGCGACCATGGCGTACAGGGCGGAGGACGACTACGACTACCTCTTCAAGGTCGTGCTCATCGGCGACTCCGGTGTCGGTAAATCCAACCTGCTCTCGCGGTTCACGCGCAACGAGTTCAGCCTCGAGTCCAAGTCCACCATCGGGGTCGAGTTCGCCACCAGGAGCATCAGGGTCGACGACAAGGTCGTCAAGGCCCAGATCTGGGACACCGCCGGGCAGGAGAGGTACCCGACCGATCCCGCTGCCCATTCCCTTCCCCCTTCCTTTCTCGATTTATTGCTTTGTCCATCCGCATGGTTCGTTGGCAGATTCTCTGCCGTTTCTTGAAGGAATTCGATCCGTTTCTGTTGGATTCCCTCGTGTAATCCTAGGCTCATTCTACCAGGCATCTTCCTGTTTGATCAAAATTAATTGTTTCATTTCGTCAAATGGACCATCGTCCCGTGCAGCTTACAAACATGGGAAATTGTCAAGCCTTGTTGTCCTGTTTAGTCCTGGGTTTACATTGATCTTGAATTTTCACCAGTGATCAGTAGGCATTCTCTGCATCTATGAAGAAACATCCTTGCAATTGCAGGACTAAATGTCCTGATGGAAACTCTAATTTAATTCCTGCCATCGCTGTCGACAAAGTTTCCGCATTATCATGGCAGTAATGATGTCCTGTCATTGTCATATCTGATATTATGTTAGGTGATTCTACATTTTGTACTACCCTCCTAGCTACATAAAAAAAAGACATTATGTTGCAACCTCTGTAAGTGACAGGCAGGAACCTCTTGTTTGCTAGGCTGGCTCTAAATTAACCTACTATGGTGGTGCTTGGCCAGCTCTCCTTCAAACTGCAAATTCTGCAATGGCTGTGTAAAGCCTAGAGTCTTTCTAGGATCTGTCTCATTTTGTTTGTCTAGTTCCATCCTCATTAACCGCACGTTGCATCCAGTCAAATCATGGCACCTGATGAAGAATGTTTGACCTGCATTTTCCATTTCCCTTATATTATAACCCCGACTTTGGAATTGGCATATTATATTCTTTCTAAATGTCCCATATGACTTGTTAATTTAACCAGATTAGTTTCATTTCTTGGTAAATTTCACTAACAATTTTTCTGTGACATTTTCAACATTTCAGTGGAATTAAAGTTTGTCCTGTCCTTCCTTTGTAGGTACCGCGCAATTACAAGTGCGTACTATCGAGGGGCTGTTGGCGCACTTGTCGTGTATGACGTAACACGCCATGTGACCTTTGAGAATGTGGAGAGGTGGTTGAAGGAGCTCCGGGATCACACAGATGCAAACATTGTCATCATGCTTGTTGGCAACAAGGCTGATCTGCGACACCTTAGGGCTGTATCTGTGGAGGATGCCAAGGGCTTTGCTGAGAGGGAAAGTACCTTCTTCATGGAAACTTCTGCACTGGAGTCCATGAACGTTGAGAGCGCCTTCACTGAGGTCCTAACTCAGATCTATCGTGTGGTCAGCAAGAAGGCCCTCGACATTGGTGATGATCCTGCTGCTCCACCAAGAGGACAAACCATCAATGTTGGAGGCAAGGATGATGTCTCTGCTGTGAAGAAGTCAGGGTGTTGTTCATCCTAGATGGCTTATGACCATGAGAAGGAACCATATGCTCATCCGATCATATGATTGGTAACTGAAAATATGACTCCCTTGTGCTGCCTAACCTGGTTGGCTATGAGATTATGTTGGTACACCAGAAAAGTGTTTTAGAGGTTAAGAATGTAATTCCAGTTTGGGCAAAAACTAACTTTTGCAGTGTTGTTGATATTCATGGTTTCCTTGTATGGTTTATATGAACTGTTCCACACTAATAGGCATTAGAATCCTCTCCGCACCTCACTACATAACATACCCTGCTAAAGTGTTGTAAATGGAGCTACTGATGTTTCCTTGCTGGGAGCATAGAGTTTAACTTTGTCTTTTATGTCACGAGGGGTTATGTTCCACTCGGTAAATGCCCATCTGTCATTGGTAGGCACAGCAAGTGTTTTTAGAGGGTTATATCATGTAATTCTCACAGATGTACAAAATTTGGATTGAAGGTTTATGTTCCTCATCAGCCTATTTATTTTCATGTTCAGACATACACATTTATATTTGTTGTTCATGATGGTCTTAATCATGATTTTTGGCGGTTTTTTCATGCATGGGATCATTACACGTGCGTTTGTGTATACGCCATGTACTGATTTGTGTATGAACTACCTGCAGACGCTAGAGTTTCAAAGATCAGCTGGAATTGCCATTCTTGTTTCTACTGTGTAACCTTTTTGACTAATCCAGTTTCATAAAGTTGCTATATACTGTAAGTGATTCTCTCTTTCATCAGTAAACATATATAATCAGATGCTGGAAGATAGTGCTTTCAGGAATCAGATGCCCATTGAATGTGGTATGCACTATGCAGCCTTACTGCACAATGCTTCTTTGACTGCTGATACATAATTGATAGGGCAATATGGTTAGTACTAGATAATGTGATTTATAGCGGGATAATACCATTAAGATGTTGCTGGACATAGGCATTACCGCGTAATGGTCATATGCCCAACCTACCAGTGTTAAGAAGTACTCTTGCATGTCACGCTTCACACTTTTTTTTCTTTTTGAACGTTAACGCTTCACACATTTTCTGCTTCAACAAATTAGAAAAGAGCCTTGAGATCATGACAAACTTGTGCATTCATCAACTCGCCTGTCGTCAGGGACATCCCCTTGCTGCTTTCCGGCCGGCGTGAACTGGTGGCGGTGCAGCGGCACGGATTTGCTGTCGAGCAGGCAGAGCACGGCGACGGTGAGCACGGAGCAGGCGAGCATGGCTGCCGGCCCGAAGGCGACCCACACGAGCAGCGCCGTGGCGAGGTAGAGCGCCCGGAGCCCCGCGGCCCAGAAGCCGCCGCCGCGGAGCACCGCGCGGCGCAGGTGGCTCGCCGGCGCGTCGGAGCCCAGCGCGCTGACCAGGAAGCTGGCGTGCACGTAGCACCCCGCCGACTGCACGAAGCAGGCGAAGGACGCCACGAAGCAGGCCAGGAGCGAGCCGTACTTCGCCGCCTCGCTCGTGTTGCCGCCGGGAATGGCCGCCGCCGGCGCGCCGCTGGTGGTGCTGACCCACGCGCCGATGAGAGAGGCCAGCGCGATGCAGAGCGACGCCAGCGTGGTCGACGCCGAGACGCCGTCGGAGATGACGCCCAGCGCCAGCGCGGCCTCCTCCGGCTCCGCCGTCCGCGCCATGCGCTCGACCCAGGCGACCTTGTTGTGGTTCTCGTAGCCGATCGCGGTGGCGTGGGGGCGCCGGAGGATCCGGTAGAGGAGGAGGAGGTGGTAGCCGACCATGACCGCCAGCGCACAGGGGACAAGAGCCAGGTCCATGTTGCCAAGCATCGTTTGATTCATCTCCAGACCTTGGTGCCAAGCATGTTCTTCTGGTCTTCTTATAATCACTTCTGACACATTTTGTTCTATATATCCTTGTCTGTGTGGCGCTGGCCACATATGGAAGATTGTTTGGTTGTACTTTCGCCATTGCTTTGATCTGCGATTCTGTTGCGTGCAAAGTAACGGGAGCTCGTTCCCGACTGTTCATGTCATAGTTGCTTGTGGGTTTCGGTGGAATACTAATTGTGGCTTTGATTGCTAGAGATGGCAACCGACAAGAAGAAAAAACCACTGCAAGAAAAATACTATATTGTCACTCAATCAAATCACCCAAATTACAAATTATGGTCCAATTTATTCGGATTTACATTGCCGATCAGATTTTCCTTAGACCGAATTAAATGCATCAGTTTTTATGCATTTTATTTGGAGTAATAGTCTCTTTCATGTTTGCCCCCATTTTACCTTTTCGCTAGTTATATGGTTTAGTATTTTCTAGAGTCAAAATTGTTTTCTTGTGTCCTTTTCTTAGTTTACCTCTCTTATTTCTTTGGGATTTCTGTAGAATTCCTTTGGTCTTTTCTAATTGATTTTTTCATTTTATTTTTTAATTATTTTTTTGAATTATAGTGGCCTATTGTCGAGTTGTGAGACTGGTGCCCTCGAGAATGGATCTCATTTTTTGTAAGACTACAAATCCAAACAAGCTTCATCAGGGGTATATTCTTATAATAAATTCTAAAAGAATGTCGTTAGCAAAAATGAGATTATGGACCTTCTTGTTCATAGAGCTGAGAGCATATGAGAAAGTTCAGCTAGACTATAACAAAGTCATTTGTTAGCGTCCAGTTTAGAATGTGCTTTGAAAGATCGGCAATCCACCTTGAGTGATGCAATGTTCTAATATTAACGGCTCATTAAGTTTCAAGTCTTAGAGTCCAGGCATATTTTTAGGTAAACAGGAGGGGAAACCCCCTACTGATCTCATTTTTATAATTTATATACAAGAAAACAAACTGTACAAAGCTTTGTATAAAGAGGGAAGAAAAAGTAAAACAAACAGGATAAAAAGAATTAAGAAACTAAAAGTCGTGCCATACTTTGGGACGTTTTTTTAACAAATCTGTCATACTTTGGGACATTTCATTTTCTTTATACTACATACTTAGGACATTAGATTTAAATTTAAGTATTTATCTTGAATTATTTTTTAATAATGTCATATGTGGGAAATTTAGATGCAAACTTAGAGGGTAATTTAAATTATTTAACTAGGTGATTCCCCGTGCCTTGCTATGGGATTTGAAAGAGTTTTTTGATAAACTACGAATTATTGTGGCTGATTAGTTGCTTGTAAAAATAGTGCACTTGTAGAGATTACCCCGAGAGCCATATGAGCTATCTCTTGATGAAAATTATATACTTTTATTTGATTTTTGAATAGATAAGAAAAAACCAATAAGATATACGTCTAATAAACAGAAAAATGTGCACCAAGTTGGTAATAATCCAGAATTTAAGATGATGTGCACCATATAAGAGAGAAATAACCATTAATGCATCTTAGTGGGGTGTTAATGCATCTTAGTAGGAGGTGATGATGTGGCTTCATAAGAGTTGAGATAAATCCTTAGTGTGGTGCTCTTATATAAATTATATAGATAATGTCATAGGTGGGTAATTTAGGTGAACATTATGGGGTTACTTTAATTAACTTGTTTTTCATAATGGCATTATAGATGTGGGTAATTTATATATTGATTTAGGGGTTAATCTAGACTATTTTCATAATGGTAGGTGGTTTTTTTTCGGAGAACATAATAGATCCAATGTATCTAATAATTATAATTTACCTGATTGATGGCCAGATATTTCTATGTTTTATATTTTCTAAGATTTTATCTTTTTTTCTTATTAGCATGTTTCGGGATGACTAATGTGGAGGCTCCAAAAGAATCTTTAATTATTACTAATTTAAGATAAGACAACATCCTCGTATCTAGTTGCAGCAAAGTAGGCATGTATAGGACAGAGTAACTGGAAGTGCGGTGATCTCGTACGTTGTAACTTCCTATTTTTGTAAACGATGTTAAGGATTTACGTGAAATTCGTGCATGCATGCACTACCTCTATTCCAAATTATAGTTTGTTTGACTTTCTTGACCTCAAGTTTGACCACTCATTTTATCAAAAATGTTTGTACAAAATATCTTTTTTTAGCTTTCTTTACTAATAAAAGTTCTTAAAAATAATTTTAACTTAACTATGTTTGTACAAATTTTGGAATTAAACGAGTGGTTAAATATTTGGTAAAAAGGTCAAACAAATTATAAGGAGTAGTACAGAAAGTTGAAAGTTCACAGCTCCCCAATAACGCAATTTCTTATTATTAATTTAGACAACGTTGATGGATTTTTTATAAAAAAAAACTTGTGGCATCATGCCTCTCGTACCACCAAAGCAAGCGTGATTAGAAGATTTTGCACCTCGACGACCATATTCACCACCTAGCAGATTATTAATGATATGGGTTATTCTTATTCAAAGAACGGCGCCTGGCACGCGTATGCACTTTGAAATTAAAATTCGGTGAAGACTCAAACAATGCAACTCAGCTCGTCCTCGCGAAGTTTAAGCGTGATTAGAAGAGTTTGCACCTCGACGACCATATTCACCACTTAGCAGATTAATGATGGGTTACTCTTATTCAAAGAACGGCGCCTGGCACGTTTGCACTTTGAAAATTCGGTGAACGCTCGAACAATGCAACTCAGCTCGTCCTCGCGAAGTTTAATTTCAAGGCAACAACGAAGTTTAGGATTAGTAGTCATGACGACGGCATATATGCAGACGAGTAGTTTAGCTGTATGGTTTCTAAAACACCATTCACCAGGTTTAATTAGTTCCCCGAAGCCAGGACCAAGCTAGTTTAAGTAGTTGATCGAGCTACGGAGCATGTGGTTTCTAGATCACCATTTGCTAGGTTTAATCAGTTCTCCGAGGCCAGGACCAAGCTAGTTTAAGTAGTTGAGTTTGCAACGTTGCTTTGTGACAATCCCTTCCCCATGGCGACACAACAAAGGACGGTGGTCCTCTACCCCTCGCTGGGCGTGGGACATTCTTACCCCATGGTTGAGCTGGGCAAGCTCTTCCTCCGCCACGGCATGGCCGTCATCGTCGCCGTCGTCGGCACGCCCCACTCAACAACCGGCCTCGCGTCCGCCAACCCTGCAGAGATCACGTTCCAGCACCTCCCTACCCCACCCCCTCCCTGTGACGAGGACGACGACGCCGCCGGCCGCGGCCGCTACTCGCACCCCTTGATGCGCGCCATCACCACGCTCCGCGCCGCCAACCCGGCGCTGCGCGACCTCCTGCGCGCGCTCGCCCCCGCCGCCGCCGTCCTCGTGGCCGGCATGTTCTGCACCGACGCGCTGGACGTCGCGGCGGAGCTCGGCGTCCCGGCGTACATGCTCTTCACCTCCGCTCTCGCCGACCTCGCCGTCATGCTCCACCACCCGCGCGTCTTCCTCTCCGCGCCGGCGTCGTACAAGGACATGCCGGCGGCGGCCGTGCTGCGCTTCCCCGGCGTGCCGCCCATCCGCGCGTCGGACATGGCGACCACGGTGCAGGACAGGGAGAGCGACGTCGCCAGAGCGCGGCTACGCCAGTGGACGCACATGCTGAGAGCCAGAGGCTTCCTCGTCAACAGCTTCGACGGCTTGGAGGCGCGAGCCCTGCAAGCACTCAGGGATGGGGTCTGCACGCCCGGCCAAACCACTCCGCCGGTCTACTGCATCGGGCCGATGGTCCTGCCTGGAAATACTGGAGGAAACGCGGAGAGGCACCCATGCCTCGAGTGGCTGGACACGCAGCCGAAGCAGAGCGTGGTGTTCCTCAGCTTCGGCAGCATGGGCGTCTTCTCGGCGGCGCAGCTGAGGGAGATAGCATGCGGGCTACACAACTCTGGTCAAAGGTTCTTGTGGGTCGTGCGAGACCCTCCTGAGCTCGAGGGCAAATCCATGGAGCTGGACTTGGAGGAGCTGCTTCCCCCGGGTTTCCTGGAGATGGTTAGGGGGAAGAAGGGGTTCGTGGTGAAGAACTGGGCGCCGCAGACGGAGGTGTTGCGGCATGTCGGTGTTGGCGCATTCGTGACGCACTGCGGGTGGAACTCGGCACTGGAGGGGGTCGTGTCCGGCGTGCCGATGATCTGCTGGCCGTTGTATGCGGAGCAGAGGATGAACAAGGTGCACATGGTCGAGGAGATGAAGGTCGGGGTGGCCATGGAGGGATACGACAAGGGGATTGTGAAGGCAGAGGAGGTGGAAGCAAAGGTGAAGCTGGTGATGGAGTCGGACGAAGGGAAGAAGCTTAGGGACAGGCTTGTGATGGCCAAGAAGATGGCCGCTGATGCTCTCATGGAAGGTGGCTCGTCGGACGTTGCCTTCAACGAGTTCCTGCAAGACTTGGACAAGACTGCTTCCATCCCACGGTCGATCCATGCAACAGACTCTTATTAAGATCATCACTGTATCACAAATGTGTATCTTTCGAATAAACAGGTACAGCCCTTGCCCTTACATGCTAGTGCTTCTATCACGCGGGAATGATTTAATCTCCCCCTCCTCATGGCATTTAGTACAAGATTATAGGTGGATTATTTAAAACCATTATGTTGCGAACTGTTTTTTTTCAGACTAAATCTTGTTTTTTTTTTTCAGATTTTTTCATGAATAGACAACCTATTATTCTTTCAGTAGAAAACGATGTGTGACAATGAGACATCCACGAACTACAATGACTCCATCAATGACAAAGATTTCTCACCTCCGTCTATAAGAGGAATGAATAGGTTTAGCAATACATGAAATCGCTCTTTTCTACTCCAGTAATGTAAAAAATGTTAACTTCTTTATTACTCCAATAATGAAAATAACAGAGTTGATCCAGTTGATCTTCGTCACATTTTGCAGACTAAAAATACAAAACTAGAGCATCTCCATGGAGATGGCCATGCATATGGACACATTTTGGAGACCTTTTTGTTGAATCAATGCTAGAGGCACATCTTAGTTTTCAATTACATTAACTTAAACCTAAGAGCATGCATTCAATTCCTCTGTACATACAAGCCTCTGTTGGCATGATATCGAGGCCCTCTGGTGGAGTGGCGGTCACCAAATGGGGTAATTGGTAGCTAAAATTAAAGAATGATGAGCATGTAACTGCAATATAAAAAGTGTCGAAAATGCAGTCTAAAACATTGAAAAGGATCAAATCTCAAGCAGCTGTCCACTAAGGAAGGATATCAAATATTTGTAGTTTCTCGCAAAAAAATCCAAAACCACACTGTGCTTAATGTTAAGTTGGGTTATTAGGAAGCTTAGTGAAAAGAAAGAGCCTCGAATGTTTTCATGGCAACTTTTTAGAAAAAAAAATCATGGCTTGCTGTCCTGGATATGTTTCCCTTTTGGTCGAGAATCTCACGCGGGACGGGAGAGTATCTCTAGGATCACAACTGCAAGCCTCCTTTTTCTATATACCCGGTGGTCAGTACCCAGCAACCACGTACAACACATGATGATACTTGATACCCTTGCATGCGTGCTGGTTATGCCATGAAAATATATGCGAAGGGACTCCCAATCCAACCTGTTATCCACATCGGACTGTATAGTCACATCCTATCCCTACCTAAATGCAGTAGGTGACTAGGTGTATTCAGCAACAGCAAGCAAGAAGTGCTCGTAGCTAGCTTGTAGCCTTGGACTGATGACCCATTGTCGTTTGTTTAAAGAGAAGTGTGGTTTTGTCCGGCACCTATATATATTTATACATATTGTGAATGTATACTACCTCCATTCCAAAATCCAAATTATACTTCGTTTTGACTTTTGTAGGTTCATCATATTTGTTATGCATCTAGATAAACTTTATGTCTAGATTCATAGCAAAATCTATAAACCTAAAAAAACAAAAACAATCTGTAATTTAGAACGGAGGAAATAATTTTTAGCTGAAAAAGAAGGTAAGAGACCATTTTGTTCTTGGGCCTACCTGTCATCTCTCCTCCCTCCTTTCTGTTCCAATCTCTCCTCTCCCTTGCCGGTGCTGGTATGCTCCCACAAGCTCTGCTCCACGTGGCCGCCGACCCTCCTCCATGCCAAAGCCGTTGGACGCCACGAGTTGTGCTGCTCGAGCTTAGACCTGACCATTTTAGGGGGTGTTTAGATGGGTGGAAAGAGAGTGAAAATGTTAGAAAATTATATACTTTTGGTGGCATTTTAATTCCAAAATTAAACATAGCATTCAGCAATATATTCATGATTAAAATGAGTGACAGCAGATATGTGCAAGTGTTTAGATTTAACTCATATTTAAATAAGAACACAAATAACGATATGAAGAAGAGGGGTATTAGATTATACACAAAAGTGGGACCAGTGACGGAGCCACCGGTTGCACAGTTATCAACTGGAGATTCACCCGTCATGGTGTTTCTCGTAGGTTGACCTTGTTCGATGTAGCCGTACGAATGCGATGCAGAAGCGGCTGATGCAGTGCAGATGGCCTTCGGGATGTAGTCGCGCTGTTCACTTGGGGAACACAGGTACGGCCACCGGGAAGTAGTCGATCGCTGCTAGCAGAGGAGGAAGACGACGGCGCGTGGAGTAGACGAACAGTGCGTCGGTGAAGACGACACAGTTCTGGGCGAGCAGTCGCATAAAGACGCTCCCCAGAAACCTGATTGCCTGGCTATCCCGAGCAGGATCTCGCTGAGGGCAACCGGAACGGAGGCACCTGCTCTCGCCAGATCTGTGCGCGCAGAAGGCTGGCGATGGAGATGGAAAGAACGCAGCCGAGGGTGTGATTCAAGGTAACCCCAGGATTAGAAAGGAAGGAGATTATATATTGCTGGCGGAGGAAGGGGGATGCACCTGGACGGGTTCTATTCGAGAAAGGGGAAATCAATCAGCCAATAAATTCCCTTTATTGCAAATAACTTTCCACGCAAGTCAGGCTCAGGCTCAGGCTCGGCTCGGCACGTCACGTCACGTCACGCCTCGCCTCGCCACGCCACGCCACGCCCACGGCCACGGCCACGGCATCGGCCTCGGCCCGGGTCGGCGAGGCAAGCGAGCGCGCGCGCGTGGCTCGCCGATCTCTTCTAGCCAACTTCACAAGCGGTGTACCCATAGTCCACCATTTAAGTTGGTTGAGATTCTCCTTAATTTCCGGTATTAATCACATTTATTGTCAACATTAATTAGTGGGCTTTTAGTTCTTTATTATTGAGAAATAAATGGGCTAGGCCCATAATTCCAACATCCCCACCAAGAATTTTAAGCCATACTATGAAGTGTTATCATACCCCTTTGATATACCAGTTTTTGATGGAGACTGTTAAGTTGAACTTCCATCTAGAACAAGGGCTACACTTATTTACAACTGTACAATGGACTATGCCTTAAATTGCCAGTTTTGTGCAAAAAAGTTTCACCAGAGCTCTATACTGATACTAGGCTGCAAAGCATCTCCGCTGTTTTGGAGCTTATGAGTCATACTCCATGCCTTTTCATGAGTTTCTAGAGGTTACCCAAACCCCATAGACTATGACTAGTAGTCAGACTCATATAGGTGTATTCATTTGAGATGTTCTGTAGGACAACATCTTTGTTTCTAGTAACAACTCTCTTGTTTCAAGAAACCTCCTGGAACACATTAAGGTTAAACCAACCTACCTTACAGGTTTAGAAGAGAAATGCACCTTCTTCTGGAATAACCCTTATACAAAGGTTCTATTCTCTTAGTTAGACCGTAGTTTGTTTCACCATCCTGCTTCACGGGATCTCCGATCACACAGGACAGGTTACCACTATGGAATAACGCTCGTGGGTCTCAGGCCCAATTCCAAGGATGCATTGTCTATCACATTTCGTGAAAGACCCTTTGTAAATTGATCTGCCAGGTTTTTAGCCGTTTGAATATAATCAAGGGCTATAACTCCGGAGTTTTTCATCTTCCTGACAGACTTCAACCGCCTCTTTACATGCCTAGATGACTTCATGTTGTCCTTTGAACTGTTCACTTTGATAATCACAGTTTGATTGTCACAGTTCATTAGGATTGCCGGTACTGGTTTTTCAACCACCGGTAAGTCCATTAGGAGCTCATGAAGCCAGACAGCTTCTACAGTGGCGGTGTCTAGTGCTGTGAGTTCTGCTTCCATTGTTGACCTTGTTCAAATGGTCTGCTTCCAAGACTTTCAGGAAACAGCGCCACCTCCGAGAGTAAACACATATCCACTTTTGGCTTTAATCTCATCAGCATCAGAAATCCAATTTGAATCACTATATCCCTCTAGTACTTTGGGGTACCCGGAATAGTGAATTCCATAGTCCATTGTTCCTACTAAATAGCGCATTACTCTTGCAAGAGCTTTCCAGTGATCCTCACCAGGATTTGACACAATCCGACTTAATTTGCTTACAGCAAAAGAATGTCAGGTCTTGTGGCGCTAACTAGATACATCAATGAACCAATGATCTGAGAATATCTCAGCTGATCTCTCATTATCCTTTTATTCTTTTTCAATATTACGCTGGCGTCATAAGGTGTTGAGACAGATTTAAGATCTCTGTAACCGAAGCGGCTTAAAATCTTCTCCACATAGTGAGTTTGTGACAGAGTCACCCCACCATTTCCATCTTTTACCAGCTTTATGTTCAGGATAACATCAGCTTCCTCTAGATCTTTCATCTCAAATCTTTGAGACAAAAATTCTTTGACTTCCTTAATAACATTAAGGTTTGTTTCGAGTATTAGTATGTCATCCACATACAGACACAGAATCACTCCTTCGCCCCCACAAGTCTAGCCTTGTACTTTTCAATAGTACCATCAGGTCTAAGCTTTTTCTTGAACAACCATTTGCACCCTACGGGTTTGCACCCATAGGGGCGATCAATGACTTCCCATGTACCATTTGTCATAATCGAGTCCATTTCACTCCTAACTGCTTCCTTCCAATAGTTAGCATCAGGAGATAAATATGCCTCTTCTATGGTTTTGGGTGTGTCATCGATGAGGTATACAATGAAATCATCACCAAAGGACTTTGCAGTCCTCTGTCTCTTGCTCTTTTTAGGAGCTTCATTGTTGTCCTCCTCAAGATGTTCCATGAGTGTATGTTTAATGTGCTCTATCGGCTCAGTGGAGACATCATCCTCGATAATCTCATGCCTAGATGAACTTGTTCCATCTTTCATAGGGAATATATTTTCAAAAAATATAGCATCTCTGGACTCCATTATTGTACCGACCTGCACGTCAGGTACTCCAGAGTTTACTATCAAAAACCTATAACCCACGCTGTGGAAAGCGTAACTAAGAAAGATACAATCTACTGTTTTTGGTCCAAGTTTGCATTTCTAGTTGATTGGCACATTTACTTTGGTCAAACAACCCCAAGTTCGCAAGTAGGAAAGTGTTGACCTTTTCTTCTCCCATTCCTCGAATGGGGTTATCTCTTTATTCTTTGTAGGAACACGGTTTAGGACATGACATGCAGTCAATATAGCCTCACCCCACCATTCCTTGGAAAGTCCCGATGTATCTAACATGGCATTAACAAGTCTGTTAGAGTACGGTTCTTTCTTTCGGCCACCCCGTTTTACTGGGGTGAGTAGGGAGGCGTCCTCTCATGAATAATACCATGTTCCTCGCAGAATGAATTAAAGATATTTGAGAAGTACTCTCCACCACGATCCGATCTAACTCTTTTGATCTTTCTTTCCAACTAGTGTTCTACTTTAGCTTTATAGATTTTGAAGTGATGGAATGCTTCATCCTTTGTTCTTAACAAGCAGATGTAACAAAATCTAAGTACTATCATCGATTAGTGTCATGAAATATTTTTTGCCACATTTTGTCAACACACCATTCATTTCACATAGGTCGGAATGAATTAAATCTAGAGGTGCCAAGTCTCTCGCCTCGGCAGCCATATGAGGCTTGCGAGTTTGTTTTGAACCAACACACACAAGGCACTTAGAATTTTTTGACAAAGGTAATTTTTGGAATTAAGCTCAAATTTGCTAGTCGTGTCATGCAACCGAAATTAACGTGACAAAGCCTCGAATGCCAAACATTTGATTCATCAACGTTAATAACATTGTTTACTACTTTATTACAACCATCATCTAAGGAAAAGCGGAACAGACCTCCGCTATCATAACCTTTACCAACAAATGTTCCAAACTTGGACACGATACATTTATTGGACTCAAAGACTAATTTAAACCATCTCTACACAGTAGAGAGCCGCTGACGAGGTTCTTCTTTATTGTAGGGACATGCTGCACGTTCTTCAGCTGCACGATCTTTTCCGAAGTAAACTTCAGATTGACCATACCAACACCAAGAGCATGCGCATGGGTGTCGTTCCCCATTAGCAAGGAGGTAGCCCCTCCGACCTGGTAAGAAGAAAACAAGGAAATGTCAGCACACACATGAGTATTAGCGTCAGTGTCAACCCACCACTCGGTTGAAGACATAATTGAAAGAACTGTAGGTAAATGATTACCGTACCCCGATGTTCCTTCATGTTTGCTAACAACCATATTGGCGGACTTTGCCCCTTTACGGTCCGGACACTTTCCAGCAAAGTGGTCCTCACTGTCGCACACGTAGCAGTTTCACTTTTTCTTCTTGAACGCGGTGGTTTGTTTAGTCTTTCCAACATTCTGAGACTTAGGTGGTTTCTTTTTCCCCTTGTTGGAGTTATTTGTACGAGCGTTCATGTTCTTCTGAACGAAGTTAGCGCTCACACCAACGACTCCCTTACCACGTGTGTCTTTTGCTCTCGCCTTTTCTTCCACATCAAGAGTCCCAATAAGTCCATCAATGGTTAACTCTTGTCTCTTATGTTTCAGTGAGGTAGCAAAATCCCTCCAAGAAGGTGGCAACTTAGAGATGATAGCTCGAGCCACAAACTTGTCAGGAAGCACACATGGATTGTCCTTGCTACAGCGCGTGAGATCCTTTGCTAGCAGATGTATCTCATTTGCTTGTTCTACCACCAAACGGTCTTCCACCATTCGGTAGTCAATGAACTGTTCCATGAGATACAACTCACTACTAGCATCGGAAGCTCCATACTGAGCCTCAAGAGCATCCCACATCTCCTTCCCAGTCTTATGCTTAAGAAAGGGATCCGTGAGGTGTGGTGCTATGACACAAGAACGCAACCACGAAAGAAACTGTCCCGAGACTCAAATACAGTTCCCTGCTCGGAACTGCACTCGGTGGGTTTCTTGTTGATGACGTCTAAGATGCCCATAGCATTCAGCCACGAAACCATCCGTTCACGCCAACGAATATAGTTATTGCCATAAAAAACGTTGGGCTTAATGGTTGAAGCAAATTGAGCGGCCGAAAGCCTATTAACATAATTATCATTACGATTAGGTTTCTGGATTGTTAAAAAATTATGCACTTTCGGTGACATTTTAATTCCAAAATTAAACATAGCATTCAGCAATATATTCATGATTAAGATGAGTGACAGCAGATATGTGCAAGTGTTCAGATTTAACCCATATTTAAATAAGAACACAAATAACGATATGAAGAAGAGGGGTATTAGATTATACCCAAAAGTGGGACCAGTGACGGAGCCACCGGTTGCACAGTTATCAACTGGAGATTCACCCGTCATGGTGTTTCTCGTAGGTTGACCTTGTTTGATGTAGCCGTACGAATGCGATGCAGGAAGCAGCTGATGCAGTGCAGATGGCCTTCGGGATGTAGTCGCGCTGTTTACTTGGGGAACACAGGTACGGCCACCGGGAAGTAGTCAATCGCTGCTAGCAGAGGAGGAAGACGACGGCGCGTAGAGTAGACGAACAGTGCGCCGGTGAAGACGACACAGTTCTGGGCGAGCAGTCGCGTGAAGACGCTCCCCAGAAACCTGATTGCCCGGCTATCCCGAGCAGGATCTCGCTGAGGGCAACCGGAACGGAGGCACCTGCTCTCGCCGGATCTGTGCGCGCAGAAGGCCGGCGATGGAGATGGAAAGAGCACAGCGGAGGGTGTGATTCAAGGCAACCCCAGGATTAGAAAGGAAGGAGATTATATATTGCTGGCGGAGGAAGGGGGATGCATCTGGACGGGTTCTATTCGAGGAAGGGAAATCAATCAACCAATGAATTCCCTTTATTGCAAATAACTTTCCATGCAAGTCAGGCTCTGGCTCGGCACGTCACGTCACGCCTCGCCACGGCCACGGCCTCGGCTCGGCGAGTCAAGCGAGCGCGCGTGGCTCGCCGATCTCTTCTAGGCAACTTCACAAGCGGTGTACCCATAGTACACCATTTAAGTTGGTTGAGATTCTCCTTAATTTCCAATACGGTATTAATCACATTTATTGTCAACATTAATTAGTGAGCTTTTAGTTCTTTATTATTGAGAAATAAATGGGCTAGGCCCATAATTCCAACAGAAAAAGTGAAAACTTTTTGCATTGGTCCGCGTGCACAGAGAGAAAAAATAAACTAACACGGTTCTCTAGATGAAAACTTTTGGTGAAATGTGGGGAACTAAACACCCCCTAGGCATGGCCCGAGCCTGAAGGATTTTGACCTACCCTTGACCTTCTACGTACGGGCTTGGACAGAGGAATAGATCTCGGTTTTTTTCCACCCAGGCTACTGTGTTAATTATTTTGCACTAAAAATAAATGGGAATCCTGGCCATGGCTTGACCCCCGAAAAGTAGGTCAGTTGTTGCCCATGGGATTATCAAGGGCACAAGTTTTCGGTCTAAAATTAATCAAGAGACTTTTGTTGCCCAACCTGACACGCAATATGCTTAGGTCTACCCGAGCTCCCCATCACCGCACTCCACCGGAAGTCACGAGCCAATCGACATGGAGGAGCTGCGGAGAGAGAGGAGGTTGCCTCCAAATTGCGGTGCCGCTCCCATGCCCCTTGCCCCCCTCTGCGATTGCAACCGCCGCCTCTATCCTTCCTCTTTCGGCTGCCGCCCAAAGCTTGTCCCTCTCCGCGATACAGTCTCGGTGCTCACCGCCAGGCATGCTTTCTCTCCGCAAGTGCCAGCCCCATGCTACACCCTCCGCTCCTCCCTCCCCATGCACCAGAGCAGCAACAGAGAGAGAAGGCCAACAGATGGGAAGAGAAGATGACAAGAGGAGAGGGAGAAGAAGATGAAAGGTGGGGAGAGTCCAAAATGGTCTTTTTACCTCTCATCTTACTGAAAGCGATTAGTATACCAAACCATACTTTCACGGTGTGCTAGAGACTAATTAACTTTCACGATGTGTGCTACGTAAAACCACGCTTTTTCACATTGTCCCATGGACATATTTTCCAAAAGAAAACAAGTACTCCTAGCGGAAGACAAGTGTGATAGTACTTCTAGCAACTTCTTGCTCTTTTATGTCCTCTTGATAAGGGGAAAAAACGCTTGGACGATTTCAGTTTGGACTTGGATGTACTAGACATGCAGAAATATGAAATACATAATTTGTTGAGAGTGTTTCATATTTGGTTGGAGACTGACCCTCTTCTTCCAGTAATCCAGCTCATCTCCAAGACACCAAGACTCTAGCACATTTCTTGGCTGTAGATTTTTTTTTTTTCAATTGTAGTAGGTTCTAGTTGTTCCTTTTTTCAAGTAACATAACATGCCATGCCAGTCGAAAAGATAAATAAATAAATACAAGGTGGTTATGTTAACAGAATAGAATGGCCTATTAAAAAAATGAAATGGCCGTGCTTAATGCAGTGGGAAAATGGAAGGGCCATATACGTGTTGATCCTGTAATATTTTTGCTTTTGCGCCCAAAGCAAGGCCAAGGGTGGACAATCCAAGAGGACTGAGGACGTACAGCACGGTTGAAAACCTGCGTTCTGCTGGCTGCAGCCTGCAGGCACCGGAAAACGCAGGCGAACCGTGCAGTACAGGTGCTCATGTGACGACGTCAGGGGCAAACTTTTACGCCGTATTTAGTTCCCGAAATATTTTTATGAAAAAATTTTAAATTTTGATTTTACCGATTTAAAAGTAGTAAATATAGACGAAAAAGGTGAAAAGTTACATGGATAGGCTGAAAATCTCGAGACGAATCTAACGATGGTAATTAGAGGGTAATTAATCCATAATTAATGGATGGTACTATAGCATCACCGTTGCAAATCATGGATTAAGCAGTCGCATTAGATCGTCTTGCAAAATACACTCAATCCGTGTAATGGGTTATTTTTTCGTCTAATTTAATACTCCATACATATAAAATTTCCTTCGATGCGATGGGTGAAAAATTTGGATGGGTAACTAAACAGGGACTAGTTTCGCAAATAAAAAAGAAAGAAAGAAACTAAACAGGGACTATGCGGTATACTACGAAAACTATTATAAACTTATATATTTATCTTATCGAGCTTTATTATCACAAGTATCAGTGGGCACTTCAAGGTACATTTTTCTCTAATTTTTTTATGACTGTTGATCTAAGTAAGCTAATTAAAAAATCAAATTAAATTAGTATTGATCTAAGTACTTTTGATACTTAGTTCTATATAATTGATACTTATTGGTACTTTTCTATATGTACCTCTGGGTACTTTCTATCTTTCCACGGTATAATTCATCGGGATGAATAGCTCTCTGTTACCGATCACTAGTAGGTTGGCACGTGACACAGTCACGTGTTATAAAAATAACATAAATTTAAAAAAATCTTAATTTTTTTTAAAAAGTATGTAAAATAATGCATACTTTTGTTAGATCGCATATTAAAATTATTCAATAGCATCTCATATTAAAAGTTATATATTCATACATCGAAATCTCGGGCCTCCGGCGGAAACAGAAGGACATTTTTGTATAATTAAATCTTAAACAATCAGCAACATATATAAAAGAAAATATTCACGATACATGTATCCATAAGCAACTCGGCACCGCTACCAGCTTTTTGATGATGGGGAGGCCGAGAAGGTTGCTCTCCTCATCGCCGGTGTCGTGGAGCAACGACGCCACGCACTCGACGGCACCAGACACCGTCACAACGCGGAGCATGTTCCGCTTCTAGCTGGCGAGCTTGGACACGACGAGCGTCGTGGCCACCCTTGCGCCGCGCTCGACGCCGACGCCCTTGCAAAGAAATATGAACTCTAAATAGATGATGAGAATGAATGGAGAGATTGTGTGCTTTGAGAATAAGGAGGGGCGCCTTATATAGGGGGCAGGAGGGCTAAGGAGATGAACCTGAACGCCCACGATTATGGTAAGTAATCGATTCCCTGATTGACTCCCACAACTATGGTAAGTAATCAAGTTTTAAAAGAAAGGAGACACCCGATTGCGTAGATGTCATTCCTTTTTTTTGAAAGGAAACCTTGAGTGGTACACAACACATATATGAACGCTAGCCATCTACAAAAAGAAAGAAGAAAATTCAAATTCCTTGATGCACACGGCCATATAAAGAAAGGAAAGTGGACGAATTTCAAAAGGAAGGTGTAGGCGCCCTGATTGCATAGGAAGGTGGAGGAAAGGAAAGCGGTGTTTTTTTGAAAGGAAACCAGCGTATCTTTTTGCATACGAATACAACGAATAGAAAGGAAAGGAAAGCGGCGCCTTGATTGCATTACCATACAAAGAACGCGATCAAAAGGAAAGGAAGGCAGGCGAATTTACAAAGGAAGATGGAGGAAAGGAAAGGTGTGTTTTTTTGGAAAGGAAACCAGCGTATCTTTTTGCATACAAATACAACGAATAAAAAGGAAAGGAAACCGACGACTTGATTGCATTACGATACAAAGAACGCGATCAAAAGGAAAGTAAGGCAGGCGAATTTCCAAAGGAAGGTGGAGGAAAGGAAAAGGGCGTTTTTTTGGAAGAAAACCAGCGTATCTTTTTCATACGAATACAACGAACATAAAGGAAAGAAAAGCAGCGTCTTGATTGCATTACCATACAAAAAACCCGATCAAAAAGAAAGCAAGGCAGCGGTTATACAAAAATGCCAAGGTGAGAAAGAATAGAGGGCGGGATGGCGCCGAGGCACAAAAGAACGCGGGGGGGGGGGGGGGGGGGGGGGGGGCGGTGACGACACCCCCTCCCCCGGTCGTCCGGGGCTGCCTTTTGGCTCTGAATTATGGGTCCTCTGTGAGGTTTAGGAGGGTAATTTTTTGGGTGAGAAACCGTTTCAATTGTGACACTCTTTAGTATAGATTATGAAAATCCTCTTATCAGAGCTACTCCTACCATCTGGAAAAAAAAAATCATTAAGATAAAAATAGATTAGTGCTCCTAGCAATTTACTTAGTTGTTCTTAAAATTGCAATAAATTGATTTCGTTGTGAGATAATTAAGGTGATTTCGTCATGAGATGATTAAGATGCCCTTTAGCAGGGCTCTTCAATCGGCTTTATGAAAACAACTTCAAGTTAAAAGCTGCGAGAAGTCGCAGTTGTTTTTGTACCGTGAGCATGAAGCCAAAAAAAGAACATCCCACCTTCTTTTGCTTTCTAAGATAGAAAAAGACACAGTATGTGCTTACTTTTTGAGAAAATTATAAGAAATTGCTACAAGAATGTACTGGCGGCGGGATGGCGACTACGCAAGACGGAGAGGTTGATCGGCTCCAGCCGAACCGGCGGCGGGTGGAGCACCGACAACCGCGGAGTAGTGCCGAGCGCAGGACCGACCACAACCGACATGTACTCCTAAATGGGGTAACTTCAAAATGGGAAGTTTTCCATAAGGAAAGGAAACCTCAATTGCAAATTTAGTTTGATAAAAGACGACTTATGATGTGCACCGGCTCGTTTATATTGCATTTTTCAAATTGGTTAAACCACCATGCCCCTGACAGCAAAATCCATCCGGTGTCAATTTTGGTTATCAACACAAAGTTTCATCAACAACAACATAACCTTTCAGTACAAGCAAGTTGGGGTAGGCTAGAGTTCAAACTTAACCAGAGTCATGAATAGCTTTATTTCCATTATCCAAAGTTTAAGCTTAAAACATGCGTATTACTTTCTGCAATGTTAAAGAGATTTCAATCTTACCCTTTTGAGAGAGAGAGATATTTCAATCCAAACACCCAAAGATTCACACAGCAGCAATGATTTGACGTCTGGGCTAGCGTGTTGACTGTTGAACTTGAGCGGTTGCGCCTGTTCTGACGGCCTGAGTGCCTGACCGAAAGTACACTTAGTTCATTGGGGTTTAAATGCGATCACTGAACCGTCCATAAAATAATATAATTCTCGTTTTTTAGAAGTCGAACCATTTCAACTTTAACTAAAGTTACTAAAAAATTACTAACATCATAATACAAACTAAGTATCATTAAATTAGTTATAGAATATATTTTTATAATAAATTTATTTGGTGACATAAGTGTAAATACAATTTGCTATAAATTTGATCAAATTTGAGCTAGTTTGATCGACACGAATTTTATAGTTGCATTTTATTGTGGACCCAAGAAGGGTAGTCCAGAGTACAAGGCGGTGTCTGATCTGCTCACAGCCTTGGTAGCCCTCGTGTGTATCCTTGGAAAATGAACTTGTAGGTTTTATTAATTGTCAGCTATAGCCAAAAAGGATTTCCTCCGTTTTCTAGTAGTAAATTTCAATAGCGACTTGTCAAACAAGTTGGGCCATGTTTAGTTCCCACCCGAAATATTTTCATCCATCACATCAAAGAAGAATTTTTTATGCATAAAGTATTAAATGTAAACGAAAAAGGTGAAAAGTTATATGGATAGACTGTAAATCGCGAGACGAATCTAATGAGTCTACTTAATCCATGATTTGCAACAGTGGTGCTACAGTAATCATTCGCTAATTATGGATTAATTACCCTCTAATTACCATCGTTAGATTCGTCTCGAGATTTACAACCTATCCATATAACTTTCCACCTTTTTCGTCTACATTTACTACTTCTAAATTGATAAAATCAAAACCCGAAATCTTTTCGCGAAATGTTTTCGCGAACTAAACACGGGCTTGGTCACTTATTTCTTACAAGTACTTTTGCATGTCTAGAGCACATCGACCCACTCCCCATCCCTCCAAAAGCCAAATACCATATTATGCTAATCATATTTTAGATTTCTACGTTTGCAGTACACAAAAGTTACATGTACGCATAGAAAAAAAAAGTTGGACCGGCGATCGAACTGATGACGCTAGCGGTTCACTGGTTCATTGGTCTAGCCAGTGGGTCAACCGGTTCAAATAACTGGTTCATGTACTGCTTTGTTTGCTTGGCAGAACTGAGCTGAAAAGTGAAATTGTTGCGTAGTGGCCAATGCGGCTGTAACTCAAATTGCAGGGCAAGGTTCGAACCCCATTTCCATCACCTTTTCCCTACATTTTCACTTTCTTTTATGCATTGGGCCGGCTGGAGGCCCATGAACGCTAATAACAGCAAGCTTTGCAGCCCAAGACAAACAATATGCTGTTTAGGTCCAGTTTTTTAGCACAACGGTCTTTTACCTGAATCGAACCGACAAGGTCACCGGTTCCCGGTTTTCCCGGTTGGACTAGTGCACCGGTCCGGTCTTTTCATCTAGGCATGTATGGATACATGCTATTTATCCTTCTATATGTCTAATTTAAATGTGTTTCTATTTTAGAAACCATTCCAAAAAACACAAGGCTACACAATGTTTGTTGAAAAATCATGCAAATTTGAAACTTTAGTACTTTAACAAATACTATCTCTTGTGCCCACAAGAATCGTGCAATGTGCTTATCTCTTGCAATTAACCAATAAATAAGGATATTATAAGCAAATCATATGCCTTTTGTTAGTTCCTAAACGCTTTGGCCAGCGCACATTGTTGACCCGTCAAAGTGTCGCCCTACCAAACCCACAACCTCACAGAACACGAGTCCTTGGGCGATCGTCGCTTATCGACTATATAGCCACAGGGAGCACGGCTCTCCTGTTCGTCCACAACCTACTACTCCTCCCGTGTCACCTCTCGCATCTTCGCCCTTATCGTCATAAGGAGACATCGCTCCGAAGATCGAAACTTCTCTGCAGCGGATTGTCCAGCCGGATCTCGGTTTCGGCGAATGCGAGATTGATGCCACATGCATGTTGCTTGGTCATAGGTATGGAGTCCGTGATTTATTTTGGTTTATCCGAAAGAGCAAAGATTTTGATAGGTTTCATTGCTCTCTACTGTTTATGGGAACAGTAATGGAGAGCACGTCAAGGAGGTGCGTGATGGATGACGTTGAGTATGCCTTGCTGCTTGATGATTTCAAAGGTAACAATCTAACCTGCCCACTCTTATGCATATTCGAGTCATGTTGTTTCTTCAAGTTTTGCTACAGTTGAGTTATTTCCTTGGTAGATATGGTTTTATTTGCACTACTATATATAGTCATGATCCTTGCAAACTATATATAGTTCCCATTAGATGCTCAATTTGTCATGCATGCATGGGTGAATCTGTGGGGATTGGTGCTCTGAATTTTTTTTTCCTGTGCAAATATATATAGTTCCCATTAGATGCTCAATTTCGAAGATTTTTTTTCGGGGTCTTTTTGTAGTAGCTCCAAATGAAAGCAGAGCTTTGGGAACGTTTCCCAGCCGGAGGAGAGCGGAGCAACCCGTGGAAAGTGGAAACGCATACGGCTAGCTACAAGCGCCGAGATGAGTGAGGATAGAAACACACTTGGCCGCCGCGCGGCCGATCGCGTGCCACGCACGGCCACGCGGCATGCACCGCACACCGCGCGCGCGCGCTAGGCACCGTGCCGCCTGCCGTTCGAACCGGCCGGGGTCCGTTCCCGGACCGCGCGGACGGTACCCCACCCTTCCAGCCGAAGCCGTCCAAAACCCGGCCGGGGAGGGTCCGTTGCAGCTTTCACGTTCCCCGCCCCCTCCCGCGCCGCGCGCCTCCGAGCCCTCGGCACACGCCGGGCGCGCACCCAGCCTGGCATTGCATCCAGCCATCCACACCCAACGGCCCGCTTGTCCGGCAGCACTACCCCGTCAGGCCGTCACGCCGAAGCGCAG
Organism: Urochloa ruziziensis; assembly: GCA_015476505.1. NCBI lineage: Eukaryota > Viridiplantae > Streptophyta > Magnoliopsida > Poales > Poaceae > Urochloa > Urochloa ruziziensis. The sequence continues at coordinate 44,252,226 of CM027119.1, forward strand.
CGTAGCCATCCAAAAACGGGCGACGCCCACGGCGTGCGCTTTTTCCACTGGCAAACGACGCCGGCCGGCACAAACGCTTCTTCAGTTGGCTGTTGCAGGTGACGACGGGCGGACGACGGCTGTTCCTTCACTGGAGAGGAGTGACTCACTCACAGAGAGCAAAGCAAAAACCAGAGCACCACCACGCCAGCCAACGGAGCCGTTTTGGTTTGGGGCGGGCAAAAAAGCGTCAGTTTGGAAACTTTGGAGCCGGGAAGGCCAGAAAGTTTTTCCCTTTTCTCTCCGGGCGCCAGGCCAGGCAGGGGCGCCTCGGGACCATGCCAAATGCCACGAGAGCGTCGGTTCTCGTGCACTGCCGCAGCACTGCCCGCGCCGCGCCGGGGCTGGCTGCTACGCCTAGAGCCAGAGAGGAGGCCTAGCTAGGCACTGCATGCAACATGCTCCTGGACCCGGTGCTGGTGGACCAATGACACGAGGCACGGGCCCGGTGCATGGCCGGATCCTACGGCGCGGGGTAACCGCGCGGCGACCGCTGGAGAAGGCGCGCGCGGCCGAGGAGTGGGGCGCCGGGGCTTTCGCTCGCCGCACCATGCTTCCCGCATTTCTCTCAGACTGATCTCTTGCTGGGAACCGGCCTCTCTTGTGCCACGCTAAGGCCACACAGTATCACGCACTCCGAAAGATGTTTGTTCCTTTGAGAGAGAGAGAAAAAACCTTAACCGTTGGCGTATTCTCGAGTAAAATCATGCTATTGAATCGGTTAACACATAGTGCTAAAAGCCGTTCGACACGTATCGATCACTTAGTAAATTCATGTTATTGAACTTCAAGCGCAGTTATGGCTTCGAACAATTTTAATACACCGGCTTTGGAAGAGCATTCCATTGAGAGATGAAAAAAAAAATCAAAGCTAACAATATGCCACGCACCACGCATGTTTAAATGGTATCTAAAACAAAACCCACATTTTCCCACAAATCTTTTACAAGAATGTTTTTTTGATGATATGCCACGCTTTCACGAAGGTAAATACCCAACTATATTTGAATTTTGTTAAGTTTGTACACATTACGAAACAAATTCCCTACTGTGGGCTACCAAACCATCGGTTACTTGAATCACGCCGCCGCCCATCCTACTATCAATGCCGCCGTATCTCTCACCTCGCTTGTCGCTACTACTTAAATCCACCGGTAACGTCTTCGATATCGACAAATGGTTAACATTGACCCAACTTGTGTGGAAGCCGATTAATTACGCAGCGACAACTGGCCGTGACGACCCACTCAAGACAAGTATATTTCAGAATTCACTCGGTACACCATGCCATTCCGCACCGGCTGTGCATATACCCACTCCGCGCGAGCCAACTCAGCCAAATTACCTCGACAGGCGCGCTAAGTGACGTGTGTTTTGTGTTCAATATACATTTGGGTGCACACTTCGTTGGGTCCCCTAGCAAAAAAGTCTCTCACTTTCAATGTGCACTTCTCTCAAAGAGACAAAACCAGGGAGCCTTCCAATCCTGCGACTGCAAGGCAACTCCCTCCTTAAATCCTCCCCCAACCCCACCCACACTCCCCACTCTCTCCACCAGAACACACCGCCACCGGGCGCCATGGCTGCCATCCGCCTCCTCCTCGCGTTCCTGCTGCTCCTGCTTCAGACCATTGCGGCCGCGTCCTCCGACGCCCAGCGCCTCCTCACCGCGAGGTCCGCGCTCCGCGACCCCACCGGCGCGCTCGCCGGCTGGGGCGGCGCCGGCGCCGGCTCGCCGTGCCGCTGGGCGCGCGTCTCTTGCGCCAACGGCTCCGCCGCGGCCGTCGCCGGGCTCGACCTCTCCAAGCTCTCCCTCGGCGACGCCTTCCCTGCCGCGCTGTGCTCCTTGCGCTCCCTGGAGCGCCTCGACCTCTCCGTGAACGAGTTCACGGGCCCGCTGCCGACCTGCCTCGCCGCGCTTCCGGCGCTCACGCACCTCAACCTCGCCGGGAACAACTTCTCCGGCGAGGTCCCGCCGGAATGGGGCACCGGGTTCCCGTCGCTCCTCGCGCTGAACTTGGTCCAGAACCTCCTCTCCGGCGAGTTCCCGGCGTTCCTCGCCAACCTCACCGCCCTCCAGGAGTTCAGCCTCGCCTACAACCCGTTCGCGCCGTCGCCATTGCCGGAGAAGCTCGGCGACCTCGCCGACCTCCGTTTGCTGTTCGTCGCCAACTGCTCCCTCAACGGTACCATCCCTGCTTCCATCGGAAAGTTGAAAAATCTCGTCAATCTGGACATCTCAAGGAACAGCATCATCGGCGAGATACCAAGAAGCATTGGGAAATTGACTTCTTTGGAGCAGATCGAGCTCTTCTCCAACCAGCTCTCCGGGAGTATTCCAGTGGGGTTTGGAGGCCTCAAGAGGCTGCATTCACTGGACTTCTCCATGAACCAGCTCACTGGGGAGATACCGGAGGACATGTTCGCAGCGCCAAGCCTTGCGAGCGTGCACGTGTACCAGAACAATCTGTCTGGCCGCTTGCCGGCGACGTTGGGGACGGCGCCAAGTCTGAACGACCTGAGGATTTTCGGCAACCGGCTTTCTGGGCCGTTGCCACCGGAGTTTGGGAAGAATTGCCCCCTCGTGTTCCTGGACACGTCGGACAACCGGCTGTCAGGTCCGATTCCGGCGACGCTTTGCGCTTCCGGGAAGCTGAAGCAGCTCATGCTACTAGACAATGAGTTTGAAGGCGGCATTCCGGTGGAATTGGGGCAATGCCGGACACTGATCAGAGTGCGGCTGTCGACCAACAGGTTGTCTGGTCCGGTGCCGCCAGCATTCTGGGGATTGCCGAGTGTCTACCTGCTGGAGCTTAGTGGCAATGCACTGTCGGGGTCGGTTGACCCTGCCATTGCTGGTGCCAAGAACCTGTCCAAGCTACTCCTACAAGACAACCGGTTCACTGGTGCTCTTCCTGCCAAGTTGGGGACATTGGCCAAACTGCAAGAGTTCAAGGCTTCAAACAATTGCTTCTCTGGGCTGCTGCCGCCGTCGCTTGCCAATCTTTCATTACTTTCCAATCTTGATCTAAGCTACAATTCTTTCTCTGGAGAGGTCCCAAGGGATTTTGGTAGGTTGAAGAAATTGGCACAGCTGGACCTTTCTGACAACCACCTCAGTGGGAGCGTCCCTTCAGAGCTTGGGGACATTATTGAGATGAATACACTTGATTTGTCGAACAATGAGCTCTCTGGCCAGGTGCCTGCGCAGTTGCAGAATCTCAAGCTGACTCATTTCAATATATCCTATAACAAGCTCTCAGGGACTTTACCCGTTCTCTTCACTGGAATAGAGTACCAAGAAAGCTTCTTGGGCAACCCTGGCCTGTGCCATGGGTTCTGTCAGAAATATGGCGACCATGATGCCAAACGACATTTGACCATCAAAGTGATTGTCTGCATCTTCCTTGCCGCTGCATTCATCCTGCTCATCGGTCTTTCTTGGTTCGGTTACAAGTGTAGGTTGCACAAGATCAGTGCTGCTGAATTGGATGATGCTGGAAAGTTCAGCTGGGTGCTCACATCGTACCACAGGGTGGATTTCAGTGAGAGGGACATTGTGAATAGCCTCGATGAGAGCAATGTGATTGGGCAGGGTGGTGCAGGCAAGGTGTACAAGGCTGTTGTCGGGCCTCAGGGTCAAGCCATGGCTGTCAAGAAACTCTGGCCTATTGGTGTGGCAAGCAAAAGGATAGATTCATTTGAGGCTGAGGTTGCCACACTAAGCAAAGTTCGGCACAGGAACATTGTGAAGCTTGCCTGTAGCATCACAAACACAGTCTGCAGGTTGCTCGTCTATGAGTACATGCCAAATGGTAGCTTGGGGGATATGCTTCACAGTGCAAAACGCAGCATCTTGGATTGGCCGATGAGGTATAAGATTGCTGTTAATGCTGCCGAAGGACTCTCCTACTTGCACCATGACTGTAACCCCCCAATCGTCCATCGAGATGTGAAGTCAAACAACATCTTGCTTGATGCGGAGTATGGTGCCAAGGTTGCAGATTTTGGTGTTGCAAAGACTATTGGGGATGGCCCGGCCACCATGTCGATCATTGCAGGATCTTGTGGGTACATCGCACCTGGTGAGTTGATGATGCTTGATGCCTAATTGTAGTTCTTCATGTTTACATAAGTAGTAGTTGTGCTTCACCTTTTCTACTTTGTACTTTTCCAGAGTAGTCCTAGACTCCTAGTAAACAGAAGCTATAAAGTTTTTGAAACGTCTTCTAGTAAACAGAAGCTACAGTTTAGAGCTGACATATATTGCATATTAGGCCCTGTTTGGTTCCTTCTACTGAATTTTAGTACCTGTCACATCAAATGTTTATACACTAATTTGGATTGATCTATTGTGCGTTGCAGAGTATGCATACAGTCTCCATGTGACTGAAAAGTGCGACATATATAGCTTTGGTGTGGTGATGTTGGAGCTTGTCACCGGTATGAAGCCGATGGCACCAGAAATTGGCGAGATGGACCTCGTGACATGGGTGTCTGCCAATATTGTGCAGAACGGCCTAGAGTCTGTGCTTGATCATACTCTTGCTGAGGCCAAGCAGTTCAAGGATGAGATGTGCGAAGTTCTAAAGATCGCACTGCTCTGTGTCTCGAACCTTCCAAACAGCCGCCCACCAATGAGATGCGTGGTGACGATGCTGCTGGGTGTCAAGGAAGTGAACAAGCCGATGTTGAAGGTGGCACCTCTGGCCATATGACCTGAGGCAAACCCATCTGGAGAATAATGAATAAAAGATGTGTTTTCTCTTCTCGGATAATGTAATCTAAACCAATTGGCATCATATCTGATCCTGAGAAGCGCATTCCTGATAGCAGCTAGGTCTGAAACATTGCCAAAGCTTGTAACTGTTACTAGCCTTTTTGCTCTGAATGAAAAGTGCTGGTTGCTATCAATGTGTCCTCTGTGGCAAAGATTTTTGGCGTTCATGACTGGGTAGCGCTATAGTGGTGGTCTGCTTTCATCTTTTTGTGTTCGTTTTCCAAACCTTTCCACCCGGTGCCGGTAAGATGCTTTGGAACATCTTAAGGAAATGCTCAGCGTTTAGTGAACTAAAACTTCCATGGATTTCAACCTGATCATAGAAAACACGATAATCTTTAGGAAAAGCTGCAATTTTCACCATTTTAACTCTCATATAAACAATGTCACAATAGCTCGGTACTAGGGCTAGTACTAGCCAATGATTGAGTCTGATGACAAACGTTTTTCTTAAAACATGCAGGGTATTCTAAAGACATCTCACATCTGTGACAGTGATTGGATTTGAGTAGCACTGTTGGTCCCGTTGCTTCTTCTGTCCGCTGCTTTTTTTGTTTGCCCCTTTGTCCTGACAAACAGAGACTGCATTGAATCACAGTCAGGATTCATGGCTGCTGACAATGTTGCAGATCTTCCATCTGCTTTTGCAGCTCAAAATCATTGGGTTGTGCCATTGAGATTGTTATACTGTGGCACCACAGAACGAGAACCTGCACATGTCTGATTGGCAGAGTAATAAGCAGAAGCTCCGGTGCATTTTGTTTTCACCATGTTACGAAACTGTTCAGCTTTTTCCTAACACACGAAGTTCTGCTAACCACCGTGTTGCAACAATTGATATGTACTCCATTCATGGTTAGCAGAAGTTCCAGGAACAACACATTTCTTATCAGTGGCAAAGAACTTGATTGAATTACAGGTTTGTAGTTCTGAAGACATGAGGAGCCCAACTGTCCAATCCTTAATACTAGGACCAGTGTGCCCAGTTAGACAAATGAATTGACCTTTGCGGCTTCTCATTGCATGAATTGACAAGATGATTGCGTGCTCAACGTTAGCACTTTAGCTTTAGCTTGTTCTGTGCTCATCCTTTTTTTTGTGGTTGCACATTGTACGCCTTTTTTTTTATTTCTTCCTTTGTGTTGTTACATCACCCTTTCGGTACCACTATCTACCATGCACAAGTGTGTATAATCTAAAGTAGGAAACAATCGAATGCAAGCTCACACTTATGATAATATGCTCCACTTTCATGATGTATACAAATGGAAGAGTATACAGGTGGATCTAAGAAGTTTCGTTGAACTGCTAAACTTGCAGAGTGCAGATATATTCCTGAAAAAGTCAAGAGTTGATTCAACCATTCCTGCTGCTTAGACAATCAACTGATGTTCAGTGCAAATTTCAGGGAGGAGTGTGAACTGTATTCTGCAATGAACATTAGAATGTACTCCCTCCGTCCCTAAATAACTGTCTTTCTCACTTCCCGAGAAAAATCTTTGTTTAATTTTATATTAAAAAATATTATTATTTATGGTACATAATTAGTATAATTGGAAAGATCTTTTCGTCTAGTTTTTTAACAAATTTATTTGAAGATTCAAATGTTGCACGTATTTTCTACAAATCGAGTCAAACTCGTGGCACGCACACCAACGGCGACACTTAAATAGGGACGGAGGGAGTAAGTGCATGATCTGCATGGAGCCCATTGAGATGACACTCATGGAATCCCCCATGATTGAATCTGGAGAATCGCATGCTTGTGGGCTCCATGAATCTCTTCTTGAAGAAAGGCACCTCTACCCTACTAGGGTTCTAGTAGCTGCAATCTTGGACTCAGTCCTTCAGTAGCCAATGAGACACAAGTGCCGGTGGAATCCTGTGATTGCCAACCATGATGGCCAAAACCAACACAATTGAAACAATAGAAAAGGAACAAAACAAAGGTAACTTATGGTGTGAAATATTATAGGGGTAAATGCAAGTGAGAAGAAAAGCAATAGTTGGAGCACTAGCTGCTTGGTTTGAGGACTCGAAGAGGGAAGTAGACAAGTAGTGCTATTTGCTTTTTGTAGCCTTTTGAGTTTTGATATGGCCCACTCCAGATGTGAACACACAAAGACATGCATATGTCTGGAAATTGTCAAGGTAGTCATCATACATGCTCTTGTTTGTTTATCTTCCACTTTAAACTTCTCAACTAGTCAGGAAACACAAAACATGTTGTACTAGAAAAAATAGCCATCCAGCACAACATAATGCTGGAATAAAAATAATATGGTGCCCTAATTTCAAATTCAAAATTTATGAAAATCCACAAATTGGACTGCAATTCTTACCCATTGCCTGAATCTTAGTATGGCGAGTTTGTATTTGGCACGTGATACATGCTTGATGCATTCATGCATCTTGTATTTTTCTGCCTGTGATTGCTACCATCATGGCCATTGCCATGGCACACACGCTAGACGGTGATAGATTTTTTTATTTCCTAAACCATACCGATGGCTTTTTGCTCTTTTGGCATGGCCCCTCCAAATGTGAACATTTTGGATTTTGGAGCAACGCTCAGTGTCTGAACATTGTCAAGTTAGTCATGATGCATCGCCTTTATTTCTTCATCTTCCATGTGACACTAACACTGCAAATCTCATAATCTAGCTGGGAAGCACACTACTGTGGGGGTGTATTTAGTTCATTAAAAAGGCGAAAAAATTTAGACTGGGTTGCGTGCACAGAGAGAAAAAATGAACTGAAACGATTATCTAGGTGGAAACTTTTTGGATTTCAGGTGGAAATAAACACCCACGTGTTGATGTAGCACATATACTACTCGGAAAGCCATCATACGACACTGCAACTGGTTGTGCACTAAATTTTGAACTTGTCATGTAGGGTAAAATCCTCAAACTTGACAGCACCAATTATCCCACGAAAATCCATCATATATGTGCTTGGTAACTCGAAAAGATAGCACGCCACAAGGTTCTTGTTTGGAGAGAGCTTCTGAATTACTGCACGGCATAGCATTTTGTATTTTAAAATTACTGCTGATGCTGCCGTTGAAAAATCAAATTTATCTTTTTTCTCCCTCCTATTTGTCGAGCACCTGCGGGCACCACAAGCACACGGCGACTTGGAGTGGCATGAATCGGAAATTCAGAATACAGCAGTCAGGCTCCTCGCTCATCATCAGTCGCTCCTGATGGCGCAGGAGTACCTCTGGTTTGCTTTTCGTTTAGCTAGGGAACTGTGTAACCGTGCACCACAAATCCTAGCTCTTGAGGCCTCATGTTCCTCAACTACACTTCACTTCGTGTTCCCCTTGGAAGCCTTCCTGTCTCCAACTGTAGCAGAAGTAGCAGGAACATCCACAATGAGTAGTAGGGCGTAGGGATTTTGACTTGATGGAGGACGACTGGACGAGGTGCCGTGGCAGCATAGCAATGCTGGGCAGCGGAGGCCTTTGCGCTGCGCTCGCGCTGGGTCATTTTGTAGAGAAGGGCCTTTCATCTAAAGAAAAACCATACTTTCTCGGTCGAATTACACAGGCCCTGCACGTTTGAAGTTTAATCATGTTTAGTTTGGTCAACACTAGCTAAGGCCATAATATTCAGATTTTTAAGTGTTTTCAATATTGGGCGAGAAAGCAATTATCAATTGAAATTATATTCATGCCAGAATAAAAGTGTGCTCCATACAAATAGATACAGGGAGTATTAAATAAGTTACTTGCTGTATAATCCAGACATCTAACTCTTAAACAAACCTAAATTTTGATTAAATGAACTAGAATGATATGGCGTGTGGTTAATTTTGGGGAGAGCGGAGAGAAAATATACTGTATGACATAGCTAACTAGCTGACTAGTAGAAAATATAAACTGTACATGTTTACATTCCTGTTTCCAACTAATGCTGTTCATGTCAACTTACTGGCTGACACTGATATTTTGGTATGGGATTGCAAGCTATACACGATTACACGTCATGTAAATGTTTGAATGTTTGATGCATCTTGTATTTGCTCTCTCTGAAGTTAGTCCCGCGTAACAATAACGCTAATGCCATGTGCCAAAGTGAATCTTCGTGGACATAGGATAAGCAAAGCTTAAATCACGGCATGAGCATGACGCTTCTTCTTCCTCGATGGTTTCTGTAGCTTTCAAGTTTTTGTGAATGAAAGGCAGTAGTGTAGAAGGCCCTACTGGGCCGGAATTCAGGTGACTATGGGCCTAGCAAGCCTGCATCTCACTCAGTAAAGTTCGACCTCTTTCTTTCTCTTTTCCTTCTACAGTACTAAAAAACGGAGGAGTTAACCGGTTGAGGGGACTCTTCGAAATCGAACTGCCATTAATTGATCCCTACCCCTCCAAATGACGAAAAGAAAAACTCCCATTGATTGAATGCGGTGCTGTGCGGAGTAATTTTTTTTTTCCCAAGAACATTGGAATACATATGAAGAATGTGTAGAAACATCAAACATACCTTCGAATAAAACCTGAAAACGTTTTTGGTCTAATAAAATAAAATAATATGATTTTCTTATGTTTTACCTCGTCAAAAATCCTTCCGTGTAGCAGACAAGTGAAACTGTACAGTATATAGTGGACAGTAAACGAAGACAGTTATTTACAAATACGGATACAGAACCTGTAAGAACAGCATGTCTGGGTGGTGTAGTTGGTTATCACGTTAGTCTCACACACTAAAGGTCCCCAGTTCGAACCTGGGCTCAGACAATTGATTGTTTCTTTTTCTTTTTATTTTTTGCTCTTTTCAGGGGATCTACTGCTACTACATCACATTCGTGCCTCGCGAAGAAACAAGAAGCTCTTCGCAACGCAGAGCATCAAGGGAAAGAAACACGGGCGCACGAAGAAACCAACGGCAATCGCGAGCCGGACACATGTGCTCCTTGACAGCTCGTACTAGATTCTGCAGATTTTCCCGAGACCCGCCCGCGGGCGAAACGGCAAGCGCCGCTCGCCACGCCACCTCGCGGGCCGCTCGCCCCAACCCCAACCTTCCGGAGACGCGCCAGCAAGCAGCAGATGCGCCGTGCCAGCTCTCGCCGCGCGCGCCCTGCCCTGCCCTGGCCCTCCCCGTCCCGTCACCTTCGCCCACGCCACGCGGCGCCTCAAGCCGAATCCCAACAGCTGGAGCGAGCGCGCCAGCAGGCAGCCAGCCTGCCACTGCCAGCGACACCAGGAGGGTTCCCTGCCTGTGCGGCTGTGCCTCGCTCGCCACCCGCCGCGCCCGCTACCTTCCTTGGTCGAGGAAGCAAAAGATCCGCCCCACCACCGAACGGAACACCACGTATGCCCCAATAATCAGGGAACGCGCCATGATGCCGGGAGGTCTGATCGGAGCGATCAGTTTTCTAAAGGGCTCGGCTCCGTGTCGTGTCACGTCCCGCCCGGGGCAGCAGGGACGACGGGTCGCGCTCAGAAAAGGCGGGGAGAGATCCCCGGGAATCGTCGAGCTGTGCGCCGCTGGTGTTTGCCTCTGCCCGAGAGCGAGAGCGAGGGAGATCCGGTGCGCGCTGTGTGCAGGAATCCAGAGTCCAGACTTGCGTGCGATGCGGAACAGCTGGGCTTGCTGTAGCAGAGTGGAGTTGCGGGCTTTCACGCAAGCAAGAGATCGGGCCGGGCGAGGCGGCAGGTGTCGCGAGATGCTTACACGCGTGGAGCCTCGGAAATATCTCCCTCCATCTTTCTCCTGTTCAATTCTAGCGGAACCAAGGTTCTCTGTGACGACTGTGCACGCTCGCAAACGTCGACACGCGGGGAGGGTGGGATTAAAGAGACATGTGCGTGCATCTGTATTATTTTTATTTTGTCCAGGAAAAATCTTCGAGGGACGTGCCGTGCGTCTTCTTCGCTGAATCTCTCTCTGGCTGAATTATCGACGATCACCATTTCCGCGCCCAATTCATCATCAGTGGGGTACCAACACGTACGATTGTAATCAGGCAATCAAGCCAGATTCAGTAGACTGCAGATATCATTTCTTTTGCAAAGTCTAGGTCGAGTAAATAATCGACGCAAATCCCACCATCTGCTGTTTCTTGAGATTAGTTTTTGGCGCAGCTTCCCTCAAAATCCCAAATTGGATCCACACATCGAGTTCTCCCTCAGGCCATCATACCCCATTTCGTATGATTCTGAAAACCTCGTTTTCATTCCAGAAGATGGTATCCGGATCGAATTCCGGTTACACCACAATAATAATTAATCTAAGCGCTCCTCTGAACTTTGTTGATTCAGGGAGAAATACAGCCAAAAAATGATCCCAAAAAAGAGAGAAATTAGTACAATAGACTAGTTTACTCCTGCTACCATCACCCCAAATCTTTATCCCACTGTACTACCACCACGGAGACGGAGAACTAGTGGGTCTTCCTCCGGAGATCGACGACGACGACGGAGACGTTGTCGGCGCTGCGCCTGGCGAGCGCCAGCTTGGTGAGCAGCGCGGCGGCCTCGGCGCACCACTTCTCCCTTCCCCTGCGGAGGCACGCGCGCGCCACCTCGCAGGCGGCCTCGTTGCTGACCACGTCCCAGAGCCCGTCGCTGGCCAGGATCAGGCACTCGTCCTCCTCCCCGAGCTCCGTCACCGTCACCTCCGGCACCGACGACACGTACGGCTTGAGGTACCCGTCCCCGATGGCGCGGGACATGGCGAGGACGCCCAGTACCCGCGCCCCCTCCCAGAAGATCACCCGCCCGCCCGCCGCCTCGATCCGCTCCTGCTCGTCGGGCCGGTCCGGCTTGTGGTCGGAGGAGAGGGGCAGCGGCGCAGCAGCGCCGCCGCCGCGGCAGAGCACCGCGCGGGAGTCGCCGCAGTGGGCGACCACCACGCGCCGGTCCTCCACGACCGCCACCACGGCCGTGGACCCGACGTGGTCGCACTTGTGCCCGTCGCACCGGCAGCTCGCGCTCGCCGCGGCGGCGGCGCGCCCGCCGGAGGAGCTCACCTCCTCGTCCATCCGCGCGAAGCACCGCTCCATCGCGGACGTCCACGCCGCGGGCTCGCGTTCCAGCGGCGCTTCGTCGGCGCCGGCGAGCTCGTCGGCGAGGAGGTCGTGCATCCGGTCCCGGCAAGCCTCGGCGACGTGCGAGCAGCCGTGGCCGTCGAACACGCCGTAGAAGTCGCACCTCCCGCCCTCGGAACCCGCGGCGGCGAAGGCCTCGCGCACGGACACTGCATCCTCCATCTCCCTCCTGCGCCCGGCCACCGACGCGGCGCCGTGCTTTCGCGCCACGAGCAGCTCCCCCGCCTCGACGCGGCGCTTCCTGGTGGCCGCAGCCGCCTCGGCCGTCGTCCCAGCTGCCGCCGCCGGGGCGTGCTTCCACCTCCCGGCATCTCCGGCCCGGCGCCGCCTCTCGGCGCGCGCTCTTGCCCGGGCCTCCGCCTCCGGCCCGACCACCGCCGCCCCCGCGGCCGCCGCAGAGTCACAGCACACCTGCGCCATCGACATCAACTAGCAGCAGCAGCACCACCCCCGCCTCGAAGCTTCCCCTGCTACGACCACCACCACCAGCAAGCTCCAGGAAGAATTCGCATACACGGACGCCAAGAGAGTTGAGAGAGGGTCCCCCTGGTGGCGTGCTCCCTTTTTAAAGCCCGTTGCTCTTCGCGCCGGGGGGCGCGTGGCGGGGCGCGCGGTCTCTGAGGGCGCCCACCGCATCCGAGCCGTCCACGAGCCCCCGCACGGGCTCGCCGCGCTCGACACGTCCCCCCGCCGCTGTTCACCCCGGCCGCGACACGTGACGCATTATTATCGCGCGCGCACCACCACGTCTAATCTAATCTATTCTTTCTTTCCGGTCTAACCTAATCGATTCTAATCTAATCACACACCCCGGACCGGACCCAACCCAACCGCCGCTGGGTGTTGATGGCGACCGGCGATTGGGCCACGCGGGCGCTGTTTGACGCGAACGGCCGGCGCACCGGATCCCCCACAGCGATCCGGTTCGGCCCGGCGCGCGACATGTGTCCCGTTCAGCGGCGGCAGCGGGGGAGTCTAAAAAGAAGTTCGATTTGTTAAACCTCCGGCAAAATGCCGCCCGGTTTGTTCGATGCGTGCGAATAGAGAGAGAGGCGGTGCGGCTGCGTGCCGGGCGGGGATTGGCCGGTGGCGCCCGGCTCCTGGTGGCACGAGGACTCGTGTCCCGTTTGACTCGGGGCATGGCGCGACCCGGGCGGGACATGACACGTTCGCGATGCCGCTTTTGCCCGGGGGTTGCCGGCGCGATTCGGCACCTGCGCTCGTACGTGCATGTGGGGGGGTGGGGGCCTCGCCTACGAACGAACGCACGCACGCACTTTCGGCTCTCTGATTTTCTTTTTCCCTCTCCGATTTCATTCCATTCCAATTTTTCGCCTGCCCCTAGTCGCCCCCGTCCCGCTCAGGTTCCGTGCGGCCGCTGGCATCCTCCGACACGTTTGCAAGCAAAGCGCAGGCCGCATGGGCAAGTCATCGGCAGTGGGCAAGGATGGAAATGTGGAAATGGAATCCGAATTATCCGATATCCGTATCCGCTAAAACGTAAATATGGATATCCGTATTCGTATTCGAATTCAAATGTGGTAATAAAATAGATACATCCGAATTCGTTTTCGTTTAATTTCTCTATCCGATTCCACATTCGTATTCGGCAATATCCGGCAGTATCCGTATTCGACCATATGAAACTATTAGTTATTTCTATAACTAATGACAAATGATGTCCATTTAAATATTAATAATGGTAGTGTATAGTTAAAAAAAGTTATCTCCATTACTAATGATTATGATATTGATTTTAATATAAAAAATATTGCATCCACAAATAAAATATGTATTTATTAATAGTTTTATTATTTATTATATGATTAATTATTAAAATAATTATGAATGAATGTGATATTATTAATGAGTGATCTTTGTTTAGACTTGGTATGTACTCATACTTTAGTCTTTACTTTTATATAATAATTTTATAATATAAACTATTAATAAAGAAAATAAGTAAATATTGTTTTCCAACTGGTGTAAATATCCGATGCGTATTCGAATTCGAGACATCCGTTTTGTATTCGTATTCGAGAACATTCGAATCCGTATTCGTATTCGAGTTAAAATGTGGTAAAAGGTGATATCCGAATCCGATTCCATGCGAATCCGATCCGTTTCCATCCATAGCAGTGGGCGTCGCCATCCCCCGGCGCGCGCGCGCGCCCGGCGCTGTGAAAACAGCGGGAAGGTAAAGGGCGGAAACCGGGGCTGGTTTCGGGGTGGACGAGGTGCCGGGCAGCTGTGGTGTGTGGTGGGTGGCTGGCTGCTGCCGTGGGATCTCTCCCTCCCTAGCCCTACGCTCGGCTCGGGGGGTCGGTCAGGTCAGCGGCGACGTGGACAGCAGCAAGCGTCGTGTGGAGTCGAGCGACGTGCCGCGAGTCGGCGAGGGATGGACGGGAACGCGGGCGTGGTGCCACGCAAGGCCGAGGGGATCCTCGCTTTGAAAACTGGTGCCGCGTCGGGACCCGCGCGTGGGGGCGATAGGCGGAGACGTGGGGGAGCCCCGGTGGACAGGTGTCGGGGAGCGTGCGCAAAAGGCCGCCGCGCGCGATAGGGACGTGGTGACGGTGATGGTTTAAAATTATATACTTTCGATAATATTTTAATTTCAAGTATTTAGCAATATACTCATGATTAAAAAGAGTGAAAGCAGATATGTACACGTGTTCAGAATTAACTCATATTTAAACAAGAACGCAAATAACAAAATTAAGAAGAGGGTATCAGATTATATCCAAAGTGGGACCAGTGACGGAGCCACCGGTTGCACTGTTATCAACTGGAGATTCACCCGTCATGGTGTTTCTCGTAGGTTGACCTTGTTCGGTGTAGCCGTACGAATGCGATGCAGGAAGCGGCTGATGCAGTGCAGATGGCCTTCGCGATGTTCACTTGGGGAACACAGGTACGGCCACCGGGAAGTAGTCGATCGCAGCTAGCAGAGGAGGAAGACGACGACGCGTGGAGTAGACGAACAATGCGCCGGCGAAGACGACACAGTTCTGGGCGAGCAATCGCGTGAAGACGCTCCCCAGAAACTTGATTGCCCGGCTATCCGGCTCGGCTCGGCTCGGCTTGGCACGTCACGCCTCGCCTCGCCTCGCCACGCCCACGCCCCGACGAGGCGAGCGAGCGCACGTGTGGCTCGCCGATCTCCTCTAGCCAACTTCACAAGCGGTGTACCCATAGTCCACCATTTAAGTTGATTGGGATTCTCCTTAATTTCCCATACGGTATTAATCACATTTATTGTCAACATTAATTAGTGGGCTTTTAATTCTTTATTATTGAGGAATAAATGGGCTAGGGCCATTAATTCCAACAATCCCCACCAAGAATTTTAAGCCATACTCAGAAATGTTATCATACCCCTTTGATATACCAGTTTTTGATGGAGACTGTTCTTATCTACAACTGTACAATGGACTATGCCTTGAGTTGTCAGTTTTGTGCAAACAAGTTTCACCAGAGGTCAATACTGATACTAGGCTGCAATGCATCTCCGCTGTTTTGGAGCTTATGAGTCATACTCCATGCCTTTTTCATGAGTTTCTAGAGGTTACCCAAACCCCATAGACTATGACTAGTAGTCGGACTCATATAGGTGTATTCCTTTGAGATGTTCTGTAGGACAACATCTTTGTTTCTAGTAACAACTCTCTTGTTTTCAAAAAACCTCCTGGAACACATTAAGGTGTAAACCAACCTACCTTACAGATTTAGAAGAGAAATGCGCCTTGTTCTGGAATAAGTCTTATACAAAGATTGTCTTCTCTCAGTTAGACCATAGCTTGTTTCACCATCCTGCTTCACGGGATCTCCGATCATACAGGACAGGTTACCACTATGGAATAACGCTCGTGGGTCTCAGGCCCAATTCCAAGGATGCATTGTCTATCACATTTCGTGAAAGACCCTTTGTAAATTGATCTGCCAGGTTCTTAGCCGTTTGAATATAATCTAGGGCTATAACTCCAGAGTTTTTCATCTTTCTGACAGACTTCAACCGCCTCTTTACATGCCTGGATGACTTCATGTTGTCCTTTGAACTGTTCACCTTGATAATCACAGTTTGATTGTCACAGTTCATTAGGATTGCCGGTACTGTTTTTTCAACCATAGGTAAGTCCATTAGGAGCTCACGAAGCCAATGAGCTTCTACAGTGGCGGTGTCTAGTGCTGTGAGTTCTGCTTCCATTGTTGACCTTGTTAAAATGGTCTGCTTGCAAGACTTTCAGGAAACAGCGCCACCTCCGAGTGTAAACACATATCCGCTCGTGGCTTAATCTCATCAGCATCAGAAATCCAATTTGAATCACTATATCCCTCTAGTACTTTGGGGTACCCGGAATAGTGAATTACATAGTCCATTGTTCCTACTAAATAGCGCATTACTCTTTCAAGGGCTTTCCAGTGATCCTCACCAGGATTTGACACAAACCGACTTAATTTGCTTATAGCAAAAGCAATGTCAGGTCTTGTGGCGCTAGCTAGATACATCAATGAACCAATGATCTGAGAATATCTCAGCTGATCTCTCATTATCCTTTTATTCTTTTTCAAGATTACGCTGGCATCATAAGGTGTTGAGATAGATTTAAGATCGCTGTATCCGAAGCGACTTAACATCTTCTCCACATAGTGAGTCTGTGACAGAGTCACCCCACCATTTCCATCCTTTAGCAGTTTTATGTTCAGGATAACATTAGCTTTCTCTAGATCTTTCATCTCAAATCTTTGAGACAAAAATTCTTTGACTTCCTTAATAACATTAAGGTTTGTCCCGAGTATTAGTATGTCATCCACATGCAGACACAGAATCACTCCTTCGCCCCCACTGAAACGATAGTACACACTTATCGGCTTCGTTTGCAACGAAACCTGCCGAGGTTAAAGTTCTATCAAACTTTTCATGCCACTGCTTTGGGGCTTGCTTGAGGCCATACAGAAACTTCAACAACTTACATACCATTCCCTCTTGACCTTTTCTATAAACCCGTCTGGCCGATCCATATAGATCTCTTCCTCTAACTATCCGTTGAGGAAAGCTGTCTTTACGTCCATTTGATGGACAAGAAGACCATAGGAGGCTAGCAGGAAAAGTAACACTCGAATTGTGGTCAATCGAGCAACAGGTGAGTAAGTATCGAAGAAGTCTTCTCCTTCCTTTTGGGTATAACCCTTTGCCACAAGCCTACCATCAGGTATAAGCTTTTTCTTGAACACCCACTTGCACCCTACGGGTTTGCACCCATAGGGGCGATCAACGACTTCCCATGTACCATTTATCATGATCGAGTCCATTTCACTACTAACTGCTTCCTTACAATAGTCAGCATCAGGAGATGAATATGCCTCTTCTATGGTTTTGGGTGCGTCATCGATGAGGTATACAATGAAATCATCACCAAAGGACTTGGCAGTCCTCCGTCTCTTGCTCTTTCTAGGAGCTTCATTGTTATCCTCCTCAGGATGTTCCACATGTGTGTGTTTATTGTGCTCTATCTGCTCAGTGGAGACATCATCCACGATAATCTCATGCCTAGATGAACTTGTTCCATCTTTCATAGGAAATATATTTTCAAAGAATGTAGCATCTTTAGACTCCATTATTGTACCGACCTGCACGTCAGGTACTCCAGAGTTTACTATCAAAACCTTATATCCCACGCTGTGGAAAGCGTAACCAAGAAAGATACAATCTACTGTTTTTGTCCGAGCTTGCGTTTCTTGTTGATTGACACGTTTACTTTGGCCAAACAACCTCAAGTTCGCAGGTAGGAAAGTGTTGGCCTTTTCTTCTCCCATTCCTCGAATGGTGTTATCTCTTTGTTCTTTGTAGCAACACGGTTTAGGACATGACATGCAGTCAGTATAGCCTCACCCCACCATTCCTTGAAAAGTCCCGATGTATCTAACATGGCATTAACCAAGTCTGTTAGAGTACGGTTCTTTCTTTCGGCCACCCCGTTTGACTGGGGCGAGTAGGGAGGCGTCCTCTCATGAATAATACCATGTTCCTCGCAGAATGAATTAAAGATATTTGAGAAGTACTCTCCACCACGATCCGATCTAACTCTTTTGATCTTTCTTTTCAACTGGTTTTCTACTTCAGCTTTATAGATTTTGAAGTGATGGAATGCTTCATCCTTTGTTGTTAACAAGTAGATGTAACAAAATCTAGTATATCATCGATTAGTGTCATGAAATATTTTTTGCCACCTTTTGTCAACACACCATTCATTTCACATAGGTCGGAATGAATTAAATCTAGAGGTGCCAAGTCTCTCGCCTCGGCAGCCATATGAGGCTTGTGAGTTTGTTTTGAACCAACACACACAAGGCATTTAGAATGGGGTAAATAATTTTGCTAGGAAAATTCTGGGAAAATAAACAAATTATTTATTGAATTGATTAACCAACCTTAATTAATTTTGCACTTGGTTCATGCACGTGAAGTGTGCTTGTAGAAATTGCATGAATAATGTATGAAGTGACATGAAGTTCACTATTTCTAGAAGAAATTTTTATCATTGGTTTAAAGTATAGTAATGTATAATTTCAAGAAGAAATGCTATATAACTCTGAAAGTTATTTTGTCCATGTGAAACAACGTATTTTCTTCCAGCATGACATTATGATTTTACAATAGCAGTAAATTCGTAAGTTGTATGCCAACTATTTGAGTTTATAAATAACATGAAGTTATACAAAATTTATGTGTTTTCGTGAAGAATCACATTATTTGCCACGTAGGTATTTTTGCAATTCAAGAAGAATATGCATAATCTCAATATAGAAAATATTTTTATGCGATGCATAAATAATAGAATTGGAAGGAAAATAAGGTACAATCCTGAAGTGATGTTAGGATCAGGGGGAGACGCATTGAAACAAAGAAGTTTCATACTCACTCCTTAACCATACATAAATAGATTTTTCTACATAAGGTGCATTATTAGTAATATTCATGAAGAATTTGGTTATGCTCACGAAGAGAGAACAATTACGTTTTCTCCGTACTAGAAGTTTAGCCATATTTTAAGAATATTTCCCAGAATAGAAGGGCAGATTGAATATATTAGTGTTTCTTACCTTTGTATAGGTTTTTCTCACCTTATCTTAATCCCACTTGCTTGTAGTAATTTTTACGGGAAGTAATAATTTTAATCTCATGAAATAAATAAAGAATTACATGCTGAATATTGTAAATAATTGCTTTGAATTGCCTATTTGATAATTATTTGAAACGAATTTTCCACTAAAAGTCTCAAATAACCATGAAGGTTACAGTTATTGTGCATTTCTACGATGAAGGTAGAACGGAAATTGAATTTTTATGAAGCACTTTAACTAGTAATGTACATGCTTTTTAATTGAACTCAGAAGATTCAATTTAGTATAGAAATTGTATATTATTCAACTATGTACTAAATACGTAAGCCCTGTAACTTGAAGTTTATTCAACCCAAGCCATATTATTGTAAAATAAATAGTACAACTATATGGATTTCATATCATACTCTGTATATCCTAGCAGTATAATTTAATTCTATGATATATTTGAAATAGATCATAGATCATGCTTGAAGCATAGCATCACCTAAAGTGCAATTACGATATGAAAAAGGAAGAAATTTGAGGCATAGAGACATATGAAGAATGTGGATAAACTTGAAAAATCTAATAGGCATATCCCTAATCTTGTAGTATTGTTGGTTTAGAGCTGCATCCTGTTAGATTGATGGACAAACCAACGCACAAGTTGGCCTGTAGCTGTGGTCATTATAATGACTAAGTCTGTAGCTCTGCGCATAGCCTTCGTAATCCATATATACCACTTGTCACTAAGAATGACTTGTTAATAGTTTTTCTACAATAATGTAAGAACCTGCATGTTACTACATTATTAGCCTTTGCATGGGTATTATATTAAAATTCCGCTTTATGTTGACTAGAAGCCACAATACTATTGTTTTCATTGTATTAGCTCACATGCTATACATACTCAAACTTCTCCTGTTGAGTAGTAACTCTCACTGCTAAGATGGTCAGCCAGCCATCACAACGCACTATCAATCAGCTTGCACGCTGACCCAATTTGTACATTTCATGTAGATGTACAATATGACTAGAAGTCATCAAGAAGGTTGAGATCAGGGGGAGCAAACCAATTTGAAATCGGGACAATATTGATTTTATTCAATCAATTAGAAATTGAATGACTCAATTAGAATGAGTTTGCGGACAAATAAAAGATGGATCTGCTAATCCATTGTGTGAAAAACTATTTAATATTTATGGGTTTAAAATCTTAAGGCATATGGAGAGTTCTTGAATGAATAAGCAATTAAAAGAAATTTCATTTAGATTTAATGTTGGAAACTATAAACGTGAAGTTTATTTTTCTAAATTACTTAAAGTATATCGTATGAGTATTTGAACCGAAATATTTTAGGCTAAATAAAGAAGTTAGACAATAAAATAGTCTTGTAGACTTTATAAAACTGCAAATTTGTAGGTATGCAGAACATACCAAATTGCATAATATACAAATAAAGTCTAGCTCACTTCATAACAAATAACCCCTAAATTTTGAAATTAGGTGCATAAAAATTATTAATTTCACCATATTAGCATACATGAGCATTAACTTGAAGTTTAAAAATATGGATCTGAAATTCCATTATGTAAAGCTCATGGGGATATTATTGGAAGTATGCTATTATTTATGAAGATGTAATACCGGCATTAGGGGGAGAAAAAAGCCTATATGAATGCCTTGTATTGAATAGAATAATGATTTTCATAAAATATTCTTGAAAGCTTGAAGCACGAATAAAAACACGCACTAAATCATACTCGCATGAAGCTGAGTATAATGCCAGAATATTTAAATGTGAGGAAGCCCATGAAGGGCACCACCTGATGTGGAAACACACTTGAAGTGGAACTCTTTGAAGGAATTTATCCCAGTGAGAATGTGCACATAATGAATACTCACAAATAGGAAATTGGAAATTAGGAGAAACAACCTGAAGTTATTAACCGGAAGTTATGTTTACTTGTAGAAACATGATGCTATGTGTGGTATATCCCGGGTATTTAATAATATACTCACCATGACAAATGACTTGATCATTAATTTAAAATCTACAGGGACGCCTGTTGGTTTTGGATTAAATGAACTTGTCATACAAATTTTACTGAAACCTCCATAGAACTCCGGAAAGAAGACCATCATGGTCAAATACCTCACAAATTAAGAATGGTCATCATGAAGATGAAAGCCTAACACTACAAAGCGCGCGCACTATTTTGTGTTGGGATAGCAGATATTATTTGACTATATCATAGTCTTATCCTGAAGATATGGGAGAAAAGATTAAATGTCGACAACATTACCTCTATCATTGCAAATATTTCTCTAATGAGAATAGGGATCCACGAATAAAGTCTATGGCAGAGTTGCATGAAGCACTCATATCGGGTCACTGAAAAGATGCAATTGAGGTTAAACCATTAAGAAAATATTTGAACCTGTAAGTTCAAATTAGATAAGTCATTATGAAATAATGATACGGTGAAATGCAGTGGTCTATTGGTCTTTTAAAGACTAACAAACTCCCATTATATTTGAGTGAGTATTCTGTTATTTATCTGGCAAATGAAAAGAAAGAATAAATTAAATATTATGCAAATAATTAGTGGATTCAGAAAATCCATAGGTGATCCTTTAAGGACTCATCATTCCTCGAAGGAATTAAAATTAAATCTCATATTAAGTATTAAATGTCTAAGGTAGATAATATTTCTGAATGAATATTAAAATCTCTAGAAGAGCTAAATCCTGGAAGTAAATAAAGTCATAGAATGACTTATTGTGAATAACACTTTTTAAATGTATAGTTCATAGAAGAACTTAAATTTAAAGGATTGTGTGAATCACTTCTCCCGTGCATGAGAGAATTTCTCATAGAAGAGAAATAATATTCTCGAAGAATTAGAAATTTTTTAAGGACTTATCAGTCATTTTCTGAATGAACACAAATAATCTCGAAGATATGAATTAACTTTATACAGACCCAAATAAATTAAGAATAAAGTGAGGATCATATGGTATTTTTAATTTTTTTTGCTTAGGCAGAAAATGTTTGCCGTGTGCTCCTGGTGCGGCACACGGCAAACAACTTTGCCGTGTGTTTGGACCTTTGCCATGTGTTTTTTATTGGACACACGGCAAAGATACTTTTACACACGGCAAAGAAAAAACACATGGCAAAGGCTCTTTGCCGTGTGTTTTTTTACCAACACACGGTAAATAGCTTTTGCCGTGTGCATTATTCCCCAGCGCACGGCAAACGCCACCCTCGGCCCCACCACTCACGCCCGCGCGCCCGCCTCCCCCCTCGGTTGACCCGCCCGCCCTCGGCCCCACCACTGCCCGCCCTGGCCTTATCTCCTCACCCCCATCGCTCACGCCCACCTCACCCCCACCACTCACGCCTATCTCCTTCTTCTCTTTCTCTCCTCCTCTCTTTCCTCTGCCTCCCCACGATCCATGGCCGGCTGGAATACGGCGGCGGGATGGCAGCGGCCGGCGCGGCGACGGGTTGGGCGGCGGCCCCCTCCTCTGCCTCCCCTCCCCTCCCCCATCCGCTTGCCCCTCACCGACAATGAGGAGTAGCAGCGGGGCGAGGTGCGGCGGCGGCGCATGAGGAGCGGCGGCGGCCTGGAGCCCCGGCGGCGTGCTCCCCTCCCTAGGCGTCGCGCGGCCTGCTCCCCTCCCCGGCGTCGCGCAGATCCCGGCGGTCTGCTCCTCGTCGACTGCGGCTTGCTCCCCTCCCCGGCGTGCCCAGCGGCCGCATTCGGGATCTCCAGCGCGGCGGCGGACTCGAGCCTCGGCGGCGTGAGGCGGCCGGATCCTGCAGCTCGCGGTGCGGCGGCGGGCTGGAGCCCCGGCGGCGTGCGGCGGCCGGATCCGGCAGCTTGCGGTGCGGCGGCGGGCTGAACCCCCTGCGGCGTGCAGGCCTGGAGCCCCGGCGGCGTGCGGCGGCCGGATCCAGCAGCTCGCGGTGCGGCGGTGGGCTGGAGCCCCGACGGCGTGCAGGCCTGGAGCCCCAGCGGCGTGCGGCGGCCGGATCCGGCAGCTTGCGGCGCGGCGGCGGCCTGGAGCCCCAGTGGCGTGCGGCGGCCGGATCCGGGAGCTCACGACGCGACGGCGACCTGGAGCCCCGGCGGCATGCAGGCCTGGGGTGATGGGTCTCACAGGGTTAGAATTTCTTTTTTTATCTTGGTTGCCTTTGTTTGCCATGGGAAATTTTGGAGGCACACGACAAAAGGCTCTTTGCCGTCGTACGGTTTGCCGTGTGCCATTTTGCACACGGCAAAGGCTTTGCCGTGTGCTTTCCAGAGGTTGCCGTGTGCCCTGACACACGGCAAACTGGGCATCTCCCGTAGTGTTTGGGTGCGGCCACTGAAAAGCGAAAAGTCCAATCCGCTCGATGAACAACACGAAAATTGGGTGCATTGCCACCCAAAACCGATTGGAGAAAGAGTGCAACCAAATCAACATCATGCCGGATCGCAGAAACGAGAGAGAGGGGCAACCAGAAAGAAATCCTGATCGGCGGAGGGTGAGGAGATGAGAGGAGGTGCCGAACCGATCACAAGCGAGGCTTTGGAACTGGAGGCCCGGCCTGAATTCAAGGCATGAGAGGCTCCCGATGGCGGGATTCACAGGAGAACACCATGGGAGGAGCACTCGTCGCCGGAGGGGAGCGTTGCCACGGGCTCCAGAGTTGCCGGACTCCTCGTACCTTTTGATAACACGTATCCCATCCCATCCCATCCCACCAATAAAAAGGGAAAAGTGGGGAATACCGCCTCGTGCGTCCCTCGGGCCTTCGCACGTCGTCCTGCCGCTACAACATATGAGCCCTCCATCCAATGCCTGCCCACCGATCGGCCATTGGATCGTCGTGCTCTCTCTCCGCCTCCTCAACCAACTATCGCGCACCGAGCCCTCCGGTCGACAAACAATTTCAGCCCTTCGTCCCTCGTAGGACGTTCAATCGACCGATCTATGGCGTCGCAGGATAAGGAAACGAACGATGTGAGGATAAACCACCCCGCTAATTTCGCCGCTTGCCCTAGCTACATCCATCGTCGTTGTGGGCGACTGCCCTTCGAGTTGCCAAAGGTGAGATCCCCATCCCCAGAGCGTTCCATTCTGCCCATCCCCATTGATTTTCGTTCACCGTAGGCCGTTCTACAGTATCTCCGGCGATGTTCTGGCCGAGCACGCCTGCAACATCCATGTCGCCACCGTGAGTGGTTGTCGTCATCCTGTTCTGAGGCAAAAAGACGAAGTAGCAACCCTTAGATCCAAAATCGATGGTGCAGATTAGATAACTGAGGTATCCCTTCACGTAGACCCGGTGCACCGTAGACCATAGACAGCTTTCCTCTTATTAGTCCATGAACCCCGTAGGCCATCGCGACGCTTTCTGCGCTGAAGTGGGTCCATCCCTCGCTCCATCCCCTCCCGTATCGGCTTGCTCTCTACTGCGGCAGCGTCCCTCATCCCCTCCCTCGACGCCTACGCGCCCGCGCACTTCACCCCCACCGTGTCTCGCCTCGCGCGCGTCTGTGCCTGTCCCCGTCCATGGCCGCCGTCATGCTTGGCAGTGAAATAAACCAGGTGTTGCTGGTTGGCGAGGAGGTGGTAGACTCTGGAGTCTTGACCGGAACGAGAGGAGGAGAAAGGAAGCCGTGGGAGTGACGAGTGCGGCGGCGGCGGCGAGCTCGGTCGCCAAGTTCATCAAGTACATCACCGTCGGGGACGGCGCCGTGGCCCGTGGGGAAGACCTGCATGCTGATCTGCTACACCTGCAACAAGTTCCCTACGGTTGAGTGCTCATCTAATCTTCGATCCTCTATCTGCCCCCTTTCTTCCTGCATTTTGATTCCTCCGGATATGATTCGGATTTGGCTGGCCAGCTTTGGTCCGAAGGAAATGGAATGCAGATTCATTTTGTTGCGGGAGCATCGTTAGTGCCAATGTCTCGGTGGATGGGAGCATCGCCAACTTGGGCCTCTGGGACACGGCAGGTGGGAAAGATCAGATTAGAGCAGATTGTGGGGAGGGCTCAGCAATGCCTCCCCAAGTATTTTCTTCTCAATCTTCTGCGAACCATTGATTCGTCTTGACCATGTGCGCAGGTTAGGAGGATTACAGCAGATTGATTTCTACTATCTTTCAGATCCATGAAAATTCCTACTATCTTGCATGTTAGCAGTTGTCACTTCATCTCTGCTGGATGTGCTGAAAATACGGCTACATCATTTGTTTGCAAACAATATTGTAGATAAGTATAATTTTTTTTTTTTGTTGACAAAGATCATGTACATAGTACAGCATTGTCAATCAGTAGACTTTGTATTGCGTATAAATTACATGCATGTCCAGCAGTAAAATACAAAATGTTTCCAAAAATTATTACTAAGTACATAACTAGCTTAGAATGGGACCATTTTTTATTTGGAAGCATATTATCATGTAAGCTTGTTATATAACCTCCCTTTGGTATTTCTGAAACAGGTCAGTCAGAAAAGAGAAGAACATTACATATAGCCCCATATGGACAAAAAGAACATTTATTCCATAAAAGTGCATTTCAGTAGTTGTGGCATCAGATGGCATAGAGCTATAGACATGCATGGTTGCCATCAAATTGAATATTATCAGGCTGTGTGGGTCCTTCCATTTGCATGGCTTTCTTGAGCTGAACTTTTGTTTTGTCTTCCTTTTGCACTATTGACCCAGTGTGTGATTCTGGTGGCACAACTTTTTCAGCTCTTCATCATTGGCTGTCCATGTAGTTGCCCTGCTGAGTAGCAAGGGACACGTCTATATACTCCTGATCTTTTCACTGAAGTGATCTCTCCCTTCATAAACATTAGATGGTAATCTTTAGTTCACACGTAGTTGATCTCTAGGTAAATGCTAGGCCATCATGGTTTAACAAATCTATCTAAATGTGCCTTGTTTTTTTTTTCGTGTAGGTATCTGGATCTTGCTAGCCGGAAAGGTTCTACGCTCTACCTGTACAATGGACCAGCTCTGTTTGTTGGATGGCTGGTATGGCCTACTACTGCTAGCTGCTTCGCTTCTCAACTTTCCCTTTTTCATGATGTTTTTCTTTTTTTTTCTTTCTTTTTTTACCAAAACTTGTGTACCAAGTAGCATCATTTGTGTCCTTTCATCTGTGGTATTGCTCATCTCATGTCTGGTGTTGCAGGTTGCTCGGACAAAGTACTGGCTACAGCATGTACCTTCACTTCGGAGATGAGACATTTTGTATTGAAAGTTTTTTTTATAAGCCTCATCGAACTATGAAATACCGTTTTTCTTACGTAGTTCTTTTCAGTTTGTAACAGGTGGTGGCAGTAACATGTCTGACTTTACCTTTGTGGAAAATTTGGCCCGTGCTAATATTTATGCTGAACAAGCCTTGTGTTCACATGCAGCTTCTGTTGCTGGGTACATTTTTACAGGTAACAGGGCTATGTTTCAGTGATATTACTTTTATGGTTAATTCTGTGCACTGAACTTTTACAGCCATTTTTGTCACCAATGATGAACCTATGGAAACGTGGGAGTTTATGAATTGCATAATGGAAGCTATGGGCTGTCAGAGGTATTTCTCCCTCCCTCTTTGCCCCTCTCAACTCCTTGAAGTCAAATCGTGAAGACATGTGATGTGGTTTCTCAACCGTTTAGACCCAAGCTTAATCCTCCTGCCAAGATGTTATTGTCTGCGGCCTTGTTCTCCAATATGATTCGTCACAGGCTTGGTTTTCAAATGTTTTCCTCTCCTATTCTGCATCCAGATACAATATACTTGTCATGCACAAGAACTTTTAACACTTTAAAAGCTAGAAGATTATTTGGATACTACCCAATTGTATCATTGGAGGTGAGCTTGTTTTCTAACCATGTTGTATGTAGTCACATACATGATACGTTCCTTTTGACCATTTTTGGTACTCGGCATCTATATTGCTTAATATATTTCTCATAGAAGGCACATGAGGCCTCTACAAAGACTTTCTATTTCTTGCAATGCAGATGCTGATAGCTAATGCATTCTAATGCATGCTTGTTCATCAGACTGCAATGTTTTTCAGAGCTCCAGCCATATTGTTTATCTCGGTTCTGTATCTGCACGCTTTACAACTGCTAGCGGCAGCATGGTCCAGCCGTAGTAGTCTGCTGTTTTGTTTTCTGTTCGGTTTAGCAAGGCTGGCAGAGAACAGCTAAGTTCATGACTGGTTTGCAGAATAGTAGTAAGTACTGAGGCTTTTGGACCACTGTTTATTGATTTATGAATAAAGTTTATGTACAACTTCCTATCAGATATGCTGTGCTGACAATTCACAGTAGAAATCATCACCATATGCACCGGATGCACGACCTTCTATCTAGATAGTATTTTACGCCATGCAAACATGACTTTGTGAAATCCGATGCTGAAGAGATTTTTGTGATTCTCGCTATTGTCAAAATAGTTGTTTTCTAGGATGATGTCTTCTTTGCTTAAGTATAGACTGTATGAAAAGTTAAAAACACAGCCGCGTTGTTTGTTGAAATTGATTATTCTTTTTTGAGTAGGGATGCAAGTGGCGCGGGTTTCGCCGCTAATCAGCCGGGCAGGGCCGCGCAACGAACCCAGGTAGCACCGCCTTTTTACCTACTCAACTGAAGCGGCAGCATGCGGGCTGCCCGCATCGCCCAATGGCGCCTCAAGAAATGGAGTAAGTCAAGCGGTAGAGTGTCATGACTGAAGAGTCGACAGGAAGCATTCAGAAGAGCTACTTCAGTTGCCCAAGGCGGGAAGAAGTGAGCATAGTCAATAATGGGCCGAATCCAGTCGGCCTAGCCTAGTTAGTTGGCTTCGGCCCATTTCTCTTGTACAAGTTATATACTGCGCGTGTGACTGTAAAGGAGACGTGTGAAATCAAACGAATCATTCGACTATCCTAAACCCAATTCTCCTCTGGTTCATCCTACTTCCCCAAATTGCTAACTCATTTCCCAGTCTAATTTTCTAATTCCTGTCGATCTCGTGACATTTGGTATCCAGAGCCACAATCCCCACCACCAATTACCTAGAATTTTTTTTCCTTCGCAATCCAACCCGATCTGGCGCCGCGCAAGCCCACGCAAATTCAGATCACCATGGTGCAATCCATCAAGGACCTCACGAAGAAGTTCGAGGCCCTGGAAGGCGAAGTCTCGAAGAAGCATGAAGGTCTCGACGCCCTGCTGCAGAAGATCTGCGACAAACTGGACGACACCAACACGCGACTTCACCGCATCGAGACTGCTCCACCACCGCACCTCCCCCACTGTGGCAGCAGCTGCTCGACAAGGTGGACAAGACGGCGACACGGATCCAACAGCTGGAATCGGCACCTCTACCCAACCTTGCACCGCCACCACAACCGTCGACGGCTCCACCACCGCCGCCTCTACGTTGGGTCAGTCCAATTGGCCTCAATGCTGTTCCGGATCCGGCGGCACGCACATCTGCGTCGACTGGGGAACGGCCCAATGGGCACCGCATCGACACTATTAACTGGGATGTTGCTGGAGGGATCCTCGGATCTCATCCCCAACACCCGGTAACGGGTATGCCTCCGCATTCACCATCTCGCGCTGTTGATCTTGGGGGTGATTCGAGTGCAAGTTCTACCCGTAGTCATAAACCGAAAATGGATTTCCCCAAATTTGATGGCTCTAACCTAGGTTGTGGAAGGACAAGTGTGACCTGTATTTCGAGGTGTATGGTGTTAGTGATGCCTTGAAACCCCGCTTTGCTGCCCTCAATTTTGAAAAAAACTGCTGAAGCTTGGCTTCAAACAACTGAACTGAGAGGGCGTTTTCATACTTGGGAAGCTCTACATACAGCTGTATGTCAGAGATTTGATAGGGATCAATATCAATTGCACATGCGACAGTTAGATAACCTGAAACAAACTTCCTTTGTAGCTGAATATCATGCTCAGTTTGAACAGCTAGTTCATAGTATCATGCTATATAATCCAAGTTATGATGATACCTTTTTAGTAGTTCGTTTCCTGGGGGATTACGGGATGATGTTAGGGCTCCAATTGCTTTACATAGACCCAAAAACGTCGATACTGCTAGTGCTTTGGCTCTACTGCAGGAAGAGGAACTGGAATCTTGTAAACGCGCTTGTTCATTCAGAAGTGAAGCAAAAGAAGGGGGCAAATCTATTGTTAAAGTTCAAAGTGCTGGTGACAAAGCAAGACCACAATACAAGGGAGATGATGTCAAGAAAGGGGACAGGCCTGCTCCTGATTCTTAGTGGGCTACTTTATTGGCATATCACAAATCTCATGGTCTCTGTTACACTTGTGGTGAGAAATGGACAGGTCAAACTCACAAATGTTCAGATAAGGTGCCCTTACATGTGGTCCAAGAACTGATGGATATCTTTCAATTGGAATCTCCATCTGATGATGATTCCAGTGAGTGTGGGGAAGCTGCTGTTGAAATCTGTGTGGTGGCTTCTGAACAAGTTCCTACTGATAAGCCCAAGAAGAAGAGAAAAACTATGAGGTTTAGAGGGTTGGTGGGTCAACAGGAAATCACCATTCTACTAGACTCTGGTAGTGCTGCTACATTTATCAATCCTTCATTGGCTGACAGTCTGAAATCTCAGGTCTAGCAATGTGAAGCTGCTCAGTATACTACTGCTGATGGTGCACCTATGACCTCTGATTCATACATTCCTTAGTTTCAGTGGTATATCTAGGGTCACACTTTTACCTATGATGCTAGAGTCTTACCACTCAAATGTTTTGATATGATTATTGGTGCTGATTGGCTGGAAGACCATAGTCCCACATGGATTCATTGGAAGAAGAAGCTATTACGTTTTCCCTTGAAAGGTAAATGAGTTTTGATACATGGTATCAAGGATGACATATCTGTCTGTAAGGGGATATCCGTCAATAAACTGAAGGGCTTACTTAGAAGAAAAGCTATGTCCCAATTAGTGGAACTGAAGAAAGTACCCTTATCTCAGCAGTCTGTTGTTGTCCTTTCAGTGGAGAATACTCAGGGAACAGAACATGATTCTCAAGCAATTCCACCTCAAATTCAGAATGTGGTTGATCAATATGAGCATCTTTTTAAAGAACCTTCTGAATTACCACCTCAAAGAGCGGATGATCATCACATTCCACTAATTCCAGGAGCTCAACCTGTTAATGTTTGCCTTTACAGGTATCCCCCTCAGCAGAAAACTGAAATTGAGAAGCAAATTTGTAAGATGTTACAAAAGGGTGTTATCAGACATAGTTCATCTCCTTTTGCATCTCTAGTGCTATTAGTTAAGAAAAAAGATGGCACATGGCACTTTTGTGTTGATTATCGTCATCTAAATGCAATTACAGTAAAAAATAGACACCCCTTGCCTGTAGTTGATGAGTTACTTGATGAAATTGCTGGTGCTAAGTGGTTCACGAAGCTGGACTTTCGCTCTGGTTGTCATCAGATTAGACTGGCCTTGGGAAATGAGTTTAAAACTGCATTCAAAACTCATAGTGGTCTCTATGAATTTAGAGTTATGCCCTTTGGCCTTACAAATGCACCAGCTTCATTTCAAGGGATTATGAACAAACTATTTGATTCTTTATTGAGGAAGTGTGTGCTAGTGTTCATGGATGACATACTAGTTTATAGTCCTACTTTGGGGGATCATGTGGACCACTTAACTCAAGTTTTGGGAATCCTGTCGAGCAATGAGTTTTCGGTTAAAAAGTCCAAGTGTCACTTTGGCCAACAACAACTTGAGTATTTGGCTGCTAAAGGGGTTTCTACTGAACCATCTAAAATTACAGCTGTCAAGCAATGGCCAACACAAGTCAATGTGAAACAGTTAAGAGGATTTTTAGGACTGACAGGATACTATAGACATTTTATACATCATTATGGTTTGATCAGTAAACCTTTCACACAATTGTTGAAAAAGGGAATCCAGTTTCAGTGGACAGCTCAAACTCAGGAAGCATTTCTGGTGTTGAACCAAGCCTTGATTCAGGCCCCAGTGTTGTCTGTGCTAGACTTCTCTAAGCAATTTGTGATTGAGGCGGATGCTAGTGACTGTGGTTTGGGTGCTATTTTAATGCAGGAAGGACATCCTATCTCCTACCTCAGTAAACCTCTTTGTGAAAGAAACAAGGCACTTTCCACTTATGAGAAGGAATGCATGGTTGTTCTTTTAGCTGTGGAGAAATGGTGACCCTATTTGACTAGCCAGGAATTTCTTATTCGTACTGATCACAAGAGTCTCCTATTTCTCACAGATCACAAGGCAACTACCAAATTGCAACATAAAGCCTTACTCAAACTGATGGACCTTAATTTCAAAATTCAGTACAAGAAAGGCATCACCAATGCAGCTGCTGATGCTTTATCTCGCTGTCCAGTAATAGGTGAGGAATCAGTACTAGCTATTTCTGCTTGCACACCTTCTTGGCTAGAAAAACTAAAGGTGGGTTATGAGGATGACACTGAGTCTAGACAACTATTAACTTAGCTCTCCATTGTTTCTCCTAATGAGAAGGGTTTTTCTCTTGAAGATGGCATCATTAAGTTTAAAGGCAGAGTATGGGTTGGAAATAATCAGTTAGCACAAAATCATATTCTGCAGGCCTTGCATTCTAGTGGTTTGGGGGGGGGGGGGGGGGGGCACTCTAGTATTCAAGCAACCTATCATCGAGTGAAGGATCTGTTTGCATGGCCTAGTCTGAAAACTTCAGTTCAACAGTATGTGCAAACCTGTTCTGTCTGTCAGCAGGCCAAATCTGAGCATGTGAAATTACCTGGGTTGTTACAACCTTTACCAGTACCTGATAGAGCTTGGAAAGTGGTCAGCTTAGATTTCATTGAAGGGTTACCTAAGTCAAATGGAAATGATTCAATCTTGGTGGTAATTGACAAGTTCACTAAATATGCTCATTTCTTGCCACTAGCACATCCATATACTGCCCTGTCAATTGCTCAACTGTATTTTCATAACATCTATAAATTACATGGACTTCCAGAAGCTATAATCTCTGATAGGGATCGTATATTCACTAGTTCTTTATGGCAAGAATTATTCAAACTCAGTGAGACATCCTTGTTGATGAGTTCTTCTTACCACCCACAAACGGATGGCCAGACAGAGAGGCTGAATCAGTGTCTTGAAGGGTTTTTGAGATGCATAGTTCATTCCTGTCCCAAACAGTGGTCAAAATGGATATCTCTAGCAGAGTATTGGTACAATACGTCCTACCATTCAGCTCTGGGCCGTACACCCTTTGAGGTATTATATGGGCATCCTCCTCGTCATCTCAGAATCACCAACCCACAGGATGCTTTGGTTCCTGATCTGGAAGAGTGGTTGAAAGATAGAAATCTGTTGACTCGATTAGTACAAAAGCAGCTTAGCCGCGCTCAGCAACGTATGAAGCAGCAAGCGGACAACCATAGGTCCGAAAGAGAGTTTCAAGTTGGTGAAATGGTGTACTTAAAACTCCATCCTCACATACAGTCTTCAGTAGCTTCGCTCAGCAATAACAAGCTCTCATTCCGTTATTTTGGGCCATATGAAGTGCTTCAGCGGATTGGTGCTGTGGCTTACAAATTATTGTTACCTGATCATGCACAAATTCATCCTGTTGTGCATGTATCTCAGCAGGTATTTCCAATTGCCTTGCTTGATCGTGCACTGAAGCTTAAGGGTTCTTCAACTTCATCATGTGTACAAGTTGAGTGGAACACGACTTCTGGTCTTCAAACCTGGGAGGATGAACAAGACCTGCGGCGACGTTTTCCTGAGGCTCCAGCTTGGGGTCAAGCTGATTCTTAAGGGGGGAAGACTGTCATGACTGAAGAGTCGACAGGAAGCATTCAGAAGAGCTACTTCAGTTGACCAAGGCGGAAAGAAGTGAGCATAGTCAATAATGGGCCGTATCCAGTCGGCCCAGCCCAGTTAGTTGGCTTCGGCCCATTTCTCTTGTACAAGTTATATACTGTGTGTGTGACTGTAAAGGAGACGTGTGAAATCAAACGAATCATTCGACTATCCTAAACCCAATTCTCCTCTGGTTCATCCTACTTCCCCAAATTGCTAACTCATTTCACAGTCTAATTCTCTAATTCCTGTCGATCTCGTGACATAGAGGCCGGAGAGTTATCACTCATGGCGAACCCCTGCTGTTTTTGACGCTGGCCGCGCGAGTGCATCGACCTCGACCCCAGCCCGCTGAACACGGCCGGGATGAAGCTTCAGAGCTTGTAGGTCGTGCGGACGCGGGCGGGCAGCCACAAGCCGCCCCTGAGAATGTGGTGCTTAATATTAAATCTTTTATTCGACTCGTTTTTGCTGTTCCGTAGCAACGCACAGGCACGCTATCTATGTAAACTGTATGTACTTATTTACATTATTACATATAGCAATCCTATGTAAACTGTATGTACTTTGCATTTGCATGTACTGTAATAGAAATGCAACTTTTCATTCTTGAGCTCGGGCACCGCCACCACGGCCGGCGATCAGCTCCAGAGCGGAGTCCACTATGGCGGAGAAGCTCTCACGGTGCTTGCTGATGCCCACACTGCCGGAGAACACGTGGTAGCGCTCCAGCACCGACGTGGTGTCGGCGGTGGAGTGGAGGAGCTGCTCCATCCCCACCTCCCTCAAGAGCTCCGCGTAGGCAGCGCCGCCGGAATCATTCGTCATCAGCCATATGACCTGCTGCACCACGAAGCGGCGCATCCGCGGGACGCTGATGTCCGGGTAGCTGTAGCACCGCAGGATGCTCGCTAGTCGCTCCACATACGCCCGCGGCTCCCTTAGCTCGGCGGCGAAGCGGTCGCCATCGATGAACCCGCAGATCTGCGTCGTCAGGCCGAGGGACGCCTCGAGGACCTCATCTCTGTCCACCATGGTGGCGTCCAGCACCGTGGGCAGTGCCTCTGTCACCGCGCGCAGCCGCTCCCTGTGCCTGTCCCCCGAGTAGGCGCACAGGTTCCGCAGCAGCCTCGCCGCGTTCAGGCGCCGCGCGTCGCCGGCCTGCAACGCCGACATGAGCTGGCCCAGCACGCCGGCCCGCTGCCGCTGGAGTTGGAGTATCGCCGCGCAGCCGGCGTCGCTCTCTAGCGCCAGCATCGCCAGCGCCTCGCCCGTGTACTCAGCTTGCTCTTGGTGGGCATCCAAGAACATGGACAGCAGCAGCTTGACCACGCCTCCGGTGCCGACGATGGCCTCCTTGCCGTCCTCGTCCATGGCCAGCCCCGTCAGCACGTCGGCGGCGAGCTTCTGCAGGCCCCCGTGCCGCTGCCCGTGCTGCAGTATGTCGCGCAGGTTGCTCACCGCGAACACGTTCTCCGCCACGCCCCGCCGGAGCGCCTTGCCCGTGCTGCCCGCTGTGGATACCAGCCTCTTGACCACCTGGAGCGCGCGCTTCACGGCGCGCACCTGCGAGTCCGCCGCGTGCGGGCTCCGGAGGACAGCGGGCGGCGCCCGCGTGAAGTCGACGATCTTGGAGAGGAGGCCTCGCGCGCTGCCCATCTTGCCGCAGTTGTCGTGGTCCGCGGCGAGCTTCTTGAGGATGACCAGGCCCAGCAGGTTGAACGGCAGGTGCTCGTACTCGTAATCGCGTCCCGCTCCCGCCGGCGGCGAGGTAGTCGTCTCGGCGGAAGCGCCGGGCAGCTGCGGGAGCAATCCGGCCGTCGTCCTGCCGGTGTAGAGCAGGGAGGTGACGGATTCGATGGCGCCAGGGATGCTGGACACGCGGAGCGCGTTCTGACGCTTGCCGGCCAGCTTGGACACAACCTCGGCGGCGCAGCGCCGTACCTCCTCCTCGTCGGGCCGCTTCCAGTTGAGCATCTCCACGAGCCGCTCCATGGACCACGGCGCCGTGCCAACCTTGCGCAGCGTGGCGCCCGCGGAGCCCGTGTTCTTGGCGAACTGCTCCAGGATGCGCACGCCGATGAGCTGCTCGTCGAGGAAGTCGGACAGGATGAGCTCCTCGGCGAAGGTGACGAGGTCCATCTTGATGCCATCGAAGACGCTCCCGGCGATGCACCGCGAGTAGGCGTCGTAGAAGAAGCGCTTGACGGACGCGAGCCCGTAGGCGCCCAGCTCGCACTCGGCGCTCACCTGCTGGAGCAGCTTGCGGACGGAGACCTCCCATGCCCAGTACGCCTTCTCCACCAGGAAGAGCGACGCCTCCGCGAGCGCCAGGGCGTAGAAGAGCACCAGCGCCGGCCTCAGGTTGCGGCCGCGGCGGAAGTCGTGCTCCCAGAGCCGCATCAGCGACAGCGCGACGCAGGCGAGCGCCGACACCACCTGTAGCCAACTGAGCAGCCTGCCGACCTTCCTGGAGACGAAGACCCAGCCGGTGTAGCGGAGCAAAGACAGCGGCGGCACGTCCGGTGCCGGCGGCGGCGGGTCGAGGATGGCGTGCTTGATGCCGCGGCGCAAGATGAAGCGCGAGCTGGAGCGCAGCGCGCCGCCGGCGGTGGATGTCTGCGTGACGTGCTGCTGCCACTCCAGCTCGTGGCTGCGGCTGAAGACGCGCGCGCCCTCGCCGATGAGGATAACGGTGACGTACCAGAAGTCGGCGATCTTGAGGTCGCTTGCGAATCCACCCAGGAGCACGACGGTGGCCCACACGAAGCCGAGCTTCCCGAGCCCGCTCGCCGCCTTCTCGAGCACGGCCAGGCGAAGCGCCAACAGCGTGAGCCTCTTCTCGGGCGGCTCGCCGCTTGCGGAGCTGCCCGGCGTCTGCTGCTGCTCACGCCCCGGTTCGGAGAAGGACGCCGACCCGCCGCCGCTACCACCGTGCTCCACGATGTCCAGGTGGATGCTCGGCGGCATATCCGCGCCGCCGGAGTAGTCCCGGGCCTTATACTTCATCTTCATGGCGTCACGACCAGGGGGAAAGGAGATCGAATTAACCAACAAGGGGAAGGCGCCGCCCCATTTAAGGGTGCGCGAGAGCTCGAGTCGAAGCCGCGTTCCGGCCCAACTATTGTAAAGCAATTGCATGTATAATATATATTTTGGGACATTGGAATGGATCAAAGGATTTAGGGATTGGTGATGACCTGCTGACCGGGCGGCCCGGCTGTCTTCTTAATTTGGTTTTCACAAGGAAGATGGCTGCAAATCCAATCTGAACGCTGCAGCGACAACAGCCGACTACGCGCGTCCTCCAACAGCAACAGCGCATCGGCTTTGCCGTGCTCATGCAAGCAAAGGGCCAGGCCACGCGCCACGATCGGACCACTGGAAACCGTAAAGAAGCGAGGCAGGGCACATGTTTCGTGCGTGCCGGCACACGCGTACGTCCGGTTCAACGCTGGAGCCTGATTTATTTAGTGGCGCATCACACACACAGCGGCAGCAGCAGCACGCCGGCCGGCCGGGTGTCTCTCTGTCGGGCGAATAATCCAATGCCGGAGCCCGGATCAATAGCAGAGGTCGTAGGTCAATCTAATCTAGCAGCAGAGACCATCAAACCCGCGTCCAGCCACGCCACCTGGTCGCCTGGAGGATTGACCTGGAGGAGAGCGAGACAAAGGCCGACTAGGTCCGTCTCTGCTGCATGAACTCATGTGGCATTCACCGAGCCAATCCTACCGAGAAGTATCCCGAGATACGAGATAGTAGGGTCTAGGTGAGGGTGTCGTCGAGATCAGAAACTTAATGGTGCACACAACACAAGATTTAGACAGGTTCGGATTGCTGAATAGCGTAATACCCTACGTCCTGTATGGTGGTTTGTATTGCGTGAGCTTGGTTGCAAAGTATGTGTATGTTTTAGAGGGGTCCCTGCCCAGCTTTATATACACGGGGGCAGGGTTATAGGTCGGTTTAGGTGAAGTCCTAGCCATATACAAGTCGATCGAATACTTTTCGGGTTACATCGAGTACTTTCCTTATAATACGACTAGTTTCTATATTTTGTAGAGTCCTATGCCGTCCTGCATCATAGTCTCTACTATTTCCTATTGGGAATATTCTATGCATCCTTGTGGGCCCATGGATGTCCATCCGACAAGCGCCCGAGTGCTTTATAGCCGAGTTCTTGTCATCAACCGAGTACTTGGCAAGCCGTTCGAGTACTTCTCGAGCTTCATCTGAATTCTTCGAGTACTTCTCTTGGAAAGTGCTGGGTTGTTACGAGGTTATGAGGTGCTCAAGCCCCGTTTTATCTTGTAATCTTCAATCTTCTGTATGGGATGCGATGAAAGTCGCACTCCATATGGAGTCGTCTCCAACCCTTAGGTTGAATCAAAGAATCAGGCTGAGGGTCCATGAATCTTCTTTATCTTGAACAATAATACAAAGTGCGTTTTGAAAAAATCGCACTCCATATGGAGTAGCCCCCCGAGCCTTGGTTTGAATCGTAGAATCGAGCCGAGGGTCTTGACTTGTATTTTCGTCTTCCAAATAAAAATTTGAAAAAAAATCCTTTGTTGATGAACACGTATCCTGCAGCCCCCGAGCCTTTAGCCATACCTTGGTAGGATAAAAAGGGTCTAAAATCTCATGGTAAACTTGAAGTACTGATGAATAATGGTAATCCCCGAATGTTGGGGAAGAGAAATAAAAAAACCCTAAATACAGGGCGCCCCCCGAAAATATTGGTTAAGTCAATATTCTTGTCCCCAAAAAATTGGAAAACCCTTATCCGTACAGTAGAATTCTAACCGGCACGCCTTTAGGGTTATAAAAGTAACCCTTAGGCAGTTTTAATTTTCACTTTTATCATTCACACTGCCTTTTTCACTTTCATCCCAATACCGCCGCTGCACATCCTCGCCGCCGAGTTGCACGAGTTGTTCTGCTTTTGTCTTGTTAGCCTACTTTATCCTTGATGTAGTCGATGAAGGGTGTCTGCCAATCTTCTTTAATTACCATAACCGTTCGATCTGGTTCAGAATCGCAATCGAAGCTTTGTGGCTACTTCTCGAAGTCGACTGTTCTCTTGTGTAGTTCTTGAACAAACACACCTACTGGAACCTGAGCTTGAGTTGATCCAAGCTTGGATAGCACATCCACTGCAACGTTGTTGTCTCGCACCACCCAATGGTACTCGAGTCCAGAGAACTTGTTTTCCAGCTTGTGTACTTCTGCATAGTAAGCATCCATGCTTTCCTTGTTGCGATCCCACTCCTTGTTGACTTGATTGAGTGCCGTCGAGGAATCGCCGTAAACCAACAAGTGCTTGATGGCGAGTGATATTGCCAGATGGAGCCCGTGCAACGCCACCTTGTACTCAGCTTCATTGTTGGAGACTTCCCAGAATATTTGGAGAATGTACTTGAGTTGTTCGCCCTGTGGAGAGATGAAGAGAACACCCGCACCAGTGCCTTCGAGCCTGAGAGATCCATCAAAGTACATCACCTAATGCTCTGGTCTGCTAGCTGGTGTTGGAACTTGATTTTCTCGTCATTCCGCCATGAAGTCGACTAGTGCTTGAGACTTGATAGCCTTCTTAGGCTTGAACTCAATGTTGAGAGCCCCTAGTTCCACCTCCCACTTGGAGATACGCCCAGTCGCATCCGGGTTGTGCAGAATTTCCCTAAGCGCCTTGTCGGTGATAACTGATATCTTGTACATCTCGAAGTAATGGCGAAGGTTCCTTGATGTGATGAGCAGGACGTAGAGTAGTTTTTGCATAGCGGGATAGCGCACCTTGGACTCCGAGAGTACTTCACTAACAAAGTACACAGGCCTCTGCACAAGGGGTTGATGTCCCGATGTGCTTCTATGGTGATGATTGCAAGCATGTTACATCCCAAGTTCTGGGCGACTACTATGGCATGAGGGTTTTTATGTGTGCCAACTACGCACATGATCCGCCGAAGTATTTCGGCAATGATAGACCCAAGGTACTCAAGAATCATCCTTCATTCCACTATACAATTTTCTAGTGCTGCATCTAACTTTTATTGGCCCAAGACTCCTCCGCCTATTTGCAACTTCATGCAGTGGCTTGACACAGAACAGTCTGCGAAGGACAAGGGGCGCGTTCAGCCGGAGGCCCGTGAAGCAAGAGAAAGGTAGCATATAATGATGTATGATAAACAACAGGAGGAGAAGCGCAAGAAGGAACAGGATGACATCTGTAGAAGGATGGAGGAGGTGGAGCGTCAGGAAGCAGAGGCATGTGAAGCTAAAAGGGAGAGGAAGATAGAGAGGGCATGCCATGGCAAAGAAGCTGGTCCTGATGCTATCAGGATGGGAAAAGAGTCCCATTATACTCAATGGTAGAGTGTAATTCCTCCCCCTCAAAGTCTATATTTCCAAATGGCATGTTACGTCTAGTAACGACATATGCCACTGTGTTACATTCTTATTTCCATGTCTAATGTGTCGTATCATGTAATTTTCTTCTTTGCAAATAAAAGCCAACAAGTGCTAAAAGCATCATGTGCTGTAGCTGCCGCTTAACTGAAAACCTATGTCTATAGCATTGCTACATTGACACATCGCTGCAAAGATACTATGAATGAATGGGGTCGACGTGAAGCGTCACTGCAGAGACTAAAGCATAGACCCCAGCGTGCATCAAAAGTCCGTTTTTCAGGCTGACGTGACTACACAACTGACTTCCACTAATACCTGATCATGGGCCACCTGACCCGACAAACCCAGACCGACCCGCTAGAAAAAAACCTACCCGATCCGACTCAGCAGGAGCACGGGTTGGACACGAGCCTGTTTTTTGACCCGGGCTGAAATTTGGGTCGGGCGCGGGCTCAAATTTTAGCCCATGGGCCGGTTTGGTGACTTGACAAACTGTGCAGCCTAGCAAAACTTCCTCGCCTTCCTGTGGCCCAGCAACTCACCTTACATTTCTCTAGCCCAGGAGGCCAGCAGCCCAACAAGCCAGCAGGTAGCAACTCGAACCTACTCCTCCCACATTGGCTCGTGGCCACCCTGCAGTAGCGGCGCCGTTCTCATTCGGTAGCACCCCCATCTTCTCTTAGGTTTCCAGCCAAGGCGCTGCCGGTGATGCCCCCAAGACACCCTATGCTGCTCAACTCCATCCCCTCCTCTGCGTGCTCCCTCCTCGCCGCTTGACATCGCTTCCTATCACCACATGAGCCTACGGCCTCCACCCCCTCGAGGCCAAGCCGTTGCCATCGCCGCCTACTGCCACCACCTTCCCATCCGATCCCCTGCCTCCTAGTATCGCCTGTCGGTGATATTATCTCCGGCAGTCTTCCACGGGGTAGCCCACGGAAGTGATTTGTAATGCAGGGAAGATCGCAAAGATCGGAAGCAGGATGGTTAGGATGGACAGACACAAGGGTTTATACAGGTTCGGGCCGTCGACTCGACGTAATACCCTACGTCCTGTTTTGGGATGTTATATTACGTGTTTTGGTGATTCGAGTTGGCTCGAGTTGTGGTTGGTTGCTGTCTCGTTTTTTTGGAGGGGGTCCCTGCCCGCCTTATATATCGGGGGGCAAGGTTACAAGTCGGTTTGTATCCGATCCTATCTCTAAGAATCCTTTCCTTCTTTACAATAATTCCTATTCCAACTAGGACTTCTCCTTCCAGATCCTTCCTCCGTGCGCTGACTTGTCCCGCACGTCTTCAGGTCCAGAACGATGAGGTGGGCCGCCCCCTTTTGGTGGGCTGCTAAGCTTGCTCGTGAGGCACCCGGGTACTATATCCCCCACAGTAGCCCCCGAGCACTTCTTGACCGATCGTTGGCTGTAATTGTTCTGTCTTTTCTTGCATGATTTGAGTGCTCCAAGTTGTCTAAGATCTCATCCGAGTGGTTTCGAAGAAGATCCGAGTGGTTTCGAGGAAGATCCGAGTGCATGCTCAGACGTTCCTGAAAACAATTCTTCAATTATAGTCATAGTGAGGGGAAGGAGTGCTCTTTTTCACGACGCGACAGCGAAGTGAATACACTTAGCCCCCGGGCTTTGGGCAATTTTAGTATGAAATTGGCCAAAGGTCTTCAATTTTTACCCATCTGTATCTTGATCTTCAATGGTGTGCACCTCCAGGTGCACCCATTGGGTGTAGCCCCCGAGCCTTGAGCAGAATAGAATATTCTGGTCGAGGGTCAAAAAGCAAAATATTATGAATCTCTTTTTAAACTTAATCCATCAATGGTGTGCACCTCCAGGTGCACCCATTGGGTGTAGCCCCCGAGTCTTGTTACGACTCAGCATGATCGTGTCAAGACTCTGAAAGCCATGAATTCCGACTGATTTTTTCAGCCCCCATGCCTCTGGACATGGATTTTAGATAATCTTTTCCTTCAGAGGCTTTTTTATTTCCCCTTTATAAGGATTTTGTCCTCAAGTTCTTTGAACTCGGCATGACTTCCGAGTCGTGTCCCACGACTCAGCTTGACCATATGGTAAGCCATCTTCTCACAAGATTTATACTTGTCAGCATTTGACCCAGATTTCTGAGTCAATTTTAGCGATAGTATCGCATGCCTTACGTAAAAAATCAATTGCAAGGATGCAATATTAATTGCAAAATCAAGTCTGGTCGTCGACTAATTTTAGCCTCACGACCGAGTGGTTTCTGCCCCTGAACCCTAGC
Source organism: Urochloa ruziziensis (assembly GCA_015476505.1). Taxonomy (NCBI): domain Eukaryota; kingdom Viridiplantae; phylum Streptophyta; class Magnoliopsida; order Poales; family Poaceae; genus Urochloa; species Urochloa ruziziensis. Next base: position 44,293,788 of record CM027119.1, read on the forward strand.
TCAGGAACCCACAAATTTATTATCGTAACAGAACCGAAAGGTCGTGCTATATTTCAGCCCATCTAGGCCCATTACTCCGCAAAGTCCGTTGCGTCCCTAACGGTTGCTTTACGGAAGGGGAAATATCGCGAGATACCGCGACTCCTTACCGCATCTTTGAATTCAAAGCGACGGGACGTGCCTGCGTCGGTTGAGTTCCCGAGACACGCGCCGTGCCGCGCGCGGGAGGAACGGTTCATTCCTTTATAAGCTATCCCCGTCGCATTCTTCTTCCTTTACTTGCCATTTGCCTTCCCCAACGCTCCAGTTCTTCTCCTCGCGCAAGAGCAAACCCTAGATCTGCTCCCGCAGCTTTCTTCCTCGCTCTTCAGCCCCGCTCGTCGCCATGGCGCCCAAGAGGAAGGAAGGCCCGAAGCGGAAGGAGAGGTCGCCTGCAAGAGCCCGGTCGTCCAAGGCCGAGGCCACCGCCGAGGTCGCCGTGGATCGCGCTGCCGAGTGGAGGGAGTCCATCACCACCACCAGGCGCCTCGAGCAACACGTCATCGACGGCATCCTCCCCGACCAGCAAACCGCCGAGTGGCGCGCCGCCACCGGTGAGTCTTTCCCCACCCCAAACTCTTCTGATTTGGTGGTGTTCGAATCTTTCTTTCTCCGTGGCTTTGGCGTGCCCGCGCATTCTTTCCTCCGCGGGCTGCTGCATTACTATGGGATCAGTCTCTGCGCACTGAATCCCAACTCCATCCTTCACATCGCCATTTTCATCAATCTCTGTGAGGCCTATCTTGGGATAGAGCCTCACTTCAATCTTTTTCTTCATCTTTTTCTTCTTAAACCTTATCCCCGAACCGACTGCCCAACAAGTAGTCGGGGGCGCCGGACTCCAACTCCGCGAGGGTCGAACTCGGGAGTATTTTGACATCCCTTTCCTTACCTCCAATAAAGGGTGGCAGTCCGAGTGGTTTTACGTAGGAAACCACTCACCTGCCATCTCTCCAGAAATTGATTCTCGTCCTGTTCCCTCCCAATCCTGGACCGCTCTTCCCAAGGAGAGTGAAATGGATCAGGTTCGGGAACTCCTGGGTCTTATTTCCCAGTTGAAGGACAATGGGTTGTCTGCCGTCGGAGTGGCAGCCAACTTCGTTCTGCGCCGGGTCCAGCCACTCAAGCAGCGGGCTCACCCGGCGTATGAGTATTACGCCGAGGGGGACAACACGCGCGAAGCCCCTGAGCGCGTCGACAAAGTCCAAGCCGCCGCTCGGCTTGGCAAATTCTTCGCGACTGGAACCTCCCTGAGGACCACTGACTGTCCTCCGGCGTTCAACTTGGGAAATCCACGCCCTGAGGTATTTAGTCAATCTGTTGTTGTTTTTATTTCAATTCCACCCATTGGGTGTAATCTCAGAACTGAACCCAATTTTTGTAGGGTCGAGCTGCTTTTGTATCCCTCCCTCCTTTGCCTGAGATGCCAAAGGGAGTGGATCAACCGGCTCGGCGCAGGGCCGTTGGATCTGAAGAAGCAGTCGGGGGAAGTGAGAGTGATCTGCGCGACTCGGATATCACTCTGTCATCCTCTCCTTCTCCCGATGTGCTATCTCCGAGTGGTGGGAAGGCTGCTCCTGCTCTGAAGAAGCGGAAGATCTCCACTGGGATCGTGTTTAGGGATGCGCCAAGCCGCCGCCAACTCCTTATCTCTGAGTCGTCTGACTCGGAAAAAGATGAAGCTGGCGTCGCCGAGTCGTCACTCCAACCGTCAATCACAAGCTCGGAGCAGTCTCCCCTTGCAGTAATGCCTCTGAGTGCTGCAAGTCCGAGGGACCTCCCTTCCCCTACCCGGAAAGGAAAGCACCTGAGAATGCGTATTTCTACTCTGTAAGTATCCTTATCATCTCTTAATTTCCTTTATGTTCTTCTATTGGTGATCCATATATGCTTTATCCTGTAGCACGCCGTCTGAGGTCCCCTTTTCGGGTCCTCCGCCTCAGTCGGCGGTTGAGACCGAAGCACCATCAATCCAAACTCCAGAGGTGCCGATCCACTCGGCTGATCTTCTCAGCGATCAGCCTGTGGGTCCGCCACCAGAATCACAGCGGGAGCCAACCCCGCCTCCGCCGAGTCCTACACCGGCGTCGCCGACCCCGCCGTCAGTTCCTCAAGGCAGCCCCCAGCATGCTCCTGTGGTTGAACCGACTGCAGCAGTGGAGGACCCCCAGACTGCGGCGGTCGGCGTTATGAGTGGTGGTGCTCCCCTGACTCCTCTGGAGGAGTTCATGTCACTCCATCTTCGCATGGGCCACATAGCCAAGGTATTTCCCGAGCTGCTTATCTTGTTGATATCAAGTACCGAGTGGTACATTAATTCATATTGTCATCTGACTTGCTTTTGCAGGACTTAGCTGCTGATGCCGAGGCCAAAGCCTCGGTTATTCAAGAATTATCTTCTGCAGTTGCTAAGGCCGACTCTTTGGTGGCCCGAGTGGCTGAGCTCGAGGCTGCTGCGGTCGAGCGCCAGGCTGAGTTGGAGGAAGCCCAGCGTACCACCCGCGATTTATGCGGGGAGGTAGAGCAGGCTAAGCTCAACGAGGCCCAGGCCGTGCACGAGCTCAGAGGTATGTTCTTCCTTGTTTGTTTTTCTGTCAGACGTGAAAATATTATTCAGATCTAACTTTCTGTAGATTATCGGTATCGGATTATGTCCCAATTCGCAGAGCTCACTGCCAAGGTGGCCCGGCTGCAAGGTGAAGCTGAGGCGCTGCGCACCGAGAAGATAGCGCTGGAGGACGCTATCCGAGTGGTGGCGGAGGAGATCGAGCCGGAGGCGTCATCGTCTTCAGCTTCCATCCTCGACCGCGTTCGGGCGCTCCCACGCTACTTCCGGCGGCAGCTCTGCTCCATCAGCCAGGCCAGCTGTGGCCATGTCCTGGCGGTGCTCAAATCGCTGTTCCCGGCGTCAGACCTGGAGCCACTCGGCCGCGGGTATGCTGCCGGCACCTCTGAAGACGACGTGGGCAGACTACTCCATGAAGTCGAGCCCATCGCCAATGTCCTGTCCAAGGATGTTGTTGATGACTCGGATGAAGCGGCCCTGTCTGGTGCTGGTGACCCTGCAATGTAAATAAAATATTTGTAGTATTTGGTCGAACTAGTATTGTTTGAACAATGTTTGAATTGTCATTATTGTATATAAGTTTTTATTGGTCTACAACTCCCTTTCTTTCTGCGCTGGCCTTAATTTCTGAGTGGTTGACCTGTTACGGAGTAGATTAGCCTCGTTGGTCTCAGTCTCATGCCGCAGAGTCTTTGTCGTACGTTTAGAGCTTTGACTTGGCGAGTACTTTCCCTCTCGATTTAAGGTTTATTCCACTCATACTTTATGTGCGTGACGCGAAAGAGGAAATGCGAGTAGTAGAAATAGATGAAAGATGAAATCAACTTTTATTGATAACTCATTATGAACATGCCGAGTCGTAACTGGGGGTGACTACCCTTCAAAATCACTCGGAAAAAATAAATCTAAAATAAAAAAGATAAATACATAACTGATTCAGGCGTAGAAACGCTGTAAGTGCTCGATGTTCCATGGATTTGGGATGTCTACGCCGTCTTCCGTCATGAGGCGATATGAGCCTGGGCGACTTACTGACTTGATGATATATGGCCCTTCCCAAGGGGACGCAAGCTTGTGCGCGCCCTTGGTGTCTTGCTTCCTCCTCAGAGCCAAATCGCCTGCTTCAAAGGACCTCTGCTTAACTGATCGATCGTGATAGCGTCGCAGGACCTGAGCGTAACGCGTGGCTTGGATCTGGGCAGCCAATCTCTTTTCCTCGATGCTGTCGAGGTCTTCAATGCGCGCCACTTGCGCGTCGTATTCATCATAGAACTCCACTCGGGGGGAGCCGTATGTGAGGTCCGTTGGTAGGATAGTTTCCGAGCCGTAAACCAGAAAGAACGGAGTTTGCTTCGTGGCACGACTCGGCTGTGTGCGCAGCCCCCAGACTACAGCTGGCAACTCCTTGATCCATCGTCCGTCATGTTGCTTCAGCTGCTTGAATATCCGGGCCCTGAGCGCCTTGATTATTTCGCCATTGGCTCTTTCGACTTGGCCATTGGCCCTTGGGTGTGCCACGGATGCAGGGCATAGCTTGATGCTCCTCTCGCTGCACCAGTCTTTAAACTCCTGCGCCACGAAGTTCGTACCATTATCTGTGATGATACGATTTGGGACTCCGAAGCGGTGGGTGATGTCGGTGAAGAACTCGATGGTCTTGGCTGCCGTGTGCTTTCTGACTGGTTTCACCTCAATCCACTTGGTAAACTTGTCAATAGCTACAAGGACATGGTCAAAACCACCAGGAGCCTTCTTGAATGGACTGATCATATCCAAGCACCAACAAGCGAAGGGCCAGGACGCTGGTATGGTTTGCAGCTGTTGTGCAGGTGCATGTATTTGCCTTGCAAAATACTGACACCCTTTGCAGTGCCGCACGATGTTCTCTGAGTCTGCTACAGCAGTCGGCCAGTAGAAACCAGACCGGAAAGCTTTACCAACAATGGTTCTGAAGGACCGATTAGGCGACCAGAGAGGGGGGGAGTGAATGGGAGCCGATAAAAATTTCTCTCACGAATCCGGCTACTCCCAAACCAACTCCAAAGCCTACCAACCGATCTTGCCAAGATCACGTAGCTACTGTGAGGCTACTGACCCTAGGAACAAGATCAACACAGCGGAACACGAATCGAACAAATCCAACACGAATCGAACGAAAACCACACGAATCACCAACTCTCAGCCAGGGGCGGTTGCACCTCTCTCCAGGGGCGGTTGCACCGCCCTTGCTTGCCAGGGGCGGTCACACCGGTATCCGAGGGCGGTCGCACCGGTCTTGCCAGACAGCACGGGAAGAAGGTCAACTCGAGAACGGATCTCCCAAACGGCTTGGAGTTTTGAGACGAAACTTTGGGTAGATGATATACACCTCAAGGAGAGGCTATGTCCCAAAAATCTCGGCTTCTAACTCCCTAGAACTCCGGGGATTTCAAATCTAGCGAAGAACACACCCTCCACGAGTTCATCCCGAAAACTTCAAATCCAATCCGATTCCCGGCGTTTGGGGGCAAGGGATCACCAGCAAAAGAGGCACAAGGCACTCATACGTGATTCCCCCAAAGAAATCCGAGAGAAAACGGGCTAGAAAGTGAAGAACGAAAATCCCTCAAAAATGGCTCCGAAAATACCTCCAAAAATGGAAAAACGAAAAGGAGCTCGAGAAATCAAATCATGGCACAAAGATGAGCAGCACAAACTCCATCACATAACCACGAATTCACCTATACAAAACTAGGAAAGATTAGAAGTAGTTCTAGGTGAAGGAGATGAGGGGAAAACTAGTTCAAAGGAAAACCAAAGGGAAAACTAGAGGAGATAACTAAAGAGATGACAGCCACCACCCCTAGGGGGTCTATTAAATAGTCCAAATGGTGGTGCTCGAAAGACTAAACTACCCCTAAGCGATACATACCCCTCAGGGGCGAATATGACATTTTCCGCGAAGATTTTTCCGGCTGGGACACCTTCCACCGCAAGCTAGCTTCCCTCCGACGCAAGCCTTGCGATCACGCCGCGTGTCCTCCGGATCGAAGCTCCTTGACGCTCACGGGCGACCTGCCCAGGTGGGACCGGTCACACCGCCCCTGGGGGGCGGTTGGACCGCCCCTGGCTGGCAGGCCGGGCCGTCGCTACGTCGAGTCCTCGGTCCTTGGTTTTGAGGCCCAAACCAAGGGAAACCGTCCACCGATGATTTTGTGGCCAAATCACCAAACCCCGCGCGCAAGCTTCGGTCGTTAGCCGCCACCTTGCACCGGCTTCTCGTCCGCGTACGAGCTTCGGTTGTGAGCCGCTACCTCGCACCGGAACCACGTCCCCTTGCTCGTTCTTGCCAGCATGTGAACCGCACTTGATCCACCGGCCATCGGGTCCCTCGAACCAAGCCTACTTGTCTCTCCGCTCCTCGGAGGCCGCCATGGCTAAGACCTTTCGCGCCTGTTCTTTACCTGCACCAATGCAACCAAGCCGCATTCTACACCTGCAATACTTGAGCCAAGGGAAACGTCAATCCACACCACGTTGTCAATCACTCATCACACCGGGAAGCGACCATCCACCGGTCCTCGGACACACCGGGTCCTCAATCTCCCCCTTGATGAGTGCATTGACAACACACACATAGTAACCATAGATAGAGAAAGAAAATAGAAAAGAAATCAAAAACAAGACTCAAGCAAGTGACTAAAAGCTAAGACAAGCCGAAACAAAGTCACTTCGCAAGAGAAAGCTCCAGAAACGCCGACCCTTCAAGAAGAAGCGAAAGGGCTCAACACCATCGGCAAAAGAGCAAAGCACAAAACACAAGTCACGAATCTCCAAATCACTTTTCAGATCACCCCAAAGCACTCCCCCTGCATTGATGCAAACTCCCCCTGAACAAGTGAACTTGTGCGTGCGAAAATGCCTCGAAAATGGATCAAATCCTAGAAAACCTCGTGCCACTGCACAAGGCCGGTGTGACCTCCCTGGAGGGCCGGTTGCACCGCCC